>CM035115.1:106638384-107868384 GCA_020205555.1 Panax stipuleanatus
GTGATAATTGTGATTGTATGCGAATTTAGCTAACGATAAATGATCGTCCTAGTTTACCTTGAAATCCATGATGCATGCTCTCAACATATCTTCTAATGTCTGGATTGTTCGTTCGCTTTGGCCGTCCTTTTGAGGATGGTACGCCGTACTCATTCTCAATTCTATTCCCCTACATTCTTGTAGTCACTTCTAGAAATTCGATGTGAATCGCGAATCTCTTTCTGACATAATTGACAATGGAACACCATGCCTCGAAACGATCTCCTTGACATAAAACTTTGCCAATTGATCCAGATTGAATTTAATACTGATTAGCAAATAGTGTGTTGATTTCGTCTGTCTATCCACAATCACCCAAATTGCATCATACCCTTTTTGAGTAGTCAAAAGACCTACCACGAAATCCATAGTGAAATGCTCACACTTCCATTTCGGTATTTCTAAATGTTGTAATAATCTGTTTGGTCTTTGATGCTCAGCATTAACTTTCTGGCATGTCAAGCATTTCGCGACACACTCTGTAACATCTCTTTTAAATATTCGGCCACCAAAAATGTTGTTGAAGATCCTGGTACATCTTTGTGCTCCCCGGGTGAATTGAATACCTTGAGTTATAAGCTTCGGTCTAAATTTTGTCTTTAACCTCTGATACTAGCGGAACCCATATTCTTCCCTCAAATCTCAGTAACCCTTCAGTATCGACTTTGAACTTCACTTTTTGACATTCAGACACCTTATTTCGTATTTTCTAACACTTTTCATCTTGAAGTTGAGCTTCTTTTACCATGTCTACCAAAGTTGAACTAGTCTCTGTATGGAACAATCTTTCAGTTGATTCCTTTGGATATCTTACCTCTAACTCTAGTTTCACCGTTGTTGAGATTAGCTCCTCTTGAGCAATTAACGACATCAATTTCTCCCGACCCTTTCAACTTAAGGCGTCGGCAACCACATTCGCTTTACCCGGATGATAAATAATCTTTCAGTCGTAATCTTTTATCAGTTCCAACCATCTTCTCTGATGCATATTCATATCCTTCCGTGTGAAAATATATTTCATACTCTTATGATCCATATATATCGTACATTTCCCTTCATAGAGATAGTGCCTCCATATCTTCAAAGCAAACACTACCGCGGCTAATTCCAAATCATGAGTCAGATATCCATTCTCATAGTCCTTCAATGCTCTCGAGGCATATGCAATAACTTTACCGTTTTGCATAAGCACACAACTTAGTCCTTTATGTGATGCATCACTATAAACCACAAAGTTTCCTGTATTATCTGGTAAAGACAACACAGGTGGTGTAACGAATGAGATTTTATATATTTACTTATAAATATTTTTTGAATTAAATAAATATTTTAATTGATTTATTTATTGAGTTAAATAAATAATTTATGTGATTGTTGTGGAGTAATTTAATTAAGTGCAATATGTTAATTAAATAAATATTTAATATTAAACTGATGTGTAAGTAATTGTGTAGTATAGTTCTAATGTAATTGAGAATAATTAAATTAGATTAATATTATGTGATAATCGTTAATAAAGATTTACTAATTTCTTACATGAATTATGATTAATAAGTGAATTATAATTGTGTAGCAATTTAGTATTATGTGACAATTTTAATTAATTTATGAATGTTAGCTTGTATTTAATTAAATTAGAATGTTAGGATTTAATTAAATAAAGTGTAACATCTAAACCATGTGTTAAAATGATTTATCAAAATAAAAAAAAAAAAATCAAGAGTTTTACCAAACAAGGCCCTTACACCTATTTTAATCCTGTTTTACCAAACGATGTCTTAACTACTAAAAATCTATTTTTGAAAATAAATAGTTTTGGCCAAACAAAGCCTTATGGCTTTTTGATTTTTAAAAACTAAGTAACTGATGTCTTTAATAAGGGTATTATGATTATATCAGTTATTATATTATAATTATATGTATAGTATACCTATATCAATTATATGTGTAATATCTATTATACGTTAAGTAAATAAAGTTAGGAAGAACAGAGAAAGAGAAAGAGAGTAAAGAAAGAAAAGAGAGAAGAAAGAAAGAAGGAGAAGACTCTGTGATTTTATAAACAAAGAATCACCATCATCATCATCCTAGAAAGCTAGAAAGGGTATAATTCTAACTCCATAGGTACTAAATAGTGTTCTTCAGTGTTTTCATAGTTTTAGAACTTCTCTGTAATTTCATTTTTATGAGAATTTGTGTAATTTGGTTCATATATGTTTAATATGTGTTATAACATGCTTATATATGATTCATATGGTTGTTTAAGTGATTAATTTCGTGTAAATATGATAAACATGAAGATATCATGTTCATGCCAATTTACAGTGAACTAGTTTTGAAAAATAGTCTTTAAATTATCAAAATTTGTGGTTGATTATGATATGTTATGTAAATTGATCATAGATTATGATATTATATCAAGAAACAAAATTAACTTGCTTTGAATTGTTTGATTTGGTTTAAAAACAAAGTCATAGTGTAAATTTTCTTTAAGAATGCTTAAAAATAGTTTTTTCTTTAAAATCATGAAATTAAATGTTTTGATTATGTGTTGTGCAGTTTATGTATATTAAAAATATGTTAGGAGTTTAAGATTATGTTTTCATAATGTTTTATATGCATTGTGTTAGTTAAAATCGGAATTTGGTACGAAGAAATAAGCCAAATTGGCTTTTTCTCCGCACAGTTAGCGAGCCTAGAATCCCACCAGCAATGGGACCCTCCCCAACGGGTATTTCAAGATCAAAACACCCGCCCCAACTGGTGTATAGTCTTTCCAAAAATTTTACTTGAGTTCCGAATAGTTTTTATGCAGTACATAATTAGCTAACTTAATCTAATGACATGTTAAGTGTATAAAATAATAAGATAACATATTTTTGACATGTATAAGACAATTTGAAGTTTCATATTAGCATGTTTTGTGTGAACTTAGATATTGTAATCGTAGGGTATGATTATGATAGTTTAAAGTGTTATACACGTATGATATGCATGTTGTGAGTTAGACTTACGTATGTGGTTAGCTAGCGAGTTAAGTTTACAAACGACATTGTTAAGTTGAACTTAAGTAAGAAGTTCAACAGTTAAACGTAGTGGTTATGAAACTAATTGATATTGCTGACGTAATGTAATATGTATGATAATTGTGGAACGTGAGTGTAATTATAGCTTGCGCTTAAGGCAAGTTTTTTAAACTCAAACTTTACTTGAGCAAGTTTCCTATTTCTAACTTGTTATTTATATGCGAGTTATTGTATTCTCTATAAATTATATATTGAATAAATATCTTATCAAAGTTCATTATTGAGTTAATGTGACCTTGACTTAATTGTTCAAACAAGGTCTATTTTATCTTTCAATTGGTTTCAGTTTAGTTTTAAAGCATAAGTTATTTCGTAATCCTTTATTATTGAATTATTATTGTGAGTCGATTCAATTACTCCTTAGTTGATGATAGTTAAACTCTAAATTTTTATTGAAGCTTATCCAAACCAAACTTTCTTTGGTGCGGACTTGTTATTAAATACTGAGACAAACAACCCTATTTAATAGGGGATTACCATGCGAAAGCGTTGAGATGTTTGTGCACAATACATAGTACGAAGGGCTGATCCCCCTAAGTACGAGTTAAGAGTCCATATAGTCTAACCATTGTTAAAGGTTTTAAATAGAAATATTTACAACCTAGGACATAGTTCAAGGTCTTACGACCCTCAGACGAATTCTATATTCCATATTCAACTCTTTATTATTGATGAAAGAAATGTTATTCAAATCATTTGAAGTTATTCAGTTTATGTCATCACTATTATTGTTGTTATTCCTAGTGAGCTTTTGTTTGCTCACTCTTGCAATTAAATAACCATTGCAGCTAAAGTCGAATGCGTTGATGTACCATCGACTAGTAAAGGCAAGAACAAGATTAACAAGTGAAGACTTGTTTATATTGATGATGTGCTTGTAACAAGACTTTATTATGTTATGTTTTATTTTCCACACTTATTTATTGACGTTAAGGTTAGTAAACTCTAGGATATTTTGAGCAAGGTTGTAATCCTTTTGATAAGAAAGATTTTATTATTTATTTAAGGTTATAATTTATTTTGCATTCCTTATTATAGGCAGTAGTTGTATTTTATTTAGATAGTGAGCACCAAATCCCGTGGAATCAAAGTACCCGGATTTGGGGGTGTCATAAGTTGGTATCAGAGCTTTAGGTTATGAACCTTAGGTGGGGAAAACCTTAGGTAGTAGTCATATAGGAGATCAAAAAGATGGTGATGATAGTAAAGATAACAAAATACCTTATGTGCTATGTGTTTTATTTTTGTACGCGAAGAGTATCGATCGATATCACGTAATAATTAAACTTTAAAATTTTATTGTCAGGATGACAAATGTTGGAGAGTCTAGTCAGGCTAGGGAGGAGTTACCCCAGATGCCTAGAGACGAGGATCCCCGAGACATCCAGGTTATCTGGGTGTAGTTGGTTTGTAGAGATCCATCTCCATTGATCACCATAGCTGGTCAAGAGCATGAGCCAGTATCTGACCGAGATGATGAGGATGAGTCAGAGGAAGAGGAGGAGGATCCTGAAGATGAATTTCCACCTCACTTAACTAGCGCTGAGCTGTACGAGGAGATCTATGACCATAACGTGGAGCTACACGGTCCAGTCGGAGAGCTTGAGGAACTAGTGGACGAGAGTCGGACTACCATACAATAGAGAGATGAGATTATTCAAGAGCTAGACGATGAGCTTGGAAAAATAAAGTGGGATCTAGTCCATGTGGAGAGAGAAAAAGATGATGCACTGGCCGAGTTAGCGAAGCTGAAGAACAACATCCAAGAGGAGTCAGCGAAGCATGCAAGAGCAGAGGAAACGAGCTTGAAGGCTACTCAACGTGCAAATCGAGCTAAAGACGAGGTACAAGTGAAGAAGGCCAAGCTGAGGGAGACAGACTATGCTTTCCATACGGCTATAGATAGGGCCCAAGATCGTGTCTTTTATTACCCAGCTCAGTTCAAAGATTTACCGTGATACATGGTGGATCACATAACAGTGTTCCGGGGGATGGAAGAAGAACGTAGAGAGGCTGTGCGACATCTTAACATGCCTAGATAGTAGAGTCATAAATTATGTGTTTCTTTTTATATAAGTAAATGTAAATCCCAGAATTTGAGATAATAATGGGATAAGATAAGAATGTAATTATGTAACTTTTTTAGTTCAGGAAAGATGATGTAAATAGCAGAGATGTTATCCATTCTTTGTTTTAAAACTATGAATGAATAAAATATAAAAGTTTATTGACGTGCTATGTGTTCAAATGTGAATTAATTTATTCAAATCTTTAAGTATGAACTTGAATAATTAAGTGATGAGTAAAGGATCTAATAAGAGTATGTTTTAATAGAAAGATGCCTCCTATAAGAAGATCTACACTTCAAAAACTAGAGGGATCTAATAATAACAACAACAACGACAACAACAATGATGAAACGAATCCCAATTCAGTTCAATAATTGGTGAACCTACTGACGGGAGCGCTTGCGAATTAGCCGCAAGTCTAGAATACAATGTTTAAGGAGTTCAAGGCAGTAGGACCGCCGGAGTTCCAGGGATTGGTGAACCCGATAAAGGCCCAGACGTGGGTGATGGAGATGGAAAAGGTCTTTGATGTGGCAAGAGTAAACGATGACAAAAAGACGACTTTTGCGACGTTCATGCTAAAGTTAAAAGATAGTTTCTAGTGGCAGGCCAGCGAGACTAGAGAAAGAGAGGGTGTTATAGCATGGGACCGTTTCAAAGAGATGTTCTTTGAAATGTACTTCCCCATAAGATCGCGGAACCAGATGGAGATTCAGTTTCTTGAGATGAAGCAAGGAGCATTGTCGATGCCGGAATACGCCATGAAATTCAACGAGTTAGCCAGGTTTGCAACATACCAAGTCAGTACGAATGAGCTAAAGGCGAGAAGATTTGAGCAGGGATTGTAGGCTTGGCTCTACAGCAAAGTCTCTATGTTCCAGCTAAATACGTTTGCAGCTGTACTGGAAAAGGCCATCCTCGCTGAAGGTGGAAGGGATACGGTGACCAAATACAACAAGAATCAGAAGAAGAAGAAGAATGAGATAGAAAACAAGGCTGGTGGTAGCGGGGCTATCAACCAGAAAAGGAAGTGGAGTTACAACACGTCTGCTGGGAGTCAACAGGGAAGCCAGCAGAAGAGAAGGATTGAAGCATGTGTGATATGCGGGAAGAATCACACTAGAGTGTGTCTGAAGGGGAGGCAAGTATGCTTCAACTGTGGTCAGGAAGGCCACATTGCGCCGAATTGCCCGAACCTGAAGAAATGAGCTTGCTACACATGTGGATCTAAGGATCACATGGCCCGAAGTTTCCCTAGGAATCCAGCATAAGGGTCAACAGGAAATGAAGGGAATGGCAGCTGCAGTACTTTGACTTTCGCTAGACCACTGCAGGTAGTTCGACCCACTTTCAGGACGTTCAACATGACGGTGCAGGATATTATGCTATCAAAAGATGTGGTGTCAGGTATTATTTCGGTCAATAGTATTAATGCATATATATTATTTGATTTGGGTCCTACTTGTTCATTCATATCTGATGACTTTGCTAAGACTTTAGACTTACCTAAAGAGGAATTAGTTTACCCCTTGAACATAGAGATTGCGAATAGGGAAGTTATTCTGTTAGGTTTGTTTACAAGAACTGTAGATTAGACATTAAGGGGCATGAGTTGAGGGTAGATTTGATTCCGATAAAACTTGGGGAGTTTGATGTGGTACTGGGTATGAATTGGTTGTTTAACCATGGTGCGATAATCGATTGCCAGAAGAAGTCTGTAAGCCTTTCGACTCCGTCGAAGGTAGTGTTTTATGGCAGCAATTCGCCTAGACAAGCGAGTTGTCTGACGGTTATGCAGGCCAAGAAGTTATTGAAATAAGGCTGTGTGGGGTACTTAGCCTACATAGTGGATACTCGTAAGGAGAGTCCAAAGATAGAAGAGATATCAGTGGTTAGGGAGTTTGTGGACGCATTTCCGAGCGATTTTCCATGACTTCCACCAGATAGAGAGATAGAGTTCATGATCGACTTAGCCCCGGGGACTGCTCCGATATTGAAAGCCCCGTACAGAATGGCTCCAATCGAGATGAAGGAATTTATGGTTCAACTGCAAGAATTGCTAGACAAGAAGAATATTCAGCCAAGAGTTTCACCATGGGGAGTGCAAGTTTTATTCGTTAAGAAGAAAGATGGATCGATGCGGCTATACATTGATTATAGGGAGTTGAATAAAGTCACGATCAAGAATAGGTATCCTTTACCTAGGATTGATGATTTGTTCGATCAACTGAAGGGTGCTAGGTACTTCTCAAAAATTGATTTGAGAAGTGGGTATCATCAGTTGAAGATGAGAAGAGAATATATACCGAAGACGACTTTTAGAACTCGGTATGGACATTGCGAGTTCTTGGTAATGTCATTTGGTCTAACGAATACACCAGCTGCATTTATGGACTTAATGAATAAGGTGTTTAAGCTATTCCTGGACAAGTTCGTAGTGGTGTTCATAGATGACATTTTGGTCTATTCCAAAATTGAGGAGGAACACACTGAACATTTAAGGCTAACATTGGAATCACTGAGACGAGAGAAGCTTTACGCAAAATTCTCGAAGTGCGAATTCTAGTTAGAACGTGTACAATTTCTTGGCCACGTGATTGACAAAGATGGAATTTTAGTGGATCCGTCGAAGGTTGAAACTGTGATGAATTATCTTTTTCTCTGCATAGTTCGCGAGCCGGGAATCCCACCAGCAGGGGGACCCACCCCAGCGGGTCTATCAAGGGCAAAACACCCGCCCTAGCGGGTGTATAGGCTGTCCAAAAATTTTACTTGACTTTCAAGTAGTTTTTATATAGTACATAATTAGCTAACTTAATCTGATGACATGTTAAGTGTATAAAACAATAAGATAACATATTTTTGACATGTATAAGACAATTTGAAGTATCATATTAGCATGTTATGTGTGAACTTAGATATTGTTATCATAGGGTATGATTATGATAGTTTAAAGTGTTATACACGTATGATATGCATGTGGTGAGTTAAACTCACGTATGTGGTTAGCTAGCGAGTTAAGTTTACAAACCACGTTGTTAAGTTGAACTTAAGTAAGACGTTCAACAGCTGAACGTAGTGGTAATGAAACTAATTGATAGTGTTGACGTAATGTAATACGTAGGATAATTGTAGAACATGAGTGTAATTGTAGCTTGCGCTTAAGGCAAGTTTTCTAAACTCAAACTTTACTTGAGCAAGTTTCCTATTTCCAACTTGTTATTCATATGCGAGTTATTGTATTCTCTATATATTATATATTGAATAAATATCTTATAAAAGTTCATTATTGAGTTAATGTGATCTTGACTTAATTGTTCAAGCAATGTCTATCTTATCTTTCAGTTGCTTTAAGTTTAGTTCTAAAGCATAAGTTATTTCATAATTCTTTATTATTGAATTATTATTGTGAGTCGATTCAACTACCCCTTAGTTGATGATAGTTGAACTCTAAATTTCCCTTGAAGCTTATCCAAACCAAACTTTCTTTGTTGCAGACTTGTTATTAAATACTGAGATGAACAACCCTATTTAATAGGGGATTACCATGCGAAAGCATTAAGATGTTTGTGCACAATAAATGGTACGAAGGGCTGATCCCCCTAAGTACGAGTTAAGAGTCCATAAAGACTAACGACTGTTAAAGGTTTTAAATAGAAATGTTTACAACCTAGGACATAGTTCAAG
Organism: Panax stipuleanatus; assembly: GCA_020205555.1. Lineage (NCBI taxonomy): Eukaryota > Viridiplantae > Streptophyta > Magnoliopsida > Apiales > Araliaceae > Panax > Panax stipuleanatus. The sequence goes on from CM035115.1 coordinate 106,647,266, forward strand.
GTCTTACGACCCTCAGACGAATTCTATATTCCATATTCAACTCTTTATTATTGATGAAAGAAATGTTATTCAAATCATTTGAAGTCATTCAGTTTATGTCATCACTATTATTGTTGTTATTCCTAGTGAGCTTTTGTTTGCTCACTCTTGCAATTAAATAACCATTGCAGCTAAAGTAGAAAGCGTTGATGCACAATCGACTAGTAAAGGCAATAACAAGATTAACAAGTGAAAACTTGTTTATATTGATGATGTGATTATAATAAGACTTAATTATGTTATGTTTTATTTTCCGCACTTATTTATTGACGTTAAGGTTGGTAAACCCTGGGATATTTTGAGCAAGGTTGTAATCCTTTTGATAAGGAAGATTTTATTATTTATTTAAGATTGTAATTTATTTTGCATTCCTTATTATGGGCAGTAGTTGTATTTTATTTAGATAGTGAGCACCAAATCCTGTGGAATCAAAGTACCCGGATTTGGGGGTGTCAAAGGTGCCATACTTAGCTTCTTCTTCAATTCCTAAAAACTTTCTTCGCACTTCTCTATCCAAACGAATTTTACAGCTTTCCTTGTCAAATTCATCAACGGAGTGCCGATCTTGGAAAATTCTTGAATAAAGCATCTATAGTAACCTACCAATCCCAAGAAACTTCTTACCTCCTACGGTGTCTTCGGTTGTTCCCAATTTATTACTGCTTCAACCTTTGATGGATCTACCGAAATTCTATCTTTGTCAATCACATGCCCGAGAAATTGCACGCGTTCTAGCTAGAATTCACATTTAGAGAATTTTGCATATAACTTTTCTTTTGTTAGTGTCTCCAATGTCAACCTTAAATGTTCCACGTGTTCTTCTGGAGTTTTGGTGTATACAGAATATCATCAATGAACACCACCACAAACTTATCTAAGAATGGTTTAAAGACCCTGTTCATCAAATCCATGAATGCTACGGGGGCATTAGTTAAACCAAAAGACATCACCAGGAAACTCGTAATGTCCATACCGAGTTTTGAATGTCTTCTTTGGTATATCCTCTTTCCTTACCTTCAGTAGATGATACCCACTTCTCAGATCTATCTTCGAGAAATATCTAGCTGCCTTCAGCTGATCAAACAAGTCATCTATTCGTGGTAATGAATATTTATTCTTAATAGTGACTTTGTTCAATTCTCTATAATCGATGCAAAGACGCATTGACCCGTCCTTCTTCTTCACGAATAACAATGGTGCTCCTTACAGTGACATGCTCAACTGAATGTATTTCTTGTCTAGCAGCTCTTGAAGTTGCACCATCAACTCCTTCATCTCCACTGGAGCCATTTTGTACGGAACTTACGATATCGGAGCAGTCTCTGGTGGTAAGTCGATAACGAACTTAATCTATCTGTCAGACGGAAGTCTTAGCAAATCATCGGGATACACGTCCACAAAATCCCTAACAATTGGTATCTCCTCTAGTTTTGCACCCTTCTTCTAAGTATCGACTATATAGGCTAAATATCCCACACACCCTTGTCTTAACAGCTTCTTGGCTTGCATCATCGTTAGAAAACTCACTTGTCGAGGTGACTTGCTACCATAAAACACCATCTTCGACGAAGTCGTAAGGTTAACACACTTCTTTTGGAAATTAATTATCGCCCCATGGTTGAATAACCTATCCATTCGCAGTATAGCGTCAAATTCAGCAAGTTTTATCAGAATTAAATCTACCATCATCTCGTGACCCTTAATAACCACCCTACAGTTCTTGTGTATAAACCTAACATGAATCACCTCTCTATTCGCAATCCATGTTCAAAGGGTAAACTAATTCCTCTTTGGGCAACTTTAAACTACTAGAAAAGTCATTAGATATAAATAAACAAGTAGCACCCGAATCAAATAATACATAAGCATTAATACTATTAATCGGAATGATACCTGACACCACATCCTTTGACTATACAACATCTTGCACGGTCATGTTGAAGGTTCTGGAGGTGGGTCGGTTCGACGGCGCTAATCCAGAGATATTCAAAGTACCACCACTGTTACTTTCTCTACCTCCACTTGTTCCCCCAGCTTCTTTTTTAGGACAATCACGAGCCATATGGTCTTTTGACCCGCATATGAAACAAGCTCCCTTCTTTGGGCGGGGACAATTTGGTGCGATGCGGCCTTCCTGACCGCAGTTAAAACACACTCGCTTACCCCTCAGGCACACACAAGTGTGATTCTTTCAACAAGTATCACATGCTTTAATTATTCTCTTCTGGCTTCCTTGTTGATTTCTGGTATAAGCACTGCCATTCCATTTCATCTTTTGGCTACCACCACCACTACTGCTACCACCAGTCTTATTCTCATGCTCATTCTTCTTCTTTTTCTATTCCTGATTATACTACCGCAAACGTGTTCAGCTGGAACATCGAGACCATGCTGTATAGCCAGGGCTTTAACCCCTACTCGAACCTCCTCCACGTTTTGTCATAAAGCTTTACCAAATACATTGCAAATCTTTCCAACTCATTAAACTTTGTGGCATACTCCGGCATAGACATAGTACCTTGCTTCAACTCCAGGAATTGGACCTCCATCTGATTATGCGAGCTTGTTGGGAAGTATATCTCGAAAAACATTTCCTTGAATCGTCCAACATTATTATACCCTATCCTCCTCAAACTTTATTTGCTTGCCACTAGTAGTTAGCTTTCGACTTTAGCATAAACGTCGTGAAGCTAGTCTTTTGATCGTCACTGACCCTAGTAACATCGAAGACTTTTCCCATCTCGATTACCCAAGTTTGGGCTTCAATCAGATTCATGGAACCCTAAAACTCTGACGGTTCTATCGCTTTGAACTTATTAAACGAAGTCGCTGGGGCTTGCGGCTGATTCACAAGTGCCCTAGTTAAAAGATTCACCAGTTATAGAACTGGATTGGCGTTGGCCTCGTTGTTATTGTTAGTAGAACCCTCAGGGGGTGGTTGCTGGCGTGGTTGTTTTCTTCTAGGAGGCATATTTCTGTTAAGATATACACTTATTAAATCATTTTTTAATTTCTAAAATATTTAAGACCTAACTTAAACATTTTAAGATTAGCATTTAACACATAACATTTCAGTAAACTTTGGTATTTTTATCATTCATAGTTTTAAAACATAGAAAATTATAGCATCTCTTCCAACCACATCAACTTTCCTGAACTAATAAAGTTCCAGGATTACATACTCATCTTATCCCATTATTTATCTCAAAATCTGGGATTTACATTTATTTAATACATAAATAACCACATAACTTATTACTCTTCCTATCAAGGCATATTAAAACATCGCGCAGCTTCTCTATGCTCTTCCTCCATGACACGGAACACTGTCCTAAGATCTACTATATACCATTGTAAATCTTCAAACCGAGCTAGGTAATAATAGACTCGATCCTGGGCCCTATCTATAGCTGAATGAAAAGCATAGTCCATCTTATTCATCCTGGCCTTCTTTGCCTGAACCTTGTCTTCAGCACGATCCGCACGCTGGGTAGCCTTCATCCAAGCATCCTCTGCTCTAGCGTGCTTTGCCGACTCCTCTCTCAAGTCACCCTTCAACTTCTCAACCTCTGCTAACAACTCATACTTCTGACTCTCTGTCTGAACCAGTGTCCATTCCACATTTCCAAGACATTCATCAAGATCCTGGATCGTCTCATCCTTCTACTCTATAATGGTCTATCGAACATCTACAAGCTCCTCCAACTCCCCAACCCTAACTTGTAACTCTATGTTACGGTCATATACTTCATTGTACATCTCAGCACTAATAGAGTTAGGTGGAAACTCTTCAGGATCCTCCTCTTCCTCTGTCTCCTCCTCATCCTCTTGGTCAAACACATGCTCATGCTCCTGACCCACAACAGTGATCAATGAAGATGGCTCTCTCTGTGCCAACTGCTCCCAGACACTATGGATGTCTCAGGACTCCTTCTCTCTAGGCATCTGAGGTATCGCCTCCCTAGCCTGACGAAATTCTCCAACAATCGTCAATATAACAAAAGAATTTTAAGTTTTAATAAATACGTGATGTTATTCGATACTCGCAAGCACATAAGTTATAAACACATAAGCACATAAAGTCTTTTATTATTATCCTCAATGAATTTCCTTAATTCATTCCTTAGAACTCGACAAGATTATATCACCACTATATTTTTGGTCTCCTAAAAAGCTACTACCTAAGGTTTCCCCACCTAAGGTTCATAACCTATGGCTTTGATACCAACTTGTGACACCCCTAAGTCTGGGTACTTCATTTCCATAAGATTTGGTGTTCACTGATCAAGTATTCATATACTTACTACCCATAAAAAAGGATAACATTAAAATAAAAATCTTAATAAACTTAAATGATAAGCTTCCCTATCAAAAGGTTACAACTTCTAAAATAATCCCAGGTAATCTAACCTTAAAACCATCATCATAAAGCGAAACAATAAACCAAATAGTTTCATTACATAATTAAATCAATTAACATAAACAAGTCTTCAACACTTGTTCATCTTGCCCTTGCCCTTACTAATGGACGGCTCGTCGACTTTCTCGACCTTAGCTGGAATGCTATTATATCCAAAAGTGAGCAAAACAAAGCTCACTGGGATATTCATGAATAATAACAATATGTGAATCATAATGAATAACTTCAGCTAAACAAGTAGATCTTTTTTGTCAATGATAAATAGAAAGGTCAACAGAAACTTAACTTTTGAATCAAGAATGGAATACAAGATAAAAAGTACATCTGAGGGTCGTAAGACCATTAACTATGTCATAGGTTGTCAAGTATGTGACGCCCCCAAATTCGGGCCCCTTGAATCTCGATCTGGTACGTTACATTACTTTATCTTCATACATATTCTATCATCTACTGCGGAACATATAAACATATATTATTTATTTCACATGATTCTATAATATTTTCCCAGGTTTATTAACCTTAACTGAATATATACCTTTAATAATTAAACAGGTTTACATAAGATAACTAAATAGTTATTCGTATAACAATCTATTACTGTACTTTGCTTTTGTCTATGTCCTTCTTCAAGCCTTCGCTTTAATCTGAAATTTATTATCATGATATAGCAAGGGTGAGCAACTACTTTGCCCAACAAAATTAAATTCAATAAAGATATATCATGATTGAAAGAATAATAAGCTTTCAAGTTTTCAACAATATAATAATTGTGAAAAAGCATGAATCAACATGTCAATAATTGAATGATTGAATCAATAACATTTAATGTCACAAGGACCATGAACAACTTTAACTGAACCTTAGGGTAATAAAGGTGATCAGCCTTTCATACTTGATGAGCATATGCAATTTGCACTAAGTGCGAATCAATAATCAAAGATGTGGAATAATTGTAAATAATTAAACCACTAACATGCTTTGAGATAATAACTCGAGTTTGAGTTAAGAAAACTTGATTACTGCTACGCAATCTAAGTTAACGTCCTTATTGAAAAGACCTATCAGTTATAAGATTGATCTTTCAATTAGCATATCATACTTTATCTAGTAAACTATCTAATATTTAACCACAAAGTCAAATACTAGATAATACCTTAACACCATACACATTCACAAGTCTAAACTTAACATACATCGAGTCTTTAATAGTATTTAATATAGTATACTGAGTGGTTTTCCACAAACAACCAACAAATTAGTTTTCGTCTCGTCTACACTATTTTTACAGTGAGTTAGATCGGTTACTAATTTGTATATACCTTCCCCATATGAAGGAATAGTTTAGCCCAAACACTATACATCAACTATTGCAGAATACGGCTGTACTACTTTAGACTTATTACATACTCACTCATATAGTCTCATCATCTTATATTAACTTGTCTAACCTAGTTAAGTATTAGACATTACACTTTAGTCCTATTATTATCATCATACTTTGATAAACTTTTAATCATGTCATAACTTATACTTATAAATTTTCTCTTTATATGTTATCTTAGTAAACTAGATAACATTTAAGTAAACTGAAATACCATTTCAGTAAACCAGATTACATTTCAGCATCCTGAAATCACTATTTCAACAGACCATAAAATATTTTAGCAGACTGAAACTATTTTAGTAATCCGAAATCAATTTCAGTACCCTGAACTCTTCTTTCCCAACATATCACATATATACTATAGTTACTGGAATACCAAATGCATCAACTATTTGAAAGAAAAAAAATTAATTCTTCATTTTAATTCTCCGTTTAATATTATTAATTATTTAATAATATTTTAAGCTAAGGTTATTAACCTTTCAATAACTTTTAAGTCAAATATTACTAATAATATTTCAATCCAATATTATTAGTCATATAAAAATAATTTAAGTCATTAATCACATTAATAAAGAATTTATTCTAATTGTTTTCATTTTACTTTATTAATTAATTTAAGCCTTCTAAAACACCATAAACATAACAACTCTTCACAACCGACCCAAACCACTCTCAAAAATCTGCATAAGACATGCTCAAGGGTCTCAAGACATAAAACCGTACTTTTCATATTTTTCCCATCATATACTTAATTTAATTCATTTAATCATAACTAAACTATTTCCATGAAAAATTCCAAATTAGTTCCAAAAATATTTTTTTTTGGGATTTGACAGAATATAGCTCCATATTGAACATATATATTTTCCCAAAATTTTTAAAATATATTTACTATATTTAAATAGTCCATAATAGCCAAATATTCTTAGATTTTTCATAAATTGAGATTAACTCCAAAAATTCTAAAATTTTCAAGGTAGGCTCCTGTTATAAACATGTACTTCCAGTAAAAAATTCGTAATTTTAGGACTTACACAGAGAGTTATTTGGGTAGTTTTCCAAATATAGTCCTTAGCCATAAAATCCATAATTCTCCAACCGTATTGCAAAAAATTCTCAAATATTTACAGGACTTTCATAACTTCTGATATTAGTAGTCCAATTTTTTAAAGAATTTTTAAAACAAAAAAAATAGACGAAAATGCCCCCGTTTTAGACTGACCAAAAAAAGTTTATTCCTTTTTCATAAAATCAGGACTGTTTAGTCTAAAACAGCCACTACGGCTTGTCAACACATGATTTTCGAGGTTTACCACTTGAGTTTATTAGTCAACAAATATATCTAGAACCCCTAATTGACGGATCGTAAAAATAAGGTGTAAACCAGAAAAGGTAGACAATCAAAGCACCTAAAAGTTGGGGGTTTATAAACTAGAAAATTTATTATTCTTTTCTTTTGATTTCCAAACAAATCAACACCCAATATGGGTAGATCCATACTTAAATCCATATAAAACATATAGATTATAGGGTTTTATACATCCATATTATAGACCTCTTACATCAAATCCATAAAATAAATTAGAACAAAGATTAGTAAGTAGGTTTTATACCTTTGTTTTTCTTCTTCTTCTTCTTCTTCTTCTTCCTCTTTCATGGAGATTTCTCTCCTCTTCTCCAAATAGGGCAGTCTCCGCTCTCCTTCCCTTTCTCTCTCTTGGTTTTCTTTAGATAGCAAAGAGGGAGAATAAGAAATAATAGATGAGAGAGAAAGAAAGAAATAAGATATACTGATATCTCTTAAATATCTAAATTCATCCCCCTTTTCTCCTTCTATACCTACCCGGCCACATGTGGCCTTCATATCTCCACCAACTATTATATCATTCCTCTCTCTTATGATTTAATAGCTTACTTGCAAGAAAGAGCAAAAGAGTTGGCACCACAATAAATCAACACCTAAAAAGGTGACTTACCAACTAAAGTTAACACTCATTATTATATACATCTCCCTTCTCCTCTTCATTATATTCGGCCACTGGAGCCTTATTACCAAATCAATTTTTGTTCTATTTAATACATATTCAATGCCTAATTTACCCTCCCTCAAGTGGGCTTAGGCTTGGGCCAGTAGTATAATTCTTAATTTGCTACTAACAAAAATGAGTTTGGGCTTCCACCCATGATTAAATTGGGGCCTTATAAAACTTGTCCCCTACATAATATATTGGGCTAGATTAATAATTTATTTACTATTAAATCAATTTATCTACAAGTCCAATGTTTGACTAAATAATTGGGCTTATTTAAATAATATAACCTCCTTAGTCCATTAAATCTAATTCACTTGAACTAATACTATGACCACAAAATAAAAATAACCATTTAGATCATTTAATTCTTATACCTAATTTATATATTAGGTTACATAACTTTATCCTTAATTCTCTTTTATATACAAAATAAATGTATACACAATATATAATTTATATTTATTTAATCACACACATAATTCACATACCTAATTTATATATTAGGTCACCAAATTTTATAGGTATCGTAGTATCTTATTCTTAATATTTCATCAAACACATATAGATTCATCTCTAGGGTTTAGAATTTTTGTAACCCATAATTCTTCTATTCTCAATCAAATAGTAAACCATATAGGTTCTACTTTAAAAATTTTAAATTATTCCTCAAATTTCTACTCTAGGTTTTATCCTTTAACCTGTATTTTAATCATTTAAGATCTTATAAATTTTTGGGTTGTCACATTCACCCCTTCTTCTAAGAATTTCGTCCCCAAAATTACAGCATACTAATTCCTACTCCTTTTATTTACCAAAACTTGGTTTTCAACTTAACCTTTATCTGATTTCATTCTCATTTAATGAGTACACACGGCTTCCTTCTATGAGGAATTATTCTATCATCACATTCTACCCAGACTTCTCCCCGAGGAGTTAAAAATTGAGTGGCCATGAACTTTTATTTTTCAATTTTGAAAAGGTTTAAACAGAAATTCATCTGAAAACCGCTCTGTTCTTACAGACACATTGGGTGATCAGCTCGTATGCCCTGCATTGATCATATGCACATCATTGTCATTCGGCACAATTTGAATGACATTTGCATTACACATCACTGCCATTCGAAACAAAAATATTTCCTAATTTAGGGATGTTCATACTCAGCCTGGAGTCCGAATCAAAACAATATGGTTCGGGATAAGTTCACAAAGAGATATTTGAAATTTCATAAATTTTTGTCTAGCTGAATCAAATAGCTTTAGACATATACCAATAATTCGAACATCAACCAAAACATGTGTCTGACCAAATTTAATTGGCACTTGAAATTACTTTAAAATTCTAAAAATTATTTTATGACGTCATGATAGCGCAATGTATTTACAGTCCGTTTTAGATTCCGTCATTTTTGTGACTTTGTCATAAAATAATTTACCATAGTGGGCTGACGATCTTTAGATCACGTCCAACACTAGGCAATACTGCATTAATGACTCCATCGTTTTTATCATCCTTGCATCAGGTTCCATGATGCATTGATAATATATAAAATATATTTTGATATTTTAAATAATTTTTATCTAGCCGAAACAATTAGCGTAGACTCTTCTTTTAAACGGTTCAAAAATCTTTGAAAATCAGTTTGTGTTATCATTCAACAGGTAACAATGTGTCAGGGTCCCGAAGTCCACACATACACAATTATCACCATGTTTTGAGGATAACAAAACTTTATTTTTGGTGTTATCATGTCACAACAGGTAACCATGTGTTAGTGGTACGAAGCCCACTTCTACACAATTGTAACCATGTGTTGCTGATAACAAAAATTCATTTATATTTTAAAGGCACATCAGTGCGAATTTAGCTTGATGTCAAAAATTTTGAAGTCTAGCACAGCTAGAAGATTTGGAATACCTATGCTTCCATCATCAACATCAATTTATCTAATAATCGATTGCTTAATAATTCTATATATTTCTATTATCCTCAATCCTTCATTCACAATTTTCCTATACCCCCGTATAGTTCATCAAACATACCACACGTTATGAGTTCAGGAACTTGCCACAATCATATAGGTTTAGGAACTTATCCTAGTTAGACCAGAGTTGTCCATTCGCTGAGGGGTTCCACCATACAATTATGAGTCACGAACTTACCATACGTATGAGTTTAAAGAACTCGCACCTAATCTTATATTCTCTACCTATCCGTTATACACATGAGAAAAGAATCACCTTCTCATCATACATATAGCGAATAGCGCGACACCGACATTTCAGTGATTATCAATGTGATAAACTAAGTAGTCGTTAGACCAAGCACAAAACCCCCGCCCATACAAAGGTTTCTACAACTCAGCTATCACATGAGTCCTCAATTGAAATCCCACCTATTCCTAGCTCCCTCTTTACTCGATACGAATTTTATTTAATCCGTATCTACAATACTATAACTCTTTCCTGAGTTTAACTCATACTATTTCATAGTACAATATTCGTATAGCAATTTTGCTATAAAATTTTCAATCATTTGATTGATTATATGTCCTCCTATGACCTCATCAGATTACGTTGTGATCTCATACTATAATCGAATTATATTACGATTCTTCCCTATGTTATGATCGTTTTGTTTTACGATCTTCTTTCCCTTTATATTTTTAGTCTTTTAGACTCTATCTAGTCATTACTACTGTTTCTCGTTATTATCAAAGTTAGGTAACTCTGGATCTTTATAACTTGTCAGGATTCTTCTTTGAATCTTATTGACTTACCAATATTTTGCCCAAATTCTTAGCTTAAATTTTAAACTATATTTGAGTTTATTCCGTATCCTTATCCCTACGGTTATAGCCTAAGGTAACCCTACCTAACGTTTATAACCTACAGCTCTAATACCAACCTATGACTCCCCCAAATCCGGGTCCCTTGAACCTCGAATTTGGTACGTTACGGTACTTTATCTTCATACATATTCTATCATCTACTGCGGAATATATAAACATATATTGTTTATTTCATATGATTCTATAACATTTTCCCAAGTTTATTAACCTTAACTGAATACATACCTTTAATAATTAAAAAAATTTACATAAGATAACTAAATTGTTATTCGTATAACAATCTATTACTGTACTTTGCTTTTGTCTCTGTCCTTCTTCAAGCCTTCGCTTTAATCTGAAATTTATTATCATAATATAGCAAGGGTGAGCAACTACTTTGCCCAACAAATTTAAATTCAATCAAGATATATCCTTATTGAAAGAATAATAAGCTTTCAACAATATAATAATTGTGAAAAAGCATGAATCAACATGTCAATAATTGAATGACTGAAACAATAACATTTAATGTCACAAGGACCATGAACAACTTTAACTGAACCTTAGAGTAATGAAGGTGATCAGCCTTTCATACCTGATGAACATATGCAATTTGCACTAAGTACGAATCAATAATCAAAAATGTGAAATAATTGTAAATAATTAAAACACTAACATGCTTTGAGATAATAACTCGAGTTTGAGTTAAGGAAACTTGCATACACCGTTGATTGCTGCTACGCAATCTAAGTTAACGTCTTTATTGAAAAGACCTATCAGTTATAAGATTGATCTTTCAATTAGCATATCATACTTTATCTCGTAAACTATCTAACATTTAACAACAAAGTCAAATACTAGATAATACCTTAACACCATACACATTTACAAGTCTAAACCTAGCATACATCGAGTCTTTAATAGTATTCAATATAGTATACTGAGTGGTTTCCCACAAACAACAAATAAATTAGTTTTCATCTCGTCTACACTGTTTTCACAGTGAGTTAGATCGGGTACTAATTCGTATATACCTTCCCCATATGAAGGAATCGTTTAGCCCAGATACTATACATCAACTATTGCATAATACGACTGTACTACTTTAGACTTATTATATACTCACTCATATAGTCTCATCATCTTATATTAACATGTCTAACCTAGTTAAGTATTAGACATTACAATTTAGTCCTAGTATTATCATCATACTTTGATAATCTCTTAATCATGCCATAACTTATAATTATAAGTTTTCTCTTTATATGTTATCTTAGTAAACTAGATAACATTTAAGTAAACTAAAATACCATTTCAGTAAACCAGATTACATTTCAGCATCGTGAAATAACTATTTCAGCAGACCATAAAATATTTCAGCAGATTGAAACTATTTCAGTAATCCGAAATCAATTTCAGTACCCTGAACTCTTCTTTCCCAACATATCACATATATACTATAGTTCTTGGAATACCAAATGCATCAACTATTTGAAGAAAAAAAAACTTAATTTTTCATTTTAATTCTCCGTTTAATATTATTAATTATTTAATAATATTTTAAGCTAAGGTTATTAACCTTTCAATAACTTTTAAGTCAAATAATACTAATAATAGTTCAATCCGATATTATTAGTCATATAAAAATAATTTAAGTCATTAATAAATAATTTATTCTGGTTGTTTTCATTTTACTTTATTAATTCTTTTAAGCCGTCTAAAACACCATAAACATACAACTCTTCACAACCTACCCAAACCACTCTCAAAAATCTGCATAAGCCATGCTCAAGGGTCTTAAGACATAAAATCGTACTTTTCATAATTTTTCCATCATATAATCAATTTAATTCTTTGAATCATAACTAGACCATTTCCATGAAAAATATCAAATCAGTTCCAAAAATATTTCTTTTCTATGATTTGACAGAATATAGCTCCATATTGAACATATATTTTTCCCAAAATTTTTAAAATACATTTACTATATTTAAATAGTCCATACTAGCCAAATATTCTCTAATTTTTCATAAATCGAGATGAACTCCAAAAAATCTAAAATTTACAGCGTAGGCTCCTGTTATACACATGTACTTCCAATGAAAATTTCGTAATTTTTGGACTTACAAACAGAGAGTTATTTGGGTGATTTTACAAATAAAGTCATTAGCCGTAAAATCCATAACTCTTAAACCGTATGGCCAAAAATTCTCTACTTTTTACAGGACCTTCATATCTTCTGATATTAATACTCCAATGTTTTTTAGAATTTTTAAAACAAAAAAATTAACAAAAATGCCCCAGTTTTAGATTAACCAAAAATAGTTTATTCCTTTTTCATAAAATCGGGACTATTTAGTCTAAAACAGCCACTACGACTTGTCAACACATGATTTTTGAGGTCTACCACTTCGGTATATTAGTCAACACATATATCTAGCACCCCTAATTGACAGATTGTAAAAATAAGGTGTAGATAAAAAATGGTGGACAATCAAAGCACCTAAAAGTTATGGGTTTATAAACTAGATAATTTATTTTTCTTTTCTTTTGATTTCCAAATAAATCAACACCTAATATGGGTAGATCCATACTTAAATCCAGATAAAACATATAGATTATAGAGTTTTATACATCCATATTATAAACCTCTTTCATCAAATACATAAAAGAAAATAGAACAAAGATTAGTAAGTAGGTTTTATACCTTTGTTTTTTTTCTTCTTCTTCTTTCATGGAGATTTCTCTCCTCTTCTCCAAATAGGGCAGTCTCCCCTCTCCTTCCCTTTCACTCTCTTAGTTTTCTTTAGATAGCAAAGAGGGAGAATAAGAAATAATAGATGAGAGAGAAAGAAAGAAATAAGATATATTGATATCTCTTAAATATCTAAATTCATCCCCCTTTTCTCCTTTTATACCTACCCGGCCACATGTGGCCTTCATATCTCCACCAACTATTATATCCTTCCTCTCTCTTATGATTTAATAGCTTACTTGCATGAAAGAGCAAAAGAGTTGGCACCACAATAAATCAACACCTAAAAAGGTGACTTACCAACTAAAGTTAACACTCATCATTATCTACATCTCCCTTCTCCTCTTCATTATATTCGGCCACTTGGGCCTTATTACCCAATCAATTTTTGTTCTATTTAATACATATTCAATGCCTAATTTACCCTCCCTCAAGTGGGCTTAAGCTTGGGCCATTAGTATAATTCTTAGTTTGCTACTAACAAAAATGAGTTTGGGCTTTCACCCATAATTAAATTAGGGCTTTATAAAACTTGTCCCCTACATAATATATTGGGCTAGATTAATAATTTAATTACTACTAAATTAATTTATCTACAAGTCCAATGCTTTATTAAATAATTGGGCTTATTTAAATAATATAGCCCCCTTAGTCCATTAAATCCAATTCACTTTAACTAATATTATGACCACTAATTAAAAATAACCCTTTAGATCATTTAATTCTTATACCTAATTTATATCTTAGGTTAGATAACTTTATTCTTAATTCTCTTTTATATACAAAATAAATGTATACACAATATATAATTTATATTTATTTAATCACACACATAATTCACATACCTAATTTATATATTAGATCACCAAACTTTATAGGTATCGTAGTACCTTATTCTTAATATTTCATCAAACATATATAGATTCATCCCTAGGGTTTGGAATTTTTATAACCCATAATTCCTCTATTCTCAATCAAATAGTAAACCATATAGGTTCTACTTTAAAATTTTTAAATTATTTCTCAAATTTTCACTCTAGGTTTTATCCTTTAACCTTTATTTTAATCATTTAAGATCTTATAAATTTTTGGGTTGTCACATTCACCCCTTCTTCTAAGAATTTCGTCCCCGAAATTACAGCCTACTAATCCCTACTCATTATATTCACCAAAACTTGGTTTTCAACTTAACCTTTATCTGATTTCATTCTCATTTAATGAGTACACACGGCTTCCTTCTATGAGGAATTATTCTATCATCACATTCTACCCAGACTTCTCCCCAAGGAGTTAAAAACTTTTCATATAATGCAGAGTGGCCATGAACTTTCATTTTTCAATTTCAAAAAGGTTTAAATAGAAATTCATCTGTAAACCGCTCTGTTCTTACGGACATATTAGGTGATCAGCCCATATGCCCTGCATTGATCAAATGCACATCATTGCCATTCGGCACAATTTTAACGACATTTGCGTTCCACATCACTGCCATTCGGCACAAAAATATTTTCCAATTTAGGGATGTTCATACTCAACCTGGAGTCCGAATCAAAATAATATGGTTCGAGATAGGCTCTTAAAGAGATATTTTAATTTTCATAAACATTTGTCTAGCTGAATCAAATAGCTTTAGACATATACCAATAATTCGAACATCAACCAAAACATGTGTCTGACCAAATTTAATTGGCACTTGAAATTTCTTTAAAATTCTAAAAATCATTTTATGACATCATGATACCGCACTGTATTTATAGTCCGTTTTAGATTCCGTCTTTTTTTTTGACTTTGTCATAAAATAATTTACCATAGTGGGCTGACGATCTTTAGATCACATCCAACATAAGGCAATACTGGATTAATGACTCCATCATTTTTATCATCCTTGCATCAGGTTCCATGATGCATTGATGATATATAAAATACATTTTGATATTTTAAATAATTTTTGTCTAGCCGAAACAATTAGCGTAAACTCTTCTTTTAAACGGTTCAAAAATCTTTGAAAATCAGTTTGTGTTATCATTCAACAGGTAATAATGTGTCATGGTCCCGAAGTTCACACATACACAATTATCACCATGTTTTGAGGATAACAAAATTTTATTTTTGGTGTTATCATGCCACAACAGGTAATGATGTGTTAGTGGTACGAAACCCACTTCTACACAATTGTAACCATGTGTTGCTGATAACAAAAATTCATTTATATTTTAAAGGCACATCAGTGCGAATTTAGCTTGATGTCAAAAATTTTGAAGTGTAGCACAGTTAGAAGATTTGGAATACCTATGTTTCCATCATCAACATCAATTTATCTAATAATCGATTGCTTAATAATTCTATCTATTTTTATTATCCTCAATCCTTCATTCACAATTTTCTTATACCCCCGTATAGTTCATCAAACATACCACACGTTTTGAGTTCAGGAACTTGCCACAATCATATAGGTTTATGAACTTATCCTAGTCAGACCAAAGTCGTCCATTTGCTGAGGGGTTCTACCATACAATTATGAGTCACGAACTTATCATACGTATGAGTTTAAAGAACTCGCACCTAATCTTATATTCTCTACCTATCCGTTATACACATGAGAAAAGAATCATCTTCTCACTATACATATAGCGAATAACGCAACACCGACATTTCAATGATTATCAATGTGATAAACTAAGTAGTCGTTAGACCAAGCACAAAACTCCCGCCCATACAAAGGTTTGTACAACTCAGCTATCACATAAGTCCACAATTGAAATCCCACCAATTCTTAGCTCCCTCGTTACTCGATACGAATTTTATTTAATCCGTATCTACAATACTATAACTCTTTCCTGAGTTTAACTCGTACTATTTCGTAGTATCATATTCGTATAGCAATTTTGCTATAAAGTTTTCAATCATTTGATTATATGTCCTCCTATGACCTCATCAGATCACGTTGTGATCTCATACTATAATCGAATTATATTATGATTCTTCTCTTTGTTATGATCGTTTTGTAATACGATCTTCTTTCCCTTTATACTTTTAGTCTTATAGACTCTATCTATTTATTACTATTGTTCATCTTTATTATCAGAGTTAGGTAACTCTAGATCTTTATAACTTGTCAGGATTCTTCTTTGAATCTTATTGACTTACCAATACTTTGCCCAAATTCATTGCTTAAATTTCAAACTCTATTTGAGTTTATTCCGTATCCTTATCCCAGCGGTTATAGCCTAAGGTAACCCTACCTAAGGTTTATAACCTACAACTCTGATACCAACTTGTGACGCCCCCAAATCCGGGTCTCTTGAACCTCGGATCTGGTAAGTTACGGTACTTTATCTTCATACATATTCTATCATCTACTGCGGAACATATAAACATATATTGTTTATTCCACATGATTCTATAACATTTTCCCATGTTTATTAACCTTAACTGAATACATACCTTTAATAATTAAAAAGGTTTACATAAGATAACTAAATTGTTATTCGTCTAACAATCTATTACTGTACTTTGCTTTTGTCTCTGTCCTTCTTCAAGCCTTCGCTTTAATCTAAAATTTAATATTATGATATAGCAAGGGTGAGCAACTACTTTGCCCAGCAAGTTTAAATTCAATAAAGATATATCATGATTGAAGGAATAATAAGTTTTCAAGTTTTCAACAATATAATAATTGTGAAAAAGCATGAATCAGCATGTCAATAATTGAATGACTGAATCAATAACATTTAATGTCACAAGGACCATGAACAACTTTAACTGAACCTTAGGGTAATGAAGGTGATCAGCCTTTTATACCTGATGAACATATGCAATTTGCACTAAGTGCGAATCAATAATCAAAGATGTGGAATAATTATAAATAATTAAACCACTAACATGCTTTGAGATAATAACTCGAGTTTGAGTTAAGAAAACTTGCATGCACCGTTGATTACTGCTACGCAATCTAAGTTAACGTCCGTATTGAAAAGACCTATCTGTTATAAGATTGATCTTTCAATTAGCATATCATACTTTATCTCGTAAACTATCTAACATTTAACCACAAAGTCAAATACTAGATAATACCTTAACACCATACACATTCACAAGTCTAAACCTAGCATACATCGAGTCTTTAATAGTATTCAGTATAGTATAATGAGTGGTTTTCCACAAACAACTAATAAATTAGTTTCCGTCTCGTCTACACTGTTTTCACAGTGAGTTAGATCGGTTACTAATTCGTATATACATTCCCCATATGAATACATCAACTATTGCAGAATATGACTGTACTACTTTAGACTTATTACATACTCACTCATATAGTCTCACCATCTTATATTAACTTGTCTAACCTAGTTAAGTATTAGACATTACACTTTAGTCTTAGTATTATCATATATTTTGATAATCTTTTAATCATGTCATAACTTATACTTATAAATTTTCTCTTTATATGTTATCTTAGTAAACTAGATAACATTTAAGTAAAGTGAAATACCATTTCAGTAAACCAGATTACATTTCAGCATCCTGAAATCACTATTTCAGCAGACCATAAAACATTTCAGCAGACAGAAACTATTTCTGTAATCCAAAATCAATTTCAGTACCCTAAACTCTTCTTTCCCAACATATCACATATATACTATAGTTCTTGGAATACCAAATGCATCAACTATTTGAAAAAAAAACTTAATTTTTCATTTTAATTCTCCGTTTAATATTATTAATTATTTAATAATATTTTAAGCTAAGATTATTAACCTTTCAATAACTTTTAAGTCAAATATTACTAATAATATTTCAATTCAATATTATTAGTCATATAAAAATAATTTAAGTCATTAATCACGTTAATAAACAATTTATTCTAATTGTTTTCATTTTACTTTATTAAGTTTTTAAGCCTTCTAAAACACCATAAATATAACAACTATTCACAACTGACCCAAACCACACTCAAAAATATGTATAAGCCATGCTCAAGGGCCTCAAGACATAAAACCGTACTTTTCATATTTTTTCCATCATATAATCAATTTAATTCATTTAATCATAACTAGACCATTTCCATGAAAAATATCAAATCAATTCCAAAAATATTTCATTTCTGGGATTTGACAGAATATAGCTCCATATTGAACATATATTTTTCCCAATATTTTTAAAATACAATTACTATATTTAAATAGTCCATAATAGCGAAATATTCTAAGATATATCATAAATCGAAATTAACTTCAACAATTCTAAAATTTTCAGGATTAGCTCCTGTTATACACATGTACTTCCAGTAAAAATTTCGTAATTTTTAGACTTACGCACAGAGACTTATTCGTGTAGTTTTCCAAATATAGTCCTTAGCCGTAAAATACATAACTCTCAAACCGTATGGCCAAAAATTCTCACATTTTTACAGGACCTTCATAACTTCTGATATTAATACTCCAATTTTTTAAAGAATTTTTAAAACAAACAAAATGGATGAAAATGCCCCCGTTTTAGACTGAACAAAAATAGTTTATTCCTTTTTCATAAAATCGGGACTGTTTAGTCTAAAACAGCCACTACGGCTTGTCAGCACATGATTTTTGAGGTCTACCACTTGGGTTTATTAGTCAACACATATATCTAGTACCCCCAATTGACAGATCGTAAAAATAAGGTGTAGATAAAAAACGGTGGACAATCAAAGCACCTAAAAGTTGGGGGTTTATAAACTAGAAAATTTATTTTTCTTTTCTTTTGATTTTCAAATAAATCAACACCCAATATGGGTAGATCCATACTTAAATCCATATAAAACATATAGATTATAGGGTTTTATACATCCATATTATAAACCCCTTTCATCAAATCCATAAAAGAAAATAGAACAAAGATTAGTAAGTAGGTTTTATACTTTTTTTTCTACTTCTTCTTCTTCTTCTTCTTTCATGGAGATTTCTCTCCTCTTCTCCAAATAGGGCAGCCGCCCCTCTCCTTCCCGTTCTCTCTCTTGGTTTTCTTTAGATAGCAAAGAGGGAGAATAAGAAATAATAGATTAGAGAGAAAGAAAGAAATAAGATATATTGATATCTCTTAAATATCTAAATTCATCCCCCTTTTCTCCTTCTATACCTACCCGGCCACATGTGGCCTTCATATCTCCACCAACTATCATATCCTTCCTCTCTCTTATGATTTAATAGCTTACTTGCAAAAAAGAGCAAAAGAGTAAAAGAGTTGGCACCACAATAAATCAACACCTAAAATGGTGACTTACCAACTAAAGTTAACACTCATCATTATGTACATCTCCCTTCTCCTCTTCATTATATTCGGCCACTTGGGCCTTATTACCTAATCAATTTTTGTTCTATTTAATACATATTTAATGCCTAATTTACCCTCCCTCAAGTGGGCTTAGGCTTGGGCCATTAGTATAATTCTTAATTTGCTACTAACAAAAATGAGTTTGGGCTTCCACCCATAATTAAATTGGGGCGTTATAAAACTTCTCCCCTACATAATATATTGGGCTAGATTAATAATTTAATTACTATTAAATCAATTTATCTACAAGTCCAATGCTTAATTAAATAATTGGACTTGTTCAAATAATATAAACTCCTTAGTCCATTAAATCTAATTCACTTGAACTAATACTATGACCACTAAACTTTAGATCATTTAATTCTTATACCTAATTTATATATTAGGTTACATAATTTTATTCTTAATTCTCTTTTATATACAAAATAAATGTATCACAATATATAATTTATATTTATTTAATCACACACATAATTCACATACCTAATTTATATATTAGGTCACCAAACTTTATAGGTATCGTAGTATCTTATGCTTAATATTTCATCAAACACATATAGATTCATCTCTAGGGTTTGGAATTTTTGTAACTCATAATTCCTCTATTCTCAATCAAATAGTAAACCATATAGGCTCTACTTTAAAATTTTTAAATTATTCCTCAAATTTCCACTCTAGATTTTATCCTTTAACCTTTATTTTAATCATTTAAGATCTTATAAATTTTTGGGTTGTCACAAAGTATCTTTACTTTAAACCTTTAACAGTCATAAGACTATATGGACCTTACTTCTCGTACTTAGGGGGATCAGCCCTTCGTATCATGTATTGTGCACAAACATCTTAACTCTAACGTGTAATTAATCCCCTATAATAGGTTTGTTCATCTCAGTTTTGACATACGAGTTCGCACCAAAGAAAGTTTGATTAGGATTAACTTCTAGAATAGTTCTATAATTTTAAAATGCATCATCAACCATAGACTAGTTGAGTCAATAAGGTTCATTAGCCATATAAGGGTTTTATACAACATTAAAGAATTAAACAATGATATTAATGATCAAGATTGAACAACAATAATGTACATTAGAAAAGATATTATACACTCAAGATATTAGTTCGAAATAATTAGGAACTCTCATTAGAAATAACGAGCTTGAACAATTTAAGCTTTGAAGAACGTAATCTATAGTTAAGAAACATGCGTAAAATGATAAGACAGGGATAGTAAACTCGTGTAATGTAAAAGTAAGGTTTAGGAACTTACCTCGTGCATAAGCTATACAATTATAACTTGATTCCCAAATATCCTATGCATATAATATTAAAGATCATAAAACAAATTAGTTGTAACTAAATACTTACTTACAACATTAATCTGACTATAGTCACACCATTCACATAACACAAATTGATTTCTTCCAATTCTTATCATATAATTCCAATGATTAACAACTAGTTCAATTACAATTTTGAAATCATCAAACCTAACATTACAAGGTGACTATAATCTTTTTTAACAACATATAATGTGATTAATCATCTTTTATATTCATAAAATTAAGTTACATTAGCATTTACTGGACTATATATTAAAAATCACATTTCTGGGCCAAACTGCCAAGTGGCGCTGCAGCGCTGCTCAATGAACTACAACCGGCGCTACAGCTCAAGCTAGGCGTTGCAGCGCGAGGAAATAGGCGTGGAACAGGCACTGCAGCTCAGCCTCGGCGCTGCAGCGGTCCTGTTTACTCACAGAACAGGCGCTGGGGTGCCTTAACACGGCGATAGGCACTGCTAGAGCGCTGCAGTGCTCTATTTCTTCACAGAATAGGCGTTGCGGCGCCTGGACACAGTAGCACGCAGACAGAGCTCGCGAAGAACACAAACTAGGCCGTACAATGCCATAAACTTCGTTCAAACAACAAATTACTCACACCCAAACTATATAAACTTCACAGAAACGTTACTAAGCATGTAGAACATGATTATAACCAACAAAACAACATAAACCATCAAATTTAAACCCTTTAAATTCCTTATTTTTGCTTAAAACTTCATTTTTAGACATCCTTAGCGAACTCAATCATTGTATATTCGTTTCTTAACCAAATTAATCCGTTCAAATTGCATTCTTTTCGTTTCTTCATGTATTTACATAATCAAAAATCAATTTACACATTATAACATGAATTGTTCACTAATTTTAGTATCAAATAAGCCATATAGAAATATACTTCGCTATAAACTCATTGTGAACATGATTTCTTTATATTTATCATATTTTTATGGATTAATCAACCTTAATTCACATAAAAATCACATCAAAATAGTTTATATACACAATTTAATATATATAATCATATCTTCAACAATTTCAGCCAAATCCATTATAGAGAACTTTTAAGCAAAACAAAAACAAAAACTTTTAAAACTAAGATTATACTTTTGATTGCTTGTGTTTTGATTAGCTAGAAGATAAGAGAGGCTTGTTAATCTTCCTTCTTCTAAATTCTCAAACTCACAGAGACTCTTCTCTGCTTCATTCTCTCCGTTCTCTTTGTAAACTCTCTCTTCTCTACTTAACGTAAGAAATAAAATATAAACATATATATACATATAATACATATTAATACGTAAAATAAAAACTGGCAAAACCTTTAATTATATGTCAGTTATATTTTTTTTAAAGTCAAAACCACTAAGGCTTGTTTGGCAAAACCTAAATTAAAATAAAAATTCAAAAGCCATAAGGCTTTGTTTGATAAAACTAAATTAAATCTCTTTAATTTATTTTAATAACTCATTTACTATAGTTGAATTGTCACACTTTATTAAATTAAAATCTAGTATTCAAATTTAATTAAATTAAAGTTACAATTAACTTATTAAATCAACTTGCCACATAAATCAAATTGCTACTTAATTATAATTAAAATTTTATTTAACAAACTAGTAAATCTCTAATTTAATTATTAAATTAGAATATTATCATTATTATAATATAATGATAGTTAATAATTCATTTAATTTAATTAACTCATTAAATTAAAACTTTAAACCATAAAATTACCCGACATCAACTTAATTAATATATTACACTTAATTAAGTTAGTCCACAATAATTCATGAATTATTTATTTAATTTAATAAATAAATCAATTACTTATTTAACCAATAAGCACATAAATTAAAATATTTATTTAATTTAATAAATATTTTGATTTACATATAAAAATTCTCGATCGTTACAATGTAAATGTTATCAGAGATGTGCAGGACGTTTGTACGGTGACAGATTAAGTGAAAAGCAGCCCGAATTGTGTAGATCTGAGCAAAAAGGTTTGGATTTTTCAGAGGCTTTCAAGTTAAAAATGACTTTTGAAAGGCCAGGGGGTTTAAATCCACCCGTAGTCTGCCGCGAGTATACCTGCGACAGTTGCAGGTAGACCTGCGACAACCTAGGGTGGGTCCCACCCCCTTCAGCTCGATCAAACTTGAGTTAAAGCGGGGTCCCTTGAAGCCAAAAAGTTAAATCAGCAAAAAAAGTTATACGCGATTGAGCAGAAAGGGCCTGAAATCCTGAAATAGAATACCAAACTTCGGGAGTATGAAAATCTTAAGCAAACCGTTAGCGACAACTCTAGCGTAGCATCGGGAAGGGTCCGGTGATGAAAGCCATTGAGAATTGCTTCAACGAAGGTTAAAGTATTTGATATTGTAAACTGTTGGAGACAACTCCAGCGTAGCATCAGGAATGGTCCGGTAATGAAAGTTTTTGAGAACTACTTCAATGAAGGTCAGAGTATCTGATACTGTAAACCGTTGGTGACAGCCCCAACGTAGCATCAGAGAAGGATTCGATGATGAAAACCATTGGAAACTACTTTGGCAAAGATCAGAGTTTCTAATAGGGAAAATCGTTGGCGACAACCCCAGCGTAGAATCGAAAAGGGTCCGGTGATGAAAGTCATTGAGAACTTCTTCAGTGAAGATATCGGGGAATCTGGTATTGGAAACTGTTAGTGACAGCCTCAATGTAGCTTCAGATAAGAGTTTGGTGATGAAAGCCGTTGGAAACTACTTCAGCGAAGATCATAATATCTTATAGGGCAAACCGTTGGCGACTACCCCAACATAGCATCGGGAAGGGTCCAGCGATTAAAGCCATTAAGAACTGCTTCAATGAAGGGCAGAGTATCTGATGTCAGAAACAGTCGGTGACCATTCAAGCGTAGCGTCGGGAAAGGTTTGGTGGTTTAAACCGTTGAACACTACTTCAGTGAAGATATCGAGACAGTCCGGTGATGTAAACCTTTGAACACTACTTTCGCGAGAATATCGAGACCGTCCGATAATGAACATTATAAATTACCAGTATAGCATCGGGAAAACCTAATGAGGACAACCATGGATAACTCTCTTCATCGAGATGGATCGATGATGGAATCTATTATAAAATAAATCTTTAGTTGAGGCATCGAGAAAGTTTGGTGCTGATCGACCTGTGTAAACTACCGTTCGAGTAGGCATCGAGAAAGTTCAATGATGGTCGACCTGTGTAAACTACCATTCGAGTAGGCATCGAGAAAGTTCGGTGATGATCGACCTGTGTAAACTACCATTCGAGTAGGCATTGAGAAAGTTCGATGATGATCGACCTTTGTTAACTACCGTTCGAGTAGGCATCGAAAATTTCAATGATGGTCAACCTTTGGAAACTACCGTTCGAGTAGGCATCGAGAAAGTTCGATGATGACCGACCTTTGGAAACTACCGTTCGAGTACGCATCGAGGAAGTTTGATGATGGTCAACCTTTGTAAACTACCGTTCGAGTGGGCATCGAGAAAGTTCGGTGATGATCGACCTTTGGAAACTACTGTTCGAGTAGGCATTCGGAGGATTCTGTGATAGTGATCATTGAAAAAATCTCTCCCCAACAGAAACATCAGCATCAACCTGATGGTAATCTAGACCGTTGGGGACAACCCTAACTTTAAATTCAGAAAGGTCTAGTGGTATCAGCCATGGAAGTCATCCCCAGCAGAGAATAGGGAATGATCGTTGATACAAGTTATGGCAGCTAACCCCACAGAGGTATATATCATTCATAACATATCATACCATGCATTGCATTGCATTACATTTGCATTTATCATATTTCCAGTGTCTAGCAATCTTTATCCTATTCATTCCATTGCATTGTATAGACATGATAGAGTGGGGCATCACTAGACACTTAAAATTTTGCATTCCTGTTACTAACCATGTAAGAGTACAAAACTGTCTTTTATCGTCTAAAGATAACCTTGGAAGTATACAACATCAAACCAGACCCCCGGAGACAGCCCCGGGAAACATCAAATCAGACCCCCAGAGATGGCCTCGAGAAACATCAAATCAACCTCAGAGACATCCCCGAGGACAGCAGAAGTCAACTACAGTCAAACCCCAGAGATAACCCTGAAGGAAGACAGCTGTAACTTTGACAAGCATGAAACCCAACCCGGAAGGGAAAAAGAATGATTTTTCCAACTTAACATTAATTCGGATTAAATTATTGTAAAGAAAGCCATACAGAACCATCACAGAAATCTCGAGTGAACACTGCGCTAGACAACTCAACGGACTGACTGTGAAGACTTGAAAATCTGGTCATGGACCCATCTTACTTGATTCAGAAAAGGTCAAGCCCCATGTCATTATGTATCTCTCAGAAAGAGCTTTCCAGAAATGTATGGCATGCCTCCATCAAATTCCCGGATTGCAAGTTAAGAAGGTTTAAGCACACTGCACGTTAGTTGAAGTGCACGTACTTTGAGACAGCAGGGCCCACCAGGCCGAGACCACCAGGCCCAACCACAGCTATACCTGCGGCTGCCTCATGTAGATCCGTGATAGGTTGGGTCTATATGTAGGCCCTCCCCCCTTTATCTTCCAAAAGAAGATTAGAGAAGGAGATGTCTTAAAAGAGAGAGAAAGACGCTAGGAGTGCTAAACGGAGCTTCTATCTTACTCCGATTACTATAAAACTTCTTTGTAAACACTCATATACATATATACTACAACATATCAAATTTTAACCGGTGGAAAACGAGTTTTGAGGAGCCAAAAGCCATTCGATAGCCATTCTTGCAAAATATTGTAAGATTTCTCCAGATCTACTTCTTTCTCTTATTTTAATGCCTATATAAGTGGTATATATACATAGTTAATAGCTTATATTCATCAGATATAACTTTTTAACAAATTATTTTTTATAAATAGTCCATATTTAAGCTTTATTGACTAGATCGGTACTAGATCTAGTCAGATCTAGCTTTTAACTTGTTCAAAAGTTGTAAAACCTGAACTTGGAAGCTAGAATGGCTAAGATCTGTACAGATCTAGTTTTTGTTCTAGTTTTTGTATGTATTTAGTGACCATGAGTCCCTAGATCTGTATCTAGACAAAACTGGAAGCTATGGGCTACTCTCTAACGAGGATTTAACTGATGAATCCTTCGCCCAGCGATGTCTAGTATATATATATATATGTTTTATTTTAGTATATTCATTATGCAGGCTGTTTATTTGGTATCCTGTGAGCCTAGGAGCTACACGAGCTACATGATTTACTATTCAACCAATGGATCTAGATACGGTTCCCGTGATGGACCTTTTTCAATTGTACCTTTAGCTTGCAAATTTTGTACTTGTAACTCCAGGGCCTTAAAACTACTATACGGGTTTAAGGACCTAAAATATTGAAAACTGTGGTTGTGGTGCTCGGGTTCTTCGATGGCTTTTATGCCCATAAAGAGCTGACACTTATATATATAATATTATATATTGTCGAAGATGCTTCACATCTCGAGAATAAAACTAAAACAAGCCGAATATGGAATAAAATAAAAGTATCAATGGCGTTCAATTCTTGTTGACGTCGGAAAAAAATCTTGTCTCTTTGGACAGATCTTTCTCTCTTCCTAAGTTTTGTTGTTTTCTACCCTTATATGTCTTGTCTGATTTATGAAGGGTGATTTTTTTTTAGGAAAAGGCCAACATGTATCATGTCGACAATTTTGAACTGTTTACAGAGTCGCCAGTTGGTAGATTTAGAAATGGTTGTACCAACTCAACCGAGTTTTGTTTGATTTTTAAAAGTAGGCCAAATTACTGGACACTGTCAAAACTTAGTCTTGAAACAGAGATTCTTAAGTTCGGGGGCTTGGTTAAGCGGGGGGAAGGTGTTAAGCACCACCTGACTCCCGTGAAAACACGGTACCGCATCATTTTAATATTTGCAATGTGTGTGTGGATGCTGGAAGTAATTGAGCCTACGTTTGATTGATTTGAAAGTAGTGTCTTGCTTCGTTGAACCTATATACGAAGGGTTTAATTTGATTTGCAAAAAAGTCTTTTTTAGACAAGATATAAAAATGATGTTTTGAAAAGGTCATTTTTAAACCCTTACGCTTGCATAGGAATAGAAGCATGTTGATACTTTCATTTTTATCTTTTCAGCCTTTGGCTCGATTTAAGTGGTGATTGTTGGGCTGCGAAGCATCCTCGACCTCAAAATATATGTACAAGTATCGGTCTTCTCATAGGCATGACAGCCATCAGAGTGACTCTAGCACGACAAACCATATTTTATTATATTTAAAACCTTAAATCTAGATAACCGTTTTAAGGTCCCTTAGGTGTACATTTTTACAGAAAAACTGGCATGATACATTTGTAATGTGGAGTTTGTCCATCGTGAGAATCAGATTCTAATCAGTTTGATCATGAATCCCACCATTCCTAGGCTCACAGAAAGAGGCCAAGAAAACCTGCACAACGCAGATATTTACAAAAATGTATATTTACATCTAGACGTCGCAAGACCAAGGATTCATCAGTCAAATCCTTGCATGTGCGTAGCCAAAGCTTCTCGTTCCCACTAGATAGGGATCTAAGGGTCGCGAGGTTGCTTTAATATTTAACAAAACTAGAAAAAAAGCTAGATTTAAATAAATATTAGCCATTCTAGCTTCCCGATTCCGGTTGGACCTATTTTGAACTATTTGAAAGATAGAAAGGGCTAGATTTAAATAAATCTAATTCGCCAAATTTATATTAAAATAAATTCATATCAAATGAATAATTGAAATAGATATTTAATCACAATGAATAAAGAATATATATATATATTTATATATATATATATCTAATTATATATATAAGCTGTAAAGGGCGACAGATTTTTAATCCCAGGCCCGAACAAAATATATATATATATATAGATATATATAAATGCTTTAAATGGGCCACGAATTAATCCATGCTCGATAGAAAGGCCATGAATTAGCAATCCAGGCCAAACGAAGTCAGAAAAATTATATATATATATATATATATATATACATAGTTATATATATAAAAGTAGTAAAAGGGGCGGCATGAATTTGCAATCCATACCCGGAAGAATTAAAAGTTAGTGTATATATAGTCAATTCTATATATAAAAACTAAAAAGGCCACGAATTAGCGATCCAGGCCGAACAAATTAGTATATATATATATATATATATATATATGTAAAAGCGAGTAAAAGCCACGGATCTATAATCTAGGCTGTGCAAATGCAAAAAAACGTATATATATATATACTAAAATGTAATAAAAAGTAAGCAAAACAGGCCACAGAACTGAGTTCAGGGCAAAACCAGAGGATGAAACTTTACGTGCAAGTGCAAATATACTTAATGAAGTAGGAAATGAGTTTTGATCGTAAAAAAACTTACAATGGACTGCTACACGGGCTTTTTGCCACTTGGTAGGCTTCAAACGGATGTTTTCATCGGTTAATTTTTGGTATGTTGTAAAATATATGTATACAAATGTATTGGAGTAATAAAATATAAGTTTGGAGTACTAGAAGTAGGGCTAAGGGATGAAATGGGCGAAGTTTCAGAGTGCTTTCTATTTTTTTTCTCTTTTTGGCAAGGGGTTTTATATTTAAAGACCCGATGGTTGCAGGTGTATCTGCGGCTGTCGCACCTCTACTTGCGTCTCCCTAAGTGTAGCCCACTTACGTGGGTCCTGTCGTCTCAAAGTAAGTGCACTTTGAGCCGATGTCAGGTTCGAACCTTCCTAACTTTTGATCAGAGCGTCCGTTTGAGGCGTTCTATACCTTTCTGAAAAGCCCTTCCCAAGAGTGACACAATGACATGGGACTAAACCTTTTAACCTTAAGGGTTAGGGTTTGAGACCTTCAGCCTATCTGGGAGATGGGAATGTCAGAATGATGTTCTATCGAAAGATTTGATGGTAATATACCGTGAAAAGTTAAGTTAGCCGAGAAAAGTTTTCTCGAGAGAAAATCACTATTCATCCATTTCTGCTTTGAATTATTATTGAAATTCTAAGAAACGCGTAATGATAGGATTTCAAGACGAGATGGAATATGTAATAATATTTCACTTATGGCTTACGAAGTTTTTACGTGAGGACTTAAAACCTAACGGTTAGGGAAAGTGAACCTTACTGATAATTAGGATTAATTATAATAATAAATGATTATTATACGGAATAAATACGAGTATAATACAAGATATTATACAAGTATGTTACGAAGAGGATATGATGTGACACCCCCAAATTCGAGAACTTAGTTTCCACATGATTTGGTGTTCACTATCTAAATAAAACATATATCTACCCAATAATAAGGAATGCAAAAAGATTTACAACCTCATCATCAACTAAAATCTTCCTTACGAAATAGGATTACAACCTTAATCCGAAAATATTCTAGGTTTGCTAACCTTAACATAAACAAATAAGTGCGAAAATAAAATATCATAAACAAGTCTTATTACAATCACAATCAAAGACAACAAGTCTTCACTTGTTCATCTTGCCTTTCCCTTTACTTGTTGACGGTACGTCAACGTTCTCGACTTAAACTGCAAGTAATTATGAAATATGAAAGAGTGAAAAAACAAAAGCTCACTTGGAATATAACAATAATATGATATAAACTGAATAGCTTCAATAGATTTGAATAACTTTACTTTTATCAACAATAAAGAATTGAATAATAATTCTTTCATCAATACTTAGACTTTCGAATATTGAAT
The DNA here is from genome assembly GCA_020205555.1 of Panax stipuleanatus. Taxonomy (NCBI): domain Eukaryota; kingdom Viridiplantae; phylum Streptophyta; class Magnoliopsida; order Apiales; family Araliaceae; genus Panax; species Panax stipuleanatus. The sequence continues at coordinate 106,677,148 of CM035115.1, forward strand.
CATCTGAGGGTCATAAGACCTTGAACTATATCCTAGGTTATAAACATTTTCGTGTAAAACCTTTAATAGACATTTAGACTATGGACTCTAACTCGTAATTAGGGGGATCAACCCTTCGTACCATGTATTGTGCACAAACATTTAACGCTTTCGCGTAGTAATCTCCCCTAATAAATAGGGTTGTTCATCTCAGTATTTGATACAAGTCCGCACCAAAGAAAGTTTGGTTATGATAACTAAAAGGAAATTTGGAGTTTTCAACTATCATCAACTAAGGAGTAGTTGAATCGACTCGAAATCATTAAAAGTTCAATAATACAAGAAATATGAACCAAGTATTAGTCATAACAATCGACTTCATATTAGATAAGCATGCTTTAGAAATAACTTAAAGCATTTGAAAGATTAAGTAGATCTTGCTTGAACAAATAAGTCAAGATCACATTATTTCAATAATAACTTCCATATTTGTTCAATATGAACATTTGAATACAAAATAACTTGTACAAGAATTAACAAGTTAAGAATCGGAAACAAACTTGCATAATATAAAGAGTAAGGATTCGATAACTTGCATAAACGTAAAAGAAAGGTTTAGGAAACTTGCCTCAAGCGTAAGCTACACTTTACAATTACAAAGCACTCCCACAATTATCCTATATTTTACATTATGTTTATAACATCAATTAGTACATCACCAAGACGTTTAAACCGTTGAACTTCTTACTTAAGTTCAACTCACAACGTGGTTTACAACATAATTCGTTAACTAACCACATACATGAATCTACACTCACAACATGCACAACATACGCACATAACATTTTAAATTATCGTATTGTACCTTATGAAAGTGATATACAAGTACATATATAACATATTAATATAAGACTTCAAATTATCTTAATCATTTTTAAAATATGTTATCTCATTGTCTAATACACTTAACAAGTCATCAATTTAAGTTAGCTAACATGTATCGCACAAAAACTTCATGGAACACAAACTGAAAATCCCAGACAGCCCCTACCCCCGCTAGGGTGGGGTTCCCTAAGCTTACAGTCCCGCTGGGGCGGGGCCCACTGCTGGTGGGTTCCCCCCAGCTCACGATCGTGCAGAGAAATAAGCAAATTTGGCTTATTTCTTCGCACCAAAGTTCATTTTTTATCAACATAATGCATATAAACCTTTATGAAAACAAAATCTTAAAGTTTTAACATGATTATAACATTCATAAACACTATAACACATAATCAAAACACAATTTTCATGATTTTTGAAGAAATCAACATTCTGAAGCATTCTTAACAAAAATTGCTACTGTGAGTTCGTTTTTAAACCAAATCATGTAATTCCAATTGTATTAACTCTATTACTTAACATATTATAATAATCCATGATCAAATTATACAAAATTAACAATCAAACCTCAATTTTGATAATTTAAAGGACTATTTTCAAAATAAGTTCACTGTAAATTACTATGAACATGATTTCTTCATGTTCATCGTATTTACGTAAATTGAATCACTTAGACAACTATAAAAAATAATATATAACCATATATATATATATACATCACATATATACATCATAATCAAGTAATTTTCTTAAAAAGATTATTATAGAGAAGTTCTTTTTAAAAAACATGGAAGACATAAAACACAATATAGAAAATTTGAACATAGAGAGTATACCCTTTGATTTTGAGGAAGAAGAAGATGATGTTTGTTGGCTTTAGCAAGGGCTCCTCTTCCTTCTTCTTCTTCTTCTTCTACTCTCTTCTCTCTTCTCTCTGAGTATTTCCTCTCTAACTTTTTCTCTGTTCTTTCTTTCTTTGTATGTTCTAACTTTCTAACGTAACTATTTTGTATAACATGTATAACTGATATACATATATTATATATATAATACATATAATTATATAGAATATGTAACAACTATATATTAATTACATATACTAATTACTAATTAATATATAGATTACACAAATTTGAATTTAAAAAGCCCTAAGGCTTGTTTGGCAAAACAGCCTTATTTTTAAAACAGATTATTAGTAACTAAGGCCATGCTTGGTAAAACGAGATTAAAACAGAAGTAAGAGCCTTGTTTGGCAAGAACACCTTAAATCCTTATTCTTTATTCTTTTAATAAATCCTTTTAACACATAATTTAAATGATATACTTTAATTAATTAAATTTTAACATTCTAATTTAATTAAATAAAAGCTAACATCCATTAACCATACAAAAATTATCACATAATAATTATAATTACTTGCTAATTATAATTTCATATAACAATTATCACATAAATTTCATCTAATTTAATTGTCTCAATTAAATTAGAATCATACCATAAAATCAATATACATCAATTAAATTAAATATTAAATATTTATTTAATTAATATATTACACTAAATTAAATTACTCCACAACAATCACATTATTTATTTAACTCAATCAATAATTCAACTCAAAATATTTATTTAATTCAATAAATATTTATAATTAAATATTCAAAATCTCATTCGTTACATACGAGAATTAATATTACGTATAATATGAATTTTATACGAAGTAAAAAGATTAAATTTGAATTAAATTTAATAGTTTAATCTATGGATCGAACCGTTGAGTAAACGGGTGGTAAGACCATAGGGCAACCCATGGGCACATTGTGGCACATGGGGGGGGGGGCAAGTGGAGCGTAAGGGTGGCATGTGCTAGCACATGGCAAGGCATAGGCAAGACAAGGGTAAGAAGAGGTTTGGTCCAATGACCAAACTACCCCAGGCCTTTCCATTTATATAAATAGAGAGCATTTGCTCTTCATTTTTGGCTGTTTGATAATTTCCACCAACATAGCGAGAGAGAGAGAAAAGAATAAGAATAAGATATCTTGTGCATTGATAAGGAAAACCAATCAACCAAGGAGCTAAGAAGTCTTTGAGTTTCCATACTCAAACAAGCAAGAACACCAAAAGTATAAGAATAAGAAAATCATGATAATATCATTTGTCTTTCAATAATATAATTGATAGAGAAGTGATTTGGGAAAGTATGAGTAATAAGAAGTTATAAGGATGGCTAAATGGCGAGATAAGAACCCTAACAAGCCATGCATATGAAAATCATAATAAGTATTAAGGAACTAATGAAGAACTTGTTAAAATAAAGAGAATTTGAATGATGAGCATGTTAAACCATTAAAACATAATTGTTTAGAAAGGTTAGAATCATTAATAATCAACCAATAGATTGATTGCAATTGGTTTGAAGTAAAAATATCAAAGAACGAAGATTCGACGAAAGTTACGTGATTAGACGTTAATCGTCGAAACCGTGAATTTCCCGGAATGGTAGTAAAAATTCGTCGTGTAATTCGAAAATGATGGTTTTCGATTACAACATGTGTAATTAGGTAAATAAGACTTGCGAGAGCAAGAACGAACCAATTCAGACTTAAAACGAAGAATTAAGCGTCGAAAATTTACGAACGTTTGACGAAATTATAAAAATGGACTAATCAGCGAATTTTATAACAAGGATTCAAAAATGAATTCCGACTTGATGAAATCGTAGAACATAGGATTTATGAACTATTGGCTTTGGAATGAGCCAATTCCGAGTTGTAACGATCGTTTTACGAACTCGTGAATTTCATGAAATTAAAATTTTTTCTGTAAAACAGGCCCGGCGCCACAGCGCCGCTCTAGTAGAAGTCCATAGCGCCGCAGCGCTAGCTTGGGAGAGAACCCTGCAGAGGGAGCGTCGCAGCCCCGCCTGGCAAGGTAAAATTGGTGTTGCAGCACCGACACAGGGGAAAAAGTTCTGCGAGCCAGCGCCGCAGCACCAACTTTAAGCCTAAGTCTGGCGCTGCAGCGCCCTTAAGAAAAAATTTTCCAACGTGAAGATTTCTAAACTTAGCTTTCTACATGGTAATTATGGGGAAACTAAATGGTTAATATTCATGAAGAGAAATCAATTAAACAACATATTTAAGAATAATTTTATGAATTAAACGTTGACGAAACGTATTTAAATTTAAAACTCAAAAATCGATAATGTATGTTATGAATCGTAATCGAGTTGTGAGCGTGCCTTAATGTTATATAACATGTAAAAGAGGTACGTAATGCATGAATGACATCGTATGAAGTCAAAACTCATGTAAATTCTGTACCGAGTCTGATAATGGGAATCCGATGGGAATGTGATTAACTTAACGAACCGGTTAGGATTTCGTCCGTCATTGTGCTTTACGATGATCGACGGAAGTCAGTTTATAACATATAGATGATAATAAGCCATAATAAACGGTAAATAACTTGAACGAATGTTATTAGATTAACAATTCATTTAAGTTATGTAAGAAATGAGAAGTTAGGTTATACATAGTATATCAACTAAAAATTCTCATTGCTATGCTATGTGTTATGCTTTGTAGATGTTGTAAAGAACAAGTAGAGTACGTTTAAAGATTAAAGACGCAAAGGAAAGTTTCCTAACCTTGTTCAAGTTCTACTTTACACAAGTTTCTAAACTCTTATCCATACGTTATGGTTGGACAAGTTGTCATTATGCATGATTGCTTATGTATAAATTGTTATTGAATAGTCGATGCCATTTGATTCAGCTAGAGTGAGACTTAGCATATTTTGGTGGGTTTTTCGACAAATCTTTCCAAAATATATACAATGTTGTGATCCTATGACAATTAATTGGTAAGGATTCTCAGGTAAACCTGAGTATGAATAAACAAATGTTTTTACGTCGTTAATTCGACAGGCACGTGAGGTTGCCACCAATTAAACGTAAATACGTTTAATGTATGAGTGTTGATCAACATAGAATACTATAGGCTGATCACCAGGATGTGCTCGTAAGCTATATCGAACATACGGCCTTTATGCCGGGTTGTTCCTTTCATAAATGACAACTAAATGATGGTTCATGGTTGTTGACCAACACAGATTCCGAAGAGGCTATAAGTCCTTGGGAAGGGTTTTAAAGGAATCAAAATATTATTTTGATTGTTCTTAAGTACTTCATAACTATTATACAGTTATTGAAGACAAAGCTATATGATTCTTGATTTTATGGTTTCAAGATATACTGTTGAATTTGCTGAGCTATTTATGCTCATTCTTGCTTAAAACTAAATGATTTTAGCTAAGAGCGAATGGACCGAAGGATCCGATAAAGACGAAGGCATGTCCAAGATGGACAAGTAGTTACCTTTGTAATAGTATAGTATTAATATTGTAATTACTGATATTATGAGACAGAACAATGTAATGATTACAAAGAACTTGGGAAAAGATTAATAGAATGTAATATTTAGTAAACTCATGCGTGTTATTAAAGTCTTTCAATTGAATGTATGAGTAGATAGTAGTACCGTGTAGCACCATATCCAGGGTTTGAAGGTACCCGGATTTGGCGGCGTCATAGGTTGGTATCAAAGCTTTAGGTTATAAAACTTAAGAGGAAAAACCTTAGGCTATAACCTTAAGAAGAGAAGTAGAAGTTAGAAGTAAACAAACTCGGATAGAGTTTCAAAGAAAGAAAGTAACCTTAAGCATATTAAATGTGATATATGTTGTTAATATTTTGATTGTATACTAATCAAGTTATTTGTGTCTTATTATAGATACCACGTATTATGGATGTTTATAATGAAATACATGAGGTTTGCGAGGACCTAGTTAACTTTATAGAGGTTGTTCCAATGTAGATAGCAGAGGTACCGGTATTAATTTCAGAGGAGGATCCGTCTGAATACTCGGATAACTTTAACTTCGCTTCATTGTTTGATGGTATGTCGAAGGAAGAGGTGGAGACAGTGCCGATTAATACGATACTGCCTATAGAGGAGGTGGCAGAAAAGTCTACGATGGTGGAGTTCATGGAGGCTCTGTTCATGGCTGTGTTGGACAGAAACGTCCAATTAAGTAAGGAAGTACGTGACCTTAAGAAAGAGGTTCACGATGTAGAAGAGGATAAGGAAGACATGGAGGTCGTCTGGGAGGTCGAGCATGACGAGAGGGTGTTGGCCAAGGATAAAGTCCGGGACTTAAAACTAGAGGCCCAGGAACTGAAGACAGAGCTTCTGAACAAGAAGCAAAAAAAAAGTCGGATGTCCTACATCTATAGGAGTTCGCACGAGGATTACTAGCACCAGATTACTGAGTATCCGATGAAAGAGGGACAGACTCTGCATACTATTAACCGGGATATTACTGCCTGTATGGCGGATGCGGATTAGGAGAATGTCATAAGGCAAATGTAGTCCAGTAGTATGTATAACAGAATTAGTAATGTAAATAGTGTGTATCTAGTAATGACATAAAACCCTCTTTTGTATAAACAAGGGTAGTCATTTGTAAATCCCAACTTTTGGAAAGTAATTGCAGGATAGTATTGTAAATGGTTGAAGCCATGTAATGAACGATGTAGTGTTATACTACGAAGAAGCATCTTAATATAAAAGTTTTTTGAAATGCTTGTCAACGTGATTGAGTTATTATTGATTGTTAATAATAATTGAACGAAGAAATAAAAAATAACAAAAATGTTTTCGCATTAACAAAAAAATACCGCCAAGAAGACGTTAAAGAAATCAGGAAGAAGAGCCTCGTAACGAGGAGGGGCAGGGGAATAATAACCTGATGAAAGAGTTTATGAATCTACTCGCTACGACTCTCAATAGAATGAGAGATAACGTACGCGCTAATCCTGGGATTGGTCATGAGACTACCTTCAAGGAGTTTAAAATTATAGGTCCACCTGAGTTCTACTGAACTACAGACCCTATAGCTTCCCAAGTATGGGTAAAAGAAATTGAGAAGGCATTTGTCATAGAAAATATCGGTGAGGCAGAAAAGATTTCTTTTGCGACTTACATGATGAAGGGTGAGGCCAACTACTAGTGGGAGGCAAACTAGGGTATGGTCGGAACTAAGGTGGTTACGTGCACAAGGTTCAAGGAGTTATTCTTTAAGAACTATTTCCCCATAAGCATGCGCGGAAGAATGGAGATTCAGTTCCTAGAACTAAAGCAGGGGGACATGACAGTTCCCCAATATGCAGCCAGGTTCAATGAACTGGCGAGGTTTGCTCTACACCAAGTGGACACGGAGTTGAGGAAGGCGAGACGGTTTGAGCAAAGATTGAAACCCTGGCTCTTTAGCCAGATATCAGTTTTCCAAAGTGTTGCCTTTGGAGCTGTGTTGGAGAAGGAGATTATCGCCAAGGGAGGTAGTGAGGCGTTGACCCAATACCATAAAGAGAGGAAGAATAAGGGGAAGACTGACGTTTCAATTAAAATTGAGGGAGCCAGCGGGAGTGGCCAAAAGGGAAAGGGTTTCAACTCTGGGAATACCAGAGTAAATCTGGAGTTTGCTTAGGAGATAATGGAGACATGCAAGACTTGCGGTAAAACTCATCTAGGAGTCTGCCTCAAGGGAAAGGCGATGTGTTATAACTGTAGGCAGGAAAGGCATATTTTGCCTAACTGTCCCAGTCCCAAGAGGAACTGCAGTTTCTTTGTGTGTGGATCTACTGACCACATGGCACGAAACTATCCAAAGAAGGGTTTGGATGGTGGGAAATGAGCTAGCGCTAGTAAGCTAGCGATTGGTGGCACAGTACCACAGGCTAGACCGACTGCCCGTACTTTCAATATGACGATCCAGGATACGGTAGCATCAAGCGACGTCATGGCAGGTATTATCCCGGCAAACGAAATAAATGTGTATGTATTGTTTGAGTCGGGTGCTACGTGTTCGTCTATAGCATGTGAATTTGCTAAACGATTGGGATTATTCCCCGAAAAACTTTTAATACCTTTGAATATTAAGGTAGCAAACGAGGAAGTATTTTTTGTTGATTCTGTTCATAGGAGTTGTTGTATAGATATTAGAGGTAACAAATTATTGGTAGATCTCATATCGATAAAGTTGGGAGAATTCGATGTAATTCTCGGAATGGACTATTTAGTTAACCATGGGGCGATTATCGATTGCAAAAATAAAAGTGTGAACCTACGAATTTCTAAGAAACCCAAGGTAGTGTTCTACGGTAGTAAATCACTGGGACGCTCTTGTTGTCTGACCATGACATAAGCCAAAAAATTGTTAAGGAAAGGATGCGAAGGTTACCTGTGCCATGTTGTTGATACCTAGCAATTAGGAGCAACATTGGAACAGATACCTATAGTCAACGAGTATGCAAACATCTTTTCGAGTGATTCTCTAGGTCTTCCACCCAATAGGGAAACAGAATTCATTATAGACCTTGTGCCAGGGACGACACCAGTTTTAAAGGCACCGTATCGTATGGCGCCAGTGGAGTTAAAGGAGTTGATGATTCAGTTGCAAGAACTGTTGGACAAGAAGTACATTCAACCGAGTGTTTCTCCATTGGGAGCGCTGGTATTGTTTGTAAAGAAAAAAAGATGGATCATTGAGGCTTTGTATCAACTACCGAGAGTTGAACAAACGAACGATAAAGAATAAGTACCCATTACCCAGGATCGGTGATCTCTTTGATCAGTTGAAAGGGGAAAATATTTTTCTAAGATAAGTTTGCGAACGGGGTATCACCAGTTGAAAGTTAGAGCAGAGGATGTACCTAAGATAGAATTTACGACTCGTTACAGCCATTATGAGTTCTTGGTGATGTCGTTTGGGTTAACGAATGCGCCAGCCGCATTCATGGATATGATGAACAGAGTGTTCAAGTAATATTTGGACAAGTTCATCGTAGTGTTCATTGATGATATTCTAGTCTATTCTAAGACGAAAGAAGATCACGTTGAACATTTAAGATTAGTGTTGGAAGCACTAAGAAAAGAGAGATCGTAGGTGAAATTCACTAAGTGTAAATTTTGGTTAAAGAGGGTGCAGTTTTTAGGGCACATCATTGACAAGGAAGGGATTTCGGTAGATCTTGCAAAAGTGGAATCAGTTATTAACTTGGACCAACCAAAAATGCCAACCGAGGTACGGAGTTTCCTAGGGTTAGCGGGTTACTATCAGAGGTTCATTCAGGACTTCTCGAAGATAGCTGCCCCGTTGACAAATTTAACATGGAAGACCGTAAAGTATGTGTGGATAGAGAAGTGTGAGGAAAGCTTTCAAGAGCTGAAGAAGAGATTAAGTCAAGCACCGGTATTGTCTTTACCGGATGAGACGGGAAATTTTGTAGTTTATAGTGATGCAACGCATGAAGGATTGGGTTGCATGCTCATGCAGCATGGCAAGGTCATTGTGTATGCATCTAGGCAGTTGAAGGAGTATGAAAAAGGTTATCTTCCTCATGACCTTGAACTTGCCGCAGTGGTTTTTGCCTTAAAGATCTGGAGGCATTACCTGTATGGGGAGAAGTGTGAGATCTACACAGACCATAAAAGTCTGAATTATATCTTCACACAGAAGGAGTTGAATATGAGGCAAAGAAGGTGGTTGGAGTTGATAAAGAATTACGACTATGAAATCCTGTATCACCTAGGGAAAGCGAACGTGGTGGCCGAAGCCTTAAGTTGGAAGGGTCGGGAGAAGTTGTTGATGTTATCAGCTCAGGATGAGTTGATAACAAAAATGGCAAGAATGGAATTAGAAGTGGGATGTCCAAGTGAGGAAGGGGAGAAGCTATTTGCGATGGAGGTTCAACCTACTATCGTAGAAAAGGTGAAGGAGGTGGAACTCGGAACAGATGAGTGCGAACGGATAAAGAAGAAAATTGCAGACGGTTCCGAGGATACGTACAGTCTTAATAAAGAACGATTATTGAGATATGAAGGAAGAATTTGGGTTCCGTGTAAGCCAGAGTTGAAAGAGGAGATAATGGATGAAGCACATTGTGACACCCCCAAATCCGGGTACTTCGTTTCCACATGATTTGGTGTTCACTTTCTAATTAAAACATACATCTACCCAGTAATAAAGAATTTTAAACTAATTACAACCTTCATAAAACCTTAATAAAAATCTCTCTCTAGAAAGAATGACAACTTGTTCAATAAAATCCCAGGGTTATCTAAACCTTAACATCATTCAGATAACGTAAATGCGGAAACATAAACATAACCAACTAAGTCTTATTATAAAAGCAACTTGACATAACAAGCCTTCATTTATTCATCTTTCCTTTTCCTTTACTTGTTGGTGGTATGTCAACATTCTTGGTCTCAACTGCAAGTGGTGGTAAAGCAGGCAAGAGTGAGCAAACAAAAGCTCACTTGAAAATACAACAGTGATATGACATAAGTGAATCTTTTCAAAAGAGTTTGAATAACTTTACTTTCATCAATATAAAGAATTGAATTATAATTCTTTCATCAATATATAGAATTCGAATATGGAATCATCTGAGGGTCATAAGACCTTGAACCATTGTCCTAGGTTATAAATATTTCTATTTAAACCTTTAACAGTCAATAAGACTATAGACATTAACTCGTACTCAGGGGGATCAACGCTTTGTACCATGAATTGTGCACAACCATCTTAACGCTTTCGCATAAAATATCCCCTAATTAATAGGGTTGTTCCTTCTCAGAAATTAAATACAAGTCCGCACCAAAGAGAGTTTGGTTTGGATAGATAAGGGAACTTTAGAGTTCAACTATCATCAACTAGGAGTAGTTGAATCGACTTTCAGTTCTTTACAGTTCAATAATATAAGAATCATGAACCAATTGCAAAATATGACAATAAACTTCATAATAGATAGGCATGCTTTTAGAAACAACTTAAAGCATTCGATAGACTAAGTAGATCTTACTTGAACAACTAAGTCAAAATCATATTACTAAAATAACGCTTTAATACTTACGCTTAATGAGTGTGGTATAACTTGTACCACATATAACAAGTTAAGGAACGTGAATGAACTTTCATGATTTCTTGAGCAAGGGTTAGGAAACTTGGACAATGAAAATATGCACAATATAAATAACAAGTTTAGAAACTTGCTTAACATAAAAGAATAAGGGTAAGAGAACTTGCTGTAAGCGCAAGCTACACTTTAACAATTATAACCACTTCACAAACACCCTACACATTTATATTACATTCAAACCATCTATTAGTATCCAACTACAATATTTAAACCATCGAACTTCATATCTAAGTCCAACTCACAATATAATTTATCACATTGGTTGCTAATTAGTCAAGTACGTGAGTCTATACTCACGGCATACATTCATAAGCCTATAACTCAATGAATCGTGTTGTGTGCCTCGTGAAAGCAACACACACACACACATGTAACACATTCATAATATATTTTAATCTAACTTAAACACATCAAAAACATGTTATCTTATTACGCCTTTCACTTTCCAAGTCTTAGAAACATGTTAGCTTAACAAACGGGGCATAAAAACTCAAAAACAAAACTCAAAATTTTTTGGGCAGCAACATCACCCGCTGGGGCGGGACCCCATAGGGCAATACTCCCGCTGGGGTGGGTGCTCCCCCTGCTGCACCACTTGGTTCGCGAACTAGTGGAGAATTAAGCTAATTTGGCTCATTCCTTCAAACCGAATTCGATTTTTTTTCAACATGATAAACATAAAACTTGATACTAACAATATTTTAAACTTATTAACATGCTCATAACATATATAATCCATAAAACACATAATCCAAAACAAGATTTCATGATTTTCAAAGAAAACACAATTTTAAGCGTTCTTGACGAAAATTGCTACTACGAATTCGTTTTTCATCCAATTCAAGTGATTCCAATTGTAATCACTCATATTCTTAACATATTAACTTAATACATGATCAATTTTAACAATGACTCAAAATCAACATCAATTTGATAGTTTTAAAAGCCATTTTTCAGAAATAACTTCACCGAAAATCACTATAAACACACTTCCTATTGTTTATCAAAAATTCATTGATTGAATTGATAGAACAACCATATAACTCATATATAATCATGTTATATCATATATTACACATAATTCATGCTCACATCAAGAATTTAAAGAAATTTTCAACATAAATTCATAATCTAACACTATGAACATGAATTTCATAGTATTCATCATATACTTATGAATTGAAATTCTTAAACAACTATGAAACCCTCATGTAAACATATATATATATATATATATATATATGTATATATATATATATATGTATATATATACATATCTCATTCACATATCAAAATAAATAGCTTTCACAAAGAGACTTTCACATAGAGTTCTAAAACCATGAAAACATAAAAGAATATGCTTTGAAAACTTGTTTTTACAACAATTGTATTTTGAAAACCCTTTCATGGCATACAATTACATATGAAAACATATGAACACCATATATACATATAATTTCATGATTGTAAAAACCTAATTTGATAAAAAAAGAATTACAACACATAAGAATTGAGTACAAGGGTTAGGGTATAACCTTACTAGTTTTACTTAAAGAGAAGAGATGATGAAGATGATGATCCTCTTATGCCTTCTCAAGCCTTTCTTCCTCTTCTCTCTTCTTCTTCTCTGACAATTCTCTCTAACCCTCTTCTTCTTTCTTTCTTTGTTTTGTAAAACTAACGTAACTTTTAACTTAACATATATTATACAATATACAATATACATATATAATAGATATGTAACTTATATATAATAAATATAATACTTATAACCATATTAATTCATATTAATAACATAGGTTACAAAATTTGAAAAGTCCAAGGCCATGTTTGGCAACCTCTTAGAAAAATAGGTTTTTAGTGCTAAGGCCTTGTTTGGGTAAAATAAGATTAAACAAGTACAAGGGCATTGTTTGGTAAAACACTTTAAAATCCTTTTCTAGTCTTATAATAACTCTTTAAATCAATAGATTAAATATTACACTTATTTAATTAAATTACAACACTCTAATTCAATTAAATAAACTAACATTCACATAATACCAAATTGTCACACAATTGAATTTCCTTTATTAAACATAATTGGTCTAACAAATTATTATCACTTAGCACATAACATTAACTCTAATTAAATTATTCCCCATTAAATTAAAATGATGCTACACCATTGCTAACATATCAATTTAATTAATCATATAGCACTTAATTAAATTGTCCACAACAATCGCACAATTTATTTATTTATCTTCACAAATAAATTCCATAAAATATTTATTTAATTCAATAAATATTTATAATTAACATATAAAATTCTCAATCGTTACACACATCACTCGAGGTACTCGATTTATCCTGGTAGTACCAAGATGTATCAATACCTTCGAACCAATTTTTGGTGGACAAATATGAAGAGGGAGATAGCCGAGTACATCAGTAGGTGCTTAACTTGGCAGAAAGTTAAGGCCGAACATCGACGACCCAGTAGTTTGCTACAATCGTTGGAGATTTCAGAATGGAAGTGGGAGAATATCAAGATGGACATTGTGGTAGGACTTTCGATGACGCAGAAAAGATACGACGCTATTTGGGTAATATTGGATCGTTTGACGAAGTCGGCTCATTTCTTGCCGAGAAGAGTCAGGTACAACTTAGACCAGTTAGCTAAGCTTTATGTCAAAGAAATTGTCTCAAGACATGGAGTGACAGTTTTGATTATGTCAAATCGCGCCCCGCGATTCACCTCAAATTTCTGGAAGAGCTTGCAAGAACAAATGGGAACACAACTGAGGTTGAGCATGACGTATCATCCACAGACGGATGGACAAAGTGAAAGAACAATTCAAACTCTAGAAGACATGTTAAGGTCTTACGTTATGGATTTTAAGGGGAGTTGGGACGATCATCTACCGTTGGTAGAGTTCGCCTACAACAACAGTTATCACGCTAGTATAGGTATGCCACCTTACGAAGCGTTATATGGACGAAAGTGTAGAACGCCACTGTGCTAGGATGAAGTGGGAGAGCGTCGAATGTTAGGACTAGAGATGGTGCAACAAACGGTAGAAGTGGTTAAGTTGATACGAACGCGACTAGTAGCAGCTCAAGACAGACAAAAAAGTATGTTGAGCCACATCAGAAGAATAGAGAATTCGAAGTCGATTCGTATGCGTTCCTAAAGGTGTCGCCTTGGAAAGGGAAGATACGCTTTGGAAAGAAGGGAAAGTTAAACCCTAGGTTCATAGGACCTTTAGAAATTTTAAGAAGGGTAGGATAGGTAGCATATGCGATAGCATTAACTCCAGAGTTGGGACATATCCATAACGTGTTTCACGTATCGGTATTACGTCCCTATAAGCCGAATTATAAGCACGTAATCGAGTATGAACCAATCCAAGTCTAGAAAAACTTAGCATATGAAGAGATTCCTATTCAAGTGATTGATATGAAAGAACAAGTCTTGAGAAGCAAAGTTAAACCCTCGATAAAGGTGATATGAAGGAACAACAATGCCGAAGAAGCAACGTGGGAACTCGAGGACAAGATGAGAAAGGCTTATCTTCATTTGTTTAATTAACTTGTATCAAAATTTTGGGGACAAAATTCTTATAAGGGGGGAGATTGTAACTTCCGAGAAAATCGAACATTTGTGTAAATGAATTTTATTTGATTTATTGAATAAATTTGGACTATTTGTTTATTAAACTGAGTAAGGTAATCGAAGGTCGTTCTATGACCTAGAGAATGCAAAAATGGGGATGATTCTAGCTACGTGCTTGAAATAATTGATGCGAATTTATAAGATAAAAATAAAAGATTTTCGAGAATAAAAATATTTCTAGGAAAAGACAAAATATACACTATTCATATATAAAACCCTAAGGGTTAGGGTTTGGCCCTACAGGTTAGGGTTTGAGACCTTAAGTCTTTCTGGGAGATGGGAATATCGGAATGACGTTCTGTCGAAAGATTTGACGGTAATATACCGTGAAAAGTTAAGTTAGTCGAGAAAAGTTTTCTCAAGAGAAAATCACTATTCATCCATTTCTGCTCGGGAATTATTATTGAATTTCTGAGAAACGCGTAATGATAGGATTTCAAGACGAGTTGGAATATTTAATAATATTTCACTTATGGCTCACGAAGTTTTTACGTGAATAATTAAAACCTAAGGTTTAGGGAAAGTGAACCTTAATGATAATTAGGATTAAGTATAATAATAAATGATTATTATATGGAATAAATATGAGTATAATACGAGATATTATACGAGTATAATACGAAGAGGATACGAGAATTAATACTACATATAATACGAATTTTATACGCAGTAAACACATTGAATGTGAATTAAATTTAATAGTTTAACCCGTGGATTGAACCGTTGAGTAAACAGGTGGGTTAAACCTATGGGAAAACACATGGGGCAACCCATGGGCATATGTGTGGCACATGGGGGGGGGGGAAAGTGGAGCATAAGGGTGGCATGTGCTAGCAAATGCTAGCACATGGCAAAACATAGGCAAGACAAGGGCAAGAGGAGGTTTGGTCCAATGACCAAACTACCCCAAGCCTTGCCATTTCTATAAATAGATAGCATTTGCTCTTTATTTTTGGTTATTTGATAATTTCCACCAACATAGAGAGAGAGAGAAGAAGAAGAAGACAACTTGTGCTTTGATAAGGAAAACCAATCAACCAAGAAGCTAAGAAGTCTTTGAGTTTCCATACTCAAACAAGCAAGAACACCAAAGGTATAAAAATAAGAAAATCATGATAATATCATTTGTCTTTTAATAATATAATTGATAGAGAAGTGATTTGGGAAAGCATATGTAATAAGAAGTTATAAGGATGGCTAAATTGTGATATAAGAACCCTAACAAGCCATGCATAAGGAAATCATAATAAGTAATAAGGAACTAATGAAGAACTTGTTAAAATCATGCGAATTTGAATGATGAGCATGTTAAACCATTAAAACATAAATGTTTAGAATGGTTAGAATCATGAATAATCAGCCAATGGATTGATTTTAATTGGTTTGAAGTAAAAATATCGAAGAACAAAGATTCGGCGAAAGTTACGCGATTAGAAGTTAATCGTCGAAACCGTGAATTTCCCGCATTAGAGGTCAAAAATTGCCGTGTCTTTCAAAAATGATGATTTTTGATTACAAAACGTTTAATTAGGTAAATAAAACTTGCGAGAGCAAGTGTGAACCAATTTGGACTTAAAACGAAGAATTGAGCGTCGAACATTTACAAACGTTCGACGAAATTATAAAAATGGACTAATCGGCGAATTTTTGGCCAACGGATTCAGAAATGAACTCCAACTTACTGAAATCGTAGAACATAGGTTTTATAAACTATTGGCTTTATAATGAGCCAATTCCAAGTTGTAACGATCGTGTTACGAGCTCGTGAATTTCAAAAAATGATTTTTTTTTGCAGAACAGGGTCGGCGCCGCAGTGCCGCCCTAATAGTAGTCCCTAGCGTGGCAACGCTAGCGCGGGAGAGAACCCTGCAGAAGGGGCGCCGTAGCTCCTCCTGGCAAGGCAAAATTAGCACTGCAGCGTCGAAACAGGGGAAAACGTTCTGCGAGCCAGCGCCGTAGCGCTGGCTTTAAGCCTAAGTCTGGCGTTGCAGCGCCTTTAAAGAAATTTTTTCTGTCGTGAAGATTTCTATATGTTAAATATGGGGCAACTAAATGTTTAATATTGATGAAGGGAAATCAGTTAAACAATATGTTTAAGAACGATTTTATGAATTAAACGTTGACGAAATGTATTTAAATTTAAAACTCGAAAACCAATAATGTGAGTTATGAATCGCAATCGAGTTGTGAGCGTGCCTTAATGTTATATAACATGTAAAAGAGGTATGTAATGCATGAATGACATCGTATAAAGTTAAAACTCATGTAAATTCTATACGAAGTCCGATAATGGGGATCTGACGGGAATGTGACTAACTTAATGAACCTGTTAGGATTTCGTTTGTCATTGTGCTTTATGATTATCAACGGAAGTCGGTTTATGACATATAGATGATAATAAGCCGTAATAAAAGTTAAATAACTTGAACGAATGCTATTAGAGTAACAATTCGTTTGAGTTATGCAAGAAAGGAGAAGTTCGGTTATACATTGTATATCAACTATAAATTCTTATTGGTAAGCTATGTGTTATGCTTTGTAGACGTTGTAAAGACCTAGTAGAGTACGTTTAAAGGTTAAAGACTTAAAGGCAAGTTTCCTAAACTTGTTCAAGTTCTACTTAAAGCAAGTTTCTAAACTCTTGCCTATACGTTATGGTTGGACAAGTTGTCATTATGCATGATTGCTTATGCATTAACTATTATTGAATAGTTGATGCCATTTGATTCGGGTAGACTGAGACTTAGCATATTTTGGTGGGTTTTTCCATAAATCTTTCCAAAATATATACAATGTTATGATCCTATGCTAATTGATTGGTAAGAATTCTCGGGTAAACCTGAGTATGAACAAATAAATGTTTTTACGTCGTTAATTCGACAGGCACGTGAGGTTGCCACCAATTAAACGTAAATATGTTTAATGTACGAGTGTTGATCAACATAGAGTACTACAGGCTGATCACCTGGATGTGCTCATAAGCTATATCAAACTTACGGCCTTTGTGCCGGGTTGTTCTTTTCATGAATGAGAACTAAATGATTGTTCATGGTTGTTGACCAACACAGATTCCGACGAGGGTATAAGTTATTGGGAATGGTTTTAAAGGAATCAAAACGTTATTTTGATTATTCTTTAGTACTTCATAACTATTGCATAGTTATTGAAGACAAAGCTATATGATTCTTGATTTTGTGATTTCAAGATATACTGTTGAACTTGCTGAGCTATTTATGCTCATTCTTACTTAAAACTAAATAATTTCAGGTAAGAGCAAACGGACCGAAGGATTTGGTAAAGACAAAGGCAAGTCCAAGATGCACAAGTAGTTACCTTTGTAATAGTATAATATTAGTATTGTAATTACTAATATTATGACACATAACAATGTAATGGTTACAAAGAACATGGAAAGGGATTAATATAATGTAATATTTAATAAACTCATGCGTGTTATTAAAGTCTTTCAATTGAATGTATGAGTAGATAGTAGTACCGTGTTGCACCATATCCAGGGTTTGAAGGTACCCGAATTTTGGGGTGTCACAGAAGGATAAAATAGTTATTTTACCAACTTAACATCAAATCAGGTCAAAATTAAGCCAAATCACTACAATGAAGGTCGTGCAGAACCATCACATAAATCTCGAGTGAAAATAGCACAAGATAACTTAATGGACGGACTACGAAGACTCGATGATTTGGTCATGTACCCATCTTACTTGATTCAGAAAAGGTCATGTCCCATGTTATTATGTAGCTCTCGGAAAGGGCTTTCCAAAAAGGTATAGCACGACTCCATCAGATTCCCGGATTGAAAGTTATGAAGGTTTAAGCAGACAGTGCGTTGGTTGAAATGCACGTACTTTGAGATGATGGGACCCACTGGACTGGGGAAACCCGGGTTAGTCGTAGGTGGACTCGCGGCTGCTGCAGGTGGACCCGCGACTTTCTGGTCTATAAATAAGACCACTAACTAGCCATAAAAAGTAAGAGAAAAATAGAGAAAAATAGAGGAAATTCTGCCCATTTCAGCTCTTAACCCTACCTACAGTGCTCCAAACTTCGATATTTCTCTTCCTAAACACTTGTATACATATATATATACTAACATATCAAGTTTTAACCTGTAGAAATGGAGTTTTCAACCTTCAAAAGTGGTTTAAAGTCTCTAGCATTATCCACTGTCAGATTTCTTGCGATCTGAAGCTTTTTACTTCTTTAACATATATATATATATATATATATATATATATATATATATATAGTCTTTAGTTTCACCTAGATTTCAAATCCATGGCCTTTCTGGCTTCAATCTATGTATATATAAGTATATATATATATATATATATATACATTTATAAGTGTTATTTCGGCCAGAATTTCAAATCTGTGTCTTTTATCTCTTTAATATATATATATATATATATATATATATATATATATATATATATATATATATTTATAAGTGTTATTTAGCCTGGATTGTTAATCTGTGGCATTTTTAGTTTTAATATATATATATATATATATATATATATATATATATATATATTTACATTAACTCAGTCATGTCTGAATTGTAAATCTATGGCTTTTTCTGCTTTAATATATATATAACTATATATATATTTCTATTAACTCCGTTAGCCTGGATTGCTAATCCGTGGATTTTTCTCACTTTAATATATATATAATTATATATATATATATTTATACTAACTCGTTTGGCCTGGATTGCTAATCCATGGCCTTTTCAGCTTCAATATATATATATATTACATTGATCAGTCACGCCTAGATTGTAAATCTATAGCTCTTTCCAGCTTTAATATATATATATATATATATATATATAAGTAATATATATATAATTTATTCAACTTGATTAAATATCTGTTTTAACAGTTCATTTGATGTAGATCTGTTCTAATGTAAAGTTTGTGGACTATATTTATTTGAATCTAGACATCTCTAACTTTCAACCGATTCAAAAGTTGTCAAACTAGAACAGTTAAGCTAGAATGGCTAAGATTTATTTAAATCTAGTTTTCTTTCTAGTTTTGTAAATATTAAAGCAACTACGCGACCCTAGATCTGTATCTAGAGGGAACGGGAACCTTTGGCTACACGCATATAAGGATTGAACTGATGAATCCATTGTTTTGCGATGTCTAGATATTAATTTGCATTTTATTTCAATATATATGTTGTGCAAGGTTTTTGATGACATTTTGTGGGCCTAGGAATCAAGGGATCTACAATTAACCACATGGATCTAGATCCGATTCCCACGATGCACAAATTTAAATTGTAAATACGGCTTGCCTGTCTTTTTGTAAATGTAAATAAGAGGGACCTTAAAACGGTTATCCGAAATTAAGGTCTCAGCATAGTAAATTGTGATTTTTAGTGCTCGGGTCACTTCGATGGCTTTCATGCCCATAAGAAGCCCGACACTTGAATATATATTATTTGGTCGAGGATGCTTCGCATCCCGATGATAAAATCAAAATCAGTCGAATGCATAATAAAATGGAAGTATCAAAAGGCTTCAATTCTTATGTTAGCGAAAGAGTTTGAAAACCATCTTTCAAAACATCACTTTTATATCTTGTCTAAAAAATGGAATTTTCAAAAAAATCAAATCCTTCGTATATAGGTCCAACGAAGCACAACACTACTTTCAAATGAAGCACTTAGGCCCAATTACGTCAAGCACACACACACTACAAATAAAGTAGGGAAATTGAAAGGACGTGGTAAACGTGTTTCACGAAAGTCGGGGGGTGCCTAACACCTCCCCCCCCCCCCCCCCCCCCCCCCCCCCCCCCGGCTTAATCAAGCCTCCGAACTCTATGAATCTCGATTTCCAAGGCCAAGTTAAATAATGTCCATTAATTGGGCCTACTTGCAAAACTTTTCAAATAAAACTCGGTTGAGTTGGTACAACCATTTCAAACATACCAACTGGCGACTCTGTAAAATCAAACTTTTCAAATAGTCGACATTATATGTCGGTCTTTTCCTAAAAATTCACCCTTCAGATCAAACAAATTAAATAGAGGGCATCAAGGGTAGAAATAGACATAAGAAAAAGGATATCCAATATTTTTTCCTGACATTGACAGGTGGCGACTCTATTGGGGACAGTAGAGGGCTTAATTAAGCTGCATTTCAATCTTTTCAAAAATCCCCTTTTTATCTACATGTGTGTGGATGCTGTGTTTACATTGAATGGATGTAAATAACTGTTTTACTGGTTTAAATATTAGTTCTTCGCACAATGTCATCATTTCATACGGTGAGACACTTTGTATGTGAATGTATGTTGTGTGATTCCTCCACCAGGAGACGAACCCGTCGACGTTTGATTACTGGACTCAAATGAGACTAATCCTGCGAGGCTCAAGAAAGGCACCACTTAGATCCGCTCCAATTGAAAGAACGGATTAATTTCCCATCTAGTAAATTGCGATGATCTGGGACCTTCATGCCTAAAAATTGCGAGAGTAGCATGAGTTAGGTCAGCCTCTGATAAACCAATGCGAAGGGAAGTCCCTGCATGCTTTTCCCTTTCAATTTAATGTAATTTTCAAATTTCTGGTAAATATCAAATAAATGTAATATACATTCCATTCCCTGTTAATGTTATTAAATCCTGTCATGTTATCCTGTCATGAAAATAACTTACCTTTGTTTTACAGGAAAAGATTAAAACACTTCAAAAAATGACGCATTGCATAGCATGCATCTTGTTAATATATATATATATATATATATATATATATATATATATATATATATATATATATATATATATCAAAATTAACATACCTACATTTATTGTAGGAAAAAATTGGTCCCGTTACCAGATCAAAGTCTAAAAAAGAACTAATCCCATCTCCAGGCATGGCGTCCAGTGCTCAACCTGAATGCACCATTGTCTCCCGGGAAGAGTTCGAAGGACTAAAAAACCAGATAGCAGATTTGGCTATTTTCCTTAAAGAACAACGCAATAGTATTCAGGGTAAACACGTATCCGTTCAAACAGAATCATCCACACAAGGTGACAGTCAAGATACCGACTAAAAGAACGATACTAAGATACCTGAGCCTCAAAACAAGGATATGACCAACAAAACTCCTGAAATCACCAATCTCAAAAATTATCAGGAAACTGGTGATATTAGGAAAATAGTTCAGCAAATGGAAGAAACAATCCGGTCTATCAAAGGAACTGGGGCATTTGGAAGTGTAAACTACTCAGATCTGTGTATATTTCTACGGGCTAGATATCTAGACAAATTTTAAGTCCCAGATTTTGAAAAGTATGACGGATTAGGTGATCCTTACACTCTTTTAAAAGTATTCATTGGAGAACTCGGATCCTATGCTGAAGATGAAAAACTCAGAATGCAGTTATTCTAAAAGAGTTTGACTGGGGAACCCCAAGCTTGGAATGCCCGACTCAACAATTCCAAGATCCATAGTTGGGAAGAGCTAGTCCATGCATTCCTAAATCAATATAGCTTCAAGTCTCAGATGGCTCCGAATCGATATCAAGTGCCAAAGGTCAAAAAGAAAAGCAGTGAGTTATTCCGTGAGTATGCCCAAAGATGGAGACGGAAAGCTGCACAAGTCATCCCATATATGAAAGAGACTGGGATAGTAATGACTTTCATAGACATCCAAGAAGCTCCATATTATGAGAGGGTCCTAGCAGGTATAAGAAAACCATTCTCAGAAATGAATAAACATGGAGAAACAGCCGAAATGGGTCAAAAGTCTGAAAAGATCAAAGACCTTAACACTTTGGAGGCAGTGGCCGAACATATTTTAATTGGAAGCTATAGGAATAATCCTTGAAGAGTCCACAAAAAGAAGGAGGAGTATGTGTCCTTGATACTTCAGGGACAAAATCAGATAGGCCAATTCAAACTTGCCCATTCAAAGGAGAAATTATTCCCCTTTCCAAACTCCTGCACAATCTTCGAATCCTCTCTTTTAAAAGAACGGAGAATTTAAACGTCGAAGAATGTTCACACTTTTAGGAGATTCATTGGAGAATGTATTGAAACTTATGACAACATAAAAGAAGATTAAGGATAAAGATTAAGGATTCGTAATTTAGTTTATACAAGTTCAAGAATACTTCGTAATAATCAATTGTGGAGCAAAATTCAAGAATAAAGATCAAAACTTGGATCCAATCAAAGATAGGAACCTTAACAAACAACTTGGACAAATAGAAGAAAATTTAATTTTTTTCGTGAATAGTGCCGTATACGTGAATAGTGCCGTACATGTGAATAGTAACCCCGACGGAAAAAGTAAGAATTTCAAAATAAAATCCATGATAATATTTTGGTATAATGATATTAAAAAGAATAACATCGTTTACGAAAGAAAATAACATCCCTTACCTTAACAGAAGAGTAGTTTTGGCTGGAATATCGGATATTATGTGGACGAAAACTTTCACCGTAATCCACACTCAAATTATCCTTATACTCACAAGAAACACGCTCGATAATATAGAGAGAAAATTTTCTGATTCTGGTGTAATTTTTATTTCGAACTAAGTACCCTATTTATAGGAAAATGCTAGGATGCCAAGATTAACTAAAGGAACCACAGAGCAATTTCTTCAAAGGTTGGCAGCATACCAACTTTGAACTCTGCAGCCACCTCATTTAAAATTAAAATCCCCACATGTTATATAATTATATATATATATATATATATATATATTAAAATATTTATTTCTGAAACTTCAATAATTCATAATAAATAGCCCTTTTGTCAGAAAAAAACAAATTCTATATTTTTTCCATAGAAAATTTAATTCTCTACAACTTTGCAGAAGGAAGTTTTTCTAAATTTCCAACTAAAAATGGCCGAAATCCACAAACGGATGATTTTTCACACCAAAATACTGATAAAAATACATCAGCACTAACTTCTTCTTTTATATCCACAAAAATAAATATTTCCTTATCATATAAATCAATAATTAATTATTCACAAATAATATTACAGAACTATAATATTGACAACCAGGTCGTTCCCAGGAAAGAGGGGGCCTTCTGATAAGGATTTCTCCTTACTGGCGCGCAATTAAATAACCCCTCCTAGACAGAACTTTCTTAGACATTGTCAGTAATGCTATCTAATAATATTATTCAAATAATATGAATTATTAATTTGATAATGTGAAATACAGTGCAGTGACAATTATTGAATCAATCATATAAAATATCAACGTAGCAATTATTGAATCAATAATATAAAATATTGAATAGTAATTACTATAATAATAATTGAGTAAGTGCATTCTTACGTAAGAATCAATAATTTGAAATACTGTGCAATACCGTGTGCTACTGTGCAACAACGCGTATTACTGTATTTTTATCACCGGGTATTTCAACAGTTTAACGGTAATAGTTTTACCGTTATTTATAAAAAGGTTATTTCTGTCGCTTTCTATATCCGACAGTTATTCCGTTGTGAGGCCCACAAATGGTTGTGCCGCCGTACGAATATTCCCCGACAACAAGAATATTCCACGACCAAACGAATATTCCCCGACAATAATGAATATTTTATAACCACTTGCTTATTTTGAAATATTTGCACATTTCACCCATAACTTTTCACATTTATCAAATCAACACCTTACTATTTCAAAATAATATATAAAGAAAATTAAATCTTTATTCATAAAAGTTGGGGTCTTACAATTTCAGTCCCCGCTCAAACCTCCTCGCCTTCCTAGCGTCCGTACTGACTTGGTATGTAGCGAACCTGGCCAACTCGTTGAACTTTGCGGCGTATTCCGACACTGTCATCCCTCCCTGCTTAAGCTCTAGGAATTGGACCTCCATTTGGTCCTACGAACTCACAAGGAAGTACATTTCAAACAACATCTCTTTGAAACATTCCCACTTTATGACACCTTCACCCTCTCTGGTCTTATTAGCCTGCCACCAGAAGCTAGCATCTGACTTTAACATGAAAGTCGCGAATGCCATTTTTTTGTCTTCACCGACCTTAGCTACGTCGAATATCTTCTCCATTTCCATCACCCACGTCTGAGCATCTATAGGGTTTGTCGATCCCTTGAATTCAGGCGGTCCTACTACCTTAAACTCTTTGAATAACGTGGCCTGCACTTGCAGCTAATTTGCCATTGCTCCTGTCAGTAGGTTCACTAACTGCTGAACTGAGTTAGGGTTTGTTCCATCATTGTTGTTGTGACGCCCCCAAATTCCAGGACCGCCACTTGGTCTCTCGAATTCGGTTCATCACGTGCTCATGGTAATACATCACAATAATAATAATTAAATATCATACGATCACAGCGGAAAATCTATTCTAGAATAATTTACAATGATTTATTATAATTATTCCCCCAAGTCTCGCAACCTACAGTACTTAATAGATTACATAATAATATCAGTTAACGACTTATTACATAATCTAACTTAAGCTTAAACATAATCAAATCCAGTCTTACTACATCATCTTCATACAATATTAATATATTTAAAACATAACAGACATAAGCTAGTTGGTAGCTTTGCCCTTGCCCTTATCAACGCCCGAAGGTTCACCATGCTCTGCCTTAACTGAAATGTTTTAGGGAAAGCAAGAATGAGCACAAATTGCCCAGCAAGTAATATACAATAAGGGTGAGTAATAAGATTCTCAATTCTCGAAAGGGTATAACAAGATTTGATAGTTCAAGAATAACAAGAATATCAACAGTTCTCAATATCAGTCGCTAAGGACAGGATAATATCAATATGATTCAATAATAAGTCAATTCAAGATTTCAAATAATTGAATACTGAGTAGTCACTACGGACTATGAACTTCTACTAGAATTGACAGTAATAAACTGAAAATCCAACAAAAATAGGTACAACAGGTGATCAGCCTAAAGTACCCTTGTTATGCATAACAATCAACCATACTCAAGTGTGCACGTCGGTTCTCCGACAATTATATATTCCCTTCAAAGAAGGTTGTTCTTCTCAGTCAAATACAAGATCCCGCACCAATCAATTAGTTTGGGTTGCTTTTCAATAACATAAGTCCAGCCGAATCAAATGGCATAGACACTTTCACAATATTCAAGAACAATACTAAGTTCAACATGAATAATAGCTTTAATGAAATAAGAGTTCAAGTATGCTAATTCGATTCAACCGATTAAATAGGAAACTAGTTCGCAATACACAAGATAGGATACTTGCATAGTAAAAGAGTATAAGTTAGGAAACTTTCACAATCATAGATTTCCTTGCATAAAGTAAATGCGCCGGTTAGGATACTTGCACTTTAAAAGAGTGTAAGTAAGAGAACTTGCCTTTAGCGTAGTTTATCCACGAAAAGCAATCAACACTTTCGAATTCCTATCGTAATACAGTTACGTATATATATGATATTCATTAGTCATATAATTTAACTTCACATTTTCTCTTTGAATATACGATCAACACATAAGCTAAGTTTTACCTAGCTACACAGTTATATAGAATATAATTTCTATCCTTAACGTTCCTTCTTTAGAGTTTAAACGCATTCTCATATTATATAAGATCTCAACAATTAGCAAACATGCTTGCATATTATTAATATCACATAAGACCACAATCAATACTAAATATATTCCATTTTAGCAAGTTACGGCATCTCCTTAAGTTAACCGTCAAAATCGGGTTCAAGTAACATCATATAATATCGCGTAGCATGTATTCATATTTAAAGGATACTTTCATGCTTGTATAACTTTTCCAAATCCAATCGTACATGGTATAGGTTCTTAAGTTAATACTTAAAGTCATTCAAGGACACGAACTCATATGGTCTAACATGATTGCTTTTAAACACATAAGATATTCATATAACTTGTATTAGTCATGCTCATGAGTACTCGTATTGCATATATGTAGCTAGCATTGTTATTATCTTGAAAACATGCTTTGTTCATGCTAAACTTTAATCACGGCAACTAATCATGGTATATATACATGCATGACACATGAATGAGTCTAAGAGTACTATCACATGTGTCCATAAATGTCAAATTCTAATTCTCGTCAAAACATACCAACGTTCACGTTCAAAGCTTATACTTTGTTAGTATAGTTCATTAATAAGGTCTATCATGTTCATGCTTCCTTATGAAGCCTACATATGTAAGTTAACATGCTTTTCATGTATTTCAAGGCCCTATAAACATGCTCGAAAAGTCAGAATGTATACATGCTTCATATATGTTAACGTCGTTTATGAAACTTTAAATTCGTTTCCAAACTATGTGTCGTTTGGTTAACCATGCATGCTAATATACTAAAACATGCTTACATTGCCTCATTAGGTTTATATATATGTATTAATCATGCTCCCATGCTTGTTTAAACAAAAATCAAACAATTGGTACATAACAGTTTTGTTGCAGAATGCAGAAAACTGAACACAGAGGCTGGCGTTGCGGCGCGGCAACAGTAGCTTAATACTGGCGCTGCGGCGCGAGTGGCGCTGCGTGCGGCGCTGCGGCGCGGGCTGCGGCGCGTGTGGCGCTGCGGTGCGGGCTGCGGCGCTGCGGCGTCGAGGCAGTTTTCTGCGGTTCAGACTGCAGCGAAAACCGACCCAAAACCTCCCATTTCATCGATTTCAACATACCCAGATATTAGACTTGTTTAACTTACTAACACATACATATATGCTTATATAACAGTCAATAGCAATTATCAATTCCCAATTTCATGAACTCTAACTAATTTACGAATTTCATGTATTTACAGAAATTGAAGAGGAACAATGGAAATGAAAGACTATTCAGTGGTTCCATCATGTGTGTATGTTCATATAACAACAATATAAGGGTTCTACAAACCAATCATGAACCAATTTGGCATAATCAAGAATTTCAACAAAACTCAGAGAACAACAATGGAGTTCTTTTGACAGAAAATGAAAATGAAGACACGAAGAGGATTTATACCTCTGTTATGGAGTAAGCTTGCTGATGCTACTATAGAAATTCCTTCTGAACTAAATAGACAATCACAGTATACTCTCTTCTCTTAGAAATATTTCAGCAATGAAATGAAGGTGCAGGGAGTTCCTTTATATAGAAGAATGAATACACAGTCCAAGCTTCTAACTCCCAAATCAAACTAACGGATTGTCAAATTGCATGAAGGTTATAGAATGGTAGGTATTTAGTTGTTAGAATCCATCATTAAAACCACTCCCTTGCTCATCATTGCTACAAGGCTATGGAAATTTACTGAGTTTAAGGAGAAGCAATAGGCTTAGGCCATAATGGCTGTGCACGTGAATGAGGGAAAGGAGAGTGACTATTATATTGGGACAAGCCAAGCAAATCTCAGCATTCTTACAAATGGACTATATGCTACACTTATGTTATATATTATATGTACTCTTAGGTTATAATTACAATGTTCTCCCCATAATGTAATAAATGCAATTTGAATACATATAATCTATGTACATTTTATCTTACCGATATAATACAATCGGATACTACCACATTACATTATATCATATATTATTAAATTGTATTACTCAACAATTATTTATAATAGATCCATGATACATTATTTTAATGTATATCCACACATCATTTGTCACCTACACATATCATAACATATAGTTACTATACATTTAATTCGCATGCTTGCACATATAATTTCTCATCTTATAAATTGAATATTAATTAATAATATACACATATCCTACATCAATCAATATAATTGTTAACCTCCATAACAATTTAATTAACCTTTATATGATTAACTATCACTTTGATATAAATCTTATTATATTTATAAACACGTTGCTCATTATTATTATGTTTCTTGCAATAATAATCACATATTATTAATCAATCCTCATTAGTATTTTATAACAGTTAATTAATATTCTTCGATTAACAATTAATATAGATTAATTGTTCGCTTAAATTAATATAATCATTCTTATATTACGTCACTGTGCCACACAAGGCAATCAACGAGTTTATCACAAACTCCACCAATTTCTCAATTATTATAATTATTCAATTATATATAATTGAATTAATTCATCTCATAACACAAAATCATTTATATTCAAATAAATTCTCATTTCCATTAATATATTTATTTAATAATATATGGAAATTCTCGGGTATTACATCCTCCCCCCCTTATAAAAATTCTGTCCCGGAATTGCTACAAGGTTACACAAATAGATGGGGATAGTCCCTCATCATCTTATCTTCTAACTCCCACATTGCCTCCTCGACATCGTGGTTACGCCAAAGTACTTTTACAGATGAAATAACTTTATTTCTCAAAGTTTGTTCTTTCCTATCTAATATTTGGACAGGAATTTCTTCATACGCCAAGTTCTTCTCCACTTGAATGGGCTCGTAAGAAATCACGTGCTTGTAGTCGGCCTTGTACGGTCGCAACACGGAAATGTGGAACACGTTGTGGATATGCTCCAACTCGGGTGGTAACGCAACTTTGCATGCCACTTCACCCACTCGCTTCAGTATCTCGAACGGTCCTATGAATCTTGGACTCAATTTTCCTTTCTTGCCGAAACGGATTTTTCCCTTCCATGGAGATACCTTCAAGAATACGAAACTGCCGACTTTGAAGTCTCGGTCCTGCCGATGCAAATCTGCGTATTTCTTCTGGCGATCTTGAGCTGCTACAAGTCTGGCTCTTATCACTGTCACCACGTCTGCGGTTTGTTGAACTAACTCTGGTCCGAGTATTCGTCGTTCTCCGACTTCGTCCCAACATAACGGCGTTCTGCACTTTCTCCCGTAAAGAGCTTCGTACGGTGGCATGCCAATACTCGCATGGTAGCTATTATTATATGCGAATTCTACTAAGGGTAGGTGGTCGTCCCAATTTCCCTTAAAATCCATCACGCAAGTCCTAAGCATGTCTTCTAGCATTTGTATTGTTTGCTCACTTTGTCCGTCTGTTTGAGGATGATAAGTTGTACTCAACCTCAACTGCGTTCCCATTCTTTCCTGCAAACTCTTCCAAAAATTGGACGTGAAGCGCGGATCTCGATCAGAGACAATTGACACCGACACTCCATGTCGTGAAATAATTTCTTTTACATATAGGCTTGCTAATTGGTTCAAACTGTAGCGGATCTTGATTGGTAGAAAGTGTGCGGTCTTCGTTAGTCGATCCACGATAACACAAATAGCATCATAACCTTTCTGTGTAACTGGAAGTCCTACCACGAAACCCATGGTAATATGCTCCCATTTCCACTCTGGTATTTCTAACGGTTGTAGTAAACCACTTGGCCGCTGATGCTCTGCTTTAACGCGTTGGCAAGTCAAGCATTTACTGACGCACTCTGCGACTTCCCGTTTCAAATTAGGCCACCAAAAATGTTTCCTTAGATCTCGGTACATCTTTGTGCCTCCCGGATGAACGGAATATGTCGTATTGTGTGCCTCGTGCAAAATCTCTTCCCTCAACTCGATTACCGCTGGTACCCACACTGTCCCTTCAAATCTCAAAATACCATCTTTATCCATTCGAAATTTTTCTTCCTCACTTTCTGTGATCCTCTTTCGGATTTTCTCACACTCTTCATCCTTTTCCTGAGCTTCCTTTACTCTATTCAACAACGTCGGACAAGCTTCCATTACAATTAACTTCTCACCAGACTTTTCTGGTCCTTTTACTTCTATCTCCAATTTCTCCATCTCTCTTATCAACTCTTCCTGAGTTGTTAAATTAAACAACTTCTCCCTTCCTTTCCTGCTCAGAGCGTCGGCAACCACATTTGCCTTTCCCGGGTGATAAAGAATATCGCAGTCATAGTCTTTGATTAATTCTAACCACCTTCTCTGCCGCATGTTTAACTCCTTCTGTGTGAAGATATATTTCAGACTTTTGTGGTCCGTGTATATCTCACATTTTTCTCCGTATAGATAATGTCTCCATATCTTTAACGCAAAAACTACTGCCGCTAACTCTAAGTCATGAGTAGGGTATCGTTTTTCGTAATCCTTCAATTGTCGTGACGCATATGCAATAACCTTGCCATGTTGCATGAGCACACAGCCAAGCCCCTTGTGCGATGCATCACTAAACACCACAAAATTTCCCGCATCATCTGGTAATGAAAACACAGGTGTTTCGCTCAATCTCCTTTTCAGTTCTTGAAAACTTTCTTCGCATTTGTCGGTCCATACAAATTTCACCGTCTTTCTAGTCAAATTGGTCAACGGGGTTGTTATCTTAGAAAAATCTTGGATGAATCTTCGATAGTACCCAGCTAACCCTAGAAAGCTTCTCACCTCCGTCGGTGTTCTCGGTTGTTCCCAATTACTTACTGCTTCAACCTTCGCAGGGTCTACAGAGATTCCATTCTTATCCACCACGTGGCCTAAGAATTGAACCTTCTCCATCCAAAATTCGCACTTAGAAAATTTTGCATACATCTTCTCCTTCCTTAGTGCCTCCAAAATAATCTTTAGATGTTCGGCGTATTCTTCCTCTGTCTTTGAGTAGATCAAAATGTCGTCGATAAAAACCACTACAAATTTATCCAAGTATGGCTTGAAAACTCGGTTCATCAAGTCCATAAATGCTGCCGGAGCATTAGTCAATCCGAATGACATTACCAAAAACTCGTAGTGTCCATAACGGGTTCGAAACGCAGTCTTTGGTATGTCCTCATCCCGTACCTTCAGTTGATGATATCCTGTTCGTAGGTCGATCTTTGAGAAACACTTTGCTCCCTTCAGTTGATCAAATAAGTCGTCTATCCTCGGTAGCGGATACCGGTTCTTGATCGTTACTCTATTCAATTCTCGATAATCGATACAGAGCCTCATCGATCCGTCCTTCTTCTTAACTAATAGTACTGGTGCTCCCCAAGGAGAAACACTCGGTCGAATGTAACCCTTATCCAATAATTCTTGAAATTGTATCATCAATTCCTTCATTTCTACTGGCGCCATACGATATGGAGCTTTCGAAATCGGTGCCATTCCCGGTGCTAAGTCTATTACGAATTCGATTTCTCTGTCTGGCGGAAGACCAGGCAGATCGTCCGGAAACACGTCTTGAAATTCATTAACTACGGATATATCCTTAATTTCTACTCCCTTCTTCCGAGTATCAACGATGTAAGCTAAATATCCTCCACATCCTTTCCTTAACAATTTATTGGCCTGCATCATCGTAACGCAACACGATTGCTTAAGCGATGAGCTACCATAAAACACTACCTTAGACTTACTCGGAGTCTGAAGGTTCACACATTTGTTCTGACAGTCAATTATCGCAGCATGGTTATACAACCAATCCATTCCCAGTATTACGTCAAATTCTCCCAGTCTAATAGGAATCAAGTCTACGCTCAGTTCATGTTTACTAATATTTGCGCGACAATTTCGATAAACGTATTCTACAGGGATCACTTCCTTATTAGCAACTTCTATGATCAAAGGATTTTCTAATAGTTCTCGAGGTGTACTAAGTCTACTAGCAAATTCTTCAGATACAAAAGAACAGGTGGCACCCGAATCAAATAATACATAAGCATTTATATCATTGATTGGGATTATACCTGACACCACATCCTTCGCAGCCACTGCGTCTTGGACGATCATGTTAAAGGTTCTGGCGGTTGGGCGGTTGGATTGTGCCGGTCCACCGATCATCAGCTTGTTGCCTCCTTGCTGATTACTACCCCCGCCACTTCCCTTCTTTGGGCAGTCCTTAATTCGGTGCTCCGTCGAGCCACAAGCAAAGCATCCTTGTATCTTTTTCGGTTTCAAACAGTTGGGCGAGATGTGCCCTTCCTGTCCGCAGTTGTAGCAAGTGCCACGTCCCTTCCAGCACTCGCCCTGGTGATTCTTCCCACACTTCGGGCATCCTTCAGCCCTCTTCTTGAAACCTCCACGAAAATTCCCTGATTGATTATTATTGTTGTTTTTGTTGTTGTTGTTGTTCTCCCACTTTCTCTTTCCCAAGTTGCTTCCTCCGCTACTGCTTCCTCCCGTACGATTCTCTCCTCCAGTATTCTTTTCTTTCTTTTCTTTGTTATACAGACTTAAGGCCTCACTGCCACCTTCCGCAATGATTGCCTTCTCCAGTAATGCTGCAAAGGAATCAATTTGAAGAACTGATACCTTATTGAACAGCCATGGCTTCAACCCTTGTTCAAAGCGTCTAGCCTTCCTCTCTTCATCACCAACTTGGTGCTCCGCAAATCGCGCTAGTTCGTTAAACCTAGCCGCGTATTGCGCCACCCTCATTTCACCTTGTTTTAACTCTAGGAATTTCACCTCCATCCTATTCTTCATACTTTTCGGAAAGTAATTCTCGAAGAACAGTGTCTTAAACTTATCCCAAGCTATTATCCCTTCTCCAGCTCTTTGTTGATTAGCCTCCCACCAGTAGTTCGCTTCTCCCCTCATCATGTACGTGGCAAACACCATCTTCTGATCTTCGCCTACGCTAGCTATAGTGAAAGCTTTTTCGATCTCTTTGATCCACGTTTGTGCGACGATTGGGTCGGTAGTTCCCTCTAACTCCGGGGGTCCTACACTCTTAAAGTCTTTAAAGGTTGTTACTGACACAGTTTGAGGGTTCGGGCGAACGGGTTCATTGTTCCTTCCCCTTAAGGCTTCTCCTAACAAGTCTACCAGTTTCTGGATCGGGTCTAGTTGTTCTCTCTCATTGTTAACGGATTCTTCGGGTGCAGTCAATCTACGTCTGGGCGGCATTATCTGCATCACAATTTTTTTCATTTTATTATTATTCAAGTATATTACTTAAGTATTTCTTTTAATACTAAAAGAATAAATTTATAACACGTTTCTAAAATCAACTCCATTTATATTCATATGCCATTTCATTTTCATTACATGATTTCCTAGCATACTGCTATAAATGTCATCACATATATCCCCTAATATCACAAAAGACGGGGAATATACCAACCTACTACCATACTACCCCTCTAACAGAAGCTAACTCGGGGTTTACATCATCATCCCACATCTTACACAAAAGATCGGAATTACAACATAGTATATACAATACATAAAGACACAACTAGTACTACCACTAGACTGACTAAGGAAATCTCTTCCCATCATCCCGCGTTCCACTGCGCTCTTGTACTCCAACTGTGCTATATACGCAAATAGCTCTCGGCTCAAGGTATGTATAGTCTGTCCCTGTTTTGTAGGGTAGTGGTACACACCATCAATCACCCTTTCAAAAGCTGAACGGAACACATACCCCATCTTGTTCATCTTTCTCTTTTTGCACCTGACCTCATCCTAAAGGTCGTCAGCTCTCTCATTGGACGCTTCCCACTTCTCCTCGAAGTGTAACCTATCCATCACCTCCAACTCTAGCTGAGTACGGAGTGCCTCTTTCTCAGTCTTCTCACTCAGTTCCCTCTGCTCAACCTCTTCTAGCTTCTCTGCCAAATCTGCATTCCTAGCCACTGACCTGTGAAACAGAGTCCCCATCTGGATCCCTGCCACCCTACGGTAGGCAATCTCCACCTCTAACTCTTGCATAGCCAGCTTCCTCTGGTGGTCCTCGTCCCTCAGCTTCTGGAACTCAGACTCTCTCTCGTGGGCCTCTGCCTCCAGCTCCTGAACTCTACAGTCTAACTCTAGGATCCGCTCCTCATACTCTCCTAGCATCCGCTCCTCTATAGTAGCCTCATCAGAGTCCTCTACTGGCTCATCCTCCATCGGCTCCTCCTCTGGATCAGTCTCTATCTCAATCTCGTCCTCGTCGTCGGACTCGATCGGTGCAACAGCCTGCACTGGTGTAGCCTCTAGAGGTGCCTCGTACACTACATGTATATCCCTGGGCTCCTCCTCGGCCACTCTACTAGGTACACCTGTGTCTGTCATCCTATAATCACAAACACAAGACACGAAATAGCATCTCCATTAGAATGTTAAATAAAATATAAGTTCATTGTATAGAATGAAGTTACATTTCATAACAGACTAAGTCTCTCAAGGAAAACTCTACATGAGTTTTATCTCCTTCCTAACTTCTAAGTTCACCTAAGTTATAGTCTAAGGACACTCGTTCCTAAGGTTTATAACTACGGCTTTGATACCAACCTGTGACGCCCCCAAATTCCAGGACCGCCACTTGGTCTCTCGAATTCGGTTCATCACGTGCTCATGGTAATACATCACAATAATAATAATTAAATATCATACGATCACAGCGGAAAATCTATTCTAGAATAATTTACAATGATTTATTATAATTATTCCCCCAAGTCTCGCAACCTACAGTACTTAATAGATTACATAATAATATCAGTTAACGACTTATTACATAATCTAACTTAAGCTTAAACATAATCAAATCCAGTCTTACTACATCATCTTCATACAATATTAATATATTTAAAACATAACAGACATAAGCTAGTTGGTAGCTTTGCCCTTGCCCTTATCAACGCCCGAAGGTTCACCATGCTCTGCCTTAACTGAAATGTTTTAGGGAAAGCAAGAATGAGCACAAATTGCCCAGCAAGTAATATACAATAAGGGTGAGTAATAAGATTCTCAATTCTCGAAAGGGTATAACAAGATTTGATAGTTCAAGAATAACAAGAATATCAACAGTTCTCAATATCAGTCGCTAAGGACAGGATAATATCAATATGATTCAATAATAAGTCAATTCAAGATTTCAAATAATTGAATACTGAGTAGTCACTACGGACTATGAACTTCTACTAGAATTGACAGTAATAAACTGAAAATCCAACAAAAACAGGTACAACAGGTGATCAGCCTAAAGTACCCTTGTTATGCATAACAATCAACCATACTCAAGTGTGCACGTCGGTTCTCCGACAATTATATATTCCCTTCAAAGAAGGTTGTTCTTCTCAGTCAAATACAAGATCCCGCACCAATCAATTAGTTTGGGTTGCTTTTCAATAACATAAGTCCAGCCGAATCAAATGGCATAGACACTTTCACAATATTCAAGAACAATACTAAGTTCAACATGAATAATAGCTTTAATGAAATAAGAGTTCAAGTATGCTAATTCGATTCAACCGATTAAATAGGAAACTAGTTCGCAATACACAAGATAGGATACTTGCATAGTAAAAGAGTATAAGTTAGGAAACTTTCACAATCATAGATTTCCTTGCATAAAGTAAATGCGCCGGTTAGGATACTTGCACTTTAAAAGAGTGTAAGTAAGAGAACTTGCCTTTAGCGTAGTTTATCCACGAAAAGCAATCAACACTTTCGAATTCCTATCGTAATACAGTTACGTATATATATGATATTCATTAGTCATATAATTTAACTTCACATTTTCTCTTTAAATATACGATCAACACATAAGCTAAGTTTTACCTAGCTACACAGTTATATAGAATATAATTTCTATCCTTAACGTTCCTTCTTTAGAGTTTAAACGCATTCTCATATTATATAAGATCTCAACAATTAGCAAACATGCTTGCATATTATTAATATCACATAAGACCACAATCAATACTAAATATATTCCATTTTAGCAAGTTACGGCATCTCCTTAAGTTAACCGTCAAAATCGGGTTCAAGTAACATCATATAATATCGCGTAGCATGTATTCATATTTAAAGGATACTTTCATGCTTGTATAACTTTTCCAAATCCAATCGTACATGGTATAGGTTCTTAAGTTAATACTAAAAGCCATTCAAGGACACGAACTCATATGGTCTAACATGATTGCTTTTAAACACATAAGATATTCATATAACTTGTATTAGTCATGCTCATGAGTACTCGTATTGTATTATATGTAGCTAGCATTGTTATTATCTTGAAAACATGCTTTGTTCATGCTAAACTTTAATCACGGCAACTAATCATGGTATATATACATGCATGACACATGAATGAGTCTAAGAGTACTATCACATGTGTCCATAAATGTCAAATTCTAATTCTCGTCATAACATACCAACGTTCACGTTCAATGCTTATACTTTGTTAGTATAGTTCATTAATAAGGTCTATCATGTTCATACTTCCTTATGAAACCTACATATGTAAGTTAACATGCTTTTCATGTATTTCAAGGCCCTATAAACATGCTCGAAAAGTCAGAATGTATACATGCTTCATATATGTTAACGTCGTTTATGAAACTTTAAATTCGTTTCCAAACTATGTGTCGTTTGGTTAACCATGCATGCTAATATACTAAAACATGCTTACATTGCCTCATTAGGTTTATATATATGTATTAATCATGCTCCCATGCTTGTTTAAACAAAAATCAAACAATTGGAACATAACAGTTTTGTTGCAGAATGCAGAAAACTGAACACAGAGGCTGGCGCTGCGGCGCGGCAACAGTAGCTTAATACTGGCGCTGCGGCGCGAGTGGCGCTGCGTGCGGCGCTGCGGCGCGGGCTGCGGCGCGTGTGGCGCTGCGGTGCGGGCTGCGGCGCTGCGGCGTCGAGGCAGTTTTCTGCGGTTCAGACTGCAGCGAAAACCGACCCAAAACCTCCCATTTCATCGATTTCAACATACCCAGATATTAGACTTGTTTAACTTACTAACACATACATATATGCTTATATAACAGTCAATAGCAATTATCAATTCCCAATTTCATGAACTCTAACTAATTTACGAATTTCATGTATTTACAGAAATTGAAGAGGAACAATGGAAATGAAAGACTATTCAGTGGTTCCATCATGTGTGTATGTTCATATAACAACAATATAAGGGTTCTACAAACCAATCATGAACCAATTTGGCATAATCAAGAATTTCAACAAAACTCAGAGAACAACAATGGAGTTCTTTTGACAGAAAATGAAAATGAAGACACGAAGAGGATTTATACCTCTGTTATGGAGTAAGCTTGCTGATGCTACTATAGAAATTCCTTCTGAACTAAATAGACAATCACAGTATACTCTCTTCTCTTAGAAATATTTCAGCAATGAAATGAAGGTGCAGGGAGTTCCTTTATATAGAAGAATGAATACACAGTCCAAGCTTCTAACTCCCAAATCAAACTAACGGATTGTCAAATTGCATGAAGGTTATAGAATGGTAGGTATTTAGTTGTTAGAATCCATCATTAAAACCACTCCCTTGCTCATCATTGCTACAAGGCTATGGAAATTTACTGAGTTTAAGGAGAAGCAATAGGCTTAGGCCATAATGGCTGTGCACGTGAATGAGGGAAAGGAGAGTGACTATTATATTGGGACAAGCCAAGCAAATCTCAGCATTCTTACAAATGGACTATATGTTACACTTATGTTATATATTATATGTACTCTTAGGTTATAATTACAATGTTCTCCCCATAATGTAATAAATGCAATTTGAATACATATAATCTATGTACATTTTATCTTACCGATATAATACAATCGGATACTACCACATTACATTATATCATATATTATTAAATTGTATTACTCAACAATTATTTATAATAGATCCATGATACATTATTTTAATGTATATCCACACATCATTTGTCACCTACACATATCATAACATATAGTTACTATACATTTAATTCGCATGCTTGCACATATAATTTCTCATCTTATAAATTGAATATTAATTAATAATATACACATATCCTACATCAATCAATATAATTGTTAACCTCCATAACAATTTAATTAACCTTTATATGATTAACTATCACTTTGATATAAATCTTATTATATTTATAAACACGTTGCTCATTATTATTATGTTTCTTGCAATAATAATCACATATTATTAATCAATCCTCATTAGTATTTTATAACAGTTAATTAATATTCTTCGATTAACAATTAATATAGATTAATTGTTCGCTTAAATTAATATAATCATTCTTATATTACGTCACTGTGCCACACAAGGCAATCAACGAGTTTATCACAAACTCCACCAATTTCTCAATTATTATAATTATTCAATTATATATAATTGAATTAATTCATCTCATAACACAAAATCATTTATATTCAAATAAATTCTCATTTCCATTAATATATTTATTTAATAATATATGGAAATTCTCGGGTATTACAGTTGTTGTTATTGGTCGAACCCTCGGGGTTTTGACATGTTGGTCTTCTTCTAGGAGGCATTTTCTGTTAAGAAAAATTATTATTAGCTCATTTATTCAATTCTTAAGTATTCAAGTTCAGCTTAAACATTTAAATAACGTAGTTCGTATATGAACACATAGAACATCCATAAACTTCTTTTATTCATTACTCGTAGTTTTAAAAACATAGAATAGATAACATTACTGCTATTTACATCATCTTTCCTAAACTTGAACAAGTTACAGGACTACATTATCACTTTATCCCATTATTATCTCAAACTATGGGATTTAAATTTATTAAATACAAAAAGAAACACATACTTTAAAATCTATAATGTCTAGGCATATTAAGACGTCGCACAACCTCATTGCGTTTTTCCCCTATCACCCGAAACGCTATCCTTCGGTCCACCACATACCACAGTAAACCTTAGAACTGAGCTGAGTAATAGAACATACGGTCCTGCGCCCTATCTATGGCCGTATGGAAAGCATATTCTATTTCTCTTAGCTTGGCTCTCTTTTTTTCAGGCTCGTTCTCAGCTCGATCGGCTAGTTGAGTAGTCCTCAGCTCAGGCACACTTTGTTGACTCTTCCTAGATGTCTTGTTTCAGCTTTGCTAGCTCGGCTCGGGCCTCGTCTCGATCATTCTCTTTGTGTATTAGCTTCCACTGCACTTCTCCTACGTCACTAGCTATCTCTTCGATAGTCTCGTCCTGTAACGATTGAGAATTTTATATGTTAATTGTAAATATTTATTGAATTAAATAAATATTTTATGGAATTTATTTGTTGAGTTAATAAATAAATTATGTGCTTGTTGTGGATAATTTAATTAAATGCTACATGTTTAATTAAATTGATATGTTAGCAATGGTGTAGCATAATTTTAATTTAATTAAGAATAATTCAATTAGATTTAATATTATGTGCTAAGTGTTAATAATTTGTTACATGAATTATGTTTAATAAATGAAATTCAATTGTGTGACAATTTGGTATTATGTGAATGTTAGTTT
Source organism: Panax stipuleanatus (assembly GCA_020205555.1). Classification (NCBI taxonomy): domain Eukaryota; kingdom Viridiplantae; phylum Streptophyta; class Magnoliopsida; order Apiales; family Araliaceae; genus Panax; species Panax stipuleanatus. The sequence goes on from CM035115.1 coordinate 106,716,891, forward strand.
ATTTAATTGAATTAGAGTGTTGTAATTTAATTAAATAAGTGTGGTATTTAATCTATGGATTAAGGATTTATTTAATAAAGAAAAAGGGGTGTTTTACCAAACAAGACCCTTGTACTTGATTAACCCTATTTCTCCAAACAAGGCCTTAGCTAAAAAGTGGTTTTTAAAATAGCTTTGTTTTGCCAAACATGGCCTTGCACTTTTCAAATTCTATAACCTATGTAATTAATAATACTTATTATGGTTATAAGTATTATATTTATTATTTATAAGTTACATATATGTATATATTATATGTATATGATTATATATGTCAGTTAGAAAATAAAAAGTACGTTAGTTTTCTAAAAGCTTAAGTCTAAACTAAGAAGAAGAGAAAGGATTAGGGAGAGAATTCTTAGAGAAGAAGAAGAAAAAGAAGGAAAAGCTTTGAAGAAGGCAAAGCAAGCTCATTTTCATCATCTCTATATCTCTATTTTTTTCAAAAAAAGACTAGCAAGGGTATGATACTAACCCTAAATTCAATTAAGATATTTTATTTGAGATTTTTATAAAATTAGGTTTTTATATGTATGAGTTTATGTGTTCATATGATGTTTATATGTTTTCATACGAAATTGTATTCCATGAAGGGATTTTCATATTTCAATTGTGTAAAAACAAGTTTTCAAAGCATATTATTCTAATATGTTCATAGTTTTGGAATTCTATGTAAAAATCTCTTTGCGAAACTTTATAATTTTTTTATGTGAATGGGATATGTATGTATATATATATATATATATATATGTGTGTGTGTGTGTGTGTGTGTGTGTGTTTACATGAGAGTTTCATAGTTGTTTAAGAATTTCAATTCACAAGTATATGATGAACACTATGAAATTCATGTTCATAGTGTTAGATTATGAATTTATGTTGAAAATTTCTTTAAATCCTTAATGTGAGCATGAATTATGTGTAATATGTGATATAACATGATTATATTTGAATTATATGGTTGTTCTAGCAATTCAATCCATGAATTTTTGATAAACAATAGGAAGTGTGTTCATAGTGATTTTTGGTGAAGTTATTTCTGAAAAATGGCTTTTGAAACTATCAAATTGATGTTTGATTATGAGTTATTATTAAAATTGTCTTATGTTAAGAATTGAAGTGATTACAATTGGAATTACTTGAATTGGATGAAAAACGAATTCGTAGTAGCAATTTCCGTCAAGAACGCTTAAAATTATGTTTTTCTTCGAATTCCATGAAATCTTGATTGTGATTATGTGGTTATATGAATTTTTATGTTATGAGCATGTTAATAAGCTTAAAATATTGTTTGTCACAAGTTTCATGTTTGTCATGTTGGGAAAATTTGAATTCGGTGTGACGGAGTAAGCCAAATTGGCTTATTTCTCCACCAGTTCGCGAACCATGTAGTGCAGCAGGGGGAGGACCCGCCCCAGCGGGGGTTTTGCCCTATGGGGACCCACCCCCAGCGGGTGATGTTGCTGTCCGGGAATGTTGAGTTTTGCTTGTTAAGTTTTTATGCCCCGTTTGTTTAGCTAACTTCTTTCTATGACTTGGAAAGTGGAATATATAATAAGCTAACATATTTTTGATGTGTTTAAGTTAGATTGAAGTATATTATGAATGTGTTACATGTGTGTGTGTATGTGTTGCTTTCACGAGGCACACAACATGATTCATTGAGTTATAGGCTTATGAATGTATGTCGTGAGTATAGACTCACGTACTTAACTAATTAGAAACCAATGTGGTATATTACATTATGAGTTGGACTTGGATATGAAGTTTGATGGTTTAAATGTTGTAGTTGGATACTAATAGATGGTTTGAATGTAATATAAATGTGTAGGGTGTTTGTGAAGTGGTTGTAATTATTAAAGTATAGCTTGCGCTTAAGGCAAGTCTTCGAAACCCTAAACTCTTTAACATTAAGCAACTTTCTAAACTTGTTATTTATATTGTGCAAGTTCTTTAAGCTACTCTTGAATGCTATGCAAGCCTATTCATTGTATCTTTTCATTGTGTAAGTTTCCTCCTAACCCTTGCTCAATAAATCATGAAAGTTCATTTAAGTTCCTTAACTTGTTATATGTGGTACAAGTTATACCATACTCCAATATTCATAAAGCGTAAGTATTAAAGTGTTATTTTAGTAATATGATCTTGACTTAGTTGTTCAAGCAAGATCTACTTAGTCTATCGAATGCTTTGAGTTGTTTCTAAAAGCATGCCTATGTATTATGAAGTTTATTGTCATATTTTGCAATTGGTTCATGATTCTTATATTATTGAACTGTAAATTACTGTAAGTCGACTCAACTACTCCTAGTTGATGATAGTTGAACTCTAAAGTTCCCTTATCTATCCAAACCAAACTTTCTTTGGTGCGGACTTGTATTCAATTTTTGAGAATGACCAACCCTAGTAATTAGGGGATATTTTATGCGAAAGCATTAAGATGGTTGTGCACAATTCATGGTACAAAGGGTTGATCCCCCTGAGTACGAGTTAATGGTCCATAGTCTTATTGACTGTTAAAGGTTTAAATAGAGATATTTATAACCTAGGACAATGGTTCAAGGTCTTATGACCCTCAGAAGTTTCTATAATTTAATTCTTTATATGGATGAAAGTAAAGTTATTTAAACTCTTTTTAAACGATTCACTTATGTCATATCACTGTTGTATTTTCAAGTGAGCTTTTGTTTGCTCACTCTTGCATGTTTTACCACCACTTGCAGTTGAGACCAAAAATGTTGACATACCGTCAACAAGTAAAGGAAAAGGAAAGACGAATGAATGAAGGCTTGTTATGTCAAGTTGCTTTTGTAATAAGACTTAGTTGGTTATGTTTTATGTTATCGCATTTATGTTATTTGAATGATGTTAAGGTTTAGATAACCCTGGGATTTTATTGGACAAGTTGTCATTCTTTCTAAATGAAGATTTTTATTGAGGTTTTATGAAGGTTGTATTTAGTTTGCAATTCTTTATTATTGGGTAGATGTATGTTTTAATTAGAAAGTGAACACCAAATCATGTGGAAACGAAGTACCCGGAATTGGGGGTGTCACAGGTTGGTATCAAAGCTATAGGTTATGAACCTTAGGTGGGGGGAAAAACCTTAGGTAGTAGCCTTATAGGAAGATCAAAAAGATAGTGGTGATTGGTAAAGATAATAAACTACCTTATGTGCTATGTGCTATGTGTTTACTTTTAGGTATTCGAAGAGTGACGACTCGATATCACGTAATAATAAACTTTAAAATTCTTTTGCTAGGAATACAAACATTGGAGAATCCAGTCAGGCTAGGGAGGATATACCTCCGGTGCCTAAAGAGGAAGAGCCCCTAACATCCATGTTGTCTGGGAGCAGCTGGTTAGGAGAGAGTCATCTCCAGTGATCACCGTAGCTGGATGGGAGCGTGAACTGACACCTATTCTAGAGGATGAGGACGAGGACGAGTCTGAAGAGGAGAAAGAGGAGGAGGAGGATCCCGAAGAAGAATTTCCACCTCACTCTGTTAGTGCTGAGTTGTACAAAGCAGTTTACGACAGTAACGTGGAGCTACATGGTCAAGTCATAGAGCTCAAAGAAACCATCCAGCAGCGAGACGAGACTATTGAGGATATGGCTAGTGACCTAGGAGAAACATAGTGGAAGCTAATCCACGTAGAGAATGATAGAGATGCTACCCGAGCTGAGTTAGCAAAGCTGAAGCAAGACATCTTGGAGGAGTCGAGGAAGCATGTCATAGCTGAGGAAACAAGCTTGAGGGCTACTCAACGAGCCGATCGAGCTGAAGATGAAGCCGAAACCAGGAGAGCCAAGCTAAGGGAGACAGGATACGCTTTCCATACAGCCATAGAAAGGGCCCAGGATCATATCTTTTATTACCCAGCTCAGTTCCAAGGGTTACCATGGTATGTGGTGGACCAAAGGACGGCGTTTCAGGTGGTGGAGGAAGAACGTAGAGAGGCTGTGAGACGTCTTAGTATTCCTAAACATTAGAGCTTTTAAATTATATGTTTCTTTTTGTAATAAATAAATGTAAATCCCATAATTTGAGATAAGAATGGGATGAGTTAATAATATAGTCCTGTAACTTGTTCTAGTTCAGGAAAGTCAATGTAAATAGTAGGAATGCTATCTATCTTATGTTTTTAAAACTACGAGTAATGAATAAAAGAAGTTTATTGACATGCTTTGTGTTCTATGTGAACTAAGATATTTAAACCTTTAAGTGTGAACTTGAATACTTAAGATTTGAATAAATGATCTAATAATAATATTTTCTTATCAGAAAATGCCTCCTAGAAGAAGACCAACACGTCAAAACCCCGAGGGTTTGACGAACAACAACAATAATAACGATGGAGCAAACCCTAACGCGGTTCAGTAGTTAGTGAACCTGCTGGCAGGAGCAATGGTGAATCAGCCGCAAGTGCAAGCCAAGACGTTTAAAGAGTTTAAGGCAGTAGGGCCGCCATAATTTAAGGGATCGACAAACCCCATAGATGCTCAGACGTGGATTATGGAAATAAATAAGGTATTTGATGTGGCTAGGGTCAGTGAAGACCAAAAAATGGCATTTGCGACTTTTATGTTGAAGTCAGATGCTAGTTCTAGCGGTAGGCGAATATTACTAGAGAGGGAGAAGGAGTCATAACGTGGGAACGTTTTAAAGAGATGTTCTATGAGATGTACTTCCCAGTGCGTTCGCAGGACCAGATGGAGGTCCAATTCCTAGAGCTGAAACAGGGAACGATGACAGTGTCGGAATACACGATAAAGTTTAACGAACTGGCCAGGTTCGCTACTTACCAGGTCAGCAAGGATGATAGGAAGGCGAGGAGGTTTGAGCGGGGACTGAAACCCTGGCTCTACAGCAAGGTCTTTATGTTCCAGCTAAAAATGTTTGCAGCAGTGCTGGAAAAGGCTATTCTAGCTGAAGGGGGGAGCGAAGCGGTGACTAAATTCAACCAAGACAAGAAGAAGAAAATTGAGACGAAAACCAAGGCTAGTGGTAGCGGGGCTATCCATCAGAAGAAGAAATGGAATGACAATAACTCTGCTGGGAGTCAGCAGGGAGGCCAGCAGAAGAGGAAGCTCGAAGCGTGTGCTACATGCGAGAAGAGTCACACTGGAGTGTGCATGAAAGGGAAACGCATGTGCTACAACTGTGGTCAAGAAGGCCATATCGCGCTAAATTGCCCAAACCCCAAGAAGGGAGCTTGTTATACATGTGGATCCAAGGATCACATGGCTCATAACTGTCCTAAGAAGCCACCGGCAGGGTCAACAGGGAATGGAGTGAAGGGCAGCGGCAGCATTCTGACTGTTGCCAGACCGTTGCCACTGTAGGCCGTTAGACCCACTGCCCGCACATTCAACATGACGGTGCAAGACGTGGTGCAATCAAAAGACGTGGTAGCAGGTATTATTCTGATCAATAGTATAAATGCATATGTATTATTTGGTTCGGGTGTTACTTGTTCATTCATATCTGATGATTTTGCTAAGACCTTAAACTTACCTGTAGAGGAGTTAGCTTATCCCTTGAATATAGAAATTGTGAATAGGGAAGTTATTCCTGTTAGGTCTGTTTATAAGAACTGTAGATTGGACATTAAGGGTCAGGAGCTGATGGTAAATTTGATTCCGATTAAACTTGGGGAATTCGATGTCATATTGGGGATGGACTGGTTGTTCAACTATGGGGCGGTAATCGACTGTCAAAAGAAGTCGGTAAACCTTACGACTCCGTTGAAAGAAATGTTCTATGGTAGTAAATCGCCTAAGCAAGCGAATTGTCTGACGGTGATGCAAGCCAAGAACCTTTTGATGCAAGGCTGTGTAGGATATTTAGCCTACATAGTAGATACGCGTAAGGAGAGCCCAAAGGTAGAAGAGATATCGGTGGTTAATGAGTTTGTGGATGTTTTTTCGAGTGACTTGCCAGGACTTCCGCCAGATAGGGAGATAGAGTTCGTGATCGACTTAGCGCCGGGAACTGCTCTAATTTTGAAGGCTCCGTACAGAATGGCTCCAATCGAGATGAAGGAACTGATGGTTCAATTGCAAGAATTACTGGACAAGAAGTATATTCAACGGAATGTTTCATCGTGGGGAGCGCCAGTGTTATCGTGAAGAAGAAGGATGGGTCGATGCGTCTTTGCATTGACTATAGAGAATTGAACAAAGTTACGATCAAGAATATGTATCATTTACCTAGGATCGATGACTTGTTTGACCAACTGAAGGGTGCTAAGTACTTCTCGAAAATCAATTTGAGAAGTGGGTATCATCAATTGAAGGTGAGGAAGGAAGATATACCAAAAACTGCTTTTAGGACTCGGTATGGTCATTACAAGTTCTTGGTGATGTCATTTGGTCTCACGAATGCCCCAGCTGCATTTATGGTCCTAATGAACATGGTGTTTAAGCCATTCCTGGATAAGTTTGTAGTAGTGTTCATAAATGATATCCTGGTTTATTCCAAGACCGAGGAGGAACATGCTGAAAACTTAAGGATAACTTTAGAATCGTTGAGACGAGAGAAGCTTTATGCAAAATTCTCGAAGTGCGAATTCTGGTTGGAACGTGTGCAATTTCTTGGCCACGTGATCGACAAGGATGGGATTTCGGTAGATCCGTCGAAGGTTGAAACGGTAATGAATTGGGATCAGCCGAAGACGCCGTCTAAAGTGAGGAGTTTCTTGGGATTGGCAGGTTATTACCGGAGATTTATCCAAGATTTTTCCAAGATCGCAACTTCGTTAACGAATTTGACTCGTAAAATAGTTAAGTTTGTTTGGACGGAGAAGTGTGAGGAAAGTTTCCAAGAGTTGAAGAAGAGGTTGAGTACTGCGCCTGTGTTATCTTTACCGGATAGTACGGGGAATTTTGTGGTATATAGTGATGCCTCACATAAGGGTTTAGGCTGTGTGTTGATGCAGAGTGGCAGGTCATCGCCTATGCGTCACGTCAGCTTTAGGATTATGAGAAGGGGTATCCGACCCATGACTTGGAATTAGCGGCAGTAGTGTTTGCTCTAAAGATTTGGAGACACTACTTATATGGAGAGAAGTGTGAAATATACACAGATCATAAAAGTCTAAAGTATATCTTTACCCAGAAGGATTTGAACATGCGCCAAAGGAGATGGTTGGAACTGATCAAGGACTACGACTGCGAAATACTTTACCATCCGGGTAAAGCTAACGTTGTTGCCGATGCTTTGAGTAGAAAAGGTCGGGAGAAGTTGAATATGTTAACTGATCAGGATCAGTTGATAGAGCAGATGGCTAGGTTAGAACTGGAAGTAAAGTTTTAGAATGAATTGGATGAGAAATTGTTTCAAGTAACCACTAGTTCTACTATTGTGGACAAGGTGAAAGAAGCTCAACTTCAGGATGAAGAATGCGAGAAGATTCGGAAGAGAATATCTGATGGCGAAGAGTTTAAATTCAAGATCGACAGTGAGGTACTGCTACGATTTGAAGGTAGAATCTGGGTACCGCCAGTACCGGAATTTAAGGAGGAGATCTTGAGCGAAGCTCACAGCTCGAGATATTCAATTCACCCTGGGAGTATGAAGATGTACCAGGATCTCAGGCATCATTTTTGGTGGCCGAATATAAAGATGGATGTTACTGAATGCGCTGCGAAATGTCAAACTTGTCAGAAAGTCAAGGCAGAACACCAGAGACCTAGCGAATTGCTGCAACCGTTAGAAATTCCAGAGTGGAAGTGGGAGAATATCACGATGGATTTCGTGGTTGGTCTTCCAGCGACTCAGAAGGGTTTCGATGCGATATGGGTTATTGTGGATCGACTGACGAAGTCAGCCCACTTTCTACCAATAAGGATTAAGTACAACTTGGAACAATTGGCTAAATTATACGTTAAGGAGATTGTTTCTCGACATGGTGTTCCAGTGTCTATTGTGTCAGACAAAGATCCGTGTTTTATATCAAATTTTTGAAAGCGTTTGCAAGAATGTTTGGGAACGCAGTTGCAAATGAGTACAGCGTACCATCCTCAAACCGATGGCCAGAGCGAGAGAAAAATTCAAATGCTTGAGGATATGCTGAGAGCTTGTGTGATAGATAGACTTCAAAGGAAGCTGGGATGATCATCTACCGTTGGTGGAGTTCGCCTACAATAATAGTTACCACGCGAGTATCGGCATGCCGCCTTACGAAGCGTTATACGACAGAAAGTGCAGAACTCCTTTGTGTTGGGATGAAGTCGGTGAACGTCAGCTGTTGGGACCGAAAATGGTGCAACAAACTGCTAAAATTGTGAAGCTGATCAGAACAAGATTGGTTGCTGCTCAGGACAGACAGAAGAAATATGCCGATCAACATCGACAGAACCGAGAATTCTTATCGGGAAGCTTCGTTTTCCTGAAGGTATCTCCCTAGAAGGGGAAGATTAGATTTGGCAAGAAGGAAAAGCTAAGTCCCTGATTTATTGGACCTTTTGAGGTACTACAAAAAGTTGGCGAGGTAGCTTACGAAGTGGCATTACCTCCGGAACTCGAGAATATACATAACGTATTTCATATTTTCGTGTTACGGCCTTACAAACACGACTATAAACATGTAATAGAATACGAGCCTTTACAATTTGATAAAGACTTAACTTATGAAGAGGTTCCCGTTCAAATTATTAACAGAAAGTAACAAGTACTTAGGAATAAAGTGATACCTTCTGTTAAGGTAATTTGGAGGAACCACAGTGCTGAATAAGCCACCTGGGAACTCGAAGATGTAATGAGAAAATCGTATCCTCAATTATTTTCTTAATTGATTTGTGTAACCCCTTATATATCGATTCTGGGGGCAGAATCCTTTTAAGGGGGAAGAATGTAACCGATGAGAATTTTTATGAGAATTTTTTTTTATGTTGTGATTCTGGGGATAGAATCCTTTTAAGGAGGGAAGACTGTAACGATTGAGAATTTTATATGTTAATTGTAAATATTTATTGAATTAAATAAATATTTTATGGAATTTATTTATTGAGTTAATAAATAAATTGTGTGGTTGTTGTGGATAATTTAATTAAGTGCTACATGTTTAATTAAATTGATATCTTAGCAATGGTGTAGCATAATTTTAATTTAATTAAGAATAATTAAATTAGATTTAATATTATGTACTAAGTGTTAATAATTTGTTACATGAATTATGTTTAATAAAGAAAATTCAATTGTGTGACAATTTGGTATTATGTGAATGTTAGTTTATTTAGTTGAATTAGAGTGTTGTAATTTAATTAAATAAGTGTGGTATTTAATCTATGGATTAAGGATTTATTTAATAAAGAAAAAGGGGTTTAAAGTATTTTACCAAACAAGGCCCTTGTACTTGATTAACCCTATTTCTCCAAACAAGGCCTTAGCTAAGAAGTGGTTTTTAAAATAGCTTTGGTTTGCCAAACATGGCCTTGCTCTTTTCAAATTCTATAACCTATGTAATTAATAATACTTATTATGGTTATAAGTATTATATTTATTATTTATAAGTTACATATATGTATATATTATATGTATATGATTATGTATGTCAGTTAGAAAATAAAAAGTACGTTAGTTTTCTAAAAGCTTAAGTCTAAACTAAGAAGAAGAGAAAGGATTAGGGAAAGAATTCTCAGAGAAGAAGAAGAAAAAGAAGGGAAAGCTTTGAAGAAGGCAAAGCAAGCTCATTTTCATCATCTCTATATCTATATTTTTTCAATCAAAGACTAGCAAGGGTATGATACTAACCCTAAATTCAATTAAGGTATTTTATTTAAGATTTTGGTAAAATTAGGTTTTTATGTATATGAGTTTATGTGTCCATATGATGTTTATATGATTTCATATGAAATTGTATGCCATGAAGGGATTTTCATATTTCAATTGTGTAAAAACAAGTTTTCAAAGCATATTCTTCTAATATATTCATAGTTTTGGAATTCTATGTAAAAATCTCTTTGCAAAACTTTATAATTTTGTTATGTGAATGGGATATGTATGTGTATATATATATATATATATGTTTACATGATAGTTTCATAGTTGTTTAAGAATTTCAATTCACAAGTATATGATGAACACTATGACATTCATGTTCATATAGTTAGATTATGAATTTATGTTAAAAATTTCTTTAAATCCTTGATGTGAGCATGAATTATGTGTAATATGTGATATAACATGATTATATATGAATTATATGGTTGTTCTAGCAATTAAATCCATGAATTTTTGATAAACAATAGGAAGTGTGTTCATAGTGATTTTCGGAGAAGTTATTTCTGGAAAATGGCTATTGAAACTAACAAATTGATGTTTGATTATGAGTTATTGTTAAAATTGATTAAGTGTTATGTTAGTATGTTAAGAATTGAAGTGATTACAATTGGAATCACTTGAATTGGATGAAAAACGAATTCGTAGTAGCAATTTCCGTCAAGAACGCTTAAAATTGTGTTTTTCTTCGAATTTCATTAAATCTTGGTTGTGATTATGTGGTTACATGAATTTTTATGTTATGAGCATGTTAATAAGCTTAAAATATTGTTTGTCACAAGTTTCATGTTTGTTATGTTGGAAAAATTCGAATTCGGTGTGACGGAGTAAGCCAAATTGGCTTATTTCTCCACCAGTTCGCGAACCATGTAATGCAGCAGGGGGAGGACCCTCCCCAGCGGGGGTTTTACCCTATGGGGACCCACCCCAGCAGGTGATGTTGCTGTCCGGGAATGTTAAGATTTGCTTATTGAGTTTTTATGCCCTTTTGTTTAGCTAACTTTTTTTTATGACTTGGAAAGTGGAATATATAATAAGTTAACATGTTTTTGATGTGCTTAAGTTAGATTGAAGTATATTATGAATGTGTTACATGTGTGTGTATATGTGTTGATTTCACGAGGCACACAACACGATTCATTGAGTTATAGGCTTATGAATGTATGCCGTGAGTATAGACTCACGTACTTGACTAATTAGCGACCAATGTGGTATATTACATTATGAGTTGGACTTGGATATGAAGTTTGATGGTTTAAATGTTGTAGTTGGATACTAATAGATGGTTTGAATGTAATATAAATGTGTAGGATGTTTGTGAAGTGGTTCTAATTGTTAAAGTGTAGCTTGCGCTTAAGGCAAGTCTTCTAAACCCTAAACTCGTTAATGTTACGCAAGTTTCTAAACTTGTTATTTATATTGTGCAAGTTCTTTAAGCTACTCTTGAATGCTATGCAAGCCTATTCATTGTATATTTTCATTGTGCAACTTTCCTAACCCTTGCTCAATAAATCATGAAAGTTCATTTTAGTTCCTTAACTTGTTATATTTGGTACAAGTTATACCATACTCCAATATTCATAAAGCGTAAGTATTAAAGTGTTATTTTAGTAATATGATCTTGACTTAGTTGTTCAAGCAAGATCTACTTAGTCTATCGAATGCTTTGAGTTGTTTCTAAAAGCATGCCTATCTATTATGAAGTTTATTGTCATATTTTGCAATTGGTTCATGATTCTTATATTATTGAACTGTAAAGTACTGTAAGTCGATTCAACTACTCCTAGTTGATGATAGTTGAACTCTAAAGTTCCCTTATCTATCCAAACCAAACTTTCTTCGGTGCGGACTTGTATTCAATTTCTGAGAATGAACAACCATAGTAATTAGGGGATATTTTATGCGAAAGCGTTAAGATGGTTGTGCACAATTCATGGTACAAAGGGTTGATCCCCCTGAGTACGAGTTAATGGTCCATAGCTTTATTGACTGTTAAAGGTATAAATAGAGATATTTATAACCTAGGACAATGGTACAAGGTCTTGTGACCCTTTGAAGTTTCTATAATTCAATTCTTTATATGGATGAAAGTAAAGTTATTTAAACTCTTTTGAAATGATTCACTTATGTCATATCACTGTTGTATTTTCAAGTGAGCTTTTGTTTGCTCACTCTTGCATGTTTTACCACCACTTGCAGTTGAGACCAAGAATGTTGACATACCGTCAACAAGTAAAGGAAAAGGAAAGATGAATAAATGAAGGCTTGTTATGTCAAGTTGCTTTTGTAATAAGACTTAGTTGGTTATGTTTTATGTTTCCGCATTTACGTTATTTGAATGATGTTAAGGTTTAGATAACCCTGGGATTTTATTGGACAAGTTGTCATTCTTTCTAATGGAAGATTTTTATTAAGGTTTTATGAAGGTTGTAATTAGTTTGCAATTCTTTATTATTAGGTAGATGTATGTTTTAATTAGGAAGTGAACGCCAAATTATGTGGAAATAAAGTACCCGGATTTGCGGGTATCACACGTCCCACTGCTGGATGGTTTCTTCGAGCTCTCCGACTCGACCATGTAACTCCACATTACTGTCGTAAACTGCCTCGTACATCTCAGCACTAATGGAGTGAGGTGGAAATTCCTCTTCTAGATCCTCTTCCTCCTCTTCAGACTCGTCCTCATCCTCTTCCTCTGGAATAGGTGTAAGCTCAAGCTCCTGACCAGCTACGGTGATCACTGGAGATGGCTCTCTCCTAACCAGCTGCTCCCAAACAACATGGATGTCTCGAGGCTCCTCCTCTCTAGGAACCTGAGGTATATCCTCTATAGCCTGACTGGACTCTCCAATGTTCGTCATCCTGACAAAAGAATTTTGAAGTTTATTATTACGTGATATCGAGTCGTCACTCTTCGAATACCTATACGTAAACACATAGCACATAAAGTAGTTTATTATCTTTATCTATCACCACTATCTTTTTGATCTTACTATAAGGCTACTACCTAAGGTTTTCCCCCCACCTAAGGTTCATAACCTACGGCTTTGATACCAACCTGTGACACCCCCAAATCTGGGTACTTCGTTTCCACATGATTTGGTGTTCATTTTCTAATTAAAACATACATCTACCCAATAATAATGAATTGCAAAGTAAATTTACAACCTTCATAAAAAAAATCTTCCTTGACAAAGGATTACAACTTGTCCAAATAAAATCCCAGGAAAATAAATGCGGAATAGAAAGCATTATCAACCAAGTCTTATTACAATAGAAACTTGAAATAACAAGCCTTCACTTGCTTATCTTTCCATTTCCTTTACTCGTTGACAGTATGTCAATATTCTTGGTTTCCACTACAAGGGGTGGTAAAATATGCAAGAGTGAGCAAACAAAAGCTCACTTGAAATACAAGAGTGACATGACATAACTGAATAGTTTCAATAGAGGTTGAATAACTTTACTTTCATCAAAATAAAGAATTGAATAATAATTCTTTCATCATCTTTAAAATTTGAATATAGAACTTATTTGAGGGTCATACGACCTTGAACTATGTCCTAGGTTATAAATATTTCTATTCAAACCTTTAACAGTCATTAAGACTATGAACCTTCAACTCGTACTCAGGGGGATCAGTCTTTCGTACCATGTATTGTGCACATACATTTAACTTTCGCATAAATATCCCCTAATAAATAGGGTTGTTCATTCTCAGTAATTGAATACAAGTTCGCACCAAAGAAAGTTTGGCTTGGATAGGTAAAGGAACTTTGGAGTTTCAACTATCATCAACTAAGGAGTAGTTGAATCGACTCACAATGCTTTAACAGTTCAATAATATAATAATCATGAACCAATTGTAAGATATAGAAACAATCTACATAATAAGTAAACATGCTTTAGAAATAACTTAAAGCAACTGAAAGAATAAGTAGATCTTGCTTGAACAATTAAGTCAAGATCACAACACTATGACAATAATTCCATTATGAACCTTGGAATACAATATAACTGGTACAATACATAACAAGTTAAGAATCGGAAATAAACTTGCATGACATATTGAGCAAGGGTTAGAGAACTTGCACAATAAAAAGATGCATTGATAAAGCTTGCATAGCGTACAAGAATAGTTTAGAAAGATTGTACAAAGTAAATAATGAGTTTAGAAATAGAAACTTGCTTAACGTATAAGAATAAGGATTAAAGAACTTGCCTCAAGTGCAAGCTACACTTTAATAACTACAATCACTTTCACAATTATCCTACACATATACATTACGTTCAAAACATCTATTAGTACCCAACTACAACGTTTAAACCGTTGAACTTCTTACTCAAGTCCAACTCACAACGTTGTTTACAACATAGGTTGCTAACTAGCCACATACGTGAGTATAAACTCACGACATACATTCATAAACTTATAAGGCTTTAAATCGTGTGGTGTACCTTATGAAAGTAACACACTCATATACATGTAACACATTCATATAAAACTTCAATCTATCTTAAATACATCAAAATCATGTTATCTTATTACCTATTACACTTATCAAGTCATAGAAATAAGTTAGCTAAAAAAATGGGGCATGAAAACTTAACAAGTAAAAACCAAACTTCCCGGACAGCATGCTAACCTACTGGGGCGGGTCCCCCAGGCACAAAAGCCCCACTGGGGTGGGTCTCTCCCCTGTTGGAAATCCCATTTTGCGAACTGGCAGAGAAATAAGCCAATTCAGCTTATCTTTACACCAAATTCAATTTTTCTCAACATAATTAACATGAAACTTGCTAACAATAATATTTTGAACTTTTAAACATGATTATATCATGTATAATTCATACAACACATAATCAAAACCAAGGTTTCATGATTTCCTTGAAGAAAACACCATATTAAGCTCCCTTGACAAAATTTGCTATTACGAATTCATTTTTCAATCAATTCAAGTAATTCCAATTGTAATAACTCTTACTTTTAACATACCAACATAATCCATGATCAATTTAAACGATAACCCACAATCAAACACCAATTTGATAGTTTCAAAGGCCATTTTTAAAAAAATTGGTTTACAATAATTCATATGAACACAATTCTTCTTGTTTATCACAATTACATGGATTGAATTGTCGAAACAACTATATAACTCATATATAATCATCCATATATATATATATATATATATATATATATATCACAAATATACATCGTGATCAAATAATTTACACAAAAAGCTTTTATAGAGAAGTTTTAAACTATGAAAATATTGAAGAACATAACTTAAAACTTATTTTTAAGACAATTGAATTCTGAAAATCCTTTCATGGCATACAATTACATATGAATACAACATATACATATAACATTCATGATTAAATAATTTCCATGAAAACCTAATTTGACTGAGAAGAAAATACAATTAGCATATGAATGGATTCTACAATTACAAGGGTTAAGATGATACCATTTGCTATGAGTGTGGAAGAAGATGATGATGAGTTTGATTTCTAGAAATCGTTCTTCTTCTTTCTCTACTTCTCTAACTTTTCTCTGAGTTCTTCTCTGCTCTATTCTCTGCTTTCTTTCTCTCTTTGTCTCTAACTGACTAACTCTAAACTAACGTAACTTGTAATATATACATATAATACATAATACATAAAATATGTAACTCCTAATAATAATTACATATACTAACTATTATTAATTAGGTAAGTTACAAAACTTTTGAATTTGAAAATCCCTAATTCTTGTTTGGCCAAAACAGAATTATTTTAAAAACTTACTTTTGAGCTTAAGGCCTTGTTTGATAAAATCACTTAAAAATCTTTTTCCATTCTTTTAATAAATCTTTAACCCATAAGTTAAATGCTACACTTATTTAATTAAATTATAACATTCTAATTCAATTAAATAAAAGCTAACATTCACATAATACTCAATTGTCACACTTGAAATTAAATTCATGTAACACTTGGTAAATAACAACAAATACTTAGCACAAAATTTTAAATCTAATTTAATTATTCTCAACTAAATTATAATTATGCTACACCATTACCAACATATCAATTTAATTAAATATTACTCTTAATTAAATCAGTCCACACAATTACATAATTTATTTATTTAACTCAATAAATAAATCACATAAAATATTTATTCACTCAATAAATATTATAATTTAATATATAAAATCTTAATCATTACATATTATATAGTAACTACATCTGTATAATATAAAATATAGTGTGACATTGTAATATGACTATGTAATATAGGAACTATATAGTTAAAGGAAGTAAGTCATATGAATTTCATAAATGGACCCATGTGAATACATGTTATGTGTACATTGTGCAATGTTGAATCAAACAATATTATATAAAGTGTAGTGTGACACTTTAGTGTGACTATATAATATATAGAAATTATATAGTAAGATTAATGAATTGTATGAGTTACATAAATGATACTTATGTAACTATGTGATATGTATAATGTGACATCCTGGATTTTTTAAGAATTTAATAAATAAAATTCTTATTTTAAGATGTTTAAGTACGAGTATGTGTATATGTGTTATATATTGTGAAATATGTGATTTGGTGTGAAGAGAATTTATATATTTATTGAATTAAATAAATATATTAATTATATTATTTATTGAGTTAAATAAATAATTATGTGATTATTATGGAGTAATTTAATTAAGTATTATATGTTAATTAAATGAATATTTAGTATTTAATTTAATTTAATTAATATATAATAATTTTGTGTTATAGTTCTGATTTTAATTGGGATAATTAAATTAGATGAGTTATGTGATGATTGTTACACGAAATTATAATTAGCGAGTAATTATAATTCTGTGATAATTTTATGAGATTAATTGATGTCAGACTTTTAATTAATTAAATTAGAATGTTGAGTTTTAATTACTTAAAGGATAACATTAAAAAATGTGTTAAAAAGATTTATTAAGAGAGTTTTTAAAACTGTTTTTCCAAACAAAGCCATAGCACCGTTTTTAAATCCGTTTTGCCAAACGGGACCTTAACTATTAAAATCTATTTTTAAAATGATGAGTTTTGCCAAACAAGCCTTAGGGCTTTTCAAATTCAAACTTGTAACTTATGTGATTAATTGTATTTATGTTAATTATTATAGAGTAATTATATTGTATAAGTTATATATCATATGTATATACAATATACGTTAAGTTAAAAAGAGTTAGTACGTTAGTTTTCTGAGCTAAGTATAAACAAAGAAAGAAAGAAGAAGAGAGTTAGAGAGAGTTATCAGAGAAGAAGAAGAGGAAGAAGAAGAAGAAGAAGGGAAAGCTTTGAGAAGACAAAGCAAGCCCTATCATCATCATCTCCATCTCTCTCTTAATTCAAAACTAGTAAGGTTCTAATCTTAACCCTTATACTCAATTAATATGTGTTGTGTTTCTTCTTTGTAAAATTAGGTTTTTATGATTATGAATTTATATGTATATATGGTGTTCATATGTTTTCATATGTAATTGTATGCCATGAAAGGATTTTCAAAGTATAATTGTTGTAAAAACAAGTTTTTGAAGTTATGTTCTTATATGTTTTCATAATTTTAGAATTCTATGTAAAAATCTTTTTGTGAAACTTCATAATTTTGATATGTGAATGGGATGTGTGTGTATATATATATATATGCTTACATGAGATTTTTATAGTGGTTTAAGAATTTCAATTCGCAAGGACATGATGAATATGATGAAATCATGTTCATAGTGTTTAATTATGAAGTTATGTTGAAAATTGTTCTTAAGTCATTGATGAAAGCATGAAGTTATGAGTAATATGTGATATAGAATGAGTATATATGAGTTATATGGTTGCTTTAACAATTCAATTTATGAAATTTTGATAAACAATAAGAACGGGGTTCACAGTGATTTATTGTGAACTAATTTCTAAAAAATAGCTTTTGAAACTATCAAATTGGTGTTTGATTATGAGTTATTGTTGAAATTGATCATGTATTATGTTATTATGTTAAGAATATGAGTTATTGCAATTGGAATTACTTGAATTGGGTTAAAAACAAATTCGTAGTAGTAATTTTTGTCAAGAACGCTTAGTATTGTAGCTTTCTTTGAAAATCATGAAATCTTGGTTTTAATTATTTGTTATATGGATTTTATATGTTATGATCATGTTTAAGAGTTTAAAATATAGTTTTTATCAAGTTTCATGTTTGTCATGTTGGGAAAAAATCGAATTCGGTGTGAAGGAATAAACCAAATTGGCTTATTCCTCCACCAGTTCGTGAACTAGCACCCCCACCAGTAGTGGGCCCCACCCCAGCGGGTGTTTTAGTATTGGGGGACCCGCCCCAGCTGGTTAACATGGTGCCCGGAGTGGTTTAATTGTTGTAATGCAAAACTATTTTGACCTCCATTACTAAAATGGCCATTACATTTTCATACAAACTCCGATTGAGGAGATTCAAGATGATCCGGAACGATCACGAGTAGACCTACAACTTTTGTTTTTTAACTTTTTTGATTTGAGGTCGTTCGAAGGGGTCAAAATGGTCATCTTTGTGACTGGTACGTATTTAGAGGCAATCGGATGGCGTCGGACATGCACATACGCAAGTATAGTGTTGTCGACGATAATAGATGTTGTTCTAAGTTATAAAACATGAATGTTAGTAAATATAATGATATTTAACATTAATAAATGATGTATTGGATAAGTTATATAAGCACACTAAGCATACACAATAGAGACGATTCGGACATATGACGAATGAACGTCGAAACGCCGTGACAAGTGTTAACGAACGTAAAAAGTGTTTTAAGTCAAATGAAATGAACATGATAAGATATGAAATGGGGTTAATATAAAACCAATAAGTAGTCCTAGCAAGACTTAAACACTTGAATGAATTTCGAATATTACTATCGATAGTTAACATAATCTAATTGAACATTGTGTATTGATAGTAGGAAGAGTTATGAGATGTAGAGTAGAGTTTATATTACAACTACTATGTGTTTCTATGTGACTAATAGTTGATGTGCATGATTATATAATTATGTAGGGCACGTGAAGTGCAGATAGCTGTAAGCTGTTCATCTGTTATTGGTAAATAAAGATCAAGGCAAGTCTTTCGGTTCCTATTTTCTACGTGGACTTGATGAACTGTTTTAAATTGCATGATATGTTATATGTGTTGTAAACGAGCATGATATGTTATACATATTGAAATCATGAAATGTTAAAGTCAATTTATGACTACATTATTTTGGTTAAATAATGATGATTGAGTAAAGAACTCAATCTTTATATTTGCTATGTGAATTAAAGCATGTATGCCATGTTATTTTAATTATTATGATATGTATGTTGAGCATATTATTATGTGCTATGTGATGCATGAAAACTGTTAGAAATTGCTGAGCTGTCAAGCTCACTCTTGCAAATAATAATTTTTGCAGGTCAAGATTTCAAGGTAAGGATATGTGCTAAGTGAATTATAGAGATTCATATTCACGAAGATTACTTATATTTTATGAGAAATGTATTTTATATTTTAAATGTAATATGTTGTTGAATTGTAAGTTGAGCTATCCGGTGTATATGGATATTGATTTATGATGTAAGACTTTGTATAGTCATTTTGTTGTAACGATTCATGATATAAATTTGAATCGAAGAGCTGTAATGTAAAGGTCGCGATTTAGGGCAATACAGAAGGAAATGTATATAAGTTTTAAATATTCTGCATTTTTAGTGATTTTTAATATCGAATAATGATGTGAAGATAGATTAAAGATGTTTTGTTAGCGATCGAGAAGGAGAATATTATTGTATGAATTTAGGGGATGTTACATATAATAAATTAGTGTGTACCTTATGGAATATTAAATTAGATATATAAATAATTGAAATAATAAGGTTTATGATAATGTGGTATGTTACTACCTAATTAAATCATAATTTGGCATTATCAAAATATACTCGGATTATATATTGATATGTGTACATGTACCCCAATTTGCTACTATGTAATATTATTATATCATTAAAATCCATGTATGTACACAAATGAATTTAAAACTAAGGTATATTATATGCATATTAACCTAAGTATATTTTGTGGGTATATATAAACCTATAGTATATGATATTATTTCACTTCATACTTGCAAGTTGCTGAGATTTATTGGGCTTATCCCATAATGAGTGGCTTATTTCTCATTCACGTGAATACTCAATGGCTAGCATACTCCCTTGTTTCTCAAACTCAACAATCTAGCAATCATAAAGGGGGAGTGGTTCAAATAGTAGCCTTGATTGATTGTTCACCAACTCCTCTCAATCCAATGGATTGATTCATGGTGCAATAGCTTTGCATAGTTAACAATTTCTCTATAAATTGGACCCTTCTTTTCATTTCTATGTTGCTGAAAATTAGTGCTAAGCAGAGTGAGTTGAGTATATAATCTGATATTGAGGAAGAGTTCTGCCCAATTCAAAGCATAAAAGGTATACTACTTATTCATACTTTGAAATTTAACAACTATAAATTCATAAAACTTTTCATGAAATAGTTGGAATTGATATGTGTTAAGGTGCTAGCATTATTAGTAAAGTATATAGGTATGTTATGTATGCAATGTGATAGTTTGTAAGCATATTTTACGAGAAGATTGAATATTGGTGGGAAGCTCTGCTCTAGTAGTAAGCATTCTGGTCTGGAACCGGAGTGGCAAGGAGGCTGCGCCACTCCCTAGTACAAACATGGGCGCAGCCGCGCCCTTCTGCAGAATCAGAAAATGATTTTTTGTTGTTTTTAAGATGTGGAGAATGCTAGTATTATGTCATTAAGCCTATATAAGTCATTGACATGCTAGTTTAAGGGGCCTTGCATATAACCACTTACCATAGCTTGGTTTCCAAAAGGAACTTGAGTTTTCAAAGTGCAAACTACATGAGCCATGTATACTTTAAATTCTGAACTTGAAAATATGCTATTATGATCTGATTACATATGTATATAAGCATGCAAGCATGATATAAAATATGTGGACTTACCTTGCATGCTTGAATAGTTTTGATGACCTTCTAATGGAAACATAGAGTTTCAAATACAAACTTGATGAATTAGGAAACTGTGATGCCCCCAAATCTATACACCCGTGGTATCCGATTTGGTGCTCAAGCAAATATCCAATTGATGTAACGCTCCCAAATCTGTACACCCGCGGTATCTGATTCGGTGATCACATCTAATTGAATCAATGATATTTACTCGATAAGATATAATTCCTATCCATCCAAGGTTCACAGTATCCCATAACAGATGGTTTTTATCAGGACTATACATAGCTGTGTTTGGATACCCTCACTTGGATGTGTATAGACTGTATCTGATGAGTTTCTGTTATTCATATTACTTACACAACCGAAATCCAGAATATCAACAATAACATGATCAGTCCATATTGCCAATATCCTCACTCAGAATGTGTAAAGACTGCATCATATGATTATCTATTATCCCTAAGACTTATATAGCCAAAATCCAGAATATCGGCAATAACATGATCAGTCCATATTGCCAATATCCTCACTCGGGTAGATAGTTCTTAGGGATGCTATACTAATTCTACTATACTATTCGATCATCTAAGAATATAAAGGAACACGGTTGCAGAAGCAAAAGATGATAATGTATATAATAAGTTTGATTACATGGTTCTCAATATAGAGTACTGAATTACAAAACAAAGGTCTTTAAAAGACTTTAAAGCATTAAAACGATAATTTAAACTAATTAGCACAAGACATCTTCCCCTTATTTGTTCCAGATGTTCCAGGGTTACCGTCTAGCACTACAAAGGAAATAATTTGCAAGAATGAGCTATGACACGCTCAACAAGTTTATAATTGTAAACAAATAGCTTTTGATTTGAAGAAGTGGCAATTCAACAAGTAATTTTAACTGAGGGTTGATAGCCGAATCGGAGTTATATCGACCATTTCTGTCAGTCACAAGGACTTAGAAATATATCTATTTCATTCGGATATGATATAGGAGATCAGCCTAGTCAATATCTTAGGAGTATGCATATCATTCTAACCGTGCCCACATGCACTTCAAGTGTCTTATTAACACTATACAAGTCCCATTTCAGGGTAATTTTATCTCAGTATAAGATGTCTTTCCAAAATAATTTGGTTTGACCAACAGTTTATGCTTAATAAATAATAATATAATATTGACTGAATAAGCAATTCATTTCTTAAGTCATACTGAAACAATAGCAATAACTTCACAATAACTGGTAACAACTTGGTTCGGTATAATATATTGAACAGAATTTAAATAGGGTTCAAGTACTTGCGTAAAGTAAATTAGTAAGGTTTAGAATAGTTGCCTGAGCGAAGAACGATTATAAAACGCTACTTGAAGTATTGGAAATACCTAGATATGTTAAAACATATTTATATAATTCGTTAGTATCGATAGCAATACATAACTACTTAAACTATTCAAGTTCAGTCTAAGTTTGATATGATTTCGGGGTCCTAAAACATTTTTATGTATTTATTATGTTAACTTTATAGTTAAACTTTATTTATAAGCTTTATTATTATTTTTGATAATTTATTTATCATTTATAATAATTTCCAAAGCTTAAAATAATTATTAAACATTTAATTATCATTTTAAATGATTTTTAAATCATTTATTTTATCTCTAGATAATTAATATATACTTAGAATAATTTTTAAAACCTTAGTTTTAATTTTAAATTATTAATAGTCATTTATTATAATTTTTGAAGTATAAATATTATTTTTAAATAATTTATTATTATTTATAAATGATTTATTTAATTAAATTATTAAATAATTTAATTATAAATAAATAAAATATTTATTAAATTTTATGCCAAAATATCAAAAGTTAATTTTTGTAATTTAAAATAATTTTTAAAACTGATTTTATAATTATTTAATAATTAATTCTATTTATTTTAATTTTTTTTAATTTTCTGAAAATATTTTTGATTCTGTCCGTCGCATTAGGTCTTTAGCGACGAAAAGTGTAGCCTTAGGTGTTCTTCATTCTGAAGAACCAGCTTGGTCAACGCCGGGTAGCCCGTTTGACCATCATGATTCTTGTTGATTTAATCTGTTTCTAGGTTGCTAAATGCTTCAATCATGTAGTATTCATGTAGTACTACAACTTGGTATCACTTCTGGACTCTAAGTGTAACATAACAATACGTTATTAATGGTCAAAGTCTCTGCCAAGCCTATTTATCAGTTTTTGGGAAACCCAGAAACGTGGTCAACATCGGTCAACGTTCTTATGGCTCCTAGATCTTTCGATTTGTGTGATATATTTGTGCTTTGATTGTTGTAGGTTGTAGTCTATATACCAAGGTAAATGTAGGTGACACTTATTTGGACAGAGTATGTTCCTAAGGTCTAGATCTAAGTCGGTCAAACTACAGCCAAGGGCTATTCTTCGTGTTCTTCAGATTTCTAGAAAACCCAAAAAACTTGGTCGTGCTTGGTCAACGCTGTTTGACCATTAATTTCGGTAATCCTATGATTTCTTTATGTAATAGAGTGCTTCACTGGTGTACTCTACATGTCAGACTATAACATAGATACAAAAGATGACATAAACAGCATAACGATTGAGATATATATGTCGGTCAAAGTACCTCGCTCGGCTGTTCATAAGATTTCTGGGTAACCCAGAAATTAGAAACGATCGATTTGAGTAGGTACCTTGCAACGATTATATCTCTCAACTTGTTGATCAGTTTAACATGATTTCACTTCTAGTTTACCAAGCTCGTGACATATTACAACTACCATACAAATAACACATCACTTCATTAACATACACGGATCTACAAGCCCTGACATTCGACTGTCAGACCTCTTTTCCCAAAAATTTTAATTTGCTTAAAACTTCATTATGATGCATCTAAACGTTATGGAAACATGTTTTATGTACCCAGATCACTAACTAACAAGTTATTACATATTATCTAACAACAAAACAACAACTTTACTATAGCATCAAAGATCTAGAATAGAATTAGGGTTTTTACCTTTCTTGCTTGATTTCTTCTTTCTAGCTACTGATTCTGATTTTGTGATTGCTTGGGCTTCTTATGGCATGTACTATAAGTGTTGTAGCTTGCAAAATTCGTGGGTTTTGGCCAGAATATGGGCAGCTATTTATAGAATTTGTGTGTAGGGCTTTTGAGTCCATTTCACCTCCTTGCCTCTATAAAAATCTGATTTATAGGGACTTGTGCTACTTTGGGGAGGGATTCTATCTGTTTGCAAGTACATTGCACCTGGTCCTATGTGTTGGCACCTACTTGTGATCTAGTTCACCTTAATTAGTAGCTAAATCCTACTTTAATTAACCCTAATTGCAATTAGGGTTTTGTTTTTCATGATTAGGATTTTATAATTATGTAATTAACATCTAATTAAGGTTTAGTTAACATAATTAGAGTTTAAGGATAATCTAATTTAGGTTTGTAACAAGTAATTAGGGTTAGGGTTTAGTAATTAGGTTTAGAGTTTTCAAATTTAGGTTTAGGGTTTCCTAATTTAAGATTAGGGTTTCCTAAACTAGGGTTTGTATATATCCTAATAAGCAAGACAAAGAGTTTTGTTAGTGTAAGCACGACAAAGCAGCTTGAAAACTTAAATATACTGAAAAGTCTGAATACGGAGAAAAATTTTAAGCACGAGGTGTCAAACACGTCAATTTTTGGACAAAATTTTATTTGACCTAATTCTTAAATAGAGTATATAATAACACAATATACATTCAGAACAGAGAGATTTTATTTAATAATCACAGAATTTACATAACGTGTTCTTATTAGGGTTTCGGGATCTTACATTCACCCAAACTAATAAGAATTTCGTCCTTGAAATTTACAGTACAGGTTAAGTAAATAATTGGGGATAGTTCTCTCGCATTTTACTTTCGAGCTCCCATGTAGCCTCTTTAACATTCTGATTTCTCCAGATCACCTTAACCGATGCTATGACTTTATTTCTTAAGACTTGCTCTTTTCGGTCGATGATCTGAACAGGTTCTTCTATATAAGATAAGTCCTTCTCGATTAGAATAGGCTCGTAATTGATAACGTGTTTATAATCTGGTTTATACGGCCATAACACGGACACATGAAACTCGTTATGGATATGGTTCAATTCAGGCGGTAGTGCTATTTCATAAGCTACCTCACCTCTCCTTTGCAAAATTTCAAAGGGTCTGATGAATCTTGGACTTAATTTTTCTTTCTTGCCAAAACGTATTTTTCCTTTCCAAGGGGATACTTTTAAAAATACGTGGCTTCCTACGCTAAAGTTTCGTTATTGTCGGTGTGGATCCGCATACTTCTTCTGTCGATCTTGAGATACTTGCAATCTCCTGTGTATAACTTGGATGGTCTCAGTTGTTTGTTGGATTATCTCTGGTCCTAACATTTGTCTTTCCCCGACCTCGTCCCAACACAAAGGTGTTCTACACTTCCTACCATATAGAGCTTCATAGGGGGGGAATACCTATGCTAGCATGATAACTGTTGTTGTAAGCAAATTCTACCAAAGGTAACTGATCTTCCCAACTTCCCTTAAAGTCCATGACACAGGTTCTTAACATATCTTCTAAGGTTTGAATGGTTCTTTCACTCTGGCCATCTGTTTGTGGTGTTACGCGATACTTAATCTTAATTGAGTCCCTAAGTGTTTTTGAAGACTTCCCCAAAAAATTAAAGTAAACCTGGGATCTCTATCTGAAACTATGGAAACAGGAACCCCATGCCTAGAAATAATTTCATTTATGTTTATTTTAGCTAATTTATCTAGGTTATCAGTAACTTTAATGGGTAGAAAATGAGCTGATTTAGTGAGTCTATCAACTATTACCCAAATGGCATTGTTTCCTTTTTGTGTAGTAGGAAGACCTACCACAAAATCCATGGTTATGTGTTCCCACTTCCACTCGGGTATAGGTAAGGGTTGTAATAGTCCACTCGGCTTTTGATGTTCAGCTTTAACCTTTTGACACGTGAGACATTTACTTACCCATTCTGCTATTTCTCTTTTCATGTTTGACCACCAGAAATGTCGACTTAAGTCTTTATACATTTTCATACAACCCGGGTGCACAGTAAATTTAGAATTATGGGATTCTTTTAAAATTTCATCTTTTAATACTTGATTTGACGAAACCTAAACCCCTTCCTTATCTATTCTGAATTTAGCATTCTTGATGTGAGTTATTCCAGATTTACACTTTTGACATTCTTCATCCTTCTCCTGAATGTCTTTGATTCTGCCTAGAAGAGTTGGAACACCTTCTAGAATGAACAACGTTTGGGTAGAGGTAGTTGGATCTCTTACCTCTATCTTAAGTTTATTAAATTCCTCTATTAGAACCTTATTGCTAGTTATTACGTTCAATTTCTCTTGGTTCTTTCTGCTTAATGCATCTGCAACTACATTGGCCTTTTCGGGATGATATAAGATTTCACAGTCAAAATCTTTTATCAGTTCCAGCCATCTCCTCTGTCTCATGTTTAATTCTATCTGTGTAAAAATATATTTCAGACTTTTATGATCTGTGTATATTTCACACTTCTCTCCGTATAGGTAATGCCTCCAAATCTTCAGGGCAAATACTACAGCGGCTAATTCGAGGTCATGAGTAGGATAATTCTTTTCATAATCTTTTAGTTGTCGTGATGCATAAGCTATCACTTTTCCATGTTGCATCAACACACACCCTAATCGTTTGTGTGACGCATCACTATAAACTACCAGACCGCCGGTATCATCTGGTAAAGATAACACTGGTGCCATACTTAGTCTTTTCTTCAACTCCTGGAAGCTTTCCTCACATTTATCTATCTAGACGTATTTCACTGTCTTTCGAGTTAAATTGGTTAGTAGGGTTGCTACTTTTGAAAATTTTTATATAAAACGCCGATAATAACCCGCTAAACCGAGAAAACTTCTTACTTTAGTTGGAGTGGTTGGTTGTTCCCAATTCACAATTGTTTTGATCTTTGCTGGATCCACCAAAATTCCATTTTTACATGACCTAAAAACTGAACCCGTTCTAACAAGAATTCACACTTGGAAAACTTTGCATAAAGTTGTTCCTTGCGTAATATCTCCAATACGCTTCTTAAATGTTCAGCATGCTCTTCTCGTGTTTTCGAATATATCAAAATATCATCGATGAACACGACAACGAATTTATCTAAGCATGGTTTAAACACTCGATTCATCATATCCATAAATGCTGCTGGTGCATTTGCTAATCCAAAGGACATTACAACTCATAATGTCCATAGCGTGTCCTAAAAGCTGTCTTTGGCACATCTTCTTTTCTTTTCTTACCTTTAACTGATGATAACCTGACCGTAGATTGATTTTTGAAAAATGTCCAGCCCCTTTTAACTGGTCAAACAGATCATCAATTCTAGGTAAAGGATATTTATTCTTTATGGTTAGTTTATTTAACTCCCGGTAATCTATACATAACCTCGTGCTTCCATCCTTCTTCTTTACAAAAAACACTGGTGCTCCCCAAGGTGATACACTAGGTTGTATGTACTTTTTGTCTAAGAGTTCCTGTAATTGTACTAGCAACTCTTTCAGTTCTACTGGTGCCATTCTATATGGTGCTTTAGAAACTAGCGCTGTCCCCGGTGCAAGATCAATAACAAACTCGATCTCCCTATCGGGTGGAAGACCTGGTAAGTCATCTCGAAACACATCGGGAAACTCCCTAACTACAAGTATTTGTTCCAGTTGTACCTCTTCTTTCTGAGTATCTATGATGTAAGCCAAATATCCCGTACAGCCTTTTCTAAGTAATCTTTCGGCTTGGGTTATAGTCAGACATTGAGACTGCTTAGGTGAACAATCTCCGTTGAATACTACTTTTGACTTTGATGCGGTTGATAGATTTACTTGCTTATGCTGACAGTCTATCATAGCGTTATGAGTCACCAACTAATCCATTCCTAGGATTATATCAAATTCCCCTAGCTGTATTGGAATAAGGTTCACAAGAAAGTTACGCCCCTTAATATCCATACTACAATTTCTATAAATAGTTTTAACAGGAATTTTCTCATTATTCGCAATCTCTACGTAAAATGGTACATCTAAGTTTTCACATGGTATATTCAAATTTTTAGAAAAACTATTAGATACAAATGAACAAGTAGCACCAAAGTCGAATAACACATATACGTTTAAAGTGTTGATAGCGATGATACCTGTCATCACGTCCTGTGAAGCAACAGCACCCCTCACCGATATATTAAACATCCTGGCAGTCGGTTGACTCTACTCTCCAGCTGCAGCTACTGTTGATTTGTTGTTGTTTGGTGTCCGGTTTACCCATCCTCTCTGGTCTTTTGGTTTTGGGCAGTTTCTAATTTTGTGATCCAAAGAACCACAGTTGAAACATCTAACCTTATTAGGACACTGAGGAGAATAATGTCCTTCCTGACCACAAGTATAACACTTGTCCTACTTCATCCGACACTCCCCTTTATGCATTTTTCCACAGGTGATACAAGGGTCAATTTTAACCTTATTGTTCTTGTTGTTAAAGTTGTTATTAACATTACTCACTTTCTTCGCAGAATTGCTTGAAAAGGTATTATCCCATTCCTTTTGTTGTTATTAAACTTATCTGAATTGGGTTCTCCCTTATATTTTCCTCCTTCACTCTAACTCTTTTTATCTTTGTGGAATTTAATAAGATTCTCATTTTCATTTTCAGCTATAATAGCTTTCTCTAAAATTTCTGGAAAAGTTTTTACTTGGAACTCTGATATCTTGCTACGAATCTGAGGTTTTAACCTCTTCGTACCTTTGAGTCTTTCTTGCTTCCGTATCAACATGATGCGAAGCAAATCTTGCTAACTCATTAAACTTTGCTGTATATTGGGATACAGTAAGTTCCCCTTGTTTCAATTCCAAGAAACATACTTCCATACGATCTTTTAATGATTGGGGAAAATAGTTTTCAAAGAATAATTCTTTAAACCTATCCCATGAAACTATATCAGTTCCTGCTCGAACTTTTGTAGTTTCCCACCAATAATTTGCCTCCCCTTTTAGGAAAAAGGTGGCATAGATAGTTTTCTAATTTTCACTAACATTTATTACTATGAAGAATTTCTCTATTTCTGTTATCCAGGTTTGGGCCTCTACGGGCTCTGTTGTACCCTTGAACTCAGGTAAACCTACTTGTTTGAAGTCTTTAAATAGGGTATGTTGGTTAGTTTGTCTACCCTGAACCGTTCCTAATAATAAGTCTACCAATTTCGGTGTAGGGTTTTCCTCACCATCTACTTCCCTCTGAGGTCTTCTTCTTGGTGGCATATTATCTATAATCAAAAGATAAAAACAAGTATAAATGCAAGTATAGGAAATTCACATAAGAGTCTGATATTTCACATAGAACTTTTATTTATATTACAAACAAGAAATTACATATCCGACTAGTGGTTTATATATATCACCACTAGCTAGTATACATCAAAATTCGTGCTCTTTATTTATACCACTACAGTAGTAGAGCACTTAGATTCCTGCTCTATACCTAGAAATCTATGGTTTCATCAAAGGAATCCTGGATTATGTGGTATACCACTGATCGATCTATCATGTAGGCAGTCTTGTTATTCTCTATCGGATATCTAACTAATCGACGCTGCAAATCGTCAAAAGCATTCCGAGTCCCTCTAACATTCCTAGATACCCTTGTCAGTGCCTCTTGCCTTCCCCTCTGAGCATTATGCAGTAATGTCCTCAGTCGGGTAGTATTACCCCTCTCATGTTCCAGCAAATTTTCAGGCACATGTGCCCTAAACTCAGCATTAGTAATGTAGATTTCAGATTGTAATTCTATTGCTGTAATTGCCTCATTGTGCACTTCTATTCTCATTAATTGTCCAGCCACAGGATCTTGATCCTCTTCAGCATCTAACAATTCTTGGTCATGCACTATATCCTTTTCTTCCGGATCACTATCTTGTTCTGTCATTATCTGAGGTGGGTTTATAACTTCTGGCATATCCTCGGTATCTAAGTTGGCCATCCTACAAAATAATTTAATTTCATTACTAGCTTTTAAAAGACTTTACACAAAATAAAAAAAAACTTTTAATGTTATTTTCTGTGAATTTTATATTTTTACGAACTCAAAAACTATATCCTAAGATACCTCTAACTTAGAGCTATAGCTTATGGCTTTGATACCAACCTGTGACGCCCCCAAATCTATACACCCGTAGTATCCGATTTGGTGCTCACGCAAATATCCAATTGATGTAACGCCCCCAAATCTGTACACCCGCGGTAACTGATTCGGTGATCACATCTAACTGAATCAACAATATTTACTCGATAAGATATAATTCCTATCCATCCAAGGTTCACAGTATCCCATAACAGATGGTGATCCTTTATCAGGACTATATATAGATGTGTTTGGATACCCTCACTTGGATGTATATATACTGTATCTGATGAGTTTTTATTATTCATATTACTTACACAACCGAAATCCAGAATATCGACAATAATATAATTAGTCCATATTGCCAAATCCTCACTCAGAATGTGTAAAGACTGCATTATATGAATATCTATTATCCCTAAGACTTATATAGACGAAATCTAGAATATCGGCAATAACATGATCAGTCCATATTGCCAATATCCTCACTCGGGTAGATAGTTCTTAGGGATGCTGTACTAATTCTACTATACTATTCGATCATCTAAGAATATAAAGGAATACGGTTGCGAAAGTAAAAGATGATAATGTATATAATAAGTTTGATTACATGGTTCTCAATATAGAGTACTGAATTACAAAACAAAGGTCTTTAAAAGATTTTACAACATTAAAATGATAATTTAAACTAATTAGCATAAGGCATCTTCCCCTTATTTGTTCCAGATGTTCCAGGGTTACCGTCTAGCACTACAAAGGAAATAATTTGCAAGAATGAGCTATGACACGCTCAACAAGTTTATAATTGTAAACAAATAGCTTTTGATTTGAAGAAGTGGCAATTCAACAAGTAATTTTAACTGAGGGTTGATAGCCGAATCGGAGTCATATCAACCATTTCTGTCAGTCACAAGGACTTAGAAATATATCTATTTCATTCGGATATGATATAGGGGATCAGCCTAGTCAATATCCTAGGAGTATGTATATCATCCTAACCGTGCCCACGTGCACTTCAAGTGTTTTATTAACACTATACAAGTCCCATTTCAGGATAATTTTATCTCAATATAAGATGTCTTTCCAAAATAATTTGGTTTACCAACAGTTTTTGCTTAATAAATAATAATATAATATTGACTGAATAAGCAATTCATTTCTTAAGTCATTCTGAAACAATAGCAATAACTTCACAATAACTGGTAACAACTTGGTTCGATATAATATATTGAACAGAATTTAAATAGGGCTCAAGTACTTGCGTAAAGTAAATTAGTAAGGTTTAGAATACTTGCCTGAGTGAAGAACGATTATAAAATGCTACTTAAAGTATTGAAAATACCTAGATATGTTAAAACATATTTATATAATTCGTTAGTAACGATAGCAATACCTAACTACTTAAACTATTCAAGTTCAGTCTAAGTTTGATATGATTTCGGTGTCCTAAAATATTTTTATGTATTTATTATGTCAACTTTATAGTTAAACTTTATTTATAAGCTTTATTATTGTTTTTGATAATTTATTTATCATTTATAATAATTTCCAAAGCTTAAAATAATTATTAAACATTTAATTATCTTTTTAAATAATTTTTAAATCATTTATTTTATCTCTAGATAATTAATATATACTTAGAATAATTTTTAAAACCTTAGTTTTATTTTTAAATTATTAATAGTCATTTATTATAATTTTCAGAATATAAATATCATTTTTAAATAATTTATTATTATTTATAAATGATTTATTTAATTAAATTATTAAATAATTTAATTATAAATAAATAAAATATTTATTGAATTTTATGCCAAAATATCAAAAGTTAATTTTTGTAATTTAAAATAATTTTTAAAACTGATTTTATAATTATTAATATTATTTCTACTTATTTTATTTTTTTTAATTTTCTGAAAATATTTTTGATTCTGTCCGTCGCTATATGTCTTTAGCAACGGAAAGTGTAGCCTTAGGTGTTCTTCATTCTGAAGAACCAGCTTGGTCAACGCCGGGTAGCCCGTTTAACCATCATGATTCTTGTTGGTTTAATCAGTTTCTAGGTTGCTAAGTGCTTCAATCGTGTAGTATTCATGTAGTACTACAACTTGGTATCACTTCTGGACTCTAAGTTTAACATAACAATACGTTATTAATGGTCAAAGTCTCTGCCAAGCCTATTTATCAGTTTCTGGGCAACCCAGAAACGTGGTCAAGATCGGTCAACGTTCTTATGGCTCCTAGATCTTTCGGTTTGTGTGATATATTTGTGTTTTGATTGTTGTGGGTTGTAGTCTATATACCAAGGTATAATGTAGGTAACACTTATTTGGACAGAGTTTGTTCCTAAGGTCTAGATCTAAGTCGGTCAAAGTACAGCCAAGGGCTGTTCTTCGTGTTCTTCAGATTTCTGGAAAACTCAGAAAACTTGGTCGTGCTTGGTCAACGCTGTTTGACCATTAATTCCGGTAATCCTACGATTTCTTTATGTACTAGAGTGCTTCACTGGTGTACTCTACATGTCAGACAATAACATAGATACAAAAGATGGCATAAACAACATAACGATTGAGATATATATGTCGGTCAAAGTACCTCGCTCGGATGTTCATAAGATTTATGGGTAACCCAGAAATCAGAAATGAACGATTTGAGTAGGCACCTTGCAACGATTATACCTCTCAACCTATTGATCCGTTTAACATGATTTCACTTCTACTTTACCAAGCTCGTGACATATTGCAACTACCATACAAATAACACATCACTTCATTAACATACACGGATCTACAAGCCCTGACATTCGACTGTCAGACCTCTTTTCCCAAAATTTTTAATTTGCTTAAAACTTCATTATGATGCATCTAGACGTTATGGAAACATGTTCTATGAACCCAGATCACTAACTAACATGTTATTACATATTATCTAACAACAAAACAACAACTTTACTATAACATCAAAGATCTAGCATAGAATTAGGGTTTTTACCTTTCTTGCTTGATTTCTTCTTTCTAGCTACTGATTCTGATTTTGTAATTGTTGGGCTTCTTACGGCATGCACTATAAGTGTTGTTGCTTGCAAAATTCGTGGGTTTTGGCCAGAATATGGGCTGCTATTTATAGAATTTGTGTGTAAGGCTTTTTAGTCGATTTCACCTCCTTGCCTCTATAAAATCTGATTTGTAGGGACTTGTGCTGCTTTGGGGAGGGATTCTATCTGTTTGCAAGTACATTGCACCTGGTCATATGTGTTGGCACCTACTTGTGAGCTAGTTCACCTTAATTAGTAGCTAAATCCTACTTTAATTAACCCTAATTGCAATTAGAGTTTTGTTTTTCATGATTAGGATCTAATTAAGGTTTAGTTAACATAATTAGAGTTTAAGGATAATCTAATTTAGGTTTGTAACAAGTAATTAGGGTTAGGGTTTAGTAATTAGGTTTAGGGTTTTCAAATTTAGGTTTAGGGATTTCAAATTTAGGTTTAGGGTTTCCTAATTTAAGATTAGGGTTTCCTAAACTAGGGTTTGCATATATCCTAATAAGCACCACAAAGCGTTTTGTCAGTGTAAGCATGACAAAGCAGCTTGAAAAATCAAATATACTGAAAAGTTCGAATACGGAGAAAAATTTTAAGCACGAGGTGTCAAACACGTCAATTTTCTGAAAAAAATTTATTTGACCTAATTCTTAAATAGAGTATATAATAACACAATATACATTCAGAACGGAGAGATTTTATTTAATAATCATAGAATTTACATAACGGGTTCTTATTAGGGTTTCGGCATCTTACAGAAACACTTTAAAGTATGAACTTGTGAGCATGTTTATGTGGTCTAGTTATGTGTACATGAAAGCTTGATGTATAGTAAGTGAAGTAGCTTTGCATGCTTGGTTGGTTAACATGAGATTTTCAAAAGAAACCTTAAGAGTTTGAAAACTATGTTAAGAGTATTCTAAAATTTGGACTATCATGTTAGGATAAGTTATGCCTATAAACATGATTGACATATATGCCTAGCTAGTCTTATGCATTTTAAACAAGTTGAGCATGAATTGAGACGAGTGTTAAAGAGGTGAAACTTCATAACATGAAATACATGATTAAACTAACGTGAGCATATATTGTTGAGACTTAGTGACCTCATAACATATGTATAACGGCTAAACGTAAGAGGCTTTGTTAATTGAACACTTAAAGCCTTGATTAAATGAGAACGGATAACAAACTATGTAAGATACGAGATATGGGGTCGAAATTAGTTATCAACATCCTAACATGTGTGTTTTTCATGATTTATCATATATGTGCAAATCGGGATGAGTTGGGATTCTGCAAGGGCAACCATTTCTTGGTTTTAACCAGGAGCAGCGCGGCCGCGCCACTCCTTAGTGCAAACCAAGCGCGGCTGCGCCAATCTGCAGAATGGACAAATCCTGCTTAATTGAAATCTGAACTTGATGCATGCTTGTATGATTACCTTAATCTGCCATACATGTTTAGTAGTGTGTCCATAATACAAATGAACATGATGAACCATATGATGAATGGAAATTTTAAACTTCCAATTATTAAGTTAAGTAATGATTATGAAAGATATTATTTGGTTTCATAGTGTCTCACAAACTGATTTTGTATTATGTGTATATAAAGTACGTAATGACTTACGTATAGGAGTATATGACTAAGTTAGAATCGTATATATGTGTTTAACTTACATATCAAGTATGTATATCATGTGCGTAGCTAATGAATATCCTATATACGTAAATATGTTATAATAGGATTCGAAAAGTGTTGATAAGCTTTACATTGGTAAACTACGCATAAGGCAAGTATCCTAACCGACGCATTTACTTCATGCGAGTATCTAAACATTATCTCTTTGATGCAAGTTCCTTAACTCTTTTCAATTTACCTAGTGTATAAATCTGAATTGTTGCCATGCCAACTAATATTCATTATTATCCAAACATCAACTTTATATTTGGATGTTGTTGCAAGTAGTTGAACTTATCGTTCGTAAATGCATTACAAAGTGTCTAAGCCATTTGATTCGGCTAGACTAATATCTTGTGTTAGAAAGCTATCCAAACTAATTGATTGGTGTGGAATCTTATAATTGACTGAGATGAACAACCCTTTTTAAGGGGAAACTATATTTTTCGGGAGACCGATGTGCGCACTTGAGTACGATTAAATGATATGCATAACGTAGAGTACTTTAGGTTGATCACCTGTTGTACTTGTCTTATTGGATTATCAGCATATTATTGTTAATTCTAGTAGAAGTTCATAGTCCTTAGTGACTGCTTAGTATTCGTTGTTTTGAAATCCAGCTATGATTTAGTCATCGAATCTTTTGATATCTTTCTGTCATTAGCAACTGTTATTGAGAATTATTGATACTTCTTGTTATTCTTAAACTATCACCTATTGCTGTGTCCTTGGAGAATTAAAAACTATATTGATCCTTATTGCTATATTACTTGCTGAGCAAACTCGTTGCTCATTCTTGATTTTTCCTAAAAACATTTCAGTTAAGACAGAGCAAAGCGGACCCTCGGGCACTAATAAGGGCAAGGGCAAGGGCAAGGCTACGGAGTAGTTTATAATTTATGTAGAACTTTTATGTTGATTATAATAAGATTCTATTGTATTATGTATTAGTTAAGATTATGTATGCTTAAGCTATGTTTAAGATGTAAGAGATGTTTAAGTTATGAAACCTTAGGACATGAATTGTTATATTAAATAAATGTAATCTATTCGTATATGTTATTCCGTTGCATGAGATACTATTGTTTAAAACGTGACGAACCGAATTCGAGACTGTGGCGGTCCGAATTTGGGGGCGTCACAGGTTGGTATTGGAGGTGTAGTTATAAAACTTAGGAGCTAGAGTCCTTAGATTATAACTTAGGAGAACTTAGAAGCTAAAAATGGATAGAAATCATGTAGAGTTTTTCTTAGAGAGACTTAGTGTGTTATAAAATATAATTTTATACTATACAATGAACTTATGCTTTATTTAACATTCTAATGGAGTTATTGTTTGTTTGTCTTGTGTTTGTGATTGTAGGATGACAGACATGGGAGGACCTAGTAAAGTGGCAGAGGAGGAGCCCCGAGATATACATGTTGTATATGAGGCACCTCTAGAGGTTGTGCCTGTACAGGCAGTTTCACCGTCCGAGTTTGACGACGAGGACGAGATTGAGGTAGAGTCAGATCCAGAGGAGGAGCCTGTAGAGGACGAGCAGATGGAGGATAAGCCCATGGAGGACTCTGATGATGCTACTATCGAGGAGCAAATGCTAGGAGTGTACGAGGAGCGGATCCTAGAGTTAGACTGCAGAGTTCATGAGCTAGAAGCTGAAGCTCATGAGAGGGAGTCTGAGTTCCAGAAGCTGAGGGATGAGGACCACCAGAGGAAGCTAGCGATGCAGGAGATGGAAGTAGAGATTGCTTACCATAGAGAGGCAGGGATCTAGATGGGAACTTTGTTCCAAAGGTCGGTATCTAGGAATGTGGATTTCGTAGGAAAGCTGGAAAAGGTAAAGCAGAGAGAGTTAAGCGAGAAGACGGAGAAGGAGGCTCTCCCTATTCAGCTAGAGTTGGAGGTGATGGATAGGATCCACTTCGAGGAGAAGTGGGAAGCAGCTAATGAGAGAGCAGACGACCTAGAAGATGGGGTGAGATGCAAGAAGAGGAAGGTGAACACGATGGGTTATGTTGGGAGAGGCTATTAGGGGAAGGAACAACGAACCCGTTTGCCCCAATCCTCAAGCAGCCCCAGTCACGAGTTTCAACGACTTTAGGGGCGTAGGACCTCCAGAGTTTGAAGGTACTACCGATCCGATCACTGCGCAAACATGGATTAAGAAGATTGAGAAGGCCTTCACTATCGCTCGTGTGTGTGAAGACCAGAAGACGGTATTTGCTACGTATATGATGAGGGGCGAAGCAAACTACTGGTGGGAGGCGAATCAGCAAAGGGCAGGAGAATGGATAATAGCATAGGAGAGGTTCAAGACTCCATTTTTTGAGACCTACTTCCCGAAAAGCATGAAGAATAGGATGGAGGTTAAGTTTTTAGAACTAAAGCAGGTGATATGACGGTGGCGCAATACGCGGCTAAGTTCAATGAACTAGCTCGATTTGCAGAACACCAGGTAAGGGATGAAGAGAGGAAACCTAGACGTTTTGAGCAAGGACTGAAGCCTTGGTTGTTTAATAAGGTGTCAGTTCTTCAAATTGATTCCTTTGCGACATTGCTTTTGAAAGCGATCATTGCGGAAGGTGGCAGTGAAGCCTTAAGTCTATATAACAAGAAAAATAAGGGTAAGAATACGGGAGGAGAAAGCCGTGGAGGAGGAAGAAGTAGCGGGGGAAGTAATTTAGGAAAGAGAAAGTGGGAGAATAACAACAACAACAACAACAAAAATAATCAGTCGTGAAATTTTCGTGGAGGTTTTAAGAAGAGGGCTGATGGATGCCCGAAGTGTGGAAAGAATCATCAGGGCGAATGCTGGAAGGGGCGTAGTACTTGCTACAACTGTGGCCAGGAGGGACACAATTCGCCCAACTTCCCGAAGCCAAAGAAGATCCAAGGGTGTTTTTCTTGCGGCTCAACTAAGCACCGGATCAAGGATTGCCCGAATAAGGGAAGCGGCGGAGGAAGTGGCCAACAAGGGGGAGGCAGCAATTTAATGATCAGCGGACTGACACAATCCAACCGCCCAACCGCAAGGACCTTTAACATGACCGTCTAGGACGCAGTAGCTGCTGTGACATCCCAAATTTTTAAGAAGTTATAAATGAGAATTTAATAAATAAAATTCTTATTATGAGATATTTTGAGTTTGAGTATGTGTATACATGTCATACATTGTGAAATATGTGATTTGATGTGAAGAGAATTTTATATATTAATTTTAATATTTATTGAATTAAAATAAATATTTTAATTGAATTATTTATTGAGTTAAATAAATAATTATGTGATTTTTATGGAGTAATTTAATTAAGTGTAATATATTAATTAAATGAATATTTAATATTTAATTTAATTAATATGTAATGATTTTATATTTTAGTTCTAATTTAATTGAGATAATTAAATTAGATGTAGTGATGTGGTAATTGTTACATGAAGTTATAATTAGCGAGTAATTATAATGTGATAATTTTATGTGATTACTTGATGTTAAACTTTTAATTAATTAAATTAATGTTAAGATTTAATTAATTAAATGATATCATTAAAAAGATGTGTTAAAAGATTTATTAAAAGAATAAAAAGAGTTTTTAAAACCGTTTTCCCAAACAAGGCCCTTGCATTGTTTTAAATTCGTTTTGCCAAACGGGGCCTTAACTACTAAAAAACTGTTTTTAAAATAATGTGGTTTTGCCAAACAAGTCTTAGGGCTTTTAAAATTATAATTTTTGTAACTTATATATTAAATTGGTAATTAGTATATGATATAAGTATAGAAATTAATAGCTGATATTTATGTGTATTATATATGTATAATATGTATCTATATGTCAGTATATGTTTTGTAAAAACTACGTTAGTTTAGAAAGAGTTAGACAAAGAGTTAGACAAAGAGAAAGACAAAAAGAAAAACACATAGAAAGATAGAGAGAAAAGAGAAGAGGAAGAGAGAAAGAAGGTAGAGGAAGAAGAAGTTTGAGAGACTCAAACACCTCACCATTATCATCTTCATCTTGTTCTCCTAATCGAAGCTAAAAGGTTATAACTCCAACCTTATAAGTTCTAGAAATTGTATTATTATGTTCTGTAAATTTTGAGTTCTCTGTTAAGTATAGAATTTCATAAAATTATAAGAACATGAATTGTATATTGTATGCCATAAACGATTTTCAGGAATCGAATTTGTTTTAGAAACAAGTTTTACATGAAGAATTGTGTTCTGATGAAGTTTCATACATTGGTTGATTTTAGAATGGTAAATTGATGATTTAGTTATATGTTATAGTGTAAATTAAAAGATGTTCATTATACTATCTTCAATAACAAAAATAATGCATGTATTATGAACGGAATCGGTTGAGAATTGAAATTTTGGTGAATTATTTTGTTAAAAGTATAAGTTTTATGAAAATAGCAATTTACAATGAACTAACTTAAAAAAATAGTTTCTTAAATATCAAAATTAGTGTTTGGTTGTGATATATTATGCAAATTGATCATAGATTATAATAATATATCAAGAAATGAACAAAACATGATTTAAATCATGTGATTTGGGTTAAAAACGAACTCACATTGTTAATTTTTGTCAAGAACGCTTAATAATGGTATTTTCTTCAAAATCATGAAAATTAGGGGCTTTGATTATGCGTTGTGGTGTTATTGTATGTTAAAATCATGTTAGAAGTTTAAGATTTTATTTGTATAAAGTTTCATGTACATTGTATTAGTTAAAATTGGACATTGGTGCGAAGAAATAAGCCAAATTGGCTTATTTCTCTGCAAGTTCGCAAGCCGGGGAACCCAACAGCAGGGAGCCCAGCCTCAGCGGGGCTTTTGGCCTAGGAACTCCAGCCCCAGCGGGGCTACAAGCTATCCGTAGTTGTTTAAGTAGTGTAATGCAAAACTGTTTTGACCTGCTGTAGTATAACGGCCATAACATTTTCATACGAACTCCTGATTGAGGAGATTCAAGATGATTCGGAAAGATCACGAGTAGACCTACAACTTTTATTTTTTAACTTTTTTGATTTGAGGTCGTAAGAAGTGGTTAAAATGGTTATTTTTTTGACTGATGCGTATTCGGAGGCAATCGGAGGGCGTCGGACATGCACATACGCAAGTATAGTGCTGTTGACGATAATAGATGTTGTTCTAAGTTATAAAAAATGAATGTTAGTAAATATAATAATGCTTAACATTAATAAATAATGTATTAGATAAGTTATGTAAGCACACTAAGCATACACAAGAGAGACGATTCGGGCGTGTGACGAATGAACGTCGAAACGCTGTGACAAGTGTTAACGAACGTAAAAAGTCTTTTAAGTCAAATGAAATGAACATTATAAGATATGAAATGGGGTTAATATAAAAACCATAAGTAGTCCTATCAAGACTTAAACACTTGAATGATTTTTGAATATTACCAAAAAGAAATATAGTGAGATATAAGTCGAAAGTTAACATAATCAAATTGAACATTGTGTATTGATAGTTGAAAGAGTTATGAGATGTAGAGTAGAGTTTACATTATAACTACTATGTGTTGCTATGTGACTAACAATTGATGTGCATAATTATATAATTGAGTAGGGCACGTGAAGTGCAGATAGCTGTAAGCTGTTAATCTGTTATTGGTCAACAACGATCAAGGCAAGTTTTTCAGTTCCTATTTTCTACGTGAACTTGATGATGAACTTTTTTAAATTATTTTGCAAAGAGCATGATATGTTATATATGTTACAAGCATAAAATGTTAAAGTCAATTTATTACTACATTGATTGATTAAAGAATGTTGATTGAGTAAGGAACTCAATCTTTATATTTGTTATGTGAATTAAAGCATGCCATGTTACTTTGATGATTATGAGATGTATGTTGAGCATGTTATTATGTGCTATGTGATGCAAGAAAACTGTTAGGTCTTGCTGAGTTGTCGAGCTCACTCTTGTAAATAACCACTTTTGCAGGTCAATGATGCAAGGTAATGATGCGTGCTAATTGAATGTTAAGATCAATAGCGATGCAAGAAATTATTGATTCAAGATGAGTAATGTGTTTGTTTTGGATATATTATATATGTTAAAGTTGTAAAGTTGAGCTATCCGATGTATAGTGGATATTGCTTGTGATGTAATACTTTGTATAGTAGAGGAAGCGATTCATGTAATGGAATTGAATCAAATTTTTGTAATGTAAAGGTTGCGATTCAGGGCAATAAAGAAAGATTGTATAAAAGTTTTAAATATTCTGTATTTTTAGTGATTTTAATATCGAATAATGATGTACAGATAGATTAAAATTGTATTGTTAACGATCGAGAAAGAGAATATTATATTGTAAGAATTTTGGGGTCGTTACAGTTGGTATCAAAGCTGATAGGTTATACACCTTAGATAAGAGTACCTTAGGCTATGACCTTAGGTTAAAAGAATAAGAAGTTAAGTTTAAGTTACGTATAATGAAAAGGTGATTTTTTTCACATACGTAGTTGTATAGGATGAGTTAAGTCCTAGAAATGTTATAAGAAGAAGATTAGAATGAAGAGAAATAAAATCTGAATAAAATATTAAGCAATATAAATCAAGTTAGAAAGTTCTTAAAGGAAGAGTTAATAAATAAACAAGAAGATTCAAAGAAGAATCTTGAAGAGATATGTAGATAAGAATCATGAGTTGCCTAACTCTAATAACAAAGATGACGAATAACGATGAATAGACAAAGTCTATAAGATTAAAAGCATAAATGAAATCATAGTATGATATGATGAAAGGTAAGATAAGAAGTTTTTAAAATAAAACGATAATGGGATACGAAAAGAATCATAAGAAGATGATTATAGAATAAGATCACAGCGTGATCTTTTAAAGTTGTAAAGATAGATGGTCTGTAATGATTGAATAGTTATAGTTTGATGTTATAACGAGAATGTACTATGATATAGTACGAGATAAACTCACGAGGAGTTATAAATGATGAGATACAGAAGTCTGTATCGAGTATAGAACGAGAGGTTATAGGTAAGATAGAGTTAAGTGGGATTTTAACTGAGGACCCATGTGGTGGCTGAGTTGTACAAATCTTGTATGGGCAGGGTTTTGTGCTTACACTTGATTTATCATATTGATAATCGGTGGAAGGTTGGTGTCGCGCTATCGATATATATATATATATATATATATGACGAGAAGGTGATTCTTTTCTCATATTTATATTTGATATTTAGAAACAATAGATATTAGATTAGATGATATTAAGATTACATTAGATGATCTTAAGGTTAGGCGAGTTCTTAAAACTCATGCTTATGGTAAGTTCGTGACTTATAATAGTATGTATGTTTTGAACCCCTAAGTATATGGACAGTCTCTGATCAGTTCTTTGACTACGTATTGCTAGAACAAGTTCTTAAACTCATATTATTGTGGCAAGTTCTTGAACTTCCAAAGTGTGGTAAGTTCGATGAACTATACTGGGTATAGAAAGTTTATAGTATAGAAAACATTGATGTTGTTTAAGATTGATAGAATGATTAAGTAATGAGGGAGTAAAGATTTAAATTGATGGAGAAAGTTTTTCTATTCTAAATCTCCTAGCTTTGCTATATTTTTGAAATTTATTGACTTCGTGCTGATGTTGCACTTCTATTTTTCTTGAAAAACATTGGATGAAATGATAGAACTAATGAAATTTTAAAATAGTGCTATTATTCACATGTCTATGCTAATTGCTTCAGCTAGACAAAAATGATTTTAAATTTTCAAAATATATTTTATATATGCATCATTTGATATGGTGTAGAAATTATAATCGAGGAAGTTATCAATGTAGTTAAACCTAGTGTTGGATGTGATCGTATGATCATCAGCCCACTATGGTATGATTTAGTATGACGACGTCATGTAATGACGAAATCCTTAACGTATCATTTCTACAGTACGGTATCAGAATACTATGAAAATATTTACTTTTTATTTTTGGGTTCCTTAAACTATAAAAAAAAGGGATTTGTTTACTTTTAGTTCCCTTAAACGAAATTTTTTTTTTGATTTGGCTAAGTATATATATATATATATATAATTCGATTGATGTCCAAATTATTGCTAGAAGTCTATGCTATTTGATTCAGCTAGATAAATATTGAAAGATGTTTATGAAATTCTAGCGTTCTTGGTCAAACTATGCCAAACCAAATTATTTTGGTGCGGATTCAGATATTAAGAAGCTGAGGTGAACAATCCTATATAAGGGGACATGTTATCGGAGACAATAGTTCCGAGTGTAACGCATATAGTCGTTACGATGTACTACGTTTGTGCACGACGTAGGGGTACGATAGGCTAGCCACCTAGAGTACCGATGCGATTTTATAGTGTTAAGTACCGGGGGTGAAGCACTATTAAACCTAAAAATAAGTTCAAGGTCTTGTGACCACTCAGCATGATTTAGAATTTTTTAAATTCTTGAGTTATTTATATCGCTTCCCAATTATTGAGCAATTGTGGAAGACTCTTATTATTCTGAAGGAGAATGTAGCAAGAAGGATATTCCTTAGAAAGAAGTAGTTGTAGAACGCTTTAATCCAGTTAATTAAAATATTAAAATTTCGAGGTCGAAATTCCTAGAAGAAGGGGTGAATGTCATAACCTGAACAATTATAGATGGTGAATTATGTAGTATATTAATTCGACGAGTAGAGTATTCGGTAATGATCCTTAGAAAGGAATGAACAAGTTAAAGAATATATTATATTTGATATATGATTGTGTTTAATTGAAGGTTATGTAATAAAACATAAAAGTTGTTGAAGAAATGAATGGAGTAAGATATATATAAATGTTGTTAAGATAATGTGTTGAAGTTATTCAACAATAAAACTATGAATAAATTTTAGTGAAAACCGAGTAAGGAGGTTTTCGTTGATTCCGAAGACGGAATCCTTATAAGGAGGGAAGGATGTGACATCCCAGAATTTTAAGAAGTTATAAATGAGAATTTAATAAATAAAATTCTTATTATGAGATGTTTTTAGTTTGAGTATGTGTATACGTGTCATATATTGTGAAATATGTGATTTGATGTGAAGAGAATTTTATATATTAATTTTAATATTTATTGAATTAAAATAAATATTTTAATTGAATTACTTATTGAGTTAAATAAATAATTATGTGATTTTTATGGAGTAATTTAATTAAGTATAATATATTAATTAAATAAATATTTAATATTTAATTTAATTAATATGTAATGATTTTATATTATAGTTTTACTTTAATTGAGATAATTAAATTAGATGTAGTGATGTGGTAATTGTTATATGAAGTTATAATTAGCGAGTAATTATAATGTGACAATTTTATGCGGTTAATTGATGTTAAACTTTTAATTAATTAAATTAATGTTAAGATTTAATTAATTAAATGATAACATTAAAAAGATGTGTTAAAAGATTTATTAAAAGAATAAAAAGAGTTTTTAAAACCGTTTTTCCAAACAAGGCCGTTGCATTGTTTTAAATCCGTTTTGCCAAACGGGGCCTTAACTACTAAAAATTTATTTTTAAAATAATATGATTTTGCCAAACAAGCCTTAGGGCTTTTAAAATTCTAATTTTTGTAACTTATATATTAAATTGGTAATTAGTATATGATATAAGTATAGAAATTAATAGCTGATATTTATGTGTATTATATATGTATAATATGTATCTATATGTCAGTATATGTTTTGTACAAACTACGTTAGTTTAGAAAGAGTTAGACAAAGAGTTAGACAAAGAGAAAGACAAAAAGAAAAACACATAGAAAGATAGAGAGAAAAAAGAAGAGGAAGAGAGAAAGAAGGTAGAGGAAGAAGAAGTTTGAGAGACTCAAACACCTCACCATTATCATCTTTATCTTGTTCTCCTAATTGAAGCTAAAAGGGTATAACTCCAACCTTATAAGTTCTAGAAATTGTATTATTATATTCTGTGAATTTTGAGTTCTCTATTAAGTATAGAATTTCATGAAATTACAAGAACATGAATTGTATATTGTATGCCATAAATGATTTTCAGGAATCGAATTTGTTTTAGAAACAAGTTTTACCTGAAGAAT
Organism: Panax stipuleanatus; assembly: GCA_020205555.1. NCBI lineage: Eukaryota > Viridiplantae > Streptophyta > Magnoliopsida > Apiales > Araliaceae > Panax > Panax stipuleanatus. The sequence goes on from CM035115.1 coordinate 106,761,875, forward strand.
TGTGTTCTTATGAAGTTTCATACATTGGTTGATTTTAGAATGGTAAATTGATGATTTAGTTTATGTTATGGTGTAAATTGAAAGATGTTCATGATACTATCTTCAATAATGAAAATAATGATGTATTATGAATGGAATCGGTTGAGAATTAAAATTTTGGTGAATTGTTTTGTTAAAAGTATAAGTTTTATGAAAATAGCAATTTACAATGAACTAACTTGAAAAAACAGTTTCTTAAATATCAAAATTAGTGTTTGATTGTGATATGTTATGTAAATTGATCATAGATTATAATAATATATCAAGAAACGAACAAAACATGATTTGAATCATGTGATTTGGGTTAAAAACGAACGCACAATGTTAATTTTCATCAAGAACGCTTAATAATGGTATTTTCTTCAAAATTATGAAAATTAGGTGCTTTGATTATGCGTTGTGGTGTTATTGTATGTTAAAATCATGTTAGAAGTTTAAGATTTTATTTGTATAAAGTTTCATGTACATTGTGTTAGTTAAAATCGGACTTTGGTGCGAAGAAATAAGCCAAATTGGCTTATTTCTCTACAAGTTCGCGAGCCGGGGAACCCAAAAGCAGGGAGCCCCACCCCAGTGGCGCTTTTGGCCTAGGAACTCCTGCCCCAGTAGGGCAACAAGCTGTCCGGAGTTGTTTAAGTAGTGTAATGCAAAACTGTTTTGACCTCTTGTAGTAAAACTGCCATAACCTTTTCATACGAACTCCGATTGAGGAAATTCAAGATGATCCGGAACGCGCACGAGTAGACCTACAACTTTTGTTCTTTAACTTGTTCGATTTGAGTTTGTTAGCAGGGGTCAAAATGGTAATCTTTATGACTGATGCGTATTCGGAGGCAATCAGAGGGCGTCGGACATGCACATACGCAAGTATAGTGCTATCAACAATAATGAATGTTGTTCTAAGTTATAAAACATGAATGTTATTAAATATAATGATGCTTAACATTAATAAATGTTGTATTAGATAAGTTATGTAAGCACACTAAGCATACACAAGAGAGATGATTCGGGCGTGTGACGAATGAACGTCGAAATGCTGTGACAAGTGTTAAGAAACGTAAAAAGTGTTTTAAATCAAATGAAATGAACATTATAAGATATGAAATGGGGTTAATATAAAACCCATAAGTAGTCCTATCAAGACTTAAACAGTTGAATGAATTTCGAATATTACTAAAAAGAAATATAGTGAGATATAAGTTGAAAGTTAACATAATCAAATTGAACATGGTGTATTGATAGTAGGAAGAGTTATGAGATGTAGAGTAGAGTTTACATTACAACTACTATGTGTTGCTATGTGACTAATAGTTGATGTGCATGATTATATAATTATGTAGGGCACGTGAAGTGCAGATAGCTGTAAGCTGTTAATCTGTTATTGTTAAACAATGATCAAGGCAAGTCTTTCAGTTCCTATTTTCTACTTGAACTTGATGATGAACTATTTTAAATTATTTTGCAAAGAGCATGATATGTTATATATGTTGCAAGCATGAAATGTTAAAGTCAATTTATGACTACATTGATTGATTAAAGAATGTTGATTGAGTAAGGAACTCAATATTTATATTTGTTATGTGAATTAAAGCATGTATGCCATGTTACTTTGATGATTATGAGATGTATGTTGAGAATGTTCTTATGTGTTATGTGATGCATGAAAACTGCTAGGTCTTGCTGAGTTGTCGAGCTCACTCTTGCAAATAACCACTTTTGCAGGTCAAGGATGCAAGGTAATGATGCATGCTAATTGAATGTTAAGATCAATAGCGATGCAAGAAATTATTTATTCGAGATGAGTAATGTGTTTGTTTGTTAATAAGAAGGATGGATTGATGAGGCTCTATATCGATTACCGAGAATTGAACAAAGTAACGATCAAGAATAGATATCCACTACCAAGGATAGACGACCTTTTTGACCAAATAAAGGGAGCAAAGTGTTTCTCAAAGATAGACCTACGGACAGGTTATCACCAGTTGAAACTACGGGAGGAAGACATACTAAATACGGCGTTTCGAACCCGTTATGGGCACTACGAGGTTTTGGTAATGTCATTCGGATTGACTAATGCTCCGGCAACATTCATGGACTTGATGAATCGAGTTTTCAAGCCGTACTTGGATAAATTTGTAGTAGTTTTCATCGACGACATCTTGATCTACTCGAAGACGAAATAAGATCACGCCGAACTTTTGAAGATGGTTTTGGAGGCGCTAAGGAAGGAGAAGATGTATGCAAAGTTTTCTAAGTGTGATTTTTGGATGGAGAAGGTTCAATTCTTAGGACACGTGGTGGATAAGAATGGAATTTCAGTAGACCCTACGAAGGTAGAAGCAGTAAGTATTTGGGAGCAGCCGAAAATACCAACAGATAAGAAGTTTCTTAGGGTTAGATGGGTACTATAGAAGATTTATTCAGGATTTTTCTAAGATAGCGACCCCGTTGACCAATCTGATGAGGAAGACGGTAACGTTTGTATGGACGGACAAATGCGAAGAAAGTGTTCAGGAGTTGAAGAAGAGATTAAGCGAAGCGCCTGTATTATCACTACCAGACGATGCGGGAGGTTTCGTGGTATATAGTGATGCCTCGCACAAAGAACTTGGTTGTGTGCTCATACAACATGGCAAGGTCATTGCGTATGCATCACGACAATTGAAGGATTACAAAAAACGATACCCTACTCACGACTTAGAGTTAGCGGCAGTAGTTTTTGTGTTAAAGATATAGAGGCATTATTTGTATAGAGAGAAATGTGAAATATACACGGACCACAAAAGTCTGAAATATATCTTAACACAGAAGGAGTTGAACATGCGTCAGAGGAGGTGGTTAGAATTAATCAACGATTATGACTGTGATATTCTTTATCACCCGGGAAAGGCAAACGTAGTTGCCGACGCTCTGAGAAAGAAAAGAAGGGAGAAATTATTTCACTTGACGACTCAGGAAGAGTTAATAAGAGAAATGGAGAAGTTGGAAATAGAGGTAAAGGGACCGGAGAGGTCTAAGGAAATGTTATTTGTAATAGAAGCTTGTCCAACTTTGTTGGATAGAGTGAAGGAATCACAAGAAAAGGATGAAGAGTGCGAGAAAATCAGAAAAAGGATCGTAGAGAATGAAGAGGAAAGATTCAGAATGGATAAAGACGGTATCTTGAGATTAGAAGGGAGAGTGTGGGTGCCAGCGGTAGCCGAATTGAGAGATGAAATTTTGCACGAGGCACACAATATGACGTATTCCGTTCATCCGGGAGGCACAAAAATGTACTGAGATTTGAGATAACATTTTTGGTGGCCCAATTTGAAATGAGAAGTCACAAAGTGCGTTAGTAGATGTCTTACTTGACAACGCATCAAAGCCGAGCACCAGAGGCCGAGTGGTTTACTTCAACCGTTGGAAATACTAGAGTGGAAATGGGAGCACATTACGATGGACTTCATAGTGGGACTTCCAGTCACGTAGAAAGGTTATGATGTCATTTGGGTTATTGTGGATCGACTAACGAAGACCGCACATTTTCTACCAATCAAGATTCGATATAGTTTAAATCAGTTAGCGAGTCTGTATATAAAGAAGATTATTTCACGACATGGAGTGCCGATGTTAATTATCTCTGATCAAGATCCGCACTTCACGTCAAACTTTTGGTAAAGCTTACAAGAGAATAGGGGAACATAGTTGAGGTTGAGTATCGCTTATCATCCTCAGACAGACGAACAGAGTGAGCGAACAATACAAACGCTGGAAGACATGCTTAGGACTTGCTGATGAATTTCAAGGGAAATTAGGACGACCACCTACCCTTAGTGGAATTTGCATATAACAATAGTTATCATGCGAGTATCGGCATGCCACCGTACGAAGCTCTTTACGGGAAAAAGTGCAGAACGCCGTTATATTGGGACGAAGTCGGAGAACGGAGAATGTTGGGACCAAAATTAGTACAACAAACCGCAGACGTGGTGACAGTAATAAGAGCCAGACTAGTAGCAGCTCAAGATCGCTAGAAAAAGTACGCAAACTTGCATCGACAAGATCGGGACTTTAAAGTCAATAGTTTTGTTTTCTTGAAGGTATCTCCCTATAAAGGAAAAATACGATTTGGCAAGAAGGAAAAATTAAGTCTGAGGTTCATAGGACCATTCGAGATATTGAAGCGAGTAGGCGAAGTGGCGTATAAAGTTATATTACCACCAGAGTTGGAGCACATCCACAACGTGTTTCATATCTCCGTGTTGCGTCAATACAAGGCCAACTACAAGCACGTGATTTCTTATGAGCCCATTCACGTAGAGAAGAACCTGGCGTATGAAGAAATTCCTGTCCAAATTTTAGATAGGAAAGAACAGATATTACGAAATAAAGTCATATCTTCTGTAAAATTACTTTGGCGAAACCACAATGCCGAGGAGGCTACGTGGGAATTAGAAGATATGATGATAAGGGACTATCCCCATCTTTTTGTGTAACCTTATAACAATTCCGAGGACGGAATTTTTATAAGGGGGGAGGATGTAATACCCGAGAATTTCATGAATAAATATTAATTTTGATATTAACAAAAAAAAATGAATATTTATTTGAAAATAAATGTTTATGTGTTATGAGTTGAGTAATTCAATTAATTCAAATTGACTTCATAATAATTGAGAAAAATGTGGAGTTTATGATAAGATCGAATAATGCCTTGTGTGGCACGAGAATGAGAATTATGATGATTTAATTAATTAAAGAATGAATTAATAAGTGGATGAATAATTAATAATATATTGTTAATTAACGGTTATTATGAGCAATAGCGTATTAATAAATAAATAATTAGTTAGTATTATACGGTTAATGTTTGTTCAATTAATTGCTAAGTGTAACGATAGGTAATCGCATATTATATAGTAACTACATCTATATAATATAAAATATAGTGTGACATTGTGATATGACTATCTAATATAGGAACTATATGGTAAAAGGAAGTAAGTCACATAAATTTCATAAATGGACCCATGTGAATACATGTTATGTGTACATTGTGCAATGTTGAATCAAACAATGTTATATAAAGTGTAGTATGACACTTTCGTGTGACTATATAATATATAGAAACTATATAGTAAGATTAATTAATTGTATGAGTTACATAAATGATACTTATGTAACCATGTGATATGTATAATAAATTAGTGTGTACCTTATGGAATATTAAATTAGACTATATAAATAATTAAAATAATTAGGTTTATGATAATGTGGTATGTCACTACCTAATTAAATCATAATTTGGCATTATCAAAATGTACATGGATTATATATTGATGTGTGTACATGTACCCCAATTTGCTACCATGTAATATTGTTATATCATTAAAATCCATGTATGTACCCAAATGAATTTAAAACCAAGGTATATTATATGCATATTAACCTAAGTACATTATGTGGGTATATATAAACCTATAGTATATGATATTATTTCACTTCATACTTGCAAGTTGCTGAGATTTATTGGGCTTGTCCCATAATGAGTGGCTTATTTCTCATTCACGTGAATACTCAATAGCTAGCCTACTCCCTTGTTTCTCAAACTCAGCAATCTAGCAATCATGAAGGGGGAGTGGTTCAAATAGTAGCCTTGATTGATTGCTTCACCAACTCCTCTCAATCCAATGGGTTGATTCATAGTGCAATAGCTTTGCATGGTTAACAATTTCTCTATAAATTAGACCCTTCTCTTCATTTCTATGTGTCTAAAAATTAGTGCTAAGTTGCTATAGAGTGAGTTGAGTGTATAATCTGATATTGAGGGAGAGTTCTGCCCAATTCAAAGCATAAAAGGTATACTACTTATCCATACTTTAAAACTTAACAACTATGAATTCATAGAAATTTTCATGAAATAGTTAGAATTGATATGTGTTAAGGTGCTAGCATGATTAGTGAAGTATATAGGTATGTTATGTATGCAATGTGATAGTTTGTAAGCATGTTTCACGAGAAGATTGAATGTTGGTGGGAAGCTCTTCTCTAGCAGTAAGCATTCTGGTCTGGAACCGGAGTGGCGCGGCCGCGCCACTCCCTAGTACAAATAGGGCGCGGTCGCGCCCTTCTGCAGAATCAGAAAATGATTTTTTATGGATTCTAAGATGTGGAGCATGCTAGTATTATGTCATTAGGCCTATATAAGTCCTTGACATGCTATTTTAAGCGGCCTTGCATATAACCACTTACCATAGCTTGGTTTCCAAAAGGAACATGAGTTTTCAAAGTGCAAACTCCATGAGCCATGTATACTTTAAATTTTAAACTTGAAAACATGCTATTATGATCTAATTACATATGTACATAAGCATGAAAGCATGATATAAAATATGTGGACTTACCTTGCATGCTTGAATAGTTTTGATGACCTTCTAATGGAAACTTAGAGTTTCAAATACAAACTTGACGAATTAGGAAACACTTTAAAGTATGAACTTGTGAGCATGTTTATGTGGTCTAGTTATGTGTACATGAAAGCATGATGTATAGTAAGTGAAGTAGCTTTGCATGCTTGGTTAGTTAACATGAGATTTTCAAAAGAAACCTTAAGAGTTTGAAAACTAGTTTTGCCAATAACTATGTTAAAAGTATTCTGAAATTTGGACTATCATGTTAGGATAAGTTATGCCTATAGACATGATTGATATGTGTTGGGAATTGCATATTCATATTTGATATTGAAAGTAAATATAAATGCTTAAGTGTACAGTTCTTAAGAGAATCAATGTACAAGGACTTAGATGATAAATCAAAAATATTAGGTTGATTTAAGCTTTAATGTTTATCATTTATGTAAATAAATGTATAGAAGAAAAGATCAAATTTGTTAGGTTGATCTATTTGTGCTGTAAAAGTTAAAACCTTGACAGAATCGTAGTCTGTCCAAGGTAGCATTCAGAAGACACGGCAGAATCGTGGAGCTTAAATGAAGATGTCCAGAACCGTAGTCTGCCAAGAGAATCAACCTTGCAGAGACCAAGGCAAGATTCGTGGAGCTTAAGTGAAAGTATCATAATCGTAGTCTGCCCTTAGAAGTCACACTTAGAATCATGGAGAAAATCCAAGCACCTGCCGAGCTAAGTTAAGAAACGCAGTGTGCTCTCGGAAGTGTGAAGTCTGCAAGACAAGCAAGCAGGAATCGTAGTCTATCAGAGAGCTTAAGAGAAATTGAAGTGTTCCCTACGATTAAGTTTGAGTCAAGTTGTGCAAGCCAACACACAACGATTATAGTACAATGACCATAATCGTAGTGTTCCTCCAGTCAGCATCAAAGATCGGAGTTTTGATGAAGGGAGGAAGAGCAACAAATGAAGAAAGGCTTATAGTCGTTGACAATTTGATGGTCCGAATGTTTCCATATTCAACCTTAGTTCAAATCGAAGAAGCTTATTGAAGAAGCTAATGAAAGGACTAAACCGCCTGTAGAAAACACCTTTTCAGGTGTTAGGTGAAGTTACAGTCTGCTGTGTCAGTGGGCCAGTCGGCTGTGACAACCCGAGAATTTATAAAATCTTAAATGATTAAAATAAAGGTTAAAGAATAAAACCTAGATGAAAATTAGAGGAATAATTAAAAAAAAAATTAAGAACCTATATGGTTTGATTTAAATTCTTAAAATGTGTAGATGTATAGGTAAACATATATATATATATATATATATATATATTGTGATGTGCTATAAATACTTTAGCAAGAGGAATGATAAGGATAAATATAGTATGAGATTTGTGGGACATGTCTCAACGTATTAAATTATTAGGTATGAGTATGTATATTATTTGATTGCTTATATTTGTTTATTATATAATAAGCAAATAAAAAAAACTAATGTAGCCTAATATATAAATTAGGTATAGGAATTAAATAACCTAAGGGTTATGGCATGGGAGAATATTAATATTAAAAATATTAACTAACTCTAAGGAATTTATTTTATTATCTCAATTTATAAATTTTATAACCTAATTAAAGCAAGTCTAATTGGGTTAAGTAATTAAATGTATATGAGTAAGGATTTGATTTACTAATTGAGTGAATAGAAATTCTAATTAAATGATTAAGGTAGAATAGAATTAAAAGAATTGGACCTAATCTATTTTTATGGCCCAATTATTTATTATCAAGCCCAAAGTAATAAATTTGGTGCCCAAGATTTTAACCCAATAGAAGAGGAAGTTGGACATTTAGTAAGTTTAATAAAGAAATAAAAAGAAAATAAAGTTGGGGATAAGGGAGGAGAATTCGGTCAACAAGGAACAAGGAAGAAAAAGAGAGCATGTGAGCTCATCATTACAATTACCAACTCTTAACCAACTACTAGCCAAGTGTCACTCCAAGTGCTTATCCTCATTATTTAGTCTAGATTTGCAAGCAATCTAAGTCTACAAGCAACAATCTAAATGATTAAGGAAGAGATGTGAAGAGTGGAGTGTTGGACATTAATATGCATACATATTTGTATATCTAAATGACTCTCCCAAACAAAACCAATTTTTTTCTCTCTTTCTTCTTATTTCCAAATAGCCAAAAAGAAAACTAGAGAGAGAGGGAGAGGTAGATTTCAGATGGGTAAGGGAAGAAAGGAAGAGGATTTCATCTTCCTTTTTCCCAAAATCATTATCTACATTGGAAGAACAAGGAAGGCTAGCAAGAAATGTATAAACCACCCTTGATTTAAGTTATTCTTAGTTGTTTCAAACCAAAATATGGATTTTTGTTCTTGAACTTCAAACTCTAGATCTACATGATCTAGAGTGTGTTATGTGTAGATCTAACCATTTAGTGTGTCAAAAGTTAGATCAAAAGCAAGAAAAATGAAACTATGTTTCAAAAGGTTGAAAATCTTAATTTTCTTAGCATAGATTATGATTTGCTTTGATTTGATGAAGGTTTGATGCAATAGATAATGGATCATGGTAGATCCTTGAGTCTTAGAGGTATTATTATGTATTAAGATAGTTTATGATATTTGATGTTTGGTTAATCAAGAGATCTAGGAAGATTTCTTAGAAATCACAAAGGTTAAGAAATCAGATTTTTGAGAAAATGATACATGAAATTAAAACAAGTATATCTCTCAATATATATCAAATTTTTGAGTGTGGTCAATTTTTGGACTTAGATCTATAATTCATCTAATAGATCCAGGTGGAATCACTGAAAAATATGTTGTAGATTTTTGTATGGACTGATTTTAGTAAAGGAAGCAAAATCTAAAAAAGTCAAAAAAGTAGGCTGTCCGGATATTGTAAGGGAAATTTAGGCAACTTAATTAGTGTAATAAAATCCAATCTTTTGGAAAATGAAAATATATGAGATAAAGTAACTTGTGTCCAAAAATGAGCTCATTCCGACTTAAAATGAGCAAGTTATGACTATTTCAATATTTACATTTTTCTAACGAAAATTGCTATAACCGGAGTTGTATAACTCCGATGGCCACAAAGTTTAAACTGAAGGCTCACGTTAACATGTGTAAGATCCCACCAAGAGTTGAGAATTTCTGGAGTTAAGCGTGAGGTAGCTAATTTCTTAAGGAATTAAATAGAAATGGATTTTTGAAAAATACTAAATGAAATTGAAAAATTCCTAAAAAATTATTTTTGTGTATGAAATACATGTATTTATGTATGGACAAAAGATAAAAAAATAATAAGAAGTTTAGATTAAAAAAAGGGAAATCCAGCTTGCTGGATTGACCATCAGGTTGCTGGATTACAATCTGATTTGTTGTATTGACCATCAAGTTACTAGAATGATCTGTTTGGATAATCTAGGATGCTAGATTGGCCCGTTTAGATAATCTAGGTTGCTAGATTGAAGGATTGATGAATCCAGGCTTGCTGGATTTGAGATTAGTTGAATCTAGGCTTGCTGGATTGGATGTCAGTTTCAATCCAGGCTTACTGGATTGGATGTCAGTTGAATCCAGGATTGCTGGATTGGAGGTCAGTTGTATGCTGTCTGCTGGATTGGGAATTAGTAACTAAATTGAAATTCAGTCTGAATCCAGGTTGCTGGATTAGGTATTCGGCTTACTTAATTATAAAGGACTTATAAAATGAAAGACTAAGTGTTAATTCACAAGTTATATGATACAGTAGTGTTAAGTCTAAAGTAGTACAATCGTACTCTTTAATGGTTGATGTATAGTAGCTGGGCTAAACGACTCCTTCATATGGGGAAGGGATCTACAAATTAGTAACCGATCTAACTCACTGTGAAAATAGTGTAGACTAGACGAAAACTAATCTGTTAGTTATTTGTGGAAAACCACTCAGTAAACTATATTGAATATTATTAAAGACTCGATGTGTGCTAGGTTTAGACTTGTGTATATGTATAGTGTTAAGGTTATCTAATATTTGACTATGTGTTTAAATGTTAGATAGTTTACTTATAAAGTATGTTATGCTAATTAAAAGATCAATCTTATAACTGATAGGTCTATTCAATAAAGCGATTAAATTAGATTGCGTAGCAGTAATCGACGGTTCAGGCAAGTTTCCTAACTCGAACTCGAGTTATTATTGTAAAGCATGTTCGTGATTAATCAATGTTAATTATATCACATCTATGATTTATTGATTCGCACGTTGTGCATATTGTATATGTTCATCAGGTATGAAAGGCTAATCACCTTCATTACCATATTGTTCAGTTAAATTATTCATGTTCATTGTTGGGTATTCAGCATTATTGATTCATGTTCTTTCACAATTCTTATATTGTTGAAAGTTTGTCATCTTATTATTCTTTCCAATCATGATATATTTTTATTTGAACTTAAACTTGCTGGGCAAACTTGTTGCTCACCCTTGCTATATCATGATAAATATTTCAGATTAAAGAAGAAACTTCGAATACAGTCAAAGGCAAAGACAAGTTCCAGGATGGAATTATTATACGATTAAAATGGTAAAAGTATTGGATACAAATGACATTGTATGTCATGTAGGTTATTAAATGCAGGTATTAAGTTAAGGTTACAGACCTTGGGAATTATGTTGTAAAAGTTATTGTATAAATAATTATGTTTATATCTTCCGCAATAGTTATAGAAATGATGTATCGTAACATACTAGGTCCGAGGTTCTAGGAATCCGGATTTGGGGGCGCTACATTGGCAGTGTAGCAGGAAAGCAGGATGTCAACATCAGCTGCACAGAAGACGTCTGAAGCATTAAATGCTACAACGGGAGCATTCAAACGGACATAATTCGAATGTCTCTTTTATAAGGAAATCAGACAAGGATTCAGACAAAGCAAGAAAGATACAACAAGATAGAATATCAAGAGAAAAGCTCAAGAACACTCAACGATCAACTCTACGATCCTGAAAGAGGAAAGCTTGCTTTGCTACTCAGTTCCTTAGAACTGATGCTGAATTACAACTGAGTAGCACTCTTTGTGGAACCCCCGAATTCGGGACCTCTGACCCCGGTTCGGTCGTCACGATACAATACAAACATCTACCTCTAAACAACATACAATAACTAAATGCGAAAATATAATAAACGTATATCGTTCATTCAAAAGGTGTTACTAGTCCCAAGATTCGATAACCTTAATACAACATACAAACATACCCTAGAATAGTCAATAGGGTTCATATTACATAACAGTAAATTAATTAAACATAAAGATAAAGTCTTCTCCTTGCAAACTAATCCTACATCTTCCCTTTACCCTTGTCCTTCCCTTAAGTCTCGAGCTTAACTGCAATATAAGTCATGATATAGCAAGAATAAGCAACAAGTTTGCTCAGCAAGTTTAAATACAACAATAAAGGATATATCATGATGAAAGGAATATATCTGACAATGAATTCAACAATATGAATATCGGACGCAAGAATAATAATTCCTTTTAGAATAACTGATAGTCAAGTAGACTTTTAAACTATAAAACTCCAACGGAATCAATAGCTGATTTACCCTTTGGTTACTGGCTACAGAATATGTACTTGAGGGGATCAGCCTCGCGTACGCCATGTATATGCATAACATTCAACTCGGCTAGTTGTATCTTTATACTAGATACCTGGGGTACTCCCCTATATATATAAGGTATGTTCTTTCAGTCTAAGAATCCTTACCATCAATTGGTTTGGATAGCTTTTATAAAATTTTATACAATTGTCTGACCGAACAAGGGTTTAGACTCTATCTGACACAGTTCAAGAATTATAGATCTTTAAACAATGTACAAGTCCAAGACTGTACGAACTCAAGTGCACTAAGTGCGAATATCAAAAAGATTAATGTGGAATAATTGTAAAGAAATTAAACACCTAATAGCATACTTGGAAATAAGGTCCAAGCGTCAATAAATAACTAGCAACACAATAATAACCTGCTCAATACAATATGAGAAGGATATGAAACTTGCACAATAAAAAGTGAAGTTCAGAAACTTGCACAATATTCGAAGTTGTGTAAGATAGAGAACTCGCATTCAATATAACAATCAAATGAAGTTAGGAAACTTGCTTACACGATTCATTAAATAAAGTGGTGTAAAGGTCTAGAATACTTGGAACACAATAAAAGTAGGGTTCGGATACTTGCCTGTTTGCTCAGCTACAAATAATTCTAGCTTTAATTAAATCTCCCTGAAATAACCTAACATTAATAAGTCGGTATTCCAATTAGCATGTGTAAACTAATACGAGTCTACACTAACAAGAATCTAATCATCATATAAATTTATCATGTAATTCACGTAAGTCAATCACTTTGACTGGGTCTATAAACAATTAACTCTGACCTTGATTTAATAGTGCTAGAATATCTAGTTTCTATACATCAACATAGGTTTGAACATTTAGCATTTCAAGTAATCATGCTTCAAGAATATACTTTCAAGTTTGAATCCTAGCATGCTCACCCTATTCAATTCAAAATCATATGTCTTCATGCCGGTAATTCACATACCTTAAGTTAAACAAGTTCATACTTCAGAGTTGATTACTAAAGTCATGTTATCACATAACAAGGCTAAACAATAATTAATATGTATGCTAGAGTATACTACACATATACTTTAATCACGTAGTTCGTACTTGAAATTCATTTTCTATGATTTAGCATACACATGTGAAATTTGTATATAAACAAATGAGGTTCATGTCAATACGTTTATAGGCATAATGAAATCTTAATACTTATGCTTGTATGCTCACAACATGACTCACATGGTATTTGATATTGTTTATCTTTCAAAACTTAAGTTCCCTTTCAAAAATTTCACTAAGTCCATAAAGGTCATTTAGTATAAACAAAGTATCTTGATATAGATTTCATATGCATTAGAAACACATATTTAAACCATGTAAATGTCCTCATATGGTCAAAATTTAAAAGCTACTAGCCTTCGTCAAGTTCATTTTTCAAAGTTCTTAAGTTTCTTTCTTTGAAATCGTAGAAATCTTGCAATCGTGCATGCTAGTGTGTTCAACACTTTAAGCGTACATTTTATGTCAATATCGACCATACGGTCATGTTCACGAAATCAGAATGCACATATGACACACACACGTCTCAAAATTCATGTTTGAAACCATAAGTTTTATTTTACAATCATGAGGTTTCCTTCCCTAATATGTGCTAGCATGGTCACAAATACGTATGTTGCATTAAAGAACACATACACAATAAGTAAATCAGTATTCATGCCTGCCCAAAGTGGTACAACTAAGCTATCATGATCAGAACTAAAATAGAAGGCAGGGTCTGGAGCAGGCCTGGCGCAGCTGCGCCGCTGGCCAGTTCAAAACTAGCGCAGCTGCGCAGGGCTCAAGCCAGAGGCAGACGCAGGCTGCTTCGGCAGTTCTACTAACCCATCTCAGAAACTCATACGAAATTCATTCCAGTCACAATATAAAACAATTCTATAATACTTGTAAACTAATATACTTACTACTAAGCATTTCCCAATCACTTATCATACAATCCATGCTTAGTCAAAGATTTAAGGAATTAGAAATTTATCAGAAAATGAAGAACATGTTATACCTCTATAATTGGTGTTTGCTATAATACTCTTCCTTCAACCTCAGAATGTTTATCACAAATAAATGGATTTGCTCTCAATTCTAACTTAAAGAAATTTCAGCAAATGTAAGTAAGAAGGAGAGAGTTCATTATATAGGTAAATTCAATACCTGGTTCATGCATTTATTCACCAATCCAAACCAATGAAGAACAAGCCAAACTCAGCATGAACTCCACATGAACTCCACACCTCTTGAAATCATTAGCTAGCATTGATGAATTTGAGAAGAAGATAGGCTAGTGTAGCATATGGGTTTACACGTGAAGGAGAAAAGGAATGGACTCTAATATTGGGACAAGCCAAACTCAGCATTAATAAATACCACACTTGGGTCATATTATACACATAATACACACTTTAGTTATATAATATATATACAATCCATTTCATATAACATAGGTTATAACAAATAAAAAGGGCATTCAATGTGATTCCTAATTACAAGTGTCAAGTAGTGTACTTACCTATAATCCATGTACATTTTCTATTAACACCAAATATAATACAATTGTGTATTTATTTATTACCATAGCTGTTATTATTGTAATAATAACTTAATGAAATCATTATCAATTAATAATGTTTATTTATATAAGGTAATAGGGTATACATATTAATGTTTATCCATACATTGTCACATGCTCTTATGTACACATTAGATTTATCAATCTTACATAATACAATTAAGGTTACTATATAGTCTATATATAATATATATAGCCATATCAAGGTCACATTGTATTATGTACAATATAGATAACTACCATAAATTAAAGGTTTAACATATCGCATGCTTATATAAAATAATTAACCAAGTAAATATAATATTATTATTATTTATTAATCTCTTACACATCAATTATTATTTATTCATAATAATTATTAACCAACACATTATCAATTAATTACTCCTAATTGCAATTAATCAATATGTTCAATTCATGCCACTATATTCAAATAAATTGAATATTTAATTATTAATAATTTTATCAATCCTGATATTAAAGTCTTAGGGTTAGTTCACTAATTTAAATAAACTAAAAGTGACTCCCTTTACTCATTTCACAAATTCACATAACCACATAAGGTTTAAATAAGCTCACAAACTAACTCATTAAAAATTTAAATCACATATTTAATTAATAATGGAGTTTAAAATTCATGGTCGTTACACTCCTCAACAATAACTGTTAATCCAAGTGAGGAACCAAGTCAGAGGACTTGAAGAGTTCAAAAGTGAACTAAGAAGAGATCCAAGTTAGAAGGCTTGAAGAGTTCAAAAGTGAATAGAGAAGTACCAAGTCAGAGGACTTGAAGAGTTCTAAGTGAACTAAGAGAAGTTCCAGGGCTACTGGCCTTGAAGGAATCTAAGTGATTCAGTTGTAAGAGACATCCTTAGTGGATTTCCTACTCATGGAGTAGAAGAGTGGATTAGGAGCTTTATGTGCTCTGAACCACTTAAAACCTTGTGTCTCATTGTCTCTCATTAACTGCTATAACTGTTATATCTGTTATAACTACCATAACTGTTTATCAAACCATAACTGCAATATCTTGAAGGGGAACAAAATATATATTCCGCTGCTGTCAGTATAATTAATACTGACAAAGTATTTTAAACAAATAAATTTTAAAATATCTATTCAACACCCCTTCTAGATAACTAACATGCTTTTGGGAACTAACAATTGGTATCAGAGCAGGTTCTCTCAACTAGCATACAAGCTTGAGTAGATCCAATGGCACATCTGATAAGCGAGACCAAGTTAGGTGGAGGAAGCAATCCACCTATGTGCAACAAAGACAAATTTGCCAACTCGAAAGTTCGGATGCAAGGATATATGGATTCAATAGATGGGGATCTATTTGAAACTGTACTGAATGGGCCCTATATTCCAACAAAGCTTGCACCAACTCAGATGATTCAAACAGAGTTTAGATGAACGTCAAAGCAGAATGGACTGAAACCGAGAAGAAAGATGTTCAACTAGACAAGAAGGCCAAAAACATCTTGTTCCAATCCTTAGAAGACAATCTATTTGAGAACAGGGTCAACTGCAAAACAGCGAAGGAAGTTTGGGAAGCATTGCTCATCATGTTCCACTTATGAAAGATTCACATTGCTGTTCAACTCTCTCCGAGCTTATGGAAAGATCTATCCAAACAAAGATCTTATCATCAAGTTCATGAGATCCTTGCTAAGCAAGTGGGATGCCAAAACCACTGCAATCCGAGAGTCAAAGAACCAGCATGAAATGACTGTTCAACAACTCTATGGCAACCTCCTTACCTATGAACTGGAGCTGACTCAAAGAGCAGAAACTCTATCTGAAGGAAGAAAGAAGGATAAAGGAGTTGCTCTCAAGGTAAAAGAAGAGATCTCCAAAGCTTATGATGAATACGAATCTTCATCTGATGATGATGATGATGATGATGCTGATGAAGTTATAATGCTGGCAAGAAGGCTCAGAAGGTTCATGCGCAAAGGAAGAAGCGACAAACCTAAAAGATACAGAAACATCAGTAGTCAGGAGCAGATCAATGAGCTATGCTACAACTACAAGAAGCCTGGTCACTTCATTAAAAACTGCAATAAACCCATCAAAGAAGAACAAATCCAAAGAAGGAGTTCAGAGGCTATAAGAAGCATCAGAAGAAAGACAAAGGTCTTGTAGCTGGAAGTTCATGAAGTGACTCAGACAATGACACCAATGCTGAGTCTGGAGATGATAAAGAGCCTCAAAAAGAAAACCTATGTCTGATGGCTAAGGATGCAAACAACAAGAAATATACTGACCATCCTGAGGTAAACATAGATGAGGTATTTGACTTCAACACTCCTGATGTAGATAAAGATGACTTAAGAACTGCTCTTCATGACATAACATCTGATCTATATCAATATATGAGGAGATTCAGAGTTCTGTCCAAAGATTATTCTGACCTTCAAAGAGAGAAAGAGAAAGTTTAGAAAGAACTGGAAACAACTCTACTCATTTCTGCCTCTCTCTCTCTCTCTCTTAGTTTGAAGCTGAGAATAAAATCTTAAGACAGATCAATGAACTGAGCACACAAAGAGAGTCAAATCTCACCTCTAAAATTAAGGAGTTAGAAAAGAATATCTCTACATGGAATAGATCTTCTTCATCCATGGACACCCTGATATCTAATCAGAGAAGTGTCTCTGATAGAATATGCTTAGGGTTTGGGGAATATGCTTAGGGTTTGGGGAATCTACCTCATAACCCAGTGTGGAAAAGATAAAAAAAACTAACATGAGTAGTGCTTCTAACTTAAATAGAAGTATTACATTTATAAAATCAACACAGAAGGATGAACCAGTGCAACCTTGCTCTTCTGATCCAAGACATGTTTCTGAACACTACGGATCTCATGCTGGCCTAGGGTTTAGAAAGGTGAAGAGTGACTCAGTCACCACTGCCCAACCTCGACGAATCGTAGATTCAAGTAAAACTGACTCCACGGATCAATCTGGAAGGAATCGTGGTATTGAGATTTACTCAGCACAAAACATGAACCCCAAAGATGCATGGAAAAGGAAGATGCACTATAAGGGTAAGGCCAACAAATATCCACACAAGTCCAAATGGAGAAAGAATCCACACACACACACACAAACATGAATTATATTAGATGCTTTGCATGTGGAAGATTTGGTCATAAAGCTGCATCATGCTTTCATAACACTGTGCAAGGGAGACCCAAAGTCAAGCAGATTTGGGTTCCTAAGGGTACTAACATTGCATGACCCATGCTAGTCTGGGTACCAACATGAAAGCTAAATCTGTCTGCAGAAAATGAGCACCACGACTACAACATGGTATCTGAATAGTGGTTGCTCAAGGCATATGTGTAACGATTGAGATTTTATATTTAATTTTAAATATTTATTGAGTTAAATAAATATTTTATGTGATTTATTTATTGGATTAAATAAATAAATTATGTGATTTATGGAGTGATTAAATTAAGTGTTATATATTAATTAAATGAATGTGTAATATCTATTTAATTAATGTATATTAATTTTATACTATAGTTCTAATTTAATTTAGATAATTGAATTAGATGAAATATGTGATGAAGTGTTACATAAATTATAATTAGCGAGTAATTATAATTATGTGGCAATTTTATGTGATTAATTGATGTTAGATTTTAATTGATTAAATTAGTTGTTTAATATTTAATTGATTAAAATATGACATCAAAGTATGTGTTAAAATAATTTGTTAAAATAAAAGAAAAAGGATTTTAAATCAATTTTCCAAACAAGGCCTTAGTAATAATAATCTGCTTTTTTTATAAAACAAGTGGTTTAGCCATTTCAAATGTCAAAAAAATTGGTAACAGATATTGTATTTAATATATTTTGTCAGTTATATTATATACAATTAATCCTATATCTATTAGTACGTATTATATGTTAGTTTTTATTCTACGTTAGTCTATACTACGTTAGTTTAAGCCTAAAGCTAAAGAACAAAGAGAGAAAAGAGCAGAGAAAGTTAGAAATACACAGTGAGTTAGAGAGAAAGAAGAAGGAAAAAGGG
Source organism: Panax stipuleanatus (assembly GCA_020205555.1). Lineage (NCBI taxonomy): Eukaryota > Viridiplantae > Streptophyta > Magnoliopsida > Apiales > Araliaceae > Panax > Panax stipuleanatus. Next base: position 106,780,588 of record CM035115.1, read on the forward strand.
AAAAAAGCTTGGGAAGCTAGAAGAAATCACCATCACTTCTATACTCTTCTTCAAATCATCAAAAACAAAGAGTAATTTTAATTCCCTTATTTTCTATATGTTTTACTGTTATTCATGTTTTGAGTCTCTGTGAATATGAATTTCATGAAAAGGATGAAGACATGAAATAGTATGTATCAATTGTACTCTAGCATGCTTATACATGAATTATATGCGATAAAGGATTTTCAAAAAAACAAATTGTTGTTAAAATAAGTTTATATGTGAAAATAGTGTTCTTATGGAATTTCATGTTTTGGTTGAGTTTTAGAATGAAAATTTATGAAATTTTATGTAGTAATATGCATGTTTAGAATTGTTTATGATGCTATCTTCAATCATGAATATAATGCATGTGTTATAAGTTTAATTGGAGGAGAAATGTTGTTACAGTGAATTATTTTATGAACAGTATGAGTTTTATGAAAATATCAAATTGGATTTTTAAAACTTGTGATTATCGTTATTTATATGGTTTTGTGTTTTAGAAGCATGTTATATAGATGTGTTATGGTATATGTATGATTTTCAATGTCTATGTTGCTTGAAATTTTCGTTGGTTAGCTTATGGGATGAAGCAGTGAAGCAGAGAGTCGAAACTGTCTGCGTCTGGCCGCGTTGCTGTGCAGCTGCGCCGGCAGCAAGGCCAGGAGCAGCGCAGCTGCGCCGCTAGCTTTTCCATGATTCATTCCCTGCGCAGCTGCACAGCTGCGCCGTGCCCAGTACTGAGGCAGTAAAGTTTAAGTGTTGTGCAGTTTATTTTTAGCCATAGTTTAATTGTTGCTAGAATAATAACCATGTATCAAGTGGCATTACCATATCATTAGCATGAAATTGACAATTTCATAGTTTGAGGGAAAAAAAAAGTTTTGAAAACCTTAATATAGTATTTAAATTAAGCTATAATTGTTTAATTATAAAATAAGTTACTTTATTATAATTTGATTAATTATAATTAAGAGTAAATATTTAATTTAAATTATAATTTTGTGAAAATTATAATGTATAGAAGTTGATTTATTTTAATCAATTAGATATTAATTTAAATTATAACTTATGTAATTATAATTTAATAAATGCATGTTTAATTATGGATTATAAATTAATAATTGCATGATTTAATATAAATTGTGTAATTATAATGCATGATGTAGTCTAATTGATTTTAAATTATAATTATTTATAATTTAAATGGTAATTATAATTTAAGTAATTATAATTTGATTAAGTGTTTGAATTATAATTGTTTAATTATAATTTAGTTAAATACATAATTGATTTAATTATGTGAGTATGTGTGTGATGTAATTAACTATGTGATAGTTGATTATTTATTTAATTAGAGTGAGTTAATCATGAGGGTTAACCACTTATGTGAATTAGTTATGTGTTAACTAATTTAGGTTATTATGATTGGATGTATATAAGAAGTATTAAAGTACGTGAATTGAGTTAAGTAGCTTACGCTTGAGGCAAGTTTTCTAAACCCTAATCTTGTATTAATTTTTATGCAAGTTTTCTAAATCCTAATCTTGTATTAATTTTATGCAAGTCTTCTAACCCTAAACTCGTTAATTCTATACAATTTCTTGAGTTCATATATTCATTGTTGAGAATGTCATTTCCATTTCGGTATTGGACAATTATTTATTTAATTAAAATGATCTTAACTTATTGTTCAAGTAAGATCCAGTTATTATTTTAAATGCTTTAAGTTTACTTCTAAAGCATATGTTAATTCATAATTCTTTTATTTATGAATTATTGAAAGTCAATTCAACTAATCCTTAGTTGATGAACGTGAATTCTAAATTACCCTTGTAAGCTTATCCAAACCAAACTTTCTTTGGTGCAGACTTGAATTCAAATTTACTGAGTTGAACAACCCTAATTATTAGGGGAGGTTACTATGCATAGCGTTAAGATGTTTGTGCACAATACATGGTACAAAGGGCTGATCCCCCTAACTACGAGTTAAGGTCCAGAGTCTTATTGACTGTTAAAGGTTTAAATAGAAATATTTATAACCTAGGACAAGAGTTCAAAGGTCTTATGACCCTCAGATAAATTCTATATTCGAATTTTAATGTTGATAGAGAATTATTATTCAATTCTTTATTATTGAAGCAAGCTAAGTTGTTCAGATTCTTTTAAAGATATCCTTTCATGTCTATATTATTGTTAAACTCCATTGAGCTGTGGTTTGCTCACTCTTGCATTAAATAACAATTTCAGTTAAGGTTGATAACGCTGATGCTCCGTTTACAAGTAAAGGCAAGGGAAAGCAAAGCAAGTGAAGAATTGTTTTTATTTAATTGAGAAGGATTGTAATAAGACTTGAATGATATATTTTTAGTTCTGCACTTTATTATTTATGTCAAGGTTAGAGTAACCCTGAGATTGATTTTTAAAAAGGTTGTAACCCTTGTTTTAAGGGAGATTTTATTAAAGATTGTAATTTATCTTGAGATATATTGGGTAGATGTTTGTTATAGTTAGAAAGTGAACACCAAATCATGTGAAAACGAAGTACCCGGATTTGGGGGTGTCACAGGTTGGTATCAAAGTTGTAGGTTATGAAACCTTAGGTTGGAAAAACCTTAGGTAGTAGCCCTATGGTAAGATCGAAAAAATAGATGTGATAGGTAAAAGATAATAAACTACCTTATGTGCCTATGTGTTTACATTGTAGTATTCGAAGAGTGACGATTCGTTATCACGTAATAATGAACTTTAAAATTCTTTTGTCAGGATGTCGAACGTTGGAGAACCTAGTCAGGCTAGAGAGGATGTACCTCAGATGCCTAGAGAGGAGGAGCCCCGTGACATACATATTGTCTGGGAGCAGCTGGTTAGGAGAGAGTCATCTCCAGTGATCACCGTAACTGGTCGGTAGCGTGAGCTGACGCCTATTCCAGAAGAAAAGGACGAGGACGAGTCTGAAAAGGAGGAGGAGGAGGAAGAGGATCCCTAAGAGGAATTCCCACCTCACTCTACTAGTGCTGAGATGTACGAGGCAGTCTACGATAGCAACGTGGAGCTTCAAGGTCGAGTCGGAGAGCTCGAAGAAACCATTCAGCATTGGGACGAGACGATCGAAGAAATGGCAAGTGACCTAGGAAATGCACAGTGGAACCTAATACATATGGAGGTTGATAGAGATTCTGCTAGATTTGAACTGTTTGAACTGGCAAAGCTGAAGCAAGACATCCAGGAGGAGTCGAGGAAGCGTGCCAGAGCTGAAGAGTCAAGCTTGAGAGCTAATCAACGAGCTGATCGAGCTGAAGCTGAAGCTGAAGCCAAAAGGGCCAAGCTGAGGGAAACAGAGTATGCTTTTCATACAGCTATAGAAAGAGCTCAGGACCGTGGTATGTGGTGGACCGAAGAACGGCGTTTTGGGTAATGGAAGAAGAACGCAGAGAGGCTGTGCGACGTATTAATATGCCTAGGCAGTGGCAGTAGCAGTAGCAGTGGCAGTAGCAGTAGCAGTAGAAGTAGAGCTTTTGTTTACGTGTTGCTTTTGTAGTAAATAAAGTAAATCCCATAATTTGAGATAAGAATGGGATAAGTTAATAATCTAATCCTGCAACTTTTCCAGTTCAGAAAGGATGATGTAAATGGCAGAAAGGCTATCTGATTGATGTTTTAAACTACGACTAATGAATAAAAGAAGTTTATTGACGTGCTATGTGTTCTATGTGAACTGAATTGTTTAGAACGTTTAAGTATGAACTTGAATATTTAAAAATTGAATAAAGGGTCTAATAATAATATTTTCTTAACAAAAAATGCCTCCTAAAAGAAGAATAATACGTCAAAACCCCGAGGGTGCGACGAACAACAACAATAACGATGGGATGAATCCCAACTCGGTTCAGCAGTTGGTGAACTTGTTGACAGGAGCTCTTGCAAATCAGTCGCAAGTGTAGGGTACTACGTTCAAGGAATTCAAGGCAGTAGGACCGCCTGAGTTTAAAGGATCGACTAACTCTATCAAAGCTCAGACATGGGTTATGGAATTGGAGAAGGTATTTGACGTGGCTAGGGTAGGGGAAGACCAGAAGACAGCATTCGCGGCTTTCATGTTGAAGTCGGATGCTAGTTTTTGGTGGCAAACTAACAAGACCCGAGAGGGAGAAGGAGTCATCACGTGGGAACGTTTCAAGGAAATGTTCTACGAGGTGTACTTGTTGCGCCGTTTATGTGTTAACAAAAACGGACACAAAAACACGTGCAAGTGTACACGGTCGGCAAGTAATAACTCAGTAAGTCGAGATCGTCCCACAGAAAACGAAGTCAGGCCTAATCTATTATGTAACAGTCCATTAGCTATCTTTGTCTGCTTAAACAGTTGTCACAGTGTTCTTTAATTAATTATACTAAAATTTAAACTAGACTTAACCAATTAATAAGCGAAGGGTTCAAATAAGAGGGATATGGGATCCTAACTTCATCTAAAGCTTCATCCAGGTTAATCACACCTCAAATCATATACGGATAATCATAAAGGAATGCTAGCCGGGAGCACGAATGTGAGACTTGGTTATCTTTCAATACACCAAGTCCAAACCATATAATGTCCACAATTAAGATAGAAATCACATGAACATCAGTAAAGCCTAAACCACTATATTTTTATGTGATTTACAAGCTAAACCAATTTACGCACAAACTCCCATTAGACTACATACGGCCATACGGTATATTTCTATCCGGCTAGCGAATCATAAAACTCAGCCAATGTAAGTTTCACAAACGTATGCTAACATGGAAAAATCTAAGTTTACACTTCATTGTTTCAAGTTCATATAAACTATTAGAGTAGATGTTGATCAAGCATCTAGGCATACAAACAACTATGTTAGGCAAACCATATATTATCATCCATATATATTAAAGAGATATAAACCCTAGATTTAGCAAATAGAATCCATTAGAATCCCATAATGGAAGTTAGTTCATCACTGAACCTCCCACCATTATGGGATTCTTGAGCAACTATGAAATGAGAGAAAAAAGAGAAAGAAAGTGCAAATCCTGTGGTTTCCCCCTTTCAATAAAAGATAATAAACTTGAGTCTGGACCACAAATGAGTTCCAAGATGAACCCTAGGAATGTAATACTACTAGAGCAAGAAGGAAGAAGAAGAGAAGTCTCTACAGCATTCACACTCTCTAACCCTAGAATATAGGAACCCAAGCTTGAAAGTTAAAATCTAAGTCTGATAAAATGCTAAGTGATAATCTGTTCAATGCAACCCCAAAGCCTTATATTTGTTACATTCAGTCGAGCAAACAAAAATAAAAGGTCAACTCTTCAGTCAAGCCCCGGCGCGGCCGCGCAACCTCACTATGCTTCTCTGGCGCGGGCGCTCCAATGCTCAGAAATTGCCCCTTTGGCCTGCCAACCGGCGCAGGCGCGCCGGCTTCCTATGTATTCTGGGCTCGGCCGCGCGAGCTACTTCCTGCTGCAGCTTGACTTTCTGGTGCTTGCTTTCTTGCATAATCCTTTGCTCCTTTCTTAGTTGCTTCTTGCTCCTTCACAATGCTACATTGAGGCCATCAACATATGTTCCTCACCTCACACCATCTTCATGCCAAGCCCCCATCTGCTTCACATAGGTTCTCCACCAACTCAATATGCCTGCTTTTGCCCATACCATGCCACTTTGTCCGTCTCCATGCCAATCTACCAGCCTTGTTGCCGAGTTCATGCTATATGTTCATTTTCATGCCATACCACGCCTTTATCACACCGTTTCCTGCCTTTTGGAGTTTCCTACCTAAAATATGTAAAACAAAGATAAACGCATTAAAAGACACTAAAGTGCTTGAGTTTAAGCCATAATCAGAGTAAGATGGCGTCCAATAAGTAGGTATAAAACCTACTTATCAAATACCCCCAAAATTGAATTATTGCTTGCCCTCAACCAAAAACACAAATGCAACTACATGGTATGAACTAACTACATGAAAGTGCATCCCTAAGTAACAGCCATCAAATGAATTCCAAACAGATTCTCCTCAGAGAGATAATAAGAGCAATGATCGATGCATCGGCTCAAGCTACAGTTATATAGACATACAATCTGCAAATCACAACCTGTTACTTAGACACAGTGTATGAGTGCAATGCCATGCACAAGCTTGATAAAAGAAAAGATTTCACATACTATACTTCTAAGGAAGGAAAAATTTAGGCTTTAAGCTAAGAATTTCTTATCAAGACCAAACAATGACCAAACCAACACAAAGATACAAGCTAAAGCGCAACAAGGGCTTAATATGCTTTTAAATTCACCCGACTGTACAATACTAGGCCTTCTTAGGCTTTTCAATGATACCCATTTAACGAGCTTTCGACCAACGACTCCCAGACCAGACGGCCTTGGGGCGCTGGGTGTAGAGACAATCCCCTAAGGCGTACTTGCTCAAGTATCAAAGGCCACAAGACTTCGCTAGCCAAGGCGTTTATTCTATTTTTGCATTCTTTTTCTCAATTTATTTTTTTTTCTTTTTCTTTTTCTAAGGAGAGTGCGTCTTACGCTCCATCTCTCCTTACAACATGCATACCTAAAGTTTTTCTTCAGACTTGTATTCCAGTGTTGTTAAGGTCATTATGGCTTTTATTACACCATTCTATCAATTAAAAACAAAATTTTTCCTCTTAGAAGACAAGCATGCATTAATCTAGCCAACAAGCCACAAAAGGCAAACTATGCTATCCGGCAACATCTAAGCAACAGATTTAGATTACATCATGTATCGAATATAACTGAGCCTAAACTACTAACAGAGTTCAATAATCTGCCATATCTCGATGTCATCACAGGCCAGATCGGAATTCAACAGACTAAAACAAGGGATTATGCAATGCAATGCAACTAAACACTTACTAATTCAACAAAATGAAATAAAACTGAAATAAATAAACTAGAACTATACTGGAATGCAATGCAACTAAATGCAATAAAACTAGATGCAGACATTTACTATATGCAACAAACTACTTAACTACACCCAATACCCCCAAACTAGAAATATTCAATGTCCCCATTGAAGGTAAAGGGTCAGAAAACTCCCCTACTGTTCGGCATGGCCACCCTCCTCGGGTGGTGTATCTGGCGGAGGGTATGGCATCTCGGAAGCAAACACGGGCCACTCTAGCATGGTGCCCTGATGTACAAAGGCCTTGGCAAGCGCACGTGTCAACCCATCTGCGAACCCAACAAAATTTGCGTGCAGGGCATCAATCTTCCTCTCAATACGCCGCATTTGGCGACCATGATCTGCGGGAGGAGGGGTTGCTGCCTCGTCTGGCTGCTGCTGTGGGGGCGAGACTGGCGGAGGAGCTGCTATAATAAACCCTTTTCCCCTCGAGTGTGCTGTGCCCCCTGACCAATCCTGAAAATGCTTAATTGTGGTGTGTGTGACATCCCCACTAGGCATCTGAATCTGCTCATCGGCCCATTTGAGCCATGCCTCCACACAAAGATGGACTATAATGGATGCGTGTGGAATGGCGCCCGTGGTGCTTCCACTCATAAATCGCAGCATATTTTGATTGATCAAATGGCCCGCATCAATGTATTTGCCCGTGATAATGCCCCATAAGATTATGGCCCGCTCGACAGTAACTTCATGCTGATGAGTGGATGGCATCAGATTGGCACAAAGGAACAAGTTCCACGCCTTAGCGTAGCGGTTCAGTCCAGAGGCGGGAAAGGTGGTATATTCATCAGCGGTGTCCTTCTTTATCTTCCATACTACGCCCGGCACGCATAAGTCCCTAATCACTTGATCCAAATCAGTCTCAAATCTTTCGGCCTCGACCCAATTTACTTGCCCCGCCGGCACTGATGACAGACTCAGAACCTCCCGAATTGCAGATGGGCGGTAATCTACTGTTTGGCCTCTAACAAAGGACCGGCCGCTTTTCGTGATGCTTGCATTCACGTAGAATTCATGGACCAATGCCAACGGCACCGGAGGTGGCGTGGCACAAACACCCTGCCAGCCCATCTCACGAATTATAGTCCTCATGTCTCTGTCCTCCTTCGTCGGCTTTAACCCTCTTTCCTTAACAACTGACTTTGCCGCGATCCTATAGTATGTTATTTGGGCTTCAATGCTAATAAACTTAGTCAAATCGACGGGGATGTCGTCGTCAGAGCCACTGCAATCGGGCGAAGCAGTCGAAGCGGAAGCGGCAGTGCGTGAGCGTTTTGGACCCATGGCTAATTGGCCAGAAACTGGCTAGAACCCTTGATGAAGAATACCGAAGAACAATAACCCCCAAACTTGTATGGTGGCCACTACTTTATTCCCACTTTGAAGAACCAACCCTTGCTTGATGAAACTTCCCCCAATTGATTAAGAAAATCTCTGCAACACTACCCAAACCTAACTTGGTTGATGATGGAAACAAGAATTAGGGCTTGGAGAGGGAGATAGATATAACCGAGAAGGGGCTTAGTATATAATAGTGGATGGGGGGTTATAAAATATGAGGAATAAATGGGTGTGAACGGCTGGAACGGCCAATTTAAAACTGAATTGTCGAAGGGCTTAGGGCGCGGGAGCGCCAGGTTAGTCAAGGAGAGTCGCGCAGCCGCGAGGGTCTGGGTTGTCTCTGGCTTGCTGAATGCTGGTGCGGGCGCGCCTGTAAACAACCTGAGGTTGGCGCGGGCGCACCACCCCTTAACCTGGCCAAAAATTCATGCATTCTGTACCTATTCTGTAGCAACTAAGTGAAGAGATAAGACGTATCTTGTACCCATTATTGCACCTACACATAAAACAACCACAGTTAAATATTATTTGCTTCCCGAATGCAATGTGCATGAGTAAGATGAATGAACTGCTATTCCTTAGCAATGCTATGTATTAATCGTTTCCATGTAATTTCCCAACAAAAAAAATTGCTATAGGCTTCTATGCAGAATATTAACATGCCCAAAATATGTTCAAAGAGCTTCTAGCTCCAAAATTCTGTGCACTATGGCTGAATGCGTATGCAATGAATCATGTAAATCCCATAGAGGTATGTACAGAGCGTATCTAACTCCCAAAAATTCCATGCTACATGCCTAAAGTTCAAAAATGTAGGCGATGAGCATTCTAACACCTACAATGTTCAAAAATAGGTAAACCTTTTCCACATGCTTAGAATTAAATGGGGAAAGAGAGATTGAAGAGATAAGTCACCAGAATTAAACAGGGGAGAGAAATGTATAGAAAAACAAATGCAAGAATTAACAAGAGGAATAGATAGAGATGATGGGGTGGCTCCCATCTAGCGTTTGTTTATAGTCCATAAGCTAGACTCTGTCGGATTCGATCAAGTTATCGAAAGGATTGAGGAAACCTCCTTCCTGGACACCTCTCCACCATAGTAATGCTTCAGCCTTTGTCCATTGACTTTGAAGGGGTTATCTGGGTCCTTATCAAAAATCTCTATTGCACCGTGTGGATATACAGTCTTGATAGTGAAAGGCGCTGACCACCTTGACTTGAGCTTTCCTGGAAAGAGTCTGAGTCTGGAGTTGAATAATAGCACTGCTTGCCCTGGCTCGAATGTTCTTTCCATAATCTTGCGATCATGCCACCTTTTCACCTTTTCCTTGTACAATTTGGAATTTTCATAAGCCTGCAATCGAAACTCGTCCAATTCATTGAGTTGGAGTAGACGTTTCTCCCCTGCAGCCTTTAAGTCGAAGTTCAACTTATGGATTGCCCAATAGGCTCTATGCTCAAGCTCCAGAGGAAGGTGACACGCCTTTCCATACACAAGCTGAAACGGCGACATTCCCAGTGGTGTTTAATAGGCAGTCCTGTAAGCCCATACCGCATCATCTAACTTCAATGACCAATCTTTCCTTGTGGGGTTCACAATCTTTTCCAGTATTCTTTTTACCTCATGATTTGACACTTCGGCTTGACCATTGGTTTGGGGATGATAAGCTGTAGCTACTCAATGATTTACCCCATACTTAGCTAACAAATCTGTAAACTAGCGATTGCAAAAGTAGGTGCCCTCGTCGCTAATGATTGCCCTGGGAGTTCCAAACCTCGTGAAAATGCTCTTTTGTAAAAACCTCAGAACCACCCTAGCATCATTCGTCGGTAGAGCTGCCACTTCCACCCATTTAGATACGTAATCGACTGCCAGAAGGATGTACAAGTTCCCACATGATGAAACGAATGGCCCTAGAAAGTCTATCCCCCAGACATCAAAGATCTCCACCTCGAGGATTGTACTCAGGGGCATTTCATTTCTCTTTGATATATTTCCTACCCTCTGACATCTATCACATCTTTGAACAAAGCTGTAAGCATCCTTAAAGATAGTAGGCCAATAAAAACCTGCTTGCAAAACCTTGGCCGCTGTCCTTTCACCTCCATAATGGCCTCCATACAAAGATGAATGGCAATCCTGCAGCACACTCTCCGTCTCGCTAAATGGAATGCACCTTCTAATCATCTGATCGGCACACTGCTTGAACAAGTACGGTTCATCCCAAATAAACCATTTCACATCATGCAGAAACTTCTTCTTTTGATGCCTAGTCAAGTCAGAAGGAATGATATTGCCCACTAGGAAGTTTGCAAAATCTGCGAACCATGGCACTTAGCCTTTCACCACAAACAATTGCTCATCTGGGAAGGATTCATTTATCATCATTTTGTCATTTGCATCCCTTCCCGAATTTTCCAATCTTGACAAGTGGTCAGCCACTTAGTTCTCAGTCCCTTTCTATCCTTGATTTCTAGATCAAATTCTTGCAAAAGAAGGATCCACCTGATCAGACGGGGTTTGGCATCTTTCTTTGCTATCAAATATCAGATCGCTGCATGGTCGGTGTACACAATCACTCTAGTCCCAATCAAATAAGCACAAAATTTGTCGAATGCGTACACCACCGCCAAAAGCTCTTTTTTGTAGTAGTGTAGTTCAACTGGGCATCAGTAAGGGTCTTGCTAGCATAGTATATGACATGAAAGACCTTGTCCCTTCGCTGGCCTAATACAGCTCCCACAGCAAAATCGCTGGCATCACACATTAGCTTAAAAGGAAGGTCCCAATTCGGGGATGTGATCACTGGTGCCGTAGTTAACTTCTTCTTCAAGTGCTCAAATGCAGTCAGGCATTCCTCATCAAATTTAAAGAGGACATCTTTTTCTAACAAACTTCAAAGTGGCTTTGTAATCTTCGAGAAGTCCTTTATAAACCGACGATAGAAGCCTGCATGTCCCAAGAAGCTACGAATACCTTTTACAGAAATAGGCGGAGGCAAGTTCTCAATAGTCTCCAACTTAGCCCCGTCCACCTCTAATCCTTTCTTCGAAACCTTATGACCCAAAATGATACCCTCTTGTAACATAAAATGGCACTTCTCCCAATTTAGTACAAGATTCGTCTCAACACACCGTTTTAACACCATCACCAAATTCTCCAAACATAGGGCAAAGGAGTCTCCAAAAATAGAAAAATCATCCATGAATACTTCAACATTTTGCTCAACCATATCGGAGAAAATGGCCATCATACACCTCTGAAAGGTAGCCGGGGCATTGCACAAACCGAAAGACATCCTTCTAAACACAAATTTACCATATGGGCAAGTAAAAGTAGTCTTTTCTTAATCTTCTGGGGCTATCATTATTTGATTGTATCCTGAGTACCCATCCAGAAGGCAGTAATATTCACGACCGGCCATCCTGTCTAGCATCTGATCAATGAACAGGATGGGAAAATGATCTTTCCTGGTAGCCTTGTTTAGTCTGCTGTAGTCCATGCAGACTCTCCACCCCGTCACTATTCTGATCGGAATTAGCTCGCTATGTTTATTGGATACCACGGTCATACCCCCTTTCTTCGGCACACACTGCACCGGGCTCACCCAAGAGCTGTCTGATATTGGATAGATAATCCCTGCATCTAACCACTTTAACATCTCCTTCTTAACCACTTCCTTCATGATAGGATTTAATCTGCGCTGTTGCTCCACTGATGGTTTGCTATCATCTTCCAGCAGGATTTTATGCATACAAAATGCTGGGCTGATCCCCTTTATATCTGCTATGGTCCATCCAATTGCCGATTTAAACTCTCTTAGCACCCGTAGCAGTTGTTCTTCCTGACAAGATGTTAGCACAGCAGAAATAATAACAGGCAACTTTGAAGATTCACTTAAAAATGCATACCTTAAATGATCTGGAAGAGGTTTAAGATCAAGATCTGGAGGCATCTCAAGAGAAGGCTTGAGTCGTTTTGATGCCTCCCCAGCAAGTTTTACTGGCTCGATAGGCATCTTAAACTTTCGCATCTTTGGTGCTGTGTCAAGAATTTGCACGTACTCAGCAACTTCAGTGTCCTCAATATTTGAATCTCCCAGGATAGCACTTTCCAAAGGCTCAGTACCCACCAGATTTCCAACTCCTTCATTCATCACCCTATCTATCACATCAATTCGAAAGCACTCTTCCTCGTCGGTGGGAAACTTTATAGCCCTAAAAACGTTGAAAGTGACTTCTTGATCATGCACTCTCATGGTTAACTCTCCCTTCTGGACATCTATAAGAGTTCGTCCCGTGGCAAGGAAAGGTCTCCCAAGGATGATTGGGATGTTTCTGTCTTCTTCGTAATCAAGGATGATGAAGTCAACTGGGAAGATAAATTTGTCCACTCTAACCAAAACATCTTCCACAATACCTCTAGGATAAGTGATGGATCTGTCAGCAAGTTGTAGTGATACATTTGTCGGCTTGGGAGCCGGCAATCCCAATTGATTGAATACGGACAGAGGCATCAAATTTATGCTAGCTCCTAAGTCACAGAGGCATTTGCTAAAAGACAAATTTCCAATGGAGCAAGGTATTGTGAAACTGCCCGGATCCTTAAGCTTTGGAGGTAATTTATGCTGTAATACTGCACTACACTCTTTTTTGTTAAGGCCACTATCTCAAAGTCCTCTAATCGTTTCTTCCTTGATAGAATACCCTTCATGAACTTCGCGTAACTTGGCATTTGTTTTAATGCCTCTGCGAAGGGTATGTTTATCTACAGTTTCTTAAACACCTCCAAAAACTTAGCGAACTGTCTGTCGTCCCTTTGCTTGTGCAATCTTTGTGGGTAAGGAACAGTAGGGTACACATATGATGGTTTGGTTATGATTTTCTCAGTGGTTTCCTCCTTATCTGCCGTAATAATCTTTCCTCCATCATTTCCATCAACCAACACTGGCTTAGGGTTATCTGCATCCTGGCGCGCCTGCGCCAGGTTTTGGCCTTCCTAGGGCGCGGTCGCGCCAGCCTCCAAGTCTGAAGTCCGCCTCCTAGACCTTAGGGTGATGGCTTGGCATTGCTTCTTTCCCTCCCTTTTCTCTGGATTCGTCTCTGTATTACTGGGAAGAGTCCCTTGAGGTCGATTGAGAACCGCATTGGCAATTTGACCAATTTGCGTCTCCATCATCTTAAGAGATATAGCTTGGCTCTTCACGATTAACTTAAGTTCATCGATTTCCACTCTCTCCCCTGACTTATTTTCTGGCTGAGGTACCGGTGGGGGATCATGCTGTTGTTGAAAACCAGGAGGGTAGGGGGTTTTGGTGCATACTGGTGATGAGCTTGCTGTGGTTGATATTGTTGTTGAGATTGAAATTGTTGTGGTTGTGGTTGAGCCGATTGATATTGGTGTTGTTGGTTTGATGTATGGTATTGTGGCTGAGATGTTTGAGGATGGGGGTGTTGGACATTCTGAGTATTACTCCAACTAAAGTTAGGATGGTTTCTATTATTGGGACTGTAAAAATTTTGAAATTGACTGTGGGGTTTTTGGTAGTTGCTCACAAACTGTACTGATTCTGTACTAATAGCACATTGGTCTGTTTGATGTGACCCTGCACAAATCTCACAGATACAAGCAACTGTCTTGACTTTTTCTTCTGCCAATGAATCAATCTTCTTTGCCATGGCTGCCATCTGGGCAGACAATGCTGTAATGGCATCCACTTCTAACATCCCTGCAACTTTCGGTTGTACCATCCTGGCCGTTGGATTCTGATACTCGTTTGCTGCCATGGTCTCAAAGAGCTCATACGCTGTCGAAAAATCTTTTTTCCAGATAGCTCCCCCCAATGCAGCGTCAATAATTGGCCTTGATTGCCATCCCAAACCATTGTAAAAAGAGTTAATCACCATCCACTCTGGCATGCCATGGTGTGGACACTTCTGGAGAATCTCCTTATAACGGTCCCAAGCTTCATATAATGTTTCCCCTGGATGCTGTGCAAAGGTACTCAGGTCTCTCCTCATTGCAGCGGTCTTGGCCATAGGAAAGAACTTGGTCAAGAATTTCTGAGCACAGTCTTCCCATGTAGTTATTGACCCTGAAGGCAGTGAGTGAAACCAACTTTTTGCCTTATCCCTCAAGGTGAAAGGGAATATTCTAAGTTTCACTGCATCATTGGGGACGTTGTTGTATTTAAACGTGTCACATATTTCTATGAAGCTCATAATATACTCGTTGGGATCTTCGGAAGGCAAACCCCCAAATTGGAGATTATTTTGTATCATCTGCAATGTTCCTGGCTTTATCTCAAAAGTGTTCGCCGCAATTGCTGGCCTCACTATACTTGATTGCAGATTGGTGAGTTTGGGCATGGAATAGTCTTGCAAGGCCCTCTGCTATTCACCCATTTGATGAAGTGGTTCAGGTTCTTCTCGAGGATTGATGTTTCGGATGTTAGCTCTCCACGCTCGACCGTTGATGTGCTCTTGGTGAGGCACTAATTCAGGATATGAGGCTCGAGTGTGCATAAACTATCCACGAGTACCTGAAACACAATTAAAGATAAAATTAGAAATGAGGTAAGAAGAGATTTGTTCAAGTCAGTCAAATTTAACGAAAACTGATGTCAATCTGATTAAACTAAAATTGTGTCCCCGACAATGGCGCCAAAAACTTGTTGCGCCGTTTACGTGTTAACAAAAACGGACACAAAAACACGTGCAAGTGTACACGGTCGGCAAGTAATAACTCAGTAAGTCGAGATCGTCCCACGAAAAATGGAGTCAGGCCTAATCTATTATGCAACAGTCCATTAGCTATCTTTGTCTGCTTAAACAGTTGTCACAGTGTTCTTTAATTAATTATACTAAAATTTAAACTAGACTTAACCAATTAATAAGCGAAGGGTTTAAATAAGAGGGATATGGGATCCTAACTTCATCTAAAGCTTCATCCAGGTTAATCACACCTCAAATCATATACTGATAATCATAAAGGAATGCTAGCCGGGAGCACGAATGTGAGACTTGGTTATCTTTCAATACACCAAGTCCAAACCATATAATGTCCACAATTAAGATAGAAATCACATGAACATCAGTAAAGCCTAAACCACTATATTTCTATGCGATTTACAAGCTAAACCAATTTACACACAAACTACCATTAGACTACATACGGCCATACGGTATATTTCTATCCGGCTAGCGAATCATAAAACTCAGCCAATGCAAGTTTCACAAACGTATGCTAACATGGAAAAATCTAAGTTTACACTTCATTATTTCAAGTTCATATAAACTATTAGAGTAGATGATAAGTGGCTTTTATGACCACTTATTCGGATAGTAACCAACTCATTCTGTTCCTTAAACTCAAGTATCATTGTGCCTTTTATGTGTTTTTGCTTTGTTTTGTGATTTTCAGGTTTAGAAACTCTCCGGGTGCAAATTGAGCTTAAAAGGGCAAAAGAACGCTTAAATGGGATAAAGCACTAAAATGGGCTTAAATAATGAAGATAGCATGGGTGAGGAAGCAATGAAGGTAATGCCACGAGTCTAGACGCCAAAAGGAGCAAGAATGGCCTTTGAAGCAAAAATAAGAAGGAAGTGCAATCCGGACATCATTTGGGTGGTTCATGTTCATTTCATGTTCTTGGATTGGAACATGGTTCATATTGTAGAGCATCTTATAAGCTTTTCGGAACATCTTGAATCATCCAAATCGGAGTTCGGAGATGAGAGTTATGCCCCATATACCAACGAACGTTAAACTTCACGGTTTTGAGTTTTCATGCATAGCTGTCACTTGGAGCTTAATTTCAGCCTTCATCCATCCAATTTTCTCAATGTTCAAAGAATAAAAGTTGTAGAGCTCTTCGATAGCTTCGATTTGACAGGTGGCAGGCCTCGTAACTCCTCCCAGATCAAAAGTTATGGCCATTTTACCAGAGGACTCTGCAGCAAAAAATCCTTGGCGCGGGCGCGCGAATTTTAGGCCATTTTTGGGCGCGGCCGCGCCAGTCCCCAGCTGTGCCAAACTTGACTTTTCAATTGAACGGGACTTGGCTTTTGATTGGGATATAAAGGGGCTCGTTTGGGACAAGAAAGGGCATCATATATTGGCCCTAAGCCCTAGTTTCTCTCTTTTCTTCCTTTACATATTGTTTAGTCTAGATTAGGAGTAGATTAGAGAGTAGATTAGTGCTAGTTTAGTTAGTTAGTTAGATTCTAGGGTTAGATTAGAGAAGAAGATTGAAGCAAGAGATTGACATTGAAGATCCACACTTGGAGAAAGAACAAAGATTTGCAATTTCTATCTCTTCACTCTCCTTGTATTCAATTTATATTTGGATAATGTATAATCTACTTGTGGATAATATATTCGAGTTGTCTATGACTTAAATCATATTTTGAGGTTTCAATTGAACCTAATGAGTAGTTTAATTTGATATTCCTTCCATGATGGTCTTATTTGATTACTATGTGTTTGTCTATTGCGATGTATGCTTTCATTGCTTAATTGAGTCATGAACCCCACATAGGATTGAAAGACAAAGTGTGGGTTTAGATCTAATCGTAGTAGCGGGCGATTGTACGTTCATATGGCGTTGGACGTATGATTTGTGCTTAGGATAGACATATACTAAAGCGCCGCTCGTAGTCAATAGAGGACTTGACCTTAAACCCTATTTATTTGTAAACACCATAGACATATAGGGGTTTAGATAATGTGGGTGTTGACATGCGTTCTATCATCTGTGAATTGCACGTGATATGGATTAGGTGCATCGAAAGATGGCCTTCTCTTACCTTCGTGTTCTCGGCTAACAACTGTAATGATTAATTTGACCTAATTGGAAGTGTGTCGACTTAGACGAATCATTAGGGGAAATTAGAATCTCTTATCTTCATTATCTGATTTTACTCTAGGATTAATTAGTTTAAGTTTACTTCCTTGCCTAGTTTAAAGTAGTTTTAATTCTTTCTCTTTACCACCCGTTTAAATAAGACTGAAATAATTATGTGCTAGAGCTTTGGCGACCTTTTATCTGTTAATTCCTCATGGGAACGATATCTTTACTCACTCTTTATTACTTATTGACCGCGTATACTTGCGCGTTAATTGTGTCATCTAATCGGACCAACAAGTTTTTGGCGCCGTTGCCGAGGATTTATTTGATAACTGTTTGCCAACATTCGTTTAATCAAATTAGTCTTAATTTAAACTTTTTATTTTTGTTTAATTCTCTTCTCATATTCTCTTTTCAGGTACAATGGACTTAAATTTCTATCCATGGAACTGTACAAGACAAGAGCAACCAAGGGAAGCGTACACTGATGGCGTCAACCTAATTGCAACACTTTCAGCACAGCTAGAGGTTCTCTCGAGGAAACTGGATACTGTCTCAGCTCAGCAGAATCGAGAGACGGCAGTGACCTATGACTACGGTGCTGGGAGCTACGCGAGCCATCAGGAGCCTATCAGTTATGGACAGGAGCAGTATGGGGGTGGTTATTCCTACACCGAACTTATCCCACTTATCAACAAGATTTGGGGTATCACCTAAACCCTTCATCAGACTACTATCAAGACCAACACTAGGATCCAAATCCCGCATTCGCCCCAGAATGCACCTTCCAAACTCCAGTTTATGAGCCTCAACGCAATTTTGAGGGTGACACAAAAAATGCAAGCTTGGAGGAAGGAAGTGGCATAGAATCACTAAAGGACATCTTGAATGAGCAACAGAAGTCATTCAAGAGTATTCAGAACTGGGCAGAGCAGATTAGCAAGGCCTTGATGATAGAGGATGAACAAGGGATGCAAAACCATACTGTGAGCTATCAAGAACAATATGAGCCAAGTCCAACTTATGCACCAGAACCCCCATATCAATCCCCATGTTTACTAGGAGAACAGTCTCCATTGGAATTCATGTATAGGAGCTTAGAAAGCCAAGAAGAGAGGCTTAGGAGCCAAGGGCAATCAAGCCAGAACTTCCAGAATCAGATGGCCCTAATCCACAACACTCCTACCAATGAGCATCAGTACATGGTGCCCGAGGCTGAAATAAAAAAGAAAGGATTGGAAATTATGTGGGGGAATTCCATAGCATCGACAAAGGAGACCTTGATTGAGCAAGAGCAATCGATTGAGGATCTTCAGATTTGGGTGGAGTAGATTAGCATGGCATTAAGGAAGGAGGAGATATGTGAACAAGAGACAACAGTGCAAGATTTTGTGCCTCCAATAACTGAAACCATAAGTTATGACCCTCAAAAAGATTGGTGCTATGAGATGGATGCAGATACTAATGAACAGCCTGAGGTGCACTTGGAACTGGATGAACGAAAGGTAATGGATATCGAGGAGCCAATTGGGGCTGTGGAGTATGAATGTGAACCGACAGTGACAATTCCCCAAGAGCCTTCTCCGCCGAAGTTTGAAACACCAGTCAAGTTTGCACACCCTTGCCCCCTTGGAAGCCATATTACAGATACGGATCTCGATGACATGAGAGAGTCCGTGAGCTTCAAACCATAGTGGTCAGAAGAGAAGAGAATAGAAGAAGAGTCCGTTGTGTGGTCTATACCTCCATGCCCCGATCATTTCACCTACACAACAGAACCCGTGCCTAGCTCCCCGACCTTTTATCCGGGGAATTCATATACATATCCGATGCTAAGTAGTTTAAATCTGAGTCCTCCTCTATTGGGAAGCCTCCAAAAGCATATAGCAATTCTGATGGATGGAGGGGTTCTCCAATATCGTCGGGGAGTCGGATAACAGTGGTCAGACACAGTCCAGCTAGAGGACTATAAATCAAGCGCTCGATGGGAGGCACCCCATCATTTCTCTTTCTCCCTCTTTGTTTAATTCTCCATTTCCTGCTTTCTATCATACTTCCCTCCCCCTTGTTTAATTCTTATTAGTTTAGTATTTAATTTAAAATTTTTGCATACTATAGGAATTAGGAGTTCATTGCCTACATTTTTGAACTTAGGCATGAATGCGTATATTTTTTGGATTACAAAGCTTATAGCATATTTTTGATGCACTTGCATTGTTTATACGCACTTAGAGAATTTTTGGGAATTTAAATGCATATATCTTTCCATGTTTAATTCTCTTGATGTAAATATTAAGTATTAACTTTTGATGGTTTAATAGGGCTTAATAAGTCTTGTCTGCATATTTCAGTTTAAAAGCTGCTTAGGAGCAAAGTTCAAATGCCATAGCCTCTGTGCCTAGAAAAATTCTACAGAAAATAGGATCTGGCATGCCGCGCGGCCGCGGCAGGATAAGCTTGAGCTAGCGCGCGGCCGCGCCACACATGCAGACTTAACCTGACTTGGGAAAAATTCTGGCAGCTTTTGGGGGCACCGCTTCATGTCAATTATCTGCAGCACCCAGCCTCATTCCCTCTCATCCCAAACCCTCAAGTTAATTAATGCAATCCCCCATCTCTTCCATTTCATGCAATCCCCTCCACTACAAGCCTTAGTTTTGAAAACCTCCTACCTCCTCAATCCAAAGTACCAATTCTCATCCACCTCATCCTCTTAACCTGATCAATTGAGATATTGAGTGTGGGATCTCTAGCAGAGCAAGATTGATATGGAGTTGGGTTGGTTCATTGAGTATAGTGTTGAGCGGAGTTTATTTTGCCAGAGCAGAGAGAGGCGGGGAAACTTCTGAGAGGGCGTCATTTCATTTCATGCAGCATCAGAAGCCAAATAGGGGAGTTTCTTTTTACCTTTACCTTCAATGAGGACATTGAATAGTTTAAGTTTGGGGGTATTGGCTTTATTTTGCATATAGGATAGTTCATTTCATTTTGCATATTGTGTTTGTTTATATAGTGCATATAGGTCATGTTTTGTTAAAATTTGTAAAAATTTTAAAAAAAATTCTTTTGTTTTGCATTCTGTGTTAGAGCATACTGCATGAATCCAGTTTTCAGTTGGTTAGTTATGTATGTTGCCTGTGGAGAAACTGAAATCACTTGATTGTTGAACTAATTTGAGACTTAAGCCTGATTTCATGGTCATATATGTAAATCCTTATCTGTCAGATACTGTGTAATCAATGAGTACGATAGAGTAACCACCATGATATGTTAAGTTTAAATGTTTACATACTTGTCTTCTGGTGGAAAAACTATGTTTTAATAAAAGAGTTTCAATTCGCATATAATAATAACTAGACTGTTAAAAGCTTAAGTTTGGGGGAAACAAGGGACATGCATGATATATGCGGGGAGATGGAGCGTAAGACGCACTCCCTTGCAGAAAAAGAAAAAGAAAAAGAAAACAAAAGAAAAGATTAAGAAAAAGAAAAAATAGAATAAACACTTCGGCTACGTCGAGTTCTGTGGCCTTTGATATTCGAGCAAGTAAGCCCTAGGGGTGTCTCTACACCTAGCGCCCTAAGGCCGTCTGGTTTGGGAGTCATTGGTCGAAAGCTCGCTACATGGATATCATTAAAGAGCCTAAGAGAACTAGGCATTGCACAGTCGATAGTGTACACGGGAAAGTGCGAATACGCCCTCGTGAGTAATAAAAACTTAATGAAAACCCCCTGTTGACTCTTAACTCTAGTAATACATGGTTTTAGTTAGAACTTATATAATTTACTGTTTTTCTTAAGTTAAAGCTTGTTTTTCCCATAAGAAGCATAGTATATGAGTTATTTATCTGAATGCATATCTAATGGTTGCTAGGCACACAACGCACAATACATCAGTGCTGACAGTTTTGGATTTGCAGAATATGCCTTATTGTATTGTTTTAGGTAGCTTATCTGTTCGACTATCTCGTGGTTTTCTGAGGCATTTCTTTGAAAGTTCAATGCTGGCTGGGAACTTGGATTCGCATTCATGATAGCGTAGGTTGCATACATTGTAGATACTGCATTGCATCTTTTGTTTAGTTTTGTTTTGGTTGCTTGAGGGCAAACAACGTTTAAGTTTGGGGGTATTTGATAAGTGGTCTTTATGACCACTTATTCGGATAGTAACCAACTCATTCTATTTCTTAAACTCAAGTATCATTGTGCCTTTTATGTGTTTTTGCTTTGTTTTGTGATTTTCAGGTTTAGAAACTCTTCGGGTGCAAATTGAGCTTAAAAGGGCAAAAGAACGCTTAAATGGGACAAAGCACTGAAATGGGCTTAAAGCATGAAGATAGCATGGGTGCGGAAGCAATGAAGGTGATGCCAGGAGTCTAGAGGCCAAAAGGAGCAAGAATGGCCTTTGAAGCAAAAATGGGAAGAAAGTGCAATCCGGACATCGTTTGGGTGGTTCACGTTCATTTCATATTCTTGGATTGGAACTTGGTTCATATTGTAGAGCATCTTATAAGATTTCTGAAACATCTTGAATCATCCAAATCGGAGTTCGGATGCGAGAGTTATGCCCCGTATACCAACGAACGTTAAACTTCACGGTTTTGAGTTTTCATGCACAGCTGTCACTTGGAGCTCAATTTCAGCCTTCATCCATCTATTATTTCTCAATTCTCAAAGAATGAAAGTTGTAGAGCTCTTCGATAGCTTCGATTTGATAGGTGGCAGGCCTCGTAACTCCTCCCAGATCAAAAGTTATGGCCATTTTACCAGAGGACTCTGCAGTAGAAAATCCTTGGCGCGGGCGCGCGGATTTTAGGCCATTTTTGGGTGCGGCCGCGCCAGTCCCCAGCTGTGCCAGACTTGACTTTTCAATTGAACGGAACTTGGCTTTTGATTGGGATATAAAGGGGCTCGTTTGGGACAAGAAAGGGCATCATATATTGGCCCTAAGCCCTAGTTCCTCTCTTTTCTTCCTCTACATATTGTTTAGTCTAGATTAGGAGTAGATTAGTGCTAGTTTAGTTAGTTAGTTAGATTCTAGGGTTATATTAGAGAAGAAGATTGAAGCAAGAGATTGATATTGAAGATCCACACTTAGAGAAAGAACAAGGATTTGCAATTTCTATCTCTTCACTCTCCTTGTATTCAATTTGTATTTGGATAATGTATAATCTACTTGTGGATAATATATTCGAGTTGTCTATGACTTAAATCATATTTTGAGGTTTCAATTGAACCTAATGAGTAGTTTAATTTGATATTCCTTCCATGATGATCTTATTTGATTACTATGTGTTTGCCTATTGCGATGTATGCTTTCATTGCTTAATTGAGTCATAACCAATTACTGTGATAACCCCACATAGGATTGAAAGACAAATTGTGGGTTTAGATCTAATCGTAGTAGCGGGCGATTGTACGTTCACATGGCGTTGGAAGTATGATTTGTGCTTAGGATAGACATATACCGAAGCGCCGCTCGTAGTCAATAGAGGACTTAACCTTAAACCCTATTTATTTGTAAACACCATAGACATATAGGGGTTTAGATAATGTGGGTGTTCACATGCATTCTATCATCTGTGGATTGCACGTGATATGGATTAGGTGCATCGAAAGATGGCCTTCTCTTACCTTCATGTTCTCGGCTAACAACTGTAATGATTAATTTGACCTAATTGGAAGTGTGTCGACTTAGGCGAATCATTAGGGGAAATTGGAATCTCTTATCTTCATTATCTGATTTTACTCTAGGATTAATTAGTTTAAGTTTACTTCCTTGCCTAGTTTAAAGTAGTTTTAATTCTTTCTCTTTACCACCCGTTTAAATAAGACTGAAATGATTATGTGCTAGTGCTTTGGCGACCTTTTATCTGTTAATTCCTCGTGGGAACGATATCTTTACTCACTCTTTATTACTTGTTGACCGCGTATACTTGCGCGTTAATTGTGTCATCTAATCGGACCAACAGTAGATGTTGATCAAGCATCTAGGCATACAAACAACCATGTTAGGCAAACCATATATTATCATCCATATATATTAAAGAGACATAAACCCTAGATTTAGTAAATAGAATCCATTAGAATCCCATAATGGAAGTTAGTTCATCACTGAACCTCCCACCATTATGGGATTCAAACCAAGCATTGAGCAACTATGAAATGAGAGAAAAGAGAGAAAGAAAGTGCAAATCATGTGGTTTCCCCCTTTCAATAAAAGATAATAAACTTGAGTCTGGACCACAAATGAGTTCCAAGATGAACCCTAGGAATGTAATACTACTAGAGCAAAAAGGAAGAAGAAGAGAAGTCTCTACAACCTTCACACTCTCTAACCCTAGAATATAGGAACACAAGCTTGAAAGTTAAAATCTAAGTCTGATAAAATGCTAAGTGATAATCTGTTCAAAGCAACCCCAAAGCCTTATATTTGTTACATTCAGTAAAGCAAACAAAAATAAAAGGTCAACTCTTCAGTCAAGCCCCGGCGTGGCCGCGCGACCTCACTGTGCTTCTCTGGCGCAGGCGCGCCAATGCTCAGAAATTGCCCCTCTGGCCTGCCAACCGGCGCTGGTGCTCCGGCTTCCTATATATTCTGGGCGCGACCGCGCGAGCTACTTCCTACTGCAGCTTGACTTTTTGGTGCTTGCTTTCTTACACAATCCTTTGCTCCTTTCTTAGTTGCTTCTTGCTCCTTCACAATGCTACATTGAGGCCATCAACATATGTTCCTCACCTCACACCATCTTCATGCCAAGCCCCCATCTGCTTCACATAGGTTCTCCACCAACTCAATATGCCTGCTTTTGCCCATACCATGCCACTTTGTCCGTCTCCATGCCAATCTACCAGTCTTGTTGCCGAGTTCATGCTATATGTTCATTTTCATGCCATACCACGCCTTTATCACATCGTTTCCTGCCTTTTGGAGTTTCCTACCTAAAACATACAAAACAAAGATAAACGCATTAAAAGACACTAAAGTGCTTGAGTTTAAGCCATAATCAGAGTAAGATGGCATCCAATAAGTAGGTATAAAACCTACTTATCAGTACTTTCCAGCGAGTTCCCAGGACCAGATGGAGGTCCAGTTCCTAGAACATAAGCAGGGAGGGATGACGGTGTTCGAGTATGCTGCTAAGTTCAACGAGTTGTCCAGGATTGCTACATACCAGGTCAGCACTGACGCTAGGAAAGCGAGAAGGTTTGAGCGGGGACTGAAGCCCTAGCTCTACAGAAACGTTTCCATGTTTCAGCTGAACACATTTGCAGCTATGCTGGAGAAAGCCATACTCGCTGAAGGAGGAAGCGAAGCGGTGACGAAGTTTAACCAAGATAAGAAGAAGAAGAATGAGGTAGAAACCAAGACTGGGGGTAGCAGCGCTGTGAACCAAAAGAGGAAATGGTATGACAACACCTCTGCTGGGAGTTAGCAGGGAAGCCAGCAGAAGAGGAAGTTCAAAGCATGTGCTACATGCGGTAAGAATCACACTGGCGTGTGCATGAAGGGGAAGCGGGTGTGCTTCAACTGTGGTCAGGAAGGCCACATCGCGCCTAATTGCCCAAACCCGAAGAAGGGAGCTTGCTTTACATGTGGATCCAAGGATCACATGGCTCACAACTGCCCTAAGAAGCTGACGACAGGGTCAACAGGGAGCGAAGGGAATGGAAGCGGCAATACCGTTACTATCGTTACACCATTGCAAGCTGTTCGACCCACTGCACGGACATTCAATATGACGGTGCAGGATGCTGTGCAATCAAAAGACGTGGTGTCAGGTATTATTCCGATCAATAGTATAAATGCATATGTATATTTGATTCGGGTGCTACTTGTTCATTCATATCTGATGATTTTGTTAAAACCCTAGACTTACCTGTAGAAGAGTTAGTTTACCCTTTGAACATAGAGATTGCGAATAGGGAAGTTATTCTTGTTAGGAGCGTTTATAAGAACTGTAGACTGGACATTAAGGGTCAGGAGCTTAGAGTAGATTTGATTCCGATTAAACTTGGGGAATTCGATGTCATACTGGGTATGGACTGGTTGTTCAACCATGGGGCAATAATCGACTGTCAGAAGAAGTCGGTAAACCTTACGACTCCGTCGAAGTTAGTTTTCTATGGTAGCAAATCGCCTAGACAAGTGAGTTGTCTGACGATTATGCAAGCCAAGAAACTTCTGACGCAAGGCTGTGTGGGATATCTAGCCTACATAGTAGATACGCATAAGGAAAGCCCGAAGGTGGAGGAGATATCGGTAGTTAAGGAGTTTGTGGACGTTTTTTTGAGCGATTTGCCAGGACTTCCACCAGATAGGGAGATAGAGTTCGTGATCGATCTAGCGCCGGGAACTGCTCCGATTTCGAAGGCTCCGTACAGAATGGCTCCAGTCTAGATGAAGGAACTAATGGTTCAACTGCAAGAATTGTTAGACAAGAAGTATATTCAACCAAGCGTTTCGCCGTGGGGAGCGCCTATTTTAATCGTGAAGAAGAAGGATGGGTCGATGCGTCTTTGCATTGATTATAGGGAATTGAATAAAGTTACGATCAAGAATAGGTATCCTTTACCTAGGATCGATGACTTGTTTGATCAGTTGAAGGGTGCGAAGTACTTCTCGAAAATCAATTTCAGAAGCGGGTATAATCAATTAAAGGTGAGGAAGGAAGATATACCTAAAACGGCTTTTAGGACTCGATATGGTCATTACGAGTTCTTGGTGATGTCATTTGGTCTCACGAATGCCCCAGCTACATTTATGGACTTAATGAACAGGGTGTTCAAGCCATTTCTGGACAAGTTCGTGGTGGTGTTCATAGATGACATCCTGGTTTATTCCAAGACCGAGGAGGAGCATGCTGAACACTTACGACTAACCTTAGAAGCCCTGAGACGAGAGAAGCTTTACGCTAAATTCTCAAAGTGCGAATTCTGGTTGGAACGTGTGCAATTTCTTGGCCACGTGATCGACAAGGATGGTATTTCGGTGGATCTGTCAAAGGTTGAAGCTGTTATGAATTGGGATCAGCCGAAGATGCCGTCTGAAGTGAGGAGTTTCTTGGGATTGGCAGGTTATTACCATAGATTTATCCAAGACTTTTCTAGAATCGCAACTCCGTTGACGAATTTGACTCGTAAAATGGTTAAATTTGTTTAGACGGAGAAATGTGAGGAAAGTTTTCAAGAGCTGAAGAAGAGGCTGAGTACTGCGCCTGTTTTGTCTTTACCAGATAGTTCGGGGAATTTCGTAGTATATAGTGATGCTTCACATAAAGGATTAGGTTGTGTGTTGATGTAGAGCGGCAAAGTCATTGCCTATGCGTCACGTCAGCTAAAAGATTATGAGAAGGGGTATCCGACCCATGATCTAGAATTGACGGCAGTAATGTTTGCCCTAAAGATTTGGAGGCACTACTTGTTGGTCCGATTAGATGACACAATAAACGCGCAAGTATACGCGGTCAACGAGTAATAAAGAGTAAGTACAGATATCGTCCCACAGAGAATTAATGGATAAAAGATACCAAACCACTAGCATATAATCATCTCAGTCTTATTTAAACGGATAGTAAAAAGAGTGAATTAAAACTAAGTTAAACTAGGCAAGCAATTAACTTAAACTAATTAATTCTAGAGTTAAAATCAAATAATGAAGACAAGAGATTCCAATTTCCCCTAATGATTCGTCTAAGTCGACACACTTCTAATTAGGTCAAATTAATCATTACAGTTGTTAGCTGAGAACACGAAGGTAAGAGAAGGTCATCTTTCGATGCACCTAATCCATATCACGTGCAATCCACAGATGATAGAACTCACATGAACACCCACATTATCTAAACCCCTATATGTCTATGGTGTTTACAAATAAATAGGGTTTAGGGTCAAGTCCTCTATTGACTACGAGCGGCGCTTCGGTATATGTCTAACCTAAGCACAAATCATACGTCCAATGCCATGTGAACTTACAATCGCCCGCTACTACGATTAGATCTAAACCCACACTTTGTCTTTCAATCCCATTTGGGTTATCACAGTAATTGGTCCTCAATTAAGCAATGAAAGCATATATCGTAGTAGACAATCACATAACAATAAATATAAACCAAAATGGAAGAGAAATCAACATTAACTACTCATTAGGTTCCATTAGAACCTCAAAATAGATTTAAGGCATGGACAACCCAAATATATTATTCACAAGGTTCATAGACATCATCCAAATATACAATGTAATAGCGAAGAGAGTTGAGAGATAGAGAAATGCAATTCTTTGGTCTTTCTCCAAACTTGGATCTTTGATGCTAATCCCTTGCTTCAATCTTCAAACCTAATCTAACCCTAAAAACTAACTAACTAAACTAAACCCTAATCTAGACTTAATCTACTCCTAATCTATACAAGAAATGTAAAGGAAATGGAAGAACAAGCTAGGGCTAGGCTTAAGGCCAATATTTTATTCTCTTTCTTGCCCCAAACGAGCCCCCTTATATCCCAATCAAAAGCCAAGTCCCGTGCAATTGAAAAGTAAAGTCTGGCATAGCTGAAGATTGGCACGGCCGCGCCCAAAAATGCCTTAATGTCCGCGCGCCAGCGCCAACACTTTTCTGCTGCAGAGTCCTCTGGTAAAACGGCCATAACTTTTGATTCAGGAGGAGTTACGAGGCCTGCCACCTGTCAAATCGAAGCTATCAAAGAGCTCTACAACTTTCATTCTTTGAGAATTTAGAAATAATGGATGGATGAAGGCTGAAATTGAGCTTTAAGTGACAGCTGTGCAATGAACACCCAAAACCGTGAAGTTTGACGTCCATTGGTATACGGGGCATAACTCTCGCCTCCGAACTCCGATTGGGATGATTCAAGATGTTCCGAAAAGCTTAGAAGATGCTCTACAATATTAACTAATCTCCAATCCAAGAACATAAAATGAACATAAACCCCCCAAGCGATGTTCGAATTGCATTTCCTTCCCATTTGGTCGCTTGCCTTCTTTCCATTGTCAAGCCATCAATCCTTTTAGCATTCTTTGCATCGTTTTGGCCTCAAAAGCACCGAGAGAGTTTCTAAACATAAAATCTACAAAACAAAGGAAAAACACGTGAAAAGTACAAAAGTACTTGAGTTTCAGCAACAGAACAAGCTGGTTACTATCCGAATAAGTGGTCATAAAGACCACTTATCAAATACCCCCAAACTTAAACGTTGTTTGCCCTCAAGCAACCAAAACAAAACTAAACAAAAGATGCAATGCAGTATCTACAATGTATGCAACCTACGCTATCATGAATGCGAATCCAAGTTCCCAGCCAGCATTGAACTTTCAAAGCAATGCCTCAGAAAACCACGAGATAGTCGAACAGATAAGCTACCTAAAACAATACAATAAGGCATATTCTGCAAATCCAAAACTGTCAGCACTGATGTATTGTGCGTTGTGTGCCTAGCAACCATTAGATATGCATTCAGATAAATAACTCACATACTATGCTTCTTATGGGAAAAACAAGCTTTAACTTAAGAAAAATAGTAAATCATATAAGTTCTAACTAAAACCATGTATTACTAGAGTTAAGAGTCAACAGGGGGTTTTCATTAAGTTTTTATTACTCACGAGGGCGTATTCGCACTTTTTCGTGTACACTATCGACTGTGCAATGCCTAGTTCTCTTAGGCTCTTTAATGATATCTATGTAGCGAGCTTTCGACCAACGACTCCCAGACCAGACGGCCTTTGGGCGCTGGGTGTAGAGACACCCTAGGGCTTACTTGCTCGAATATCAAAGGCCACAGAACTCGACGTAGCCGAAGTGTTTATTCTATTTTTTTCTTTTTCTTAATCTTTTCTTTTGTTTTCTTTTTTCTTTTTCTTTTTCTGCAAGGGAGTGCGTTTTACGCTCCATCTCCCCGCATAAATCATGCATGTCCCCTGTTTCCCCCAAACTTAAGCTTTTAACAGTCTAGTTATTATTATATGCGAACTGAAACTCTTTTATTAAAACATAGTTTTTCCACCAGAAGACAAGTATGTAAACATTTAAACTTAGCATATCATGGTGTTTACTCTATCATGCTTACTGGTTACACTGTATCTGACAAGTAAGGATTTACATATATTACCATGAAATCAGGCTTAAGTCTCAAATCAGTTCAACAATCAAGTGATTTCAGTTTCTTCATAGGCAACATACATAACTAACCAACTACAAACTGGATTCATGCAGAATGTCCTAACACAGAATGCAAAACAGAATGCAAAAATTTTAAAATTTTGACAAATACATGCACTAAATGAACTAACACAACATGAAATGAACTAACTACATGCAAAAACAACATGCACTAAATGAACTGACACAACATGAAATGAACTAACTACATGCAAAAACAAAACCAATACCCCCAAACTTAAAATGTTCAATGTCCTCATTGAAGGTAAAGGTAAAAAGAAAGGAACTCCCCTATTCGGTTTCTAATGTTGCATGAAATGAATTGGCGCCCTCTCAGAAGTTTCCCCCGTCTCTCTTTCTGCTCTGACAAAATAAACCCCGCTCAGCACTGTACTCAACGAACCAACCTAACTCAATATCAATCTTGCTCTGCTAGAGATTCGACACTCAATGTCTCAATTGATCAGGTTGAGAGGCTGAGGTGGATGGGAATTGGTACTTTGGATTGAGGAGGTAGGAGGTTTTAAAAACTAAGGCTTTTAGTAGGGGGAATTGCATTAAGGAAGAGATGGGGGATTGCATTAAGGAACTGAGGGTTTGGGATTATAGGGACTGAGGCTTGGGGGCTGCTAATAATTGACATGAAGCGGTACCCCCCAAAATCTGCAGGATTTTTTCCAAGATAGTTCCAGTCTGCATGTGGCACGGCCGCGGGTGGTAATGCCTTGGATTTGGCACCGCAGCGCGGGCTGCCAGATTTTTGTTTCTGCAAAATTTTTCCTATGCACTTGGTTGGCCCTTTAGTTTGGCTTCTTGCAGCATGCATTGATCCTGAGAAAGACATATAACCTTTATTAAGCCCTCATACACTATCAAAAGTATATTATCTATTTACATCAAGAGAATGAACATGGAAAGATATATGCATTTAAATTCCCAAAAATTCTCTAAGTGCGTATAAGCAATGCAAGTGTATCAAAAATATGCTATGAGCTTTGTAATCCCAAAAATATACGCATTCATGCCTAAGTTCAAAAATGTAGGCAATGAACTCCTAATCTACGAGCATTCAAAAATTTTAAACTAAATACTAAACTAATAAGAATTAAACAAGGGGGAGGGAAGTATGATAGAAAGCAGGAAATGGAGAATTAAACAAGGAGGGAGAAAGAGAAATGATGAGGAGTAGGTAATGGAGAATTAAACAAAGAGAGAGAGAGAAATGATGGGGTGCCTCCCATCTAGCGCTTGATTTATAGTCCTCTAGCTCGACTGTGTCTGCCCACTGCTACCCAACTCCCCGACGATACTGGAGAACCCCTCCATCCATCAAAATAGCTGTGTGACTTTGGCGACTTCCTAGTAGGAGCGGATGCAGATTTAAACTACCTAGCATTGGATAAGTAAAAGAATTCCCCGTCATGAAGGTTGGGGAGCTAGGCAAGGGTTCCGTTGTGTAGGTGAAATGATCGGGGCATGGAAGTATAAACCACACAATGGACTCTTCTTCTATTCTCTTCTCTTCTGACCACCATGGTTTGAAGCTCACGGACTCTCTCATGTCATAGAGATCCGTATCTGTAATGTGGCTACCAAGGGGGCAAGGGTGTGCAAACTTGACTGGCTTGTTCCACTCATGCGGAGGAGGCTATTGGGGGATTGTCACTGTTGGTTCACATTCATACTCCACAGCCCCAATTGGCTCCTCAATATCCATTTCCTTTCGCTCATCCAGTTCCAAGTGCACCTCAGGCTCTTCATCAGTATATGCATCCATCTCATAGCACCAATCTTTTTGAGGGTCATAACTCACGGTTTCAGTCATTGGAGGCACAAAATCTTGCACTGTTGTCTCTTGCTCATATACCTCCTCCTTCCTTAATGCCGTGCTAATCTGCTCCACCCAAATCTGAAGATCCTCAATTGACTTCTCTTGTTCGACCAAGATCTCCTTTGTTGATGCTAATGAGCTACCCCACATAGTGTCTAATCCTTCTTTTTCTGTTTCAGCCTCGGGCTCCATGTACTGATGCTCATTGGTAGGAGTGTTTTGGATTAGGGCCATCTGATTCTGGAAGTTTTGGTTCGATTCTTCTTGGCTCCTAATCATCTCCTCTTGGTTAGCTAAGCTCATATACATGAAGTCCATTGTTGACTGTTCTCCTTGTAAACATGCATAATTTGGACTTGGATCGTATTGTTCTTGATAGCTCACAGTATGGGTCTGCCCTTGCTCATCCTCTATCATCAAGGCCCTACTAATTTGCTCTGCCCAGTTCTGGATATTCTTGACTGACTTCTGTTGCTCAATCAAGATGTCCTTCAGTGATATGTCACCTCCTTCCTCCAAGCTTGCATTTTCTGTGTCACCCTCAAAATTATGTTGAGGCTCATAAACTGGAGTCTGGAATGTGCATTCTGGGGCATAAACGGGATTTGGATCCCAATATTGGTCTTGATAATAGTCTAATGAAGGGTTTGCTGAAGGGTCTGGGTGATACCCCCAATCTTGCTGATAAATGGGATAAGGCTCATTGTAGGAGTACTCACCCCCATACTGCTCCTGTCCATAACTGATAGGCTCCTGATAGCTCATGTAGCTCCCAGCACCATAGTCATATGTCACTGGCTCTCGACTCTGTTGGACTAAAACAGTATCCAACTTTCTCGAGAGCTCCTCTAACTGTGCTGAGAGTGTGGCAATTGGGTCGAGTCCATCAGTGCTTGCTTCCCTTGGTTGCTCTTGTCTTGTACAGTTCCATGGATAGAAATTTAAGTCCATTGTACCTGAAAAGAGAACAAATGAAGAGAATTAAAACAAAAATAGAAAGTTTAAATTAAGACTAATTTGATTGAAACTAATGTTGGCAAACAGTTATCCAAATAATTCCCGGCAACGGCGCCAAAACCTTGTTGGTCCGATTAGATGACACAATAAACGCGCAAGTATACGCGGCCAACGAGTAATAAAGAGTAAGTACAAATATCGTCCCACAGAGAATTAATGGATAAAAGACACCAAACTACTAGCACATAATCATATCAGTCTTATTTAAACGGATAGTAAAGAGAGTGAATTAAAACTAAGTTAAACTAGGCAAGCAATTAACTTAAACTAATTAATTCTAGAGTTAAAATCAGATAATGAAGACAAGAGATTCCAATTTCCCCTAATGATTCGGCTAAGTCGACACACTTTTAATTAGGTCAAATTAATCATTACAGTTGTTAGCCGAGAACACGAAGGTAAGAGAAAGCCATCTTTCGATGCACCTAATCCATATCACGTGCAATCCACAGATGATAGAACGCACGTGAACACCCACATTATCTAAACCCCTATATGTCTATGGTGTTTACAAATAAATAGGGTTTAGGGTCAAGTCCTCTATTGACTACAAGCGGCGCTTCGGTATATGTCTAACCTAAGCACAAATCATACGTCCAACGCCATGTGAACGTACAATCGCCCGCTACTACGATTAGATCTAAACCCACACTTTGTCTTTCAATCCCATGTGGGTTATCACAGTAATTGGTCATGACTCAATTAAGCAATGAAAGCATATATCGTAGTAGACAATCACATAACAATAAATATGAACCAAAATGGAAGATAAATCAACATTAACTACTCATTAGGTTCCATTGGAACCTCAAAATAGATTTAAGGCATAGACAACCCAAATATATTATCCACAAGGTTCATAGACATCATCTAAATATACAATGTAATAGCGAAGAGAGTTGAGAGATAGAGAAATACAATTCTTTGGTGTTTCTCCAAGCTTGGATCTTTGATTCTAATCCCTTGCTTCAATCTTTAAACCTAATCTAACCCTAGAAACTAACTAACTAAACTAAACCCTAATCTAGACTTAATCTACTCCTAATCTATACAAGAAATGTAAAGGAAATGGAAGAACAAGCTAGGGCTAGGCTTAAGGCCAATATTTTATGCTCTTTCTTGCCCCCAAACGAGCCCCCTTATATCCCAATCAAAAGCCAAGTCTCGGGCAATTGAAAAGTGAAGTTTGGCACAGCTGAAGATTGGCGCGGCCGCGCCCAAAAATGCCTTAGAGTCCGCGCGCCCACGCCAACACTTTTCTGCTGCAGAGTCCTCTGGTAAAACGGCCATAACCTTTGATCCGGGAGGAGTTACGAGGCCTGCCACCTGTCAAATCGAAGCTATCAAAGAGCTCTACAACTTTTATTCTTTGAGCATTGAGAAATAATGGATGGATGAAGGCTGAAATTGAGCTCCAAGTGACAGCTGTGCAATGAACACCCAAAACCGTGAAGTTTGACGTCCATTGGTATACGGGGCATAACTCTAGCCTCCGAACTCCGATTGGGATGATTTAAGATGTTCTGGAAAGCTTAGAAGACGTTCTACAATAGGAATAAGCTCCAATCTAAGAATATGAAATGAACATAAACCCCCCAAGCGATGTCTGGATTGCATTTCCTTCCCATTTGGTCGCTTGCCTTCTTTCCTTTATCAAGCCATCAATCCTTTTAGCATTCTTTGCATCGTTTTGGCCTCAAAAGCACCGAGAGAGTTCCTAAACATAAAATCTACAAAATAAAGGAAAAACACGTGAAAAACACAAAAGTACTTGAGTTTCAGCAACAGAACAAGCTGGTTACTATCCGAATAAGTGGTCATAAAGACCACTTATCACTACTTATATAGAGAAAAGTGTAAAATATACACAGATCACAAGAGTCTGAAGTATATATTTACCCAGTAGGACTTGAACATGCGCCAAAGAAGATG
Source organism: Panax stipuleanatus (assembly GCA_020205555.1). Lineage (NCBI taxonomy): Eukaryota > Viridiplantae > Streptophyta > Magnoliopsida > Apiales > Araliaceae > Panax > Panax stipuleanatus. Next base: position 106,814,725 of record CM035115.1, read on the forward strand.
GTTGGAACTGATTAAAGACTACGATTGCGAGATACTTTACCATCCGGATAAAGCTAACGTTGTCGCCGACGCTTTGAGCAGGAATGGTCGAGAGAAACTGAACTTGTTAACTGATCAGGATCAGTTGATAGAATAAATGGCTAGATTGGAGTTGGAGGTGAAGCTTCCGAAGGAATAGGATGAGATGTTGTTTCAAGTAACCACTGGTTCTACTCTAGTAGACAAAGTGAAAGAAGCATAACTTCACAATGAAGAATGTGAGAAGATTCGTAGGAGGATAACTGATGGCGAAGAGTTCAAGTTTAAGATCGATAATGAAGGTCTGTTACGATTTGAAAGTAGAATCTGGATACCGCCAGTACCTGAGGTCAAAGAAGAGATTCTGAGCGAAGCTCATAGTTCTAGATATTCTATTCACACCGGGAGTACGAAGATGTACCAAGATCTCAGGCATCATTTTTGGTGGCCAAATATGAAGAAGGACGTTGTGGAATGCGTTGCGAAATGCTTTACGTGCCAGAAAGTTAAAGCAGAACACCAGAGACTGAGTGGTTTGCTACAACCATTAGAAATTCCAGAGTGAAAGTGGGAGCACATCACGATGGATTTCGTGGTAGGTCTTCCAACAACTCAGAAGGGATTTGATGCGATATGGGTTATAGTGGATCGACTGACAAAGTCAGCCCACTTTTTGTTGATCAGGGTTAAGTACAACCTGGATAAGCTAGCGAAGCTGTACGTGAAGGAAGTTATTTCTAGACACGGTGTTCCGGTGTCAATTGTGTCCGACAGAGTTCCACATTTTACGTTTAATTTCTGGAAGCGATTGCAAGAATATCTGGGAACGCAATTGCGACTGAGTACAGCGTATCATCTTCAAACTGACGGACAGAGCGAGAGAACGATTCAGACTCTTGAGGATATGCTGAGAGCTTGTGTGATGGACTTCAAAGGAAGCTGGGAGGATCATCTACTGTTGGTGGAGTTCGCCTACAACAATAGTCATCATGCGAGTATTGGCATGTCGCCTTACGAAGCGTTATACGGTAGAAAATGCAAAACTCCTTTGTGCTGGGATGAAGTCGGTGAACGTCAATTGTTGGGACCAGAATTGGTATAACAAACCGCCGAAATTGTGAAGCTGATCAGAACGAGATTAGTTGCTGCTCAAGACAGACAGAAGAAGTATGCCGATCTTCATCGACAAAACCGAGAATTCTTACCAGGAAGTTTCATGTTCCTGAAAGTATCTCCCTGGAAAGGGAAGATTCGATTTGGAAAGAAGGGAAAGTTGAGTCCCAGATTTATTGGACCTTTTGAGGTGTTGCGAAAAGTTGGCGAGGTAGCTTACGAGATTGCATTACCTCCGGAGCTCGAGAATATACATAATGTCTTTTCATATTTCTGTGTTAAGACCTTACAAGCATGATTATAAACATGAAATAGAATATGAACCTTTACAGTTTGATAAAGACTTAACATATGAAGAAGTGCCTGTTCAAATAGTTGATAGAAAGGAACAAGTACTTAGGAATAAAGTGATGCCTTCTGTTAAGGTAATCTGGAGGAACCACAGTGCTGAAGAAGCCACGTGTGAACTCAAAGATGTTATGATGAAATCTTATCCACATTTATTTGATTAGTTTTGTGTAACCCCTTATATACTGATTCTGGGGACAGAATCCTTTTAAGGAGAGAAGAATGTAATAGACGAGAAATTTTTTTTTATGAGTGATTCTAGGGACAGAATCCTTTTAAGGAGGGAAAATTATAACGATTGAGATTTTATATTTAATTTTAAATATTTATTGAGTTAAATAAATATTTTATGTGATTTATTTATTGGATTAAATAAATAAATTATGTGATTTATGGAGTGATTAAATTAAGTGTTATATATTAATTAAATAAATGTGTAATATTTATTTAATTAATGTATATTAATTTTATACTATAGTTCTAATTTAATTGAGATAATTGAATTAGATGAAATATGTGATGAAGTGTTACATAAATTATAATTAGCGAGTAATTATAATTATGTGGCAATTTTATGTGATTAATTGATGTTAGATTTTAATTAATTAAATTAGTTGTTTAATATTTAATTGATTAAAATATGACATTAAAGTATGTGTTAAAATGATTTGTTAAAATAAAAGAAAAAGAATTTTAAATCTATTTTCCAAACAAGGCCTTAGTAATAATAATCTATTTTTTTTTTAAACAAGTGGTTTAGCCAAACAAAGCCTTATGGCTTTTCAAATGTCAAAAAAATTGGTAACTAATATTGTATTTAATATATTTTGTCAGTTATATTATATACAATTAATTCTATATCTATTAGTACGTATTATATGTCAGTTTTTATTCTACGTTAGTATATACTACGTTAGTTTAAGCCTAAAGCTAAAGAACAAAAAGAAAAAAGAGCAGAGAAAGTTAGAAATACACAGTGAGTTAGAGAGAAAGAAGAAGAAGGAAAAAGGGAGAAAAGCTTGGGAAGCTAGAAGAAATCACCATCACTTCTATACTCTTCTTCAAATCATCAAAAACAAAGAGTAATTTTAATTCCCTTATTTTCTATATGTTTTACTGTTATTCATGTTTTGAGTCTCTGTGAATATGAATTCATGAAAAGGATGAAGACATGAAATAGTATGTATCAATTGTACTCTAGCATGCCTCTACAGACTGGCTACGATTGTGGAGTCATCACCAATCGTAGAGTCCAGACTGGCTGCCTCTACAGAAAGAGATGCTGCATCAGCCTCTTAGCCTGAACAGACTATTAGGGCTAAAGCTGGAGAAGGATATAAAGATTTAATCAAGCCCAAGAGGAAGAAAACGTTGGTTAAGAAATATGTTCTTACCAATGAGGAAATATTAAGGGAAGATGACAAAAGAAGGGCTGATGAGAAGGCTGAACAGATCACTAAGCCTCAAGCATCTAGTCTAAACCCAGAAGAAACCAAAATAATAGAGGGTCAGGCCAACATCAGTCATGCAGACAACACTGCTGCACTTGATTCAAAAATGAACCAAGTCGAAGAAGAAGTTCCTGATACTGGTGTTCATAATAATGAAGTCACTGCTGAAGTGCAGGAAAAAGAAATACCAGAACCAAGTGCTGTTGTTGAGGAGCTACAACCTGAGGTGACTGTTCCCTCTGAAGAGGTTCTGATTGAAGAAGAAACAGCTCAATCTGAAGAAAAAGTGCCAGAAGCACCAGAGTTGAGCCAAGATAAAGTGTTGACAGACACTCTGGAAGATCAAAGTTCAAGCAAGTGCTACAGCTGAGGGGGAGCTTTTAAAAGCACAAGAGCCAGAGTATGCAGAAGCTGAGGGGGAGCTACCAAAAGAAAATCTTGAAGTCTCCCCAGTTCATGAAGAACTCATAGAGTCTGCTGCTGCAGAAATGATGAATATTGCAGATGATGAGATGATTGATGTTGTGCAAGTTTATGATGCTGAGAGTGATGAAGAAGAAGATGATGATCTTGAGGTCATATATGTGGGACAGGAAGGTGAAAGAACAGCAAACTACAATCAGCTGTTCAATTATTTGCCCATGATGCCATATCATAGAGCTATGATTCTCAATTCCTGGGATCACATATTCTGGACTTTCAAGGCATATCCGGCAATCTCAGTGCTTGCCCATGGTTTCCCAAGAGAAAGGAGGTTTGCTCAGAAACTGATCAAGAATGCTTCAACCTTAGAACCTGAGCATGAGGTATATTCCATTCCTCTCTCGTTTATTATCAACCACACTCCATCATCAAACTTCAATCAGTTCTACGAAGTACCCAAATGGTTAGAAGTAGTCTTGCATCCACTTAATCAGTTTCCATTTACAGAGTCCCAAAACTCTATGACTGATGAACCAAACAACTAACTTGTTCTCGTAGAGCCAACTGGTAATGATGCAATGGTGATTGAGTATATTACAAGAGTAGTCGAAGAAATGCTTGCAATCTCAACTATTGAGACACCAACTTTGAACGACACACTACGATTCGCACCTACTGATCAATCTGATGTGGAAATCGTAGAGTCTCCAAAACAGCTCAACGAACCAGAAACACAAACCCTTGAGCCAAACACTACGCCTATACAGAAAACACAAACACATGCCCCTCTAACCCAAGCAGATATTCCCTCATCCTCCAACAACGAGTATTTCGACATGACACTTGCCTTCGCAAGCATGTCAAGGAGAGATGAACACACTACGACAATGCCTCCTCCTCCTGAGACACAACGAATTCTCAATCAATTGTCTCTAATGCCAACAAAAGAGGAGCTGACTGAACTATTAAACCAAATGGGTACAGAATCTAGAGAGATTCTTGAAGCACATTCTCTGGGCTTCACATGAGATTCGATAATATTATCAACTCTGTCAAGACTCTGCCAAGAAATTTGGTAACTGAGCTGTCCAGAAAGCTAAAGGAGATTGTACAGGAAATGGCTGACAGCCTAAGCAAAAGGGATGCAATTCACTTTGCTTCCACAAAGAAGCATAAGGAGGCTATGGAGATAATGCAGAAGAATCAGCAATCTCAAAATGAGCTGATGGCCAAACAAATTCCAGAACTGCGTATCTCACTTCAACAATTCCAAGCCTGCAGTGTAGCTCAAATTAATCAAAATAACAATCAAATGGAGCGTCTTCAGCAACAAAGAAGACAAACTGCGGCTCTAGTCGAAGAAAATCATAGTGACATTGCACTCAACCGATCTCAAATACATGAACTGGTCCAAGGTGTCCAACGCCTCTGAGAAGATATTCGAACCCTTAATGCTGACATAAAGGGGGAGAATAATGAGCAAGGAGATAGAGGCAGAGGTGGAGGAAGAAGGAAAAGGCAAACTCAAATTGGTCAATCGTCGGGTGGCAACTCCAGAAGTCCAAGTTATCAGCCTCCAGGATCTGATCAACAACAGCGCCCTCTCATGGCTATACCACTTCAAAGGAGTTAAGGTCAAGCTTCAGGCTCACAAGGCATGACTTCTACTGATCAGTAGTCTCGAGAAGAGCTTGAAGATATTGCCTGGAGAGATAAGCAAAATAGAAGAATGAGAGCCGCAGAGCATGCCAATCCTCCAAAACCAAAGAGGCAAAGAAGATAGAGATAAGTCTAAAGCTTAACAGCATATTGATGTTTATATGCTAGATTGTAATATCTTTTCAAACATCAATAAATTCATGCTTATTCTCTAGAAATTTCAGTTGCTCACGAAAACACTAAGCCATATTTACTTTCTAGCACTCTGCATTTAGAAAATGATGCTATGATCCAAATCTCCTTGATTGTGTCAACATCAAATATGGGGAGATTGTTGGGAATTGCATATTCATATTTGATATTGAAAGTAAATATAAATGCTTAAGTGTACAGTCCTTAAGAGAATCAATGTACAAGGACTTAGATAATAGATCAAAAATGTTAGGTTAATCTGAGCATTAATGTTTATCATTTATGTAAATAAATATATAAAAGAAAAGATCAAATTTGTTAGGTTGACCTATTTGTGCTGTAAAAGTTAAAACATTAACAGAATCGTAGTCTGTCAAAGGTAGCTTTCATAAGACAAGGCAGAATCATGGAGCTTAAATGAAGATGTCCAGAATCGTAGTCTGCCAAGAGAATCAAGCTTGTAGAGACCAAGGCAAGATTCGTGGAGCTTAAGTGAGAGTATCAAAATCGTACTCTGCCCTTGGAAGTCACACTGAGAATCATGGAGAAAATCCGAGAACCTGCCGTGCTAAGTCAAGAAACGCAGTGTGCCCTCGGAAGTGTGAAGTCTGCAAGACAAGCAAGCAAGAATCGTAGTCTACCAGAGAGCTTAGGAGAAATCGTAGTGTTACTTACGATTAAGTCTGAGTCAAGCTGTGCAAGACAACACACAATGATTATGGTACAATGACCATAATCGTAGTGTTCCTCCAGTCAGCATCAAAGATCGGAGTTCTAATGAAGGGAAGAAGAGCAACAAATGAAGAAAGACTTATAGTCGTTGATAATTTGATGGTCCGAAGGTTTCCATATTCATCCTTAGTTAAAATCGAAGAAGCTTATTGAAGAAGCTAAGGAAAGGACTAAACCTCCTGCAGAAAACACCTTTTCAGGTGTTAGGTGAAGTTGCAATCTACTGTGTCAGTGGGCCAGTCGGCAGTGCAGCAGGAAAGCATGATGTCAACATCAACAGCACAGAAGACGTCTGAAGCATTAAATGCTACAACGGGAGAATTCAAACGGACATATTTTGAATGGCTCTTTTATAAGAAAATCAGACAAGGATTTAGACAAAGCAAGCAAGATATAACAAGATAGAATATCAAGAGAAAAGCTCAAGAACACTCAACGATCAACTCTACGATCCTGAAAGAGGAAATCTTGCTTCGCTACTCAGTTCCTTAGAACTGATGCTTAATTGCAACTGAGTAGCACTCCTCAACAACAACTGTTAATCCAAGTGAGAAACCAAGTCAGCGGACTTGTAGAGTTCAAAAGTGAACTAAGAAGAGATCCAAGTCAGAAGGCTTGAAGAGTTCAAAAGTGAACTAAGAGAAGTACCAAGTTAGAGGACTTGAAGAGTTCTAAGTTAACTAAGAGAAGTTCCAGGGCTGCTGGCCTTGAAGGAATCTAAGTGATTCAGTTGTAAGAGACATCCTTAGTGGATTTCCTACTCGTGGAGTAGAAGAGTGGATTAGGAGCTTTGTGTGATCTGAACCACTTAAAATCTTGTGTCCCATTGTCTCTCATTAACTGCTATAACTGTTATATCTGTTATAACTGCCATAACTACTTATCAAACCATAACTGCAATATCTTAAAAGGGGAACAAAACATATATTTCGATGCTGTCAGTATAATCAATACTGACAAAGTATTTTAAACAAAGAAATTTTAAAATATCTATTCAACCCCCCTTCTAGATAACTAACGTGCTTTTGGGAACTAACAACATGTATGCCTAACTAGTCTTATGCATTGTAAACTAGTTGAGCATGAATTGAGACGAGTGTTAAAGAGGTGAAACTTCATAACTTGAAATACATGACTAAACTAACGTGAGCATGTATAGTTGAGACTTAGTGACCTCATAACATATGTATAACGGCTAAATGTAAGAGACTTTGTTAATTGAACACTTAAAGCCTTGATTAAATGAGAATGGATAACAAACTATGTTAGATACGAGATATGGGGTCAAACTTAGTTATCAACATCCTGACATGTGTGTTTTGCATGAGTCATCATATATGTGCAAATCGGGATGAGCTGGGATTCTGCAGGGGCAGCCATTTCTTGGTTTGAACCAGGAGCAGTGCGGCCGCGCCACTTCTTAGTGCAAACCAAGGGCGGTCGCGCCAATCTGTAGAATGGACAAAGCCTGCTTAATTGAAATCTGAACTTGATGCATGCTTGTATGATTACCTTAATCTGCCATACATGTTTAGTAGTGTGTCATAATACAAATGAACATGATGAACCATATGATGAATGGAAATTTTAAACTTCCAATTATTAAGTCAAGTAATGATTACGAAAGATATTATTTGGTTTTATAGTGTCTCACAAACTGATTTCGTATTATGTGTATGTAAAGTACGTAAAGACTTACATATAGGAGTATACGACTAAGTTAGAATCGTATACGTGTGTTTAACTTACATATCAAGTATGTATATTATGTGCGTAGCTAATGAATATCCTATATACATAAATATGTTATAATAGGATTCGAAAAGTGTTGATAAGCTTTACATTGGTAAACTACGCATAAGGCAAGTATCCTAACAGACGCATTTACTTCATGCGAGTATCTAAACCTTATCTCTTTGATGCAAGTTCCTTAACTCGTATCACTTTACCTAGTGTATAAATCTGAATTGTTGCCATGCCAACTAATATTTGTTATTATCCAAACATCAACTTTATATTTGGATGTTGTTGCAAGTAGTTGAACTTATCGTTCCTAAATGCATTACAAAAGTGTCTAAGTCATTTGATTCGGCTAGACTAATATCGTATGTTAGAAAGCTATACAAACCAATTAATTGGTGCGGAATCTTATAATTGACTGAGATGAACAACCCTTTTTAAGGGGAAACTATATTTGTCGGGAGACCGACGTGCGCACTTATGTACGATTAAATGATATGCATAACATAGAGTACTTTAGGCTGATCACCTGTTGTACTTGTCTTATTGGATTATCAGCATATTATTGTTAATTCTAGTAGAAGTTTATAGTACTTAGTGACTGCTCAATATTCGTTGTTTTGAAATCCAGAGATGATTTAGTCATCGAATATTTTGATATCCTTCTGTCTTTAGCGACTGTTATTGAGAATTATTGATACTTCTTGCTATTCTTGAACTATCACCTATTGATGTGTCCTTGGAGAATTAAAAACTATATTGATCCTTATTGCTATATTATTTGCTGAGCAAACTCGTTGCTCATTCTTGATTTTTCTTAAAAATATTTCAGTTAAGACAGAGCAAAACGGACCCTCGGACACTGATAAGGACAAGGGCAAGGCTACGGAGTAGCTTGTTATTTATGTAGAACTTTTATGTTGACTGTAATAAGATTCTATTCTATTATGTATTAGTTAAGATTATATATGCTTAAGCTATGTTTAAGATGTAAGAGATGTTTAAGTTACGAAACCTTGGGACATGAATGGTTATATTAAATAAATATAATCTATTCGTATGTGTTATTCCGTTGCGCGAGATATTATTATTTAGAACGTGACAAACCGAATTCGAGACTGTGGCGGTCTGAATTTGGGGGCGTCACAATGATGATCTCAAGTCCAAGGATCACTTGTACTACTATCACATTAGGAATTTCTATTAACAGGCGAGCAAAACTCCATTAGGTATTCCATAGCGAGTCACGTTCAGTGAACTTATTCTCTAATAAGTACCTACATACTTGCTTTGGTGTCTCTACAGAAATGATCATGAGATCAATCAACCTCATCTAATGAGCAAGCAACATATGTACCAATCTATCCGGATTTACTAATCCTCTTTTTAATAATCCTACGATTGGGAACTATTTTAGTTTTTAAGCTGTCTAAGAATTTAGATGTCATTAGCATTATCATCATCATGATTCTAAAATCATTGTTTAAAACTATGAGTTATTTACATATTATAAAAACAGCATCATGTAGATAATTAAATGCCTTTAATAAATGAATACTTTTATTAATAAATAAATAAGATCGTTTACAAAGTATATGCTTTATCACCATACATGATTAGCTTGTATGCATACTACTTTCAATCTCCCACTTGCACTAAAGGCAATTGCCAAGATATCCCATACCTATCTTCTCTAAGTGACGATCAAACTGTTTTTGTGTTAAAATTTTAGTAAATTGATCTGCAATGTTGTCTTGAGAGTCTACACGCTCCAAGGTGATGTCTCCTCTTTCAATGATCTCCCTGATCAAGTGAAATAGCCACAACACGTGTTTAAATTTCTAATGAGACCTGGGTTCCTTAGCCTGTGCAACAGCTCCAGTGTTTTCACAGTATAAGGGGACTGCTCCTCCAATGCTAGGAACCACACCAAGTTCTGCTATGAACTTCTTTATCCAAACAGCTTCACTTGCAACTATATACTCTGCTTCTGTCACTGAATCAACAACTATTCGCTGTTTGGAACTCTTCCAACTCTGCCTCTGTTCAAGGTAAATATATACCCCGAAACAGATTTACTGTCATCTTGGTCCGTTAGAAAACTTGAGTCCGTGAAGCTCTCGAGTATTAATTCAGACCCACCATAGACAAGAAATATATCCTTAGTCCTTCATAAGTACTTTAGGATATTTTTCACTGCTTTCCAGTGCTCTTCTTCTGGATTCAACTGAAATATGCTCATTACACTAAGTGCGTGAGCGACATCCGATTTAATACATATCATACCGTACATGATAGATCATATTACTGAAGCATAAGGGATTTAACTCATACGGTCTCTCTCCTCAAGTGTCTTTGGGGCCTATTTCTTGGAGAGATTTATTCAATGCCTCATCGGCATGATTCCTCTTTTGAAATCTTCCATGCTAAACCATTTTAGCATCGAGTCAATGTACGTTCCTTGGGATAAGCCAAACAACCTTTTAGATTTATCTCTATAGATCTTTATCCCCAAAATATAAGATACTTCTCCCAAGTTCTTCATGGAGAAATATTTAGATAACCAGATTTTAATCGATTGTAGCATAGGAATGTCGTTCCTTATCAGTAATATATCATCAACATATAATACAAGGAATGAAACAGGGCTCCCACTAACCTTCTTATACACACATGGTTCATCCTCGTTTTTGATAAAATCAAACTCTTTGATTATCTCATCAAAACGAATGTTTCATCTACGAGAAGCTTGCTTCAATCCATAAATGGATCGTTGCAGCTTACAGACTTGATTTGTTCCAACCTTTGAAACAAATCTCTCTGGCTGTGTTATATACACATCCTCCTCAAATTTTCTATTGAGAAAGGCCCTTTTCACGTCCATCTGTCAGATCTCATAGTCGTAATAAGCTGCAATCGCAAGCAAAATCCGAATGAACTTGGGCATTGCTACCGGTGAGAAAGTTTCATCATAGTCAATTCTTTGTCTTTGTTTAAAACTTTTTGCAATCAATCGGGTCTTATAGATCTCTACCTTGCCGTCCGCTCCAGTCTTTCTCTTAAAAACTCATTTACACCCAATAGGCATAATGCCTTCAGATGGTGAAATCAAAATCCATACTTAGTTTTCATTCATGGAGTCCATCTCGAATTTTATGGCTTCAAGCCATTTTCCTGAATCTTTATTACTCATAGCTTGTTCGCACTAGTAGAAAAAAGTAAATAGATAACGTTTAAAAAACGTTGTAATAGGTCCCTAAAAATATCGTGGTTAGCAGTGTCATCTATTAAACATAAATACACAACGTTTAAAAAATATCACCTTTTGACACATTAGACAACGTTTTTTCATAAAAACATAATCTATTTGACACATTAGACAACATTTTTCTAAAAAGCGTTGTCTATTTGACACATTAAACAACGTTTTTTTTTTCTACAAAGCGTTGTCTATATGAAAAAATCCACAACGTTTTTTTTTAAAAAAACGTTGTGTATTTGACACATTACACAACATTTTTTCTCTAAAAAAACGTTGTCTATTTGACACAATCCACAACGTTTTTTCTCTAAAAAATATTGTGTATTTGACACATTACACAATATTTTTTTTTAAAAATGTTATATTTTTAACACATTACACAAAAACTTGCATAAGATGAATTACTCACAATTAGTGAATAATTTAGAGCTTGTATTTCCAAAATCAATCATAAGAAAAAAATAATATTACAAAAAGAAAAAAGAATCATTTTGAATCGAATATAATAATATCTAATATTACATCAAGAATTTGTGGAAGTGTTACAATGTTCTAATTTCATATTATTAGATCATATTTCTCTTTTTCCCTATCCCTGCAAGTATATTTAATCTGAAATACATAATGAAGTCAGTAACATGGTGTACACATGATTGGATCAGTTGCTTTCAGTTCTACCTAAATGCCATCTAGTTCCCCCTTGAATCTGTCCTTGGAGCTTGCATATATCATTTTGCTCCTCACCCTTGCAGTATCAGGTGACCCTTCCAACCCAAACACATTGGAAGCAAATTAGCGGTTATAAATATTTAAATTTTTTTACATAAAAAAAAGATAGATAGATAGATAGAAAGAAATAGAGAAAGAAGAACCCAGTCACCAGCAATAGAGGACACTAAAGTCTCCCAACAGCAACCAGTTATGGGATTTCGATTTCATGAAGTCAGTCCTCAATTTGTAACTTCTAAACCAAAGCATGATAAAATATATCCAAGGGGCTTAACTGTTTAAATAAGTGATGAAATTTGGAACATAGAAAAGTAAATAGTTAAATGAATCTCGCGTAGAAATATGATCATACATGTCATTTCATCAAGTAGTTAAAACAAACGTTATCCCTTACATTAAGCATTTAAAAACAACAAGATGCCTCTACAGGTAGAAGTTTTATTTCATCAAGCATTTAATGCTAGTTCAGTAATGTTCCAGCTTTCACAATGTTTCTCTAATCCCATGTTTTTCTCGGATACACTAACAAAAATCCAATCTGCTAGAACCAACATTATTGCATTTATATAAAACATAGTTATCAAAGTCGGACCACATATTGAACAATTAACTTCGGTCTTAATGCACAACCGAACTTTTGGGAGAATTGGACTGACTTGGGGTCTGATTCATTGTTGAACCAATTGAACCAGCCTATCCGACCCGACTCTAATAGCTATGATTTGAAGCCTTATTCTGGGAAAAAATGTTGATTTTAAGAAGTATAACTTAAAAGGACCAAAGGAACCAATGAGCATACCAAAATCAATCTATAGAAGAATTATAAACTAAGGAGATATTAACAAAGTACTGTTCAGAACTTTTCAGTACAAGTTTCCAGAGAAACTGAAGAGACTTACAGTCAAGAACATGATGATAGGAAGGACCACAATGAGAAAATCTACGGCGGTAGTCGACATGTAGCACTCCAACTCTTCGTGGCAACAATTGCATCATCATTTTTCTTGAACAAGGTGCCTTTAATCTCAAAGCATGCATCTGCTTCCTTTTTCCCTTGCACTGTTATGCGAACAAGATCAGCTCCCTTGTCAGCTATCTTCATTACATGAAAAAGTGGAAATTAACTGATAATCAGTCAGTTGAAGAAAGAATATTAAGATGGACATACAAGGGATATCAAACATCATATAATTTAATTTCCAGTTTAAATATATTTGCATCTAGAGCATAAAGTGATGCTGCCAAAGAACATTGGATTTTTACAGTCATACATCAGAAACTATACGTGAGCCCAGAAAATATGCTGGTTAAAAGAAAAGGGGAAAAACTAAAAAAATTGCAGTTGCTTTGTAATATTAGGCAGCACCATTACAATAATTACAGGCACATCCATGTTCATTATCATGAGATGAGCATAAAATTGAATGCCTGTTTTGCACATAAAATTCCTGCAATTACAAAATATTCTGCTACACGCAAGTTTATTCTATAAAAATTGAATGCTTGTTTTGCACATTTTTAGTAATATTTTACTAGACCAGATTAATTAAATAGAATACTTACAAAATTTGCATGTCTTGTAGAGATCCTATTGTATCCAGAATAATACCAGTGAAGTTGCAACCAACCAGAATCCTGACAAACAAGTTGAAGGAAGCAGTTTATAACATAATAGTTCTAAAATGTTGGCGATATAACTCGATGATAAGAAGCATGAAATTTGTCTTGCCATCAGAACCCACCGCAAGGCCAATATATATGAAATTATAATTTACATAATAGCACAAAATCAGTGAGTCATTGGTCACAAAAGCAGGATAACTAATTTAGTGCAGATGCTGTTAATCAATTTTTGCCACAGCCTTCTGCATTTTAGACTAGTGATCATAATTCTTAAAGGGAAAAGGTGACAAAGTAGATATACCAAAACTTCTTTTTTCCCAGTAACCAACACATATAAAGTAAAAAGGAAAAGTTTCCCGATACTCTTAACAGTAGACACAAGCTTATGCTTGGATCTTCCCGATACTCTTAACAGTAGACACATTGCTGGGGGCACAACTGAGCATCATGAAAAACATTTCATCATGTTCTATGTTTTCATTGTATTTAAGAGGATACTAAATAGTGAACAAGCTCGTGCTAGGTAGTAACAGTATGACAATACAACCAAATGAAGGAGGCAAAACTCCTTCAAAGATTTCAAACATATGACGAGTAAAAAGAAAATAATGACCAATTTTTTTATAAAAAAAAAAGAGAAAAGATAAGAAATAATTTTCATTTTTGTCTATATAAATCTGTAATTCATGTACTTCACTCATTCCACAAAAGTTAAGGGGTCAACTGATTCACATAGAGAACATGTAAATGTACCCATGAATACAGCCCTTGACTGGAAAACCTTCAAAGGAGAGATATTTGACACTAGTGCATGTTCGTTACTCTCTTTTGAATAATAATCTTGCTTTAAAGCTGACAACTTTAGAATAATATTACAAACTTCAATTCTTCATGAGGAAAGAGGAAGGGGGGGATAGTATATACCTTAGAACTTTTTAAAGTGATCTGAACATTCCTTGCAAGGATACATTCAAGATAATATTGCCATCTGCATACAAAATGTAATTCGGTTGAATGGTCGATAGCCAATTCTCGCTTGAACTTTTTTAGAATAATACACATTTTTGTTGTCTAAACTATATAAAACTATAGACTATCTCGATAGCCAATTCTCGCTTCACTAAATGAATAAATCCCTCCTCTGTTGCGTTAAATGCTTTCTTTAATACATCTTCGGATAACCCCTTTTGCACTGTTTCAAATTCTACAACAAATGAAACAAACACTTCAGACACATACTGTACAGAGTTTTCCAACAACATATTTCAACTGAAATAAAAAAATCAATCAATTACTAAACCAACTCAATTTATAGTTCTAACAAAAATTTATTAGTGAAACAGAAAAGAGCACAAGTGAATTTATGAATTTGTTTTCAGTAAAACACTTGAAGAAACAAAATTTGTTTTTTAAAAAATATAATATTCTACCCGAGAGAAAGATCAAACATAATTAAAAACTCGACACTGAAATTGCATACAAAGTTTGTTATTGTTGCATTTTTGCATACAAATTGAAACATTAGAAAGCTTGAAACTGAAACAAAAAAATTTAGAGAAAGAATAATAAGCATCAAATAAAACATAAACCTCTTCAATCTTCAATCATATAAACAGCCTAGAAACATATAGATATTGTAGATAAAAAGAAGAAAAGATAGGGTTTAAAGAGATGTATTACTGTGGAGAAAACGGAATAGATTTTTGTTGACAAAGCGAAAGGCTTCAGGGCCACCATGACCATCGTAGACGCCAACATAAGTAGCTGAGGGAGAAGTAAATACTTGACTTTGGTCTTCGAGAGAGGAATTAGCCTGAACAACAGCGACCGAGAAGTCGCCGGAGGCATGAGGCTTCAAGTCCGTATGCCACAACAGTCCGTCACCGCTCCATCTCCCGATTGGATGCACAAAATGGGTTTCAAATTCATAAAATCATCAATTTTTAGGGCATATATATATATATATCATATATATGTATACATACCTTTAAAGCAGAAGATTTTGGACCAGAGATGTTGTTCCAGGAGGAATTTATAAAGAAGTGAAGCATAGATAACGGTTTATGACCCCTCCGTGTTCATGAGATGTCTTTCCGATCGCCAATCAAGAGAGAGAGAGAGTTCCAATTTATGACCCCTCCGTGTTTTTATCATAGACAACGGTTGGTAAAGTGAAATGAACTGATGAACTGATGTACTGATGAACTGAATTTGGTATGACCCCTCCGTGTTTTTAACATAGACTACATTTAAGCTGAGTTTGGTATGACCCCTCTGTGTTTTTAAGTTGCGTGTGTTTAGGATAGACAACGTTTTTTTTAAAACGTTATAAGCCTAAAATACCACAACGTTGTTGTTTAAGCGTCATTTTTTTATTATTTTATAATAGTGTTGTAATTTAATGGATGATCATCATTCATAACGTGTACCTCATCGTCATCTTCTATGACAAATCAATACTTATCAGGTATCTTTGGTACTCTTTCAGATTTACGAATATGGTGCTGTACAGAAAGTGTCTCTAGTTGGAGAGGTTCATCCACTTGATCTGTAGTGGTTTGTGGTTCTTGAATTTTTTTAAGATTTATTTTTCTCCTACTAGTCCTTTCAAGAATGACTTCATTTTTCAAGAAGGCAGCGTGTTTCGCAACAAACACCTTTTACTAAGGAGGATTGTAAAAAGAGTATCCCAAAATTTTTTTTAGGATATCCTACAAATGTGCGCTTATCATATATTGTCACAAGCTTATCATTTTGAAACTTTTTTACATAAGCTGGACATCTCAAAATTTTAACATGCTTAAGACCAGATTTTCTCCCTGTACACATTTCATATGGAGTCTTGGGGACGAATTTCAAGGGGACCTTATTTAGTAGATATGCAGCCTCTTTTATGGCATAACCCCAGAATGATACTGGAAGATCGGTAAAACTCATCATGGATCGAACCATGTCCAACAATGTTTGATTTCTCCTTTCAGATACTCCATTTAACTGTTGTGTACCTGGTGGAGTCTATTGTGAGATTATACCATTTTCTTTGAGACAATCAAGAAACTCGCCGCTTAAGTATTCACCACCTCGATCTAATCGAAGAATCTTAATACTTTTGTCAGTTTATTTATCTACTTCACTTCTGAACTTTTTAACTTTTCAAACGATTCAGATTTGTATTTCATTAAATACACATATCTATATCTTGAGTGATCATCAGTAAAAGTAATAAAATAAGAATACCCTCTCCGTGCATTCGTTGTCATAGGTCCACAAACGTATATGTGATCCAACACTAACAATTCTGTAACTATTTCTCCTTTTTCACTAAAAGGAGATTTAATCATTTTACCCATGAGACAAGATTCACAAGTTGGATATGATTCAAAATCGGATAGCTCTAAGAGCCCATCTTTATGCAACTTGGATAATCTTATTTCATTGATATGAACTAGTCTACAGTGTCATATATAGGTATAATTAACATCATCACTTTTTATTTTTTTAGTTTAATTTGTTCTATTTGAAGTATATTTTCATGCAAGTCAAGTATATAAAGTCCATTTCGCAGATTACCAACACCATATAAAATATTTTCTTTATAAATAGAACAATTGTTGTTCTTTATTATAACGTCAAATCCTTCCATATCTAATACGAAAATAGAAATAATGTTTCTTATGATATTTAGAACAAAATAACAGTTATTTAAATAAATGGACTTGTCCGTAGGTATTGCTAAACAATAAGTGCCTACAGCTATTCCATCAACCTTTGTTCTATTTCCCACTTATAGGACAACCTCATCCTTGTTCAGCTTTCTACTTCTGACCAGTCCCTGCACAGTATTACATATGTGAGAACCACAGTCGGTATCCAATACCTAAGTAGAATTATGACTTTCAGAAAAAATAATTTTAATCATGAACAAACCTTGATTGAAAGTTGAAGCTTCTCCAAACTTCTTCTTTGCCAGAAACTTCTTGCAGTTCCTCTTCCAGTGACCCGGCTCGTTGCAATAGAAGCACATTTCTTTGCTAGTAGGATCAGGTTTCTTTTGTTCCTTCAAGTTCACATTACCCTTAGCCTTCTTAGATTTTTTATTTTCAGAAGATACCTTGGGCCTCTTCTTTTTCTTGGAAGAATACACCATTAAGACATTATTTTTCTTGGATGGAAAGTGACCTTCTATAGTTTTTAATATGTTAGTAATTCAGGCAAGCTGACATCTAACTTATTCATGTGAAAATTAACTACGAACTGCGAGAAGGTCTCAAGGAGTGACTACAAGACCAAGTCTTGACTCAGTTCCTCATTCATGAAGAACCCAAGCTGTCTGAGGCGTTCAATCAGATTGATCACCCTAAGGACATGAGTCTCAACGGTTGTGCCCTCGTTCATCCAAGATCGGAAGAGCTCCTTAGATATCTCATATCTTACAGTCCTACTTTGTTTACCATACAACTCCTTAAGATGAATCAATATAGTAGGAGCATCCATGTTTTCATGCTGAAGCTCGTTGTTTATGGATGCGAGCATGATATATTGAGCCACAGATGCATCATCTTGCCACTTTACAATAGTGACAATCTCTTCCTTAGAGGCTGTTTTTGGAACAGTTCTAGAGATAGGTGAATTTAGGACATAAAAAATCTTTTCAGTAGTGAAAAATATTCTCAAATTTCTTAACCAGTCCGTGTAATTCGCCCCGATTAGTTTGTTAGTATCAAGTATATTACGCAGTGAAATTAGTGGTTTTAACTTTTTTAAATTTCTGCATGTGAAAAGACAATATTTTAGAAAACATTAATTTAATTAATTTTACATACCAAAATAAATTAGGTCTTATTTTAGATTGGTATCTCCCACTATTTTCTTCAAACTATATTACCCTCATTTATATAGTTCGACAACATCTAATTAAGGATTTATTAGTGAGATTAAGAATCTCATTTCAAATGTATATAGCCTTGTGTGTGCACAACAAATGATATATAAATAAATAGGTAAACAACTCTTGTCAATCACATCAACATGTGATTCCTTGTATTTTGCCTCTTAAATCATAATGGTCAAGTGTGTGCACATCCGAACTAAAATAATTTAAGTTAAGTCCAATCGAGCACTCCATATATTCAAAAAAGAAAAATATTGTTCTTGTGTGTGCACAACAAAATAATATTATTCAATTAATTTTATAAGCATCAAATGTGATTAAATTAATATCTTAAATACGCAATACTCGCCTTGTGTGTGCACAACAAACTCATATTAAATATTTAATACTCTATTAATTTATCATGTTAGAAGGCGACGTTCTATATTCTAAATATCTTTGAACGCTTTGGACTTAATATAATTTATTTGAGAAATTTGTTATTATTTGTCTCATCTTGTTTAACGCGCATGCACATATATATATATATATATATATATATATATATATATATATATATATATATATATATATAAAATACATGTCATTTTATTAAACATGCGAAGCATGTTTATATAAAAAATAATATATATAATACTTAGCATGCACATATAAAATACTATATTCTACCTGGATTGATTATGAACTTTTATTCTAGTTTGGTTCACTAGAGTCACCAAGTGAACCAAAAAATCAAACCTAAGAGTGCAAAAATTTAAATTTAAACGTAACTATTACATTTAAACTCGGGCTCCATACAAACGGATTTTCACGCGCTCCTCGCTCCTTGGTCTCTAATTTCTTCAACAAAATTCTAATTATTTCTATTACATAAACTATTTCAATAAATAAAAACATTGATCAGCAGTCAAGGGAAAGTACATAGGAGGGAGATAGAATTTATATTGAAAAAAAAATCAAAGAAGACAAGGTACGCATACCTCATTTAATAAAACTCATTCATTCAACTAAAATAAAATCCAATCACATTGGTCAATAGTCCATAATCAACCCCATTTATTTTTATATACATCAACATATGCATCAATAAATAATCATTCATCTCATGAACAATAAAACCATTCTATATATGGATCGATGCCATTTAATGGGCAACAGTTTTGCTAAATTTTAGTTTTGAAATAAAATAAACTCTTTTATTTTAATCAAAAACCAAATCTAAATTAAACTCCTTTAATTTTTAGCAATCTGAAATCATATTTCAGATAAAATAAATATTTTTATTTTAAACTTTTATCAATTAAAATAAATAATTTACTTGATTGTGAAAAAACTAATTTTTCAGAATCTGTAGGACGACGCGCCCGCTCCCAGAATGAACTAGGACGCGGTGCGGTCGCGCTGTGCAAGGATCTATTAGCAGCCTTGCGCGCCCGCGCCCAGAATGAACTGGGATGCGGCGCGGCTGTGCTGTTCTTCGCAGAATCTGTAGATTTTAATTTTTATCCTGAAAATTCGATCCAATCTCTTATCAATTCATACATGGAATCATAAAATTGATAATTAGCACAAAGTTAGATTCTGATACCATAGTTGGGTTTGTACGTAACGCATACATCCAATCAAATTACACAATAAAGGGTGTAAGCGAGATAATTAAGGTTTCAAAAATTTTATACAAACCCCACCATGATTATGCTTTAAGCTCAATTATCAATAACAGAAAAGTAAGGATAAATTTGAATCATACCCTTGTAGAATCTAGCTTCTACAGGTACGAATTCTACTCATCCTTGATCTCCTTGAATCTCCTGTATTGGCTCCTTCCTTTGATCAACGTTAGCCACCCAAGTGTTTGGTCTCTAAAGGTGATCCACCAAGAAAGAGGAATTGCTCAAGAAGATGGGTGATTGGCTAAACCCTTGTATTCTATTATCTGTGGAAAAACTAGTACTCTCCAACTCTTGGAATTTCGTCTATTTCATATCTGATATAAAACTCCTCTTATATAGATATTGGTCAACCCTACTAATCTAATTAGAATTGGGTTTCTTTTAATTAATTAATTAATCTTTTTTTATTAATTATGCTTACCAACATATTTGGATTAATTAATTAAACTTCTTTAATTAATTTGCCTCCTAATCTCATTAGGAATAATTGAGAGTCCTAATATTAAATTAATTACTAAACTCTTTTAGAATTAAAATAATAATAATTGTAATAATATTAATAAGACTCCTCTTATTAATTTATATTTAATATTTTCAAAATATTAAATAATAAACATTAAGCTATTTAATTTATTCTATTATCATAGATTAAATTAATTACACTTAATGCATTATTACGATTATGCTATTATCTTCTTAAATAATTCTTCTTTCTTTTATGGTGTGACCCTTTAGGTTCTCTGTTGGTCCGATTAGATGACACAATTAACGCGCAAGTATACGCGGCCAACGAGTAATAAAGAGTAAGTACATATATCGTTCCCACGGAGAATTAAATGACAAAAGGTCGCCAAAGCACTAGCACATAATCATTTCAATCTTATTTAAATGAGTGATAAAGAGAGGGAATTAAAACTACTTTAAACTAGGCAAGGAATTAAAACATACAATAACTAATCCTAGGATAAATTCAGATAATGAAGACATGAGATTACAATTTCCCCCAACACTTTATTCGAATCCCTTAACTCTCTCACATGGGATAATTAACATATAGATTTGACAACCGAGAAATCATGATTACATAAAAGCCTCTTTCGACGGACAACTATGAATCTTCCTAATGCGGCATGTAGGTATATGTCTATCCTACACACTGTCAAGAGACCAATATCAAGAATAATTAACAAGACACATGTCACGGGAAAATCTCGTTAACTACTCCTTCAATTACCAACTTTCACATAGGAAGTCATTAATATTAGATTCCCGATTTGGTTGCATACGGCATTTAGGTATATTTCTATCCTAAATACTATCAAATTATCAATTCTTGAGGACAATGAATGAGACACACGTCACATAATCTCATAGATTACCCGCAAGAATCTCTAACTTTCGCATAATAACATAACTAGGTCTAAACCTATAATCCGTTTGTCAAGTTCATATAGGTTCCCAAAGTAATTACGCGTCAAGCAATTAATCAATAAGCACAAGTTATGCTAACCAATTCATCATAATAGCAAAGAGAGAGAAATTAATACAAACTATGTGTTGGGTTCCATTGAAACCCCAAAATACAATCTAAGTCATAAATAACTCAAACATATTATCCACAAGGTTCAATAACATCATCCGAATACAAATTAAATACAAGAAAAGTAAGAGATAGAGAAATGCAAATCTTGTGTCTTCTCCACGTTTGGATCTTTGATGTCAATCCTTGCTTCAATCTTCTTTAACTAATCTAACCCTAGAAACTACACTAACTAATTAACCCTAAGCTTACCTTAATCTACTCCTAATCTATACAAAATGGAAAGGAAAAGGAAGAGGAAAACTAGGGCTAGGGCTAGGGCTAATGTGAGCTCCCTAATGGAGATGATGGACAAAAATGGGGCAAGAAGCCCTTATATCTCTGCCTTCTCCTGTTCATTTAAGCAAAAGTCAAATCTGGCCAACATACTGACTGGCGCGGCCTCGCGCGCCCAAGCCAATTTCCTGGCGCGGCCGCGCGGCTGCTAAAGTTGGGGCTCTGGCTTTGGGGATCGGTGCAGGTGCGCGGGCTGGCTTTGTTATGCTGGCGCGACCGCGCGGCACCTGCAATGTTGCTGGTGTAAGGCTTCTTTCTGCAGCTGCACTTGGTTTCTCTTTCCTTGCACACTTGCACATTGCAAGCAACACTCATCTGCCCTATCATGCCATCATGCCTTAAGCCTTCTGCTGTGCGTTGCCCCTTTTAGGCCATCTTTGGTCCTTTAACACTCAAATTGCACTCGGAGAGTTCCTAAACATGAAAACTGCAAAACACAGGAAAAACATATTAAAAGCACAGGATTATTTGAGTTTAAGAAACGAAACAAGCTGGTTACTATCCGAATAAGTGGTCATAAAACCACTTATCATTCTACATATTAAACCGGTTGTGAATAAATCAATTAGAACAATTCTAATCTTATTTAAATAAATAAATTAAACTAATAATCTATTTAAATAAATAATATTTATTCTATAATAGGGATAAGACTCCTTAGCACGATTTTCTAGATAATATAGATTTCAACATTAATCATAAAAGAACATGTGAGTTAATAGTTATCGTACAATTCAATCCTTCCATCATACAATGTCCCAATTAAATATAAGACATGGATTTACTGTCAAGTCTTATTTTATTTAATTATATGTATTTCGATTAGAAAATGCACAACTCCAAATAATGCAAATTAGAAACTCTTTTCTAATTTCATTCTTCCTTGGCCAAGGACTGTTGGGTTGTCATTTAACGAATCACATAGGACATATCTCTTCTTTTACTAGAAGTGGTAGAGTTTTTATTGATCATTTATTATCTCCATATGTAACTCATTATATTCAAGCATACCCTTTTATATACCCTAAGGGTCTTAAGGAAAAAGTTAAAGTATAATTCTTTACACACAAGATACTATGATGATCTCAAGTCCAAGGATCACTTGTACTACTATCACATTAAGAATTCCTATTGACAGACGATTAAAACTCCATTAGGTATTCCATAGTAAGTGAACTTATTCTCTAATAAGCACCTATATACTTGCTTTAGTGTCTCCACACAATGATAATGAGATTAATCATCCTCATCGAATGAGCAAGCAACATATGTACCAATCTATCCAGATTTACTAATCTCCTTTTTAGTAATCCCACGATTGAGAACTATTTTAGTTTTTAAGCTATCTAAGAATTTAGATCTCATTAGCATGATCATCATCATGATTCTAAAAGCATTGCTTAAAACTGTGACACCCCCAAATTTGGATTTTCTAACCTCGAATTCGGTGTTCACGATACTCAACAACAAGCATACTTTCTAACTAATGCGGAAGAATAAACATACATTGTTTATCATAATAGTAATAAATTCTTACAATCGTAGTCCCAATGTTCTTTAACCTTAACTTAAAACGTACTCTTAATACTATAAAGAGTTTACATAACCAAATAACATTTAAAATAAACTAGTACATAAGCCTTCTCAAACATCTACTCTTGAACCTTCCCTTTTCCTTTGCCTCCTTTGGACGTTTCTGCCTTAACTGAAATAAATGTCATGATATAGCAAGGGTAAGCAACTAATTTGCTTAGCAAGTTTATACACAAGGGAGATATATCATGATTAGAAAGAAGTTTCACTTTCAATGTTCAACAACAGTATAAAATTATGAAGGAACATGAATTAATAGTCAACAGTTGAATATTCGAATAATTGGATAACAAGTAGTGAGTGGTTTGAAATAACCATAAACATTTGCCAATGTTCTTAGCATTTAAACTGGACATTTTAATAAATTTTGGAAATCAAGGGGATCAGCCTTTCATACCCCGTGATTTATGCATAAACACTTAATAATCCGGCATTGATATCATGCTTTGATCAAATTCGTTCTTTTCTCAGCCAAGAGTTCTTACCATATCAATTTAATAAGAACAGCTTTTTAAAACACATTTGATTTAACAAATTTAGACATGCTTGATTTAGCTGATACAATTAGCATAGATCTATCTCATAAACAGTTCATGAATGAAAGAACTTTAACTTAATTCACAGTTCAATAATAATAGAATATGAATTCAATTGCACAAAGTGCGAATCTCAATAATCAGTATAGATGTGAATAATCAACAATAATTATTCACTAACATGCTTCGAAAATAATAACTTGAGTTTGAGTTAGGGAACTTGCCTCGTTTGTAGGCTACTGCTACGCAATTAAATTCTATCCGCTAGACAGTTTAATTATCTTCCTTTGAGAGACATATAGTTAATCTTTCAATTAGCCATATCATAACATTACATTATGTAATCACATAGATATTAGATATTACATTTAATTCTTAGAAAATATTATTATGCCTCGATAATATTACTATTAAATAACAACTACCTTTAATTCACTTAATATTATTAATCTTGATAATATTTAATTCACCTCTTAGTATTATTAGTCCACTAATAACACTTTTATTCACTTACTAATATTATTAACATCTTAATAATATTTTAATACTTTACTAATATTTTAATCATGCATTAATATTATTACTTTAATAATACCTTTATTATTCTTTAGTATTATTAATCAATTAATAATACTTTATTCATTTACTAATATTATTAACCTTTTAATAATATTTTATTTATTTAATAATATTATTAATTATTTAATAATATTGTATTCATTTACTAATGTTATTATATTTTTAAGAACATTTTATTTAATTTTGAATATTATTATTTACTTAATAATATTTTAATCATCCAATAATACTTTAATCTAATATTATTAATCTTTTAATAATATTTTAATCTAATATTATTATTAATAATGTTTTAACCATTCAATAATATTTTAATAAAGTTTTAAATCTTAATATTTTTATTTACTTAAAAATATCAAATTTGTATATTACAAATATCAAAGTAACATTTTAATAAGTTATTAGGTAAATAAATACTTTATTTTAATTGGTTTACCCTTTATTAAACAACTTATTTAATACCCATAAAAGGTCATAAATATTATTTATCGTAATAGATTACCAAAATACCTCACATAGGTCAGATTACACTAAAATAGGAGTACCTAAGCTTTAACATCCTATTTTCCTCATTTATGACATCATTTAACCATTTATTTTCTTTTAACCATAACAATAACATTATTATGAAAAATAGAAAAAAGGTTCTGAATATTATTACCTTCTGGATCTGGATGGTATATGATCCAACAATGATTCACAAATTTTCCTGGAATTTTAGAAAGTGATTTACTATATTTAAAGTACTCAAAACCTCTGAATCTTGTTATATTTTTCATAAATCGAGTTTTGCTTAGCAAATTCTGAAACTTTTAGGGTACACTTTTATAACATATATGCACATACTGTATAGGTTTCAGATTTTTCCAAGGTATACACAGTAAGGAATTTGGGTATGAATATTTTAGGAGTCCTTCACGGTAAAAGCCATTACACACAAACTACACATCAAAACGTGTCTGTTCTTTTTCCTACATGTAGATAACTTCGTAATATACCTCTGTGATTTTTCTCAGATTTTTAAAAGATTCAGAACTGGTCGAAATAGTCTTTAGGAAAAACGGGTCAGTGGACTTTTAGGGTTTTAAAGCTTTAAGTTCTATACCTGGACTGTTTTGGAAAAACTGCCCCCAAGGCTTAAAAAATTATTGGATTTGTGTTCTACCTCTTGTGTTTACTAGCTAACTCATGTATCTAGCACCCCCCCTTCGACGGATCACAAATCCAAGTTGTAAAACTTGGGTTACACAAGATTTAGTGGAAGAAAAACTAGGGTTTCACCCCTAGAAGAACATATGCCCATTTTCTTCCTCTAAACCTTTGATCTAACACTCAAGATACTTAGTTTCATACATGATGATATGTAGAACTAGGGTATCTTTGGTTTTACTTCATAACCCTATCAAATCTTGCTATAACACCGAATAGAAGAAGAAGATGAAGATTTAGGTTATACCTTGTTCAAGTAGCAACCTTCCTTGATCTACCAAAGTAAGATATGAACTTAGAGTGCATAAATCAAGCTAGCACACCCTCTCTTTCTCCTCAAAATCCGAATCCCTCTCTTTCTTTTCTCTCTTTGTATTTTGCTATCTTGGGAGAAAAATAGAAGAAGAAGAATAGAAAATGAAATGTATCTTGTAATATAATTAGATACAACTAGGATCATAACTAATATCCCCCACATCTTTGTTGTCCCTTGGATAAAAGGCTTTGCCTTATCTTTTCCAATTAAGCCTAATCATGTCATTAAAGGTGCTAAGTAGATTTTCCACCAATGGGAGATGGACACACTTGTACTTGATGTAAGAGTTACTAATTAAGGAACTTGATTAGCATAATTTTGTTGCCTTAAAAGGCCTACAACAACCGGTCACTCTTGCCCCATTATCCCTTCCATTCTTCTTTTATTTTAATGCACAAATTTGATTAATCAAAAATCTAAAATACCCTTAATCAAGTGGACTAAGTATTGGTTTGCATTTTATTTCTTTTGGGCTTCTCATTTAATTGTCTTGGGCTATGTAATAAACATAGTTTAACAATTTTAATATTTATTAACCTAATTGTTTATTTAGGATTTCTATTCCAATCTTATGGAATTTAATTAATTACACATATCTCTTTAACTTGTAACCTAATTAGGTTTACTATAATTAGGTTTAAAATTATTAATCACTTGCAATAATAAAATTATCCACTTAAGTTAGTATAAATATTAAATACTAACTATTCATTATTACCATAACCCTTACATTATTTAATTATCTCACCTAATGTATAATTAGGTTATGAAGCTTTCTTTTTTAATGAAATCTATAAATATTAATATCCATAACTATAGTATATTTATTTATTTAGCCATACACCACTTCACATATGTTATCACATATTAAATCACTATATAGCACAAAGTTTTAAATAACAATAATGTATATACATATAAAGTGACTTGAAATTCCTGGTTATTACAAAAACTATGAGTTATTTACATATTATAAAACAGCATCATGTAGATAATTAAATGCCTTTAATAAATAAATGCTTTTAATAATAAATAAATAAGATCGTTTACAAAGTATATGCTTTATCATCATACATGATTGTCTTGTATGCATACTACTTTCTATGATGCCCCTAAATTCTCTACACTTCCTGTAGCAGATTTGGTGCTCATGTAAATATTCCATAAGATATTTAAAACTATGTTTGGATTTACAGTATTCCACAATGAACAGTAGTTCTCGTCAGAACATTTACTATATTTGGATACCCTCACTTAGATGAATAGGCTTATAATCTCACGGATATTTCTTTCATATCAATAATTCCTATCTATTTTACATTCGTAGTATTAATACTAGGATCGTTCTTGGAACTGAGGGGCGCGACCTCAGTGCATCAGAGAACTCCAAGATCTTTCAATACTCCCATTCAGATGTATAGTTCATATAGATACTATACTTCTTTTTATTTTCTAGAAAGGTAAAACTAATCAATTGACAAAAGATAAAAATATATATTACATATTCTTAAATTTGATTACAATAAATCCCAACTTACTATTACATCAGAATTTTTCAAAGATGTAACCAAAACTTAACTTAACAGAGTTTTGATATGCACATGATTGAGTTCTGGAACTTCCATTATGTCAGTTAAAGCTGTAAAGGAAAATAATATTTGCAAGAATGAATTACAGAAAGCTCACCAAGTTTAAATAAGTTATACGTTACACTCACACTGAATCTGAATTAAAGAAACATATAGTTCAGAGTTTTTCCACATATATATACTAAGTCCACACATTACGAGCTTCTATCAGTCATAAAGACTTAGCAACCCGAGTTGATTCGGTCAACCACACCACACTCCTAACAGTCATAAAGACTTATAAGGGCTCTGTTCGGATATCTCATAGGGGATCAGCCTAATCATATCCTAGGAGTATGCATATCATCCTACCAGTCCAACCAGGTCAGTGCTATAACTGCCTATAAATGTAACCCCCAGTCAGTGCTATAACTGTCGGTTCGAATAGTATCATTATATATATATATATATTTATACAAAACAATATTGGTTTTACGTCTATGCTTTGATATCAAATCAAACACATTTTACGCAAATAACAGTTTATATGGCTTGGTTATAGTTGAACAAGAAGCAATAACCCCTTTTAATGACATATATCATGAATACCGTTTAAAACGAGTTCACATATCATCAATATAAGAATTACATTTAATACAAAAACTAAATTTGACTTTGGTGTTCACGTATCCGTCGCATTTGGTGTTCTTCACCAGCTGAAGAACACGCTGGTCAACGTCCAGGGCCCTAATTTGTCTTGATTTAATTCTCAATTTGTTCGGTTTCTGGGCAGGTAAGTGTGATCAAGTTGTAGTGTTAGTGTAGTAGTACACATCTATGGCCGTTTCAGTGTCTAACAACATCACTACAAGATTATATGGACGGTCAAACTACTAGGCCAAAGCTGTTCTTCATTTCTGGGTTACCCAGAAATGAGAAGTCAAGGTCGATCAATGACCTTACAGTCCTTATATCTTGTAACCTGTTCATATTTTAGGTAGTTTATTGTCAGGGTTTTGTAGAGTAATTGTTAGGGTACAAAAGGTTAGTACTTAAAGAGTCTAAGTATCACAAGGCAGCAAGATCTGGGCCTCTAAGAATCTTGTCAGAACGCTGTTTTGAAATTCTGGGTTACCCAGAAATGCAAGTTGAACGGTTAACGTAGTTTGGCCTTTAATATCGTTCGATCTGTGACGTTTTAAGGCTTTAAAGTGCTCTGGTGGTGTAGTGCACATGTCAGGGTATAAGCTAGATATAACCTAACATTCTAATAGTCTGACAGTTGAAAGATCAAAGCCGGTCAAACAGCTTGTCAGTCGTGTTCTTTAGTTTTCTGGGTTTTCCAGAAAACTAAAAGTCATAGTCGGTCAACGGGTTTTAACTGCCTATATCTTTCAACCTGTTAACTTGATTTTCATGCTACCACTTCCTGATTACTAACAATACTACATACTATAACTACAAACCTTTAAAACACTTAAAACATTAACAGAGAGCATGATCTATGAGGTCTGACATTTGACTGTCAGACCATTTCTTAGGTTTTGGCAGTTTTGCATAAATCACTATTTTCATGCATTTAAGTGTTATAGATTCATGTTTTAGCAACCCATATCACTAAACAACATAGTAATTAACATATTTAAACAATAAAAACAACAATTCTATTTCAGATTTAAAGATCTAGAGCTAGGGTTAGGTTATGACCTTTTTGAGCAACTTTTGATTCTCTCTTTTCTGATCTGATCTGGCCTTACTGAGGAATGTTTGGGAGTTTGTTTGTGACATACTTTAAGTGTAAAATTCGTGGCTTTATGATCTTATCACCTAGACTTATAAGAAAACTTAAAGTGGGGTAAAAACTTAATTATCTCCTTCACTTGACAACTAAGCCTAGATCATTAAGTGTGTAGTGTTGTGTTGTGTTATCAAGCTAGGGTCATAATAGAAGCATGGGGCAAATCTTTTGCTTGTTAAGTTAAAGATTTCATCTTATCTCTTTTAAAAAGAGAAGATTAAGGGCATTTTAGTCATTTTACACATACTAAAGGTTTTTTGGTAATTTTATAATTAAATCTAAGGGTAATTTAGTCATTTCATGTTCTCTTAAAAACTCAAAAACAAAAATTGAATCATTAGGGTTTTAATAATTTAGAATTAGGGTTTATAAATAAAATTAGAGTTTCACATTTAGGGTTAAGGTTTCCTAATCCTAAATTAGGGCTTCCTAGCAACATTTTTCAATTCATTCTTTAATTAACCATACATAAAGTTAATGTGCATAATATTCACAATCTTTTATAAAATTATCAATGTATTAAGTTATAATTTCTATTTATAATAACAATTAGGGTTAGGATTTCTTATTTAGATATAATCTTAAATTAGGGTTTACTAGTAAAGACTTTCCATTAATGTTTTTATAATTATATTTAATTTATATATATATATATATATATATATAGAAATAATAAGACTAAATACACATTATACAAAACATAAACATAATAATATTTATTTTTATTTTTTTATATTAATAATCTACTTAAGTTTTGGATTATTACAATCACCCCCTCTTATAAGAATTTTGTCCCGAAATTAAAATACAATCTATGAAAACAAATGTGGGAAATCTTCACGCATTTTATCCCCCAGCTCCCACGTAGCTCCTTCTATATCATGATTCTTCTAGATCACTTTAACTGATGATATTACTTTATTTATTAACACTTGTTCTATGAGACCCCCAAATCCGGGTACTTCAACTCCACGGGATTTGGTGCTCACTATCTAAAGAAAATATGACTACTGCACATGAATAAGGATTGTAAAATAAATTACACCATTTATAAATTCAATAAAAACTTTTTTATAAAAAGGATTACAACTTATTCAAAACGTTCCTACGGTTATCTAACCTTAACATCGTCAATGCGGAAAAGAAACATCATAACATAATAAAAATCTTATTACACATCATATCATATAAACAAGTCTTCACTTGTTCATCTTGCTCTTGCCTTTGCTAGTTGACGGTTCGTCAACTTTCTCAAGTTTAGCTGCAAGGGTTATATAATGCAAGAGTGAGCAAATAAAAGCTCACTTGGAATAACAACAATAGTGATGACATAAACTGAATAACTTCAACTGAATTGAATAATATTTCTATCATCGATAATCATGAATTGAATATGGAATATAGAATTCACCTGAGGGTCGTAAGACCTTGAACTATATCCAAGGTTATAAACATTTCTATTTAAAACCTTTAACAGTCGTTGCACTATATGGACTCGTAACTCGTACTTAGGGGGATCAGACCTTCGTACCATATATTGTGCACAAATATCTTAACGCTTTCGCATGGTAATCTCCTATTAAATAGGGTTGTTCATCTCAGTATTTAATAATAAGTCTGTACCAAAGAAAGTTTGGTTTGGATAAGCTTCAAGGGTAATTTAGAGTTCAATTATCATTAACTAAGGAGTAGTTAAATCGACTTACAATAATAATAATTCAACAATAAAGGATTACGAATAACTTATGCTTTAGAACTAAACTTAAAGCAATTGAAAGATAAGATAAACCTTGCTTGAACAATTAAGTCAAGCTCACATTAACTCAATAATGAACTTTGATAAGATATTTATTCAATATATAATTTATAGAGAATAAAATAACTTGCATATAAATAACAAGTTAGAAATAGGAAACTTGCTCGAGTAAAGTTTGAGTTTAGAAAACTTACCTTAAGCGAAAGCTACAATTACAATCACGTTCCACAATTATCCTACATATTACATTACGTTTACAATATCAATTAGTTTCATTACCACTACGTTTAACTATTGAACTTCTTACTTAATTTCAACTTAACAACGTGGTTTGTAAACTTAACTCGCTAACTAACCACATACGTGAGTCTAAACTCACAACATGCATATCACGTGTGTATAACACTTTAAACTATCATAATCATACCCTATGATAATAATATTTAAGTTCACACATATAATGTTAATAAGAGACTTCAAATTATCTTATACATGTCAATAATATGCTATCTTATTGTTTTATACACTTAACATGTCATCACATTAAGTTAGCAAATCATGTAATGCATAAAAACTACACAAAACGCAACAACATTTTTCGAACAACCTTCACACCCACTGGGGCGGGTGTTTTGCCCCTATAAGACCCGTTGGGGCGGGTCCCCCTGCTGGTGGGATTCTTGGTTCGCGAACTGTGCAGAGAAAAAACCAATTTGGCTTATTTCTTCGCACTAAATTTTGATTTTAACTAACATAATGCATATAAAACTTTATGAAAACATAATCTTAAACTTCTAACATGTTTTTAATATACATAAACACCACATCACATAATCAAAACACTTAATTTCATGATTTTGAAGAAAACACCATTGTTAAGTGTTTTTGAAGAAAATTGATACTGTGAGTTTGTTCTTAATCCAAATCACGTAATTCAAATCGTATTAACTTTGTTTCTTAACATATTATCATAATCTATGATCAATTTATATAATCTATCACAATCAAACACAAATTTTGATAATTAAAGAACAATTTTTAAAACTAGTTCGTTGTAAATTGCTATGAACATGATTTCTTCATGTTCATTATATTTACATAAAATTAATCACTTAAACAGCCATATGAATCATATATAAGTATGTTATAACATATATTAAACATATATGAACCATAATGCACAAATTCTCATAAAAATTAAGTTACAGAGAACTTATAACTATGAAAACAATGAAGAACATAATTTAATAAGTTAGAATAAAGTTAGATTATACCCTTTGTTGTTTTAGGAGAAGAAGATGATGGTGATGATTATATTTTCTTTTGATTTCTCAAAGCTTTCCATTTTCTTGTGACGCTCCCAAATCCGGGTACCTTCAAACCCAGGACATGGTGCTACACGGTGCTACAATCTACTCATACATTCAATTGAGGACATCAATATCAATGTATAAGTTTAGTAATTATTATATTCTATTAATCCCTTCCCAAGTATTCATAACCAATACATTGTTCCCTATCATAATATCAGTAAATACAATACTAATATTAATGCTATTACAAAGGTCAATACTTGTCCATCTTGGACTTGCCTTTGTCTTTATTGGATCCTTCGGTCCGTTCGCTCTTGGCTGAAATCATTTAGTTTTAAGCAAGAATGAGCATAAACAGCTCATCAAGTTAAACATTATATCTTGAAACCACAAAATCAAGAATCATATATCTTGGTCTTCAATAACTGTACAATTGTTATGAAGTACTTAAGAATAATCAAAATATCATTTTGATTCCTTTAAAACCATTCCAAAGGACTTTATAGCCTCTTCAAAATTCATTTTGGTCAACAACCACGAACCATATTTTAGTTCTCATTCATAAAAGGAATAACCCGGCACGAAGGCTGTAAGTTCGATATAGCTTACAAGCACATCCAGGTGATCAGCTTATAGTACTCTATGTTGTTCAACACTTATACATTAAACATGTTTACGTTTAATTGGTGGCAACCTCACGTGCTTGTCGAATTAATGACGTTTAAAACCTGAGAATCCGTACCAAGCAATTGGCATAGGATCACAACATTGTATGTATTTTGGAAAGATTTGTGGAAAAACCCTCCAAAATATGCTAAATCTCAGTCTAGCCGAATCAAATGGCATTAACTATTCAATAACAGTTCATGCATAAGCAATTATGCACAATGACCTCTTGTCCAACCATAACGTATAGACAAGAGTTTAGAAAACTTGCATTCATAGTAAAGTATGAACGAAGTTAGGAAACTTACCTTTGTGTCTTCTATACCTCTACATAGCCTACTCAGTCTTTAGCACGTCTACAAAGCATAATACATAGTATACCAATTAGTAATCATAGTTGATACACTGTATTTTTACTAACTCCTCCTTCTTATATAACTCAAGCGAATCGTTAACAAATTAACATTCATTCAAGTTATTTAATGTTCATGAACTCAATCTTGATTAACGTTTCTAAACTTAAGTTCAATTGTATTTAGTTAATGTTTAATTCTCATAATCCTTGGTTAAACATGTTATTTAAATCTTACATTACATCACTTGCTAGCCCCTTAATTGATATGCAAAAGGTTAAGTACTTACTAGCAATGTCAGAATTTTCTGACAGTCTGGCGCTGCGGCACCAGATTTTCCTCTTGGAGTGGCGCTGCAGCGCTACCCCTCCAGAGATTTCTCTCCGGAGTGGCGCTGCGGCGCCGTTTTAAGCCTATGGGGTGGCTCTGCGGTGCTAGCCCTGCAACTCAGAAAAATTTTGAAGTCTTGAAAATTTCTGAAATTCCCGAGCTCGTAACGTGACCGTTACGACTCGGAATTGGCTCGTTCCAAAGTCAAAAGTTCACAAATGACATGCTTTACCATCCTATCAAGTCGAAATTCGTTTCCAAATCCGTCGGCAAGAAATTCGTCAATTAGTCCAGTTTTACGTTTTCGTTAAACGTTCGTGAACGTTCGACGCTCAATTCTTCGTTTTAAGTCGGAATCAATCCGTTCTTATTCCCGCAAGTCTTATTTACCTAAATACACGTGTTGCAATTGAAAACCATCATTTCCAACACACACGATGACTTTTGACTTCTAATCCAAGAAATTTATGTTTTCGACGATTATCGTCTAATCGCGTAACTTTGGCCGAATCTTCGTTCTTCGTTATTTTTAGCTCAAATCAATGGGAATAAATCCCATAGTTGATTATTACTAATTCTTATCATTCAAAATATTTAAGTTTTAATGGTTTAATAAGTTCATTAGTCCATTTCATATGAATTCATTAAGTTCTTCCTTTATACTTAATGAGTTCTTATTAGCTTAACATGCATGGTTTATTAGGGTTCATACCTCACCATCATAACAACCTTATAACTTCCTCATAGTTCAAGCTTTCTCTTACACTTCTCTATCAAAATTATTATTAAAAGAAGAAATGATGTTTATATACTTCCCTATGGTTATACCTTTTGTGTTCTTTGTTGAGTGAGTATGGAGACTCAATCCTCTTCTTAGCTTCTTGGTTGATGGAATTATTAAGCAAAGCAAAGCAAAGCTATATTCTCTCTTTTCTCTCTCTATGTTGATAGGATTCCTCAAACAACAAAATATAAAGACAAGTGTAACGACTCCAAAATTCGTACGATATAATTCTCATTCTCGATCGTTAACAATACAACTTTAATCTATCTTTACATCATTATTCGATATTAAAATCACTAAAAATGCGGAATATTTAAAATATTTACACAATCTTTCTTTATTGCCCTGAATCGCAACCTTTACATAACATATATTTGATTCAATTCTATTACATAAATCGCTTCCTCTAAGTTATTATACAAAGTATTACATAACAAGCAATATCCACTATACATCGGATAGCTCAACTTTAGAATTTTAACAAGTATAATACGTCCAAAATAAACACATTACTTATCTAGAATAAATAATTTCTTGCATCGCTATTGATCTTAACATTCAATTAGCACGCATCATTACCTTGCATCCTTGACTTGCAAAAGTGGTTATTTGCAAGAGTGAGCTCGACAGCTCAGCAAGACCTAACAGTTTTCATGCATCACATAGCACATAATAACATGATCAACATACATCTCATAATCATCAAAGTAACATGGCATACATGCTTTAATTCATATAGCAAATATAAAGATTATGTTCCTTACTCAGTCAACAATCTTTAATCAATCAATGTAGTCATAAGTTGACTTTAACATTTTATGCTTGCAACATATATAACATATCATGCTCTTTGCAACACAATTTAAAATAGTTCATAATATCATCAAATTCACATGGAAAAATAGGAACTGAAAGACTTGCCTTGATCATTGTTTACCAATAACAGATTAACAGTATACAACTATCTGCACGTCACGTGCCCTACACAATTATATAATCATACACATCAACTATTAGTCACATAGCAACGCATAGTAGTTGTAATATAAACTCTACTTTACATCTCATAATCCTTCCTATTAATTAATACACAATGTTCAATTAGATTGTGTTAACTTTCAATTTATATCTCACTATATTTCTTATTAGTCATACTCGAAGTTCATTCAAGTGTTTAAGTCTTGCTAAGACTCCTTATTGGTTTTATATTAACCCCCTTCTATATCTTATAGTGTTCATTTCAGTTGAATATAAACACTTTTTACGTACATTAACACTTGTCACGACATTTCGACGTTCATTCGTCACACGCCCGATTCGTCTCTCTTCTGTATGCTTAGTGTGCTTATATAACTTATCTAATACATCATTTATTAATGTTAAATATCATTATATTTACTAACATTCATGTTTTATAACTTAGAACAATATCTATCATCGTCGACAGCACTATACTTGCGTATGTGCATGTTCAACGCCCTCCGATTGCCTTCGAATACGCATCAGTAACAAAGATGACCATTTTGACCCCTGCTAACGACCTCAAATAGAAAAAGTTAAAAAACAAAAGTTGTAGATCTACTCGTGCTCGTTCCAGATCATCTTAAATCTCCTCAATCGGAGTTCGTATGAAAAAGTTATGGCCATTTTACTACAAGAGGTCAAAGCAATTTTGTATTACATTACTTAATCAACTCCGGACAGCTTGTAGCCCCGCTGGGGAGGGAGTTCCTAGGCCAAAAGCCCCGCTATGGCGAGGCTCCCTACTGTTGGGTTTCCCGGCTAGCAAACTTGCAGAGAAATAAGCCAATTTGGCTTATTTCTTCTCACCAAAGTTCGATTTTAACTAACATAATGTACATGAAACTTTATACAAACAAAATCTTAAACTTCTAACATGATTTTAACATACAATAACACCACAACACATATTCAAAACACCTAATTTTCATGATTTTGAAGAAAACACCATTATTAAGCGTTCTTGACGAAAATTAACACTGTGAGTTCGTTTTTAACCCAAATCACATGATTCAAATCATGTTTTGTTCGTTTCTTGATATATTATTATAATCTATGATCAATTTACATAACATATCACAACCAAACACTAATTTTGATATTTAAGAAACTATTTTTCAAGTTAGTTCATTGTAAATTGCTATTTTCATAAAGCTTATACTTTTAACAAACCAATTCACCAAAATTTCAATTCTCAACCGATTCCATTCATAATACATGCATTATTTTCGTTATTGAAGATAATATCATGAACATCTTTTAATTTTGCATATTAATACATACTACATCATCAATTTTCATTCTAAAATCAACCAATATAGGAAAACTTATAAGACCACAATTTCTTTATGAAAAATCTTATTTTTACAATACTTTGATTTCTGAAAATCGCTTATAGCATTTGAATTAATGGATTACAACATCTATCAATTCATATAACCTATAATTATCCAAATCATCGATTATAATTTGAATTATATATGAAACTCGAATTACAAGGAAAACTAAGAACAAGAGGTGAATTACTACCTTCAATCATTGATTAAGCTTCGTTAGATGGTGAGAATAGCTCTGATAATCCCTCTTTTGATTCTCAGAAACACCAAACTCCTCTCAATTTTCTTTGTAAAAATCACAGTGTTTTCTCTCTGTATTTTTCTCTTCTTTGTTAACACTGACTATTTTCTCTAACTCTTCTAACTTCTAAACTAACGTATGTATATGTAATATAATATACATATATTATAAGTATAAACATAAATATAGAGTTTATAACTTATAACTTATAATACATAATTACCATAATAATTATAATAATTATACTTAATACATAGGTAACACAATTGAAATTTAAAAAGCCCTAAAGCTTGTTTGGCAAAACAATTTATTTTTAAAATAGGTTTTTAAATAGTTAAGGCCCCGTTTGGAAAAACAGATTTAAAACGGTGCAATTGTTTGGGAAAACGGTTTTAAAAACTCTTTTAATTCTTTTAATAAATCCTTTAACACATATTTTTAATGTTATTCTTTAATTAATTAAATCTTAACATTAATTTAATTAATTAAAAGTTTAACATCAATTAATTGCATAAAATTGTCACATTATAATTACTCGCTAATTATAACTTCATGTAACAATTATCACATCACTACATCTAATTTAATTATCTCAATTAAATTAGAACTATAACATAAAATTATTACATATTAATTAAATTAAATATTAAATATTTATTTAATTAATATATTATACTTAATTAAATTACTCCATAAAAATCACATAATTATTTATTTAACTCAATAAATAATTTAATTAAAATATTTATTTTAATTCAATAAATATTAAAATTAATATATAAAATTCTCTTCACACCAAATCACATATTTCATAATATATGACACGTATACACATACTTAAACTCAAAACATCTCATAATAAGAATTTTATTTATTAAATTCTCATTTATAACTTCTTAAAAATCCGGGATGTCACATCCTTCCCTTCTTATAAGGATTCCGTCCTCGGAATCAACGAAAACCTCCCTTACTCGGTTTTCACAAAATCTCTTTCACAATTTTATTATTGAATAACTTCAACATGTTAACTTAATAACATTTATATATATCTTCCACCATTCATTTTTTCAACAACTTTTAGGTTTTATTACACAACCTTCAATTAAACACAATCATATATCAAATATTATCTATTCTTTAACTCGTTCATTCCTTTCTAAGGATCATTACTATATACTCTACTCCTCAAATTAATGTACTTCATAATTCACTATTTTATAAGTATTCGGGTTATCACATTCACCCATTCTTCTAAGAATTTCGTCCTTGAAATTTTAATATTTTAATTCACTGGATTAAAGCGTTCTACCACTACTCTTTCTAAGGAATATTCTTCTCACTACATTCATCTTTAGAATAATAAGAATCTTTCACAATTGCTCAATAATTGGGAAGCGATATAAATAACTCAGGAATTTAAAAGATTCCAAATCATGCTGAGTGGTCACAAGACCTTGAACTTATTTTTAGGTTTAATAGTGCTTTACCCCCGGTACTTCACACTATAAAACTGCATCGGTACTCTAGGGTGCCAGCCTATCGTACCCCTACGTTGAGCCCAAACGTAGTACATCATAACGACTATATGCGTTACACTCGGAACTATCGTCTCTGATAACATATCTTCTTTTATAAGGTTGTTCACCTCAGCTTCTTAACATCTGAATCGCACCAAAACAATTTGGTTTGGCAGAGTTTGAGCAAGAACGCTCGAATTTCATAAATATATTTCAATATTTGTCTAGCTGAATCAAGTAACATAGACTTCTAGCAACAATTCGGACATCAATCGAAATATATATATATATATATATATACATATATATTTTTACCCAACAAAATAATTATTTATTAATTTTTTTTATATATAGTTTAAGGAAACTAAAAATAATAAGTAAATCTTTTCATAATACCCTGATACCGTACCATAGTAATGATACGTTGAGGATTACGTCATTACATGACGTCGTCATACTACATCATACCATAGTGGGCTGACGATCATACGATCACATCCAACACTAGGTTTAACTGCATTAATAACTTCCTCGATTATTGTTTCTACACCATATCA
The DNA here is from genome assembly GCA_020205555.1 of Panax stipuleanatus. Taxonomy (NCBI): domain Eukaryota; kingdom Viridiplantae; phylum Streptophyta; class Magnoliopsida; order Apiales; family Araliaceae; genus Panax; species Panax stipuleanatus. The sequence goes on from CM035115.1 coordinate 106,853,928, forward strand.
TTCTGAACTCTCAAAATGGCATAAGGTCTTAAATCTTAACCCTTAGGGTCAAACCCTAACCCTTAGGGTTCAATAGTATCTATTTTATCTTTTCCCAAAATATTTTTATTCTCAAAAATCTTTTATTATCGTCTTATAAATTCATATCAATCATTCCTAGCTCGTAGCTAGAATCCTACTCATTTTTGCATTCTCTAGGCCATAAAATGACCTACAATTAGCTTACACAGTTTAATAAACAAATAATTCAAATTTTATTCAATAAATCAAATAAAAAATTCATTTACATAAACGCTCGATTTTCTCGGGCGTTACATTCTCCTCTTCTTATTAGAATTCTGTCCCTAGAATTACAATACAAGTTAATCAAACAAATGAAGATAAGCCTTCCTCATCTTGTCCTCGAGTTCCCATGTTGCTTCTTTGGCATTGTGGTTCCTCCATATCACCTTCATCGAAGGTATAATTTTTCTTCTAAACGCTTGTTCCTTTCTATCAACAATTTGAATAGGAATCTCCTCATAAGTTAAGTCTTTCTCGACTTGAATTGGTTCATACTCGATTACATGCTTGTAATTCGGCTTATAAGGACGTAATACCGAAACGTGAAACACGTTATGGATATGCCCCAACTCTGGAGGTAATGCTATCTCATATGCTACCTCTCCTACCCTTCTCAAAATTTCAAACAGTCCTATGAACCTAGGGCTTAACTTCTCCTTTTTCCCAAAATGCATCTTCCTCTTCTAAGGTGACACCTTCACGAATGCATACGAACCAACTTCAAACTCCCTGTTCTTCCGATGTGAATCGGCATACTTTTTCTATTTCTCTTGAGCCGCTACTAACCGCGTTCGTATTAGCTTAACTACTTCCGCCGTTTGTTGTACCATCTCGGGTCCTAACATTCGACGCTCTCCCACTTCAACCCAGCAAAGTGGCGTTCGACACTTCCGTCCATATAACGCTTCGTAGGGCGGCATGCTTATATCAACGTGATAACTGTTGTTGTAGGCGAACTCCACTAATGGTAGATGATTGTCCCAACTTCCCTTGATATCCATAACGCAAGACCTTAGCATGTCTTCTATCGTTTGAATTGTCCTTTCGTTTTATCCATCTGTCTGTGGATGGTACGTCGTGCTCAACCTCAGTTGTGTTCCCATTTGCTCTTGCAAACTCTTTCAGAAATTTAAAGTGAATCACTGATCGCGATCTGACACGATCGAAACTGGCACTCCATGTCTCGAGACAACCTCTTTGACATAAAGCTTAGTTAACTGGTCTAAATTGTATCTGACTCTTATCGGCAAGAAATGAGCTGACTTCGTCAAAAGATCCACTATTACCCAAATAGCGTCGTATCCTTTCTGCGTCATTGGAAGTCCTACTACAAAATCCATCATGATATACTCCCATTTCCACTCCAGAATCTCCAATGATTGTAACAAACCACTGGGTCGTTGATGTTCGGCCTTAACTTTTTGACAAATTAAGCACTTACTGACGTACTCCGCTATCTCTCTCTTCATGTTTGGCCACCACATTCGCCTTCCCTGGGTGATAAAGGATTTCACAATTATAATCCTTTATCAACTCTAGCCATCTTCGCTGTCTCTTCAACTCCTTCTGTGTGAAGATATACTTCAGACTTTTATGGTCTGTGTAGATCTCACACTTCTCCCCATATAGGTAATGCCTCCAAATTTTTAAGGCAAAAACCACTGCGGCAAGTTCAAGGTCATGGGTAGGATAATTTCCCTCATACTCTTTGAACTACCTAGATGCATACGCAATGACCTTACCATGCTGCATGAGCACACAACCCAGTCCTTTATGTGAAGCATTACTATACATTACAAAATTCCCCGTCTCATCCGGTAACTATAATACAGGGGCTTGACTCAACCTTTTCTTCAGCTCTTGAAAGCTGTCTTCACACTTTTCTGTCCATACGTATTTCACCGTCTTTCTGGTTAAATTGGTTAACGGAGTAGCTATCTTCGAGAAGTCCTGCATGAACCTCCGATAGTATCCCGCTAATCCTAGGAAACTCCACACCTCAGTCGGCATTTTTGGTTGTTCCCAATTAATCACGGCTTCCACCTTTGCTGGATCCACTGAAACTCCTTCTTTGTCAATGACGTGCCCCAAAAACTGCACACTCTCTAACCAAAATTCACACTTTGTGAATTTTGCATACAACCTCTCTTTTCTTAGTGCCTCCAACACTAATCTCAAATGTTTTGCATGATCCTCCTTTGTCTTGGAATAGACTAGGATATCATCAATGAATACCACGATGAACTGGTTCAAATATTTCTTGAACACCCAGTTCATTATGTCCATGAATGCGGCTGGAGCATTCGTTAACCCAAATGACATCAATAAGAACTCGTAATAGCCATAACGAGTCCCAAATGCTGTCTTAGGTACATCCTCCGCCCTAACCTTCAACTGGTGATACCCCGTACGTAAATCTATCTTCAAAAAATATTTTGCCCCTCTTAACTGATCAAAGAGATCATTGATCTTGGGCAATGGGTACTTATTCTTTATCGTTAGTTTGTTCAACTCTCGGTAGTCGATACAAAGCCTCAACGATCCAACCTTCTTCTTTATAAACAATACTGGTGCTCCCCACGGAGAAACACTCGGTTGAATGTACTTCTTGTCCAACAGTTCTTGTAACTGAATCATCAACTCCTTCAATTCCACTGGCGCCATACGATATGGTGCCTTCGAAACTGGTGTCGTCCCTGGCGTAAGGTCTATAACAAATTTGATCTCCCTATAGGGTGGAAGACCTAGCAAGCCACTCAAAAATACATCCGCATACTCATTGATAATAGGTATCTGTTCTAACGTTTCTCCCAATCTTTGGGTATCAACAACTTGGCATAGGTAACCTTCACATCCCTTCTTTAACAATTTTCTGTCTTGCGTCATGGTTAGACAACAAGAGCGTCCTGGTAATTTACTACCGTAGAACACTACCTTGGGTTTCTTAGAAATTCGAAGGTTCACACACTTATTTTGGCAATCTATCATTGCCCCATGGTTAACTAACCAGTCCATCCTGAGAATTACATTGAATTCTCCCAACCTTATTAGTATAAGATCTACCGACAATTTGTTACCTCTATTATCCACACAACAACTCCTATGAACCGAGTCCACAGGAATTACTTCGTCGTTAGCTACCTTAATGTTTAAAGGTATTTTAAGTTTTTCGGGGAGTAATCCTAATCATTTAGCAAACTCACATACTATGAACGAACGCGTTGCACCCGAATCAAATAGTACATATGCATTAATGTCATTGACCGGAATGATACCTTCTACAACGTCGCTCGATGCTACCGTATTTTGGACCGTCATATTAAAAGTACGAGCAGTCGGTCTACCCTATGGTACTGCGCCACCAATCGCCAGCCTATTACCACTAGCTCCCTTCCCACCATCCGAATCCTTCTTCGGATAGTTACGCTCCATGTGGTCCGTAGATCCACATATAAAACAACCGCAACTCTTCTTGGGTGGGACAGTTAGGCAAAATATGCCCCTCCTGTCCACAGTTATAACAGACCGCTTTACCCTTGAGGTAGACTCCCAAATGAGTCTTACCGTAATTCTTGCATGCCTCTATCTTCCTCTTGGAAAACTTCTATTTTACTCCGGTATTACCAGAGCTGAAATCTTTTCTCTTCTGGCCACTTTTGCTAGCTCCCTCGATCTTGAATGATACCTCAGTCTTAGTCTTATTCTTCCTCTCCTTGTGGTATAAGGTCAATGCCTCACTACCACCCTCGACGATAATTGCCTTCTCTAACACTGCTCCAAAGGAAACACTTTGGAAAACTGAGATACGATTGTAGAGCCAGGGTTTCAATCCCTGCTCGAACCGTCGTGCCTTCCGCAACTCCATTTCCACTTGGTGTGGAGCAAACCTCGCCAGTTCATTGAACCTGGCTGCGTATTGGGGTACTGTCATGTCCCCCTGCTTCAGTTCTAGGAATTGAATCTCCATTCTCCCCTGCATACTTGTGGGAAAGTAGTTCTCAAAAAATAATTCCTTGAACCGTTCCCACGTCACCACTTCTATTCCGGCCCTACCCTAGTTAGCTTTCCACCAGTAGTTGGCTTCCCCTTTTATCATGTAAGTCGCAAAAGAAGTCTTCTGTGCCTCACTGACATTTTCTATGACAAATGCCTTCTCGATTTCTTTTACCCAAACTTGGGCGGCTATTGGGTTCATAGTTCCATAGAACTTAGGCAGACCTATTAACTTAAACTCCTTGAAGGTAGTCCCCCAACCTACCCCATGATTAGTGTGTGCGGCATCTCTCGTTCAATTGAGAGCCGTAGCCAGCAGATTCACAGATTCTTGCATCGGGTTATTATTCCCTTGCTCCTCATTACGAGGTTCTTCCTCTTAATTTCTTTTACGTCTTCTTGGTGGCATTTTCTGTTAATACGAAAATATTTCGTAATTCTTTATTTCTTCATTCGATTATTATTATCAATCAAATAATAACTCACTCACATTGCCAATTATTTTAAATAACACCTTTATATTAAAATGCTTCCTTGTAGTATAACACTACACTTTACATTACATGGCTTCAGCCATTTACAATACTATCCTGCAATTACTTTCTAAAAGTTGGGATTTACAAAAGATAACCCTTGCCTATACAAAAGAGGGTTTTACGTCAATACTAGCTATCTAACATGTACATAGCTATTTACATTGCTATCTCTTTTATACTTCCTATGGAACTACATCTGCAACACGGCATTCATGTAATCCGCATCGGCCATACTGGCCACAATGTATCGGCTAATAGTATGTCGAGTCTGTCCCTCCTCCACAAGATAACCAGCAATCTACTGCTGGTAATCCTCGTGTGAACACCTATGGATATAGCACATTCGTCCTATTTTCTGCTTCTTGTTCAGAAGCTCAACTTTCAGTTCTTGGACTTCTAGTTTCAAGTCCCGAACTTTATCCTTAGCCAGCACTTTCTCATTGTGCTCAGCCTCCTAGAAGATCTTCATATCCTCCCTATCTTCTACCACATCATCCACTACTTTCTTGAGGTTATGGACCTCCTTACTCAGTTGGACATTTCTGTCCAGTATTGCCATGAACAACATTTTCATGGACTCCCCTTGTGTAGACTCTTCCAATACCTCCCCAATAGGCAATACCGTATTAATCGGCATTGTCTCCACATCCACAGTAGGCAGTACCGTATTACTCGGCACTTACTCAACCTCCTCCTCCGACATACCCTCGAATAATGACCCAAAGTTAAAGTTGTTAGAATGTTCAGACGGATCCTTTTCTTCTATATTAATCCCCTCTAAGATTACTACCGGTATCTCTGCTACGGACATAGGTACTTGATAAGTGGTTTTATAACCACTTATTTAGATATAAACTCACTTCTTTTGTTGCTTAAACTCATGTGTTATATTATCTTTTCATGCATTTTTGCTTTCTTTTGTAGTTTTCATATTGGGAACTCTCTTGGTGGCATTTGAAGCTAAAAGGGAAGGAAATTACAATCCGGACGTTGTTTGGGCTTTCATGATCATTTCATGTTCTTGGATTGGAACTTGGGTCATAATGTAGAGCGTCTTCTAAGCTTTCCGAAACATCTTGAATCATCTCAATCAGAGTTCGGAGGAGAGAGTTATGACATTTTTACCAACCAACAGACGTTGAACTTCACGGTTTTGGGTTGCCATTGCACAGCTGTCACTACAAGCCCAATTTAGACCTTCATCCATCTATTATTTCTTAATGCTCAAAAAATTGAAGTTGCATATCTCTTCGATAGCTTCGATTTGACAGGTGACAGGCCCCGTAACTCCTCCCTTCATCCATCTATTATTTCTTAATGCTCAAAAAATTGAAGTTGTATATCTCTTCGATAGCTTCGATTTGACAGGTGACAGGCCCCGTAACTCCTCCCGGATCAAAAGTTATGGCCGTTCTACCAGAGTGCACTGCAGCAGGATTCCAGCGGCGCGGCCTCGCCAGTTTGTAGTGTATTTTGGGAGCGGTTGCGCCCGTCCCCAGGCTAAAAATTTTATATTTGCTTCCAGCGCACCCGCGCCCAATTCCAGGCCATTCCCAGTGCGGCCGCGCCACTCCTGAACGTGACCAGACTTAACTTTTTCATTAAAGAGAGATTTGAAGCAAATGGAGGGGGGCATTCATATTAGGGCTTAGGGATAGAAACATAGGAGTAGATTAAAGGGGATTCCACCCTTAGGTTAGATTAGATTACATATTCTTCTCTCTTCTCTTCTTCTCTTGATTAGATTAGGTTAGATTAGAGTAGAATCCTAGATTAGATTGGATTTGGGGCTTAAAGCAATTAGAAGACATTGAAGACAAACTTGGGGCAAGAGAACAGATTTGTATTTCTTATTCATAGTTTCTATTTGATTTATATTTGTATCTTTCTAATGTTTATTCAAATTGTGTATTGTGGAGTTGATTCATTCATGAGTTAAACTCTATTTTGAGATTTCAATGGAACCCAACACATAGTTTGTATTGATTTCTCCCTCTTTGCTATTAATTGATTACTTATGAATTGGTTATCATAACTTATGCTTATAGATTAATTTCTTGGCTCGTAATTACCTTGGGAACCTATATGAACTTGACAAACGGATTATAGGTTGAGACCTAGTTATGATATCATGCAAAAATTAGAGATTCTTGCGGGTAGTCTGTGAGATTATGTGACGTGTGTCTTATTCATTATCCTCAAGAATAGATACTTTGATAGTATTTAGGATAGAAATATACCTAAATACTGTATGCAACCAAATTAAGAATCTAATCTTAATGACTTCCTTTGTGAAAGTTGGTAAATGAAGGAGTAGTTAACGAGATTTTCCCATGACATGTGTCTTGTTAATTATTCTTAATATTGGTCTCTTGATAGTGTGTAGGATAGACATATATCTACATGCCGTATTAGGAAGATTCATAGTTGTCCATCGCTAGAGGCTCTTATGTAATCATGATTTCTCGGTTGTCAATTTTATGTTGTTAATTATTTCAAATGAGAGAGTTAAGAGATTCAAATGAAGTGTTGGGGGAAATTATAATCTCAAGTCTTGATTATCTAGTTTTACTCTAGGGTTAATTAGTTTTAATTTACTTGTCTAGTTTTAATTCAAAAGCATGTTATTGCTCGTTTAGATAAGACTGAAATGGTTATGGGCTAGTGGTTTGGTGACTTTTATTAATTAATTCTCCGAGGGAACGATATCTTACTTACTTTTTATTACTTGTTGACCGCGTATACTTGCGCGTATTTGTCATTATATAAATCGGCCAACAATTTTTTGGCGCCGTTGCCGGGGACTTAATTTGATAAATTTTTGCCAACATTAGCTTCAATCAAATTAGTCTTAATTTAAACATTTTTATTTCGTTTTAATTCTCTTCCTATATTCTCTTTTCAGGTACTATGGATCTCAACGCTTATCCATAGTTTTAAATAAGGAATGATCACCCAAGGGAAACATACACTGATGAACTCAACCCAATTGCAACATTTTCAGCACAGCTAGAGGATCTCTCGAGGAAGTTGGACAGTGTTACAGCCTAACAGAGTCGAGAGCCAGTAATTGCTTATGATTATGGTGCTGGAAACTATATGAGCCATCAGGATCCCATCAGTTATGGACAAGAACAGTATGGGGGTGATTACTTCAACCACGAATATTCCAATTATCACCAAGATTTGGAGTATCACCCAAACTCTTCAGCGAGCTATTATCAAGACCAATACTACGATCAAAGTCCAATATATGCACCAGACCCCACATATCAATCTTCGTGTTTACAAGAAGAACAGTCGAGAAAGGAATTCATGTATAGGGCCTTAGCAAACCAAGAGGAGATGATTAGGAGCCAGAAGCTATCGAATCCAAATTTTCAGAACCAGATGGCACAAATCATCAATACTCCAACCAATGAGCCTCAATACATGAATTTCAAAGCTGAAACAGAAAAGGCAAGATTGGAAAATTTGTGGGTCAATTCCATAGCATCAACAAAGGAGATCTTGATTGAGCAAGCGAAGTCGATTGAGAATCTTCAGAATTGGGCGGAGCAAATCAGCATGGCTTTAATGAAGGAGAAAATGATTAAGCAAGGTATAAAGACTCAATATCTTCAGAATCCAATGCCTCAACTATTTGAAGTCGTGAGCAATGGCCCTCAGAATACTTGGTTCTATGAATTGGATGCTGAAACTGATGGAGAGCCCGAAGTGCACATGCAACTGGACGAACTGAAGGAAGAGGATATCGAGGAGACAATTAGGGACGTGAAAAATTATGAATGTGAGCCAACTGTGACGACACCCCAAGTGCCTTCTCTACTAAAGTTGGAAAATTCAGTGAAGTTTGCACACCCGTGTCCCCTTTGTAGTCACGTTGCAGGGAATTATATTTATGATAGTGACTCGTCCTTGAAGCCATGGTGGTACAAAGAAGAGAGAATTGAAGAAGAGTCCATTGTGTTAGTTGTGCCTCGATGCCCCAATAGCTTCACGAACACAACGGAAGAAGTGCCTAGCTCCCCGAACTTCAAAATGGGGAATTCATATACACATCATATGCTAGGCGACTCAAATCCAAAGCCTCTAATGATGGGGAACCTCCAAACTCACACGACAATTCTAATGGATAGAGGGTATCTCAAATATCGTAGAGGGATCAGATAACGATGGCAAGACAAAGTCCAGCTAACGGACTATAAACCAAGCGCTCGATGGGAGGCACCCCATCATTTTCTCTCTTCTCCCTTATGTTTAATTCTACTTACTTATCTCCATTTCCTCCCCCCTGTTTAATTCTAAGTAATTTGATTTAGTTGAAAATTTTTGAATATTTTTGGAATTAGGATCTCAATGCCTACATTTTTGGACTTAGGCATTAGTGCGTGCATTTTTGGGACTTTGAAGTTTTGAACACATTTTAGAAGCATGAGCATATTGCATATAAGCATATATAGGAATTTTTGGGAATTCACATATATATCCCCTATGTTTAATTCTCCTAATTGTAAATAGTTAATATTAAGTTTTGGTGGTTGAGAGGGTTTAATAAATCTTTTATGCATCTCTCAGGTTAAATTTGCTGGAATGAAGCAAAGTTCAAAAGCTCATCCTCAATGCATGTCAAAAGCTGCATATCAGAAATCTGGGGAAGGGTGCGATCGCGCCGGAATCAAGGCTTATAGGCGCGCGGCTGCGCATCATGCAAGTTATCTCAGACTTAAGGCAAAAATTCAGCAAAAACTAAGCGCCACATCATTTCATGTAGCAGACGAGGCTGACGAGGGGAGTTTCTTTTTTACCCTTTTACCTTTAATGAGGACATTGCAGTTTTTAAGTTTGGGGGTATTAGGGTTTATTTATCATTTAGATTAGTTCATGTCATCTTGCATATTGTGTTAGTTTATATAGTGCATGTAGGTCATATTTTGTTTAAATTTTTCAAAATTTTGCATGAATTTAGTTCATTTAGTTAAGTGTGTTAGGACATTTTGCATGAATCCAGTTTTTTGTTGGTTTGTTATTTACTTGGCCTATGAGAAAACTGAAATTACTTGATTTTTAAACTGATTTGAGACTTAAGCTTGATTATAATGTCATATATATAAATCTTTATCTGTCCGATACTGATGTCACCGGCTAGCACTCTAAGAGTAACCACCATGACATGCTTAGTTTAAATTTTCACATACTTGTCTTTTGGTGGGAAATCTATGTTTTAATAAAAGAATTTCAGTTCTCATATGATAATAACTAGACCGTAAAAAGCTTAAGTTTGGGGGAAGCAGGGGATATGCATGCTAGTTGTGGAAAAAGAAAAGAAAAACATATAAAAAAAGAAAAGAAAAGAAAAGAAAAAGAAGGTTGATTGTGAATAAACACTTCGGCTACGTCGAATCCTGCGGCCTTTTATATTCGAGCAAGTAAGCCCTAGGGGTGTCTCTACACCCAGCGCCTTAAGGCCTTTTGGTTTGGGAGTCGTTGGTCGAAAGCTCGCTACACGGGTATCATTGAAAAGCCTAAGAGGACTAGGCATTGCACAGTCGAGTGTGTACATGGGAAAGTGCAAAAATGCCCTCGTGAGTTAATAAAAAGTAGAATAAATCCCCTGTGGACTCTTAGCTTAAGTGATGCATGGTATTAGTTAGAACTTATCTGATTTACTATTTTTCTTAAGTTGATACTTGTTTTTCTCCTAAGAAGCATAGTATGTGATATATTTGTTCAAAAATATGTTTAATGGTTGCTAGGCACACACACACTACATCAGTGTTGACAGGTTTGGATTTGCAAGGATATGCCTTATGATCTTGTCTTGGATAGCTTATCTGTTTGATTAGCCTATGATTTTTCTGAGGCATTTCATTTGAATTTCAATTCTGACTGAGACTTGGATTCGCATTCATGATAGGATAGATTGCATTCATTGTAGTTATTGCATTGCATCTTTTGTTTGGTTTTATTTTGGTTGCTTGAGGACAAGCAACAGTTTAAGTTTGAGGGTATTTGATAAGTGGTTTTATAACCACTTATTTAGATATAAACTCACTTCTTTTGTTGCTTAAACTCATGTGTTATATTAGCTTTTCATGCATTTTTGCTTGCTTTTGTTGTTTTCATATTGGGAACTCTCTTGGTGGCATTTAAAGCTAAAAGGGAAGGAAATTGCAATCTGGACGTCGTTTGGGCTTTCATGTTCATTTCATTTTCTTGGATTGGAACTTGGGTCATATTGTAGAGCGTCTTCTAAGCTTTCCGAAACATCTTAAATCATCTCAATCGGAGTTCGGAGGCGAGAGTTATGACCTTTTTACCAACTAACAGACGTTGAACTTCACGGTTTTGGGTTGCCATTGCATAGCTGTAACTTCAAGCCCAATTTATACCTTCATCCATCCATTATTTCTCAATAATAAAAGAATGAAAGTTGTAGATCTCTTCGATAGCTTTGATTTGACAGGTGGTAGGCCCCGTAACTCATCCCGGATCAAAAGTTATGGCCGTTCTACCAGAGTGCACTGCAGCAGAATTCCAACGGCGCGGCCTCGCCAGTTTGTAGTATATTTTGGGCCCTGCCACTCCCGTTCCCAGGCTAAAAATTTGATATTTGCTTTCAGCACGCCCGCGCCCAATTCTAGACCATTCCCAGCGCGACCGCGCCACTCCTGAACGTGACCAGACTTGACTTTTTCATTAAAGAGTGAGATTTGAAGCAAATGGAGGGGGCATTCATATTAGGGCTTAGAGATAGAAATATAGGAGTAGATTAAAGGGGATTCCACCCTTAGGTTAGATTAGATTACATATTCTCCTCTCTTTTCTTGATTAGATTAGGTTAGATTAGAGTAGAACCCTAGATTAGATTGGATTTGGGGCTTGAAGCAATTGGAAGACATTGAAGACAAACTTGGAGCAAGAGAACAGATTTGCATTTCTTATTCATAGTTTCTCTTTGATTCATATTTATATCTTTCTAATGTTTATTCAAATTATGGATTGTGGAGTTGATTTATTTATGAGTTAAACTCTATTTTGAGATTTCAATGGAACCCAACACATAGTTTGTATTGATTTCTCCCTCTTTGCTATTAATTGATTACTTATGAATTGGTTATCATAAGGTATGCTTATAGATTAATTGCTTGGCTCGTAATTACCTTGGGAACCTATATGAACTTGACAAACGGATTATAGGTTGAGACCTAGTTATGATATCATGCAAAAATTAGAGATTCTTATGGGTAGTCTGTGAGATTATGTGTGACGCCCCCAAATCCGTGTAACATCGATTACAAGACATGGTGCTCACGATACAACATACATCCTCATCTATCTAAGTAAACTCCAGCAATAATAATAGTAATATTATAACTATTACGTACTTGCTCAAAATAAAATCCTAAGTCTTTACAACCTTTAATAAACCAAAACTTAAACTTAGCGTTTATCGCTACATTACATCATATGCGGAAATATAACTTATTTTATAAGGTAACTAGCATCATTTCATCTTAGTTTTCCCCTTGTCCTTGCCCGAGCCCTCAGCCTTCTCATCCTTAACTGAAAGGTTTAAGCAAGAATGAGCACAAATTGCCCAGCAAGTATATAAAGAAGTTTGAAAACATACATCAGGAGTAAAAACATCTGTATGACAATATCTCAACAGTTGAAAGAATTATCAAGTGTTAAACAAGAATATCAAAGATAAGAGTTTAGAATTCTCCATAGCATACTAAGGGGTGTTACATACCCTGAACATTGCTTTGTTTCATCGAAAACCATCAGACGGTTTAACAATCAAATAGATTGTAAACGGTCTCTGCAAGTACTCCAGGTGATCAGCCTATCGTACCCTACATTGTGCACAAGTATAAAGTTTAAACTGCATAAGCATAAATGGGACTATATGCCCGACATCTGTTTGCCCATTTATTCGGGTTGTTCATCTTAGTATTCATGCGAGACCGCACCAAAGCAATTTGGATTGGTAAACATTAAATAGCTTCGAAAGATTTGAATTAAATCATTTTTCATCAATAATAACTAGCCGAAAACAAAGGTCAGGAAACATACTTAGAAACAGTTCGATAATGACATGAAACTTATAAGCATGGTTGTTAGAATAATAACTGAGTAATCATCGATAAGCTTGCAAGATAATTGAAGTTGTATAACTTCACAACAAAGGAACTTGCACGAATAAATAGCTAGCACAAGTCCAATACTTACCCTTACTGCGATAAAAATGAGTAAGGATTGAATAAATACCCAATAGAAATTAGGGTTAGGAAACTTGCCTGATACGTCTGCTATCGTTAAAGCTAGCAATTAACCTTCACGTAACCTAATCATATGTGTCACATTAAGCCATTAGGTTCTTGAACTCTAATTCGAAAGAAAATGATTTCCTTTCATTATGATTTCATTAATCAACTACCACGTATGCTATCATCAAACTAATTTAATCATATATCATGTTGCGTCATATAGATAAAGTGGTTCAATATGAGAATCTGAGTAAAAATAAGTTTCTGGAATTTTTCCCGGTTCGACCCGACCCGACCCGGATCAGACCCGACCCGGACCAGACCCGACCCGGACCGGCGCAGCTGCGCAGCCTCAAGCCGTGTTACCGGCGCAGCTGCGCTGCCTGGAAAACCCGGAACCCATCTTTGAGTGGCGCAGCTGCGCATCGTTAAGCCGTATGAACGGCGCAGCTGCGCTGCTCTTCATGCCCAGAAAATTTTTGCAGTTTTGAGCAGTCATCTTAGCGAATTAATTCCGATTAAACCATACATGATATGACCATGAAACTTGGACACAACATACCTCATCTAGCATACTATTTTACAAAAATATCACATTCCAGAAAATAGCAAATTAAGACCACGAACCGGCTACCTTGAAAAGCGTGCCAGGACAGGTTCTAACACTTAGAAAAATTCTGGAAAACCCAGAAATTTGCAGATTTTTATTTCCAACATGTTTGCTCTCGAAAATCACAACTTGCTCAATTTAACTCCGTTTCTTATGAAATTTGGTCAGGTTATACATCATACTACACAGTATTTTACAAAATTATTACACACACTAATCGGGTCATAGAAACCATGATTCCAAGGCTCCGAAAAACCCGAAAAGTCACAGATTCTATGTTAAGCCATCTTTGAGAAATTTTGTGATTTTGATTCTTGCATGCATGAGGTTGATTCCTACTGTCCAGATCACATATACTAACATATATACACATGTTACAATAATCAAACTCACTAACTTTTCATGTTTTGATGAATTTAGCATCTTAGTGGTATTTTATCAAATAGTTAGCATGCATACATGAATTCTACGATTCTCTATGAATTTGAAACATGATGAATACCAGAATTTTCATTCTCTACAACAATATATCAGAAACAAGCACTAGCATGGCATTACAATTTCAAAATAAGACCTCTACCATGCTAATTCATGCATTTTCACTATTTTCCTTCAAGAACATAAAAGTAGGTTTCATGGCTTACCTTGAATGTGAATTCCTCCTTGTTTAATCGAATAGCCTTGCTTATTAGACTCTCCCAAAACTCCAGAAATCCTCCCTAACTCTCCACTCTCGTTCACTCAATTTCTTTAGCTCTCTTGGTGAAATTTTGTCAACGTGAAGAATATAGAGGTGGAGAGTATATATATATATATATATATATATATATATATATATATATATATATATATATATATATATATATATTCCTAGCATGGATTTTACTTGTAACTTGCATTCTCAAATCATCATTTGAAAGACCCTTGATATATCCCATGATCACTTGCTAATTAAATCAAAGAAAATGAGAGTTAAAGAAAATGAAAAGGTTTGGTTTATTAAGGAGTTGTAACTCCCTCTCCCTCTATATTACTACATACGTATATACACCCTCCCTTGTCCCAATATGCTGGTCACGTGGCCCCCTCCAGCTGCTGATTGGTTAAAAATATTATTATTATAATCAATTAAATAACCATTTTGACCCTTTTGCCCTCCGTAGCCAAATGTTTCGATACTTATATCGATTTCTACTAAAATCGACGTGCCGGACGTCATGGGACTATTCGTTTCATCAAATTCATCTCCGAAATTCGTGGTTGACTTTTTACCCGAAAAGTCAACCGGTTGACTTCGACCAAAAAGTCAACTGTGACACATTTTCGTAGTTATAGTCTGTCCTGACTAATTTCGACGTTCCGGACTCAAATACGCAGTTCGCGTCTCTAAATTCCGCTCCAAATTCAAAATCATGCTTTAAAGCCATCCCACGAAATTAATAGAATTAACTCCATACTTAACCAATTTAAATAGTTGAATTAAACTGAACTAACCATTTAAATACTCCTCATCACATATCAAAAAATAACACATGTATGTATAACACAGATACATCTAATAAAAGAAAACACACAAGAATTTCACATAAATTCGTTTATTGATAATTGTTAAAAGACATAATACTCTCGGATATTACATTATGTGACGTGTATCTTATTTATTATCCTCAAGAATAGATACTTTGATAGTATTTAGGATAGAAATATACCTAAATACCGTATGCAACCAAATTGAGAATCTAATCTTAATGACTTCCTTTGTGAAAATTGGTAATTGAAGGAGTAGTTAACGAGATTTTCCAGTGACACGTGTCATGTTAATTATTCTTGATATTGGTCTCTTGATAGTGTGTAGGATAGACATATATCTACATGCCGCATTGGGAAGATTCATAGTTGTCCATCGATAGAGGCTCTTATGTAATCATGATTTCTCGGTTGTTAATTCTATGTTGTTAATTATTTCAAATGAGAGAGTTAAGAGATTCAAATGAAGTGTTGGGAGAAATTGTAATCTCAAGTCTTCATTATCTAGTTTTACTATAATTAGTTTTAATTTACTTGTCTAGTTTTAATTCAAAAGCACGTTATTGCTGGTTTAGATAAGACTGAAATGGTTATGGGCTAGTGGTTTGGTGACTTTTATTAATTAATTCTCCGTAGGAACGATATCTTACTTATTCTTTATTACTTGTTGATCACGTATACTTGCGCGTATTTGTCATTATATAAATCGGACAACAGTACTACTTCTACCAAGTTGACTGAATCTTTGCTAACCTCATGTATTTCATTATACATGCTCATTTTTCCTGTTATCTACATAATTAATCTTGATTAATAATTACATTAATAAGCGGAATATGAGATTATTTTGGTGAGACTGTTAATAATATTGCGGCCTTTCTGTGTAACAAAAGAATTTATTACTAATTCCATGATCTTATGGTCCTACCCTTATTCAGAGATTGTTACGGTTAATAACAACATATTCGTCTTTTGATGTTTAATTCTAAGCGTAAGACATTTACATACCTATTCTACTAATTATTATTTCATGTTCGACCACCCAAAGTCTTTACAAATTTACAGCTAAGGCATTATTTGAGGTCCCATTTCTTGGTGCTTGTTTTGATAAAACCCAAGTTTTCTCCATGTATTTCACCTATATTTTATCTTAACTGGTATAAATTATACCTACCTTATAAAATAATTATTATATTCTTATTTAACATTTGGCTTCCTTCACCTAACTGAAAATTTCATCACAAAACTTGTAATAATATATTCTCATTTGTTATTCTAAAATTTAAAATTTTTACTATAACTTTTATTTTAGCTTCAACATTGTTAGAACTCAAATTCCTCATTCAAATCTTAATTTTAATCTTATCCCTCTTTAACTTTGTAAATTCTTTGACTTATCTGCTTTTATATCTTTGATATTATGCCTTCTTCATTCTTCAATTCTAATAATAAATTGTGACTTTCATGGTGTTTAAACCATAGCACTTCACAATGGTATCTATTAGTTTGCCACCGACCAACTCGGCGTCCCCTACGGAGAGTCTAGTTTCGGTGCCTCCCTTTATTAACTTCTTTCTTTGTATTTTAGTGCCCTATCTCTATCAACTCTGAATTTAATATTTATTTTATAAGTTATCTCGGTTTATACTTTGGACACTCTTTATCTACCTCATGTATTTCTTTGACTCTATTTTATTAAGGTCGAACTATAACCTTTGGGTAGAGTTAGTTGGAACGATTATCTAAATCTTAAATTTATTAAACTCTTTTATCAGTACTTCGTTGTTTTGTTATTACTTTTAACCTTTCTTGATTCTTTAAACTTTTAAAGCGTCTGTACTGACATTGATTTTTAATGGAATTGTATAAGATTTTTCAGTCAAAATCTTTTATTAACTTTAACTATCTCTTCACCTTGATAATAGATCCATACTAGCCTTTCTAAGAAATTTCTCTGTTTATATAATTGTTATATCCCAGAGTTGTTTTAGTGAACAATTCTCGTTGGACACTAATTTTGATTTTGACGTGTTTTATAATTTTTGTTCATTTCTAATTGCAGTCAATCATTAACTTATGATTAACCAGTCTATCCTTAAAATTACATTAAACTCTTTTAACCAAAAATTTATGTCCTTTAATCACTATACAATAATTTTTATATTATTTTAACGAAAACTATTTTTTTGTGAAAAGTTTCTATATCTATGTCTTCACATGATATCTTTTTATATTTTTAGAAAAACCAATAGATGGGAATGAACAATTCGTACCAGAGTCAAATATCATATAAGTATTTAAAATATCGACTTGGGACAATACATGTTACCACTTCTTGTGTAACATCATCCCACATCGTCATGTTAAAGGTCCTAATTTTTTTGGATGACTCTGATAAACTTCTCTTGTTACTGTTGATTTGAAGTTTTGATTTCCCCCTATGTTCGAATTTATGGGTTTTGGATAAAATTTAGCAATGTGTCCCTTCACCCCACAATTAAAACATTTAATCTTATTGATCTTATTATTCGTACTATACTTCTTTTGTGAGCAACTATTTGAGTAATGTCTAATGTTTTCACAAGTAAAACACTGAGTCCCCTAAAAATGCATACCCCTCCGTGCTTTTTCCCACAAATATGAAAACCTTCATTCCTCTGACTAGTGTGGTTATTTCCTCCCTTATTGACTTTGTTGCTGAAGTTATTGCCCCCTTTCCCATACTTATTAGGAAAAAGTGGCATTCCACTTCCTTTTGTTATTTCTCTTCCTTTGACATTTCCTTAATGCTTCATTCTCTGGATTATCAGTCCCTTTAAACTCAGGTGGTCCGGTTAACTTAAAATTTAAGGTAATATCACTACTACAAAATAGTAAAAAGATGACACTTAATAGACAACGTTTTTATAAAAAACGTTGTGGTTTTTATTTAGACAACGTTTGTTTGATAAAGCGTTGTAGTTGGATATAAAAAACGTTGTGTATCTATAAGGGCCAATTTTTGATTTTAAATACACAACGTTTTCTTAAAAAAAACGTTGTGTATTTAAAAAACAAGAGGCCATATTAGTGTTAAGCATTCCGTCTCCAGCCATATCCTCCCCCAGTTACCCTAAAATCGCTCACAGATGAAATTTTAGCCCTTCACGATTGAAATTCAAGCCTCTCTTCGATGAAATTCCAGCCCTAAATATCTCGTACCTAGCTCTAAATCTCATACCCAACCCCTAATGAACGAAATCATCATACCCCATCCCTTAAATTTTAGGGCTCGAACAGAGCGAGCTATATAAAGCTTAGAGAGAGAGCATAGAAGAAGAAAAGGATGAAGAGGGATGAAATAGTGGCTTTTGGTTCGCCTCTACTTCTCATATTATATGCTTTCTGTTGCTGATTCTCCGTCCAAGAAATTCGAGCCGGCGGCTCCACCGTCTTAAGTGGGGGGGTGGGGTGGGGGGGGGGGGAAGCAGCGTAAATAGAAGGAACTGGAGGCGGCGGCTCGCCTTCTGACCGTGACGGTCAATTTTTTTCCTCTCTGTTTGTATGTATGTGTTTCTAAATCTGTACTGAGGTTTTGATTAGATCTGGCTCGTTCTTTCATTATTTATCTGAATTTACATCCATTTTCGTTCTTTAAGCTGTTGAATTTTTATTAAGATGAGTATGTAATCAGTCCTATTAGCTCTTTGGTGAAGGATTTGTGTTCAAGCTATTCGTAATTTTTGGTATTTTCTGTGCTAGATATTGATTTTTATATGTAAATGTTCTCTTTTACAATTTGTTTGATGTCTACATTTCTCGAAATAATGGTTATTAAATTTTCTAAAGTTAACTTTTGCTAGATTGTTTCTTATGGAGTAGATTTAATCTGTTTAATCACTGGGTTTTACATCTTTATTTATCTTCATTTTGGATTTTGAAAAAGATAAGGTTGCGGGATATAATACTTTTTTCCCCCATCTCCACCTGATTTTACCATATTTTAAAAAGTAATGTGATGATATTTAATTTGGTCTAGGATGCTATATGAGTTTATCCTTGATTACATCCCAACTAAAAGTTCTCCTTTTTTGAAAAAATATTAAGCTCATTCCAATATTTTTTTTGTAAGTTCTAGAGTACTTTTGCATAATATTGCGTAGGTTCTTCAGTTCTTGCATTTCATTTTTGAATTAAGGAAAATTTAACTCAATTAATACAAGAAATAATAATTCTATATTATGGAAATTGACTTGTATTACTGGCTCAACAGACTTGAAGGATGGGTTTGTCTTTTACCAAGCTCTTTAGTCGGTTGTTTGCGAAGAAGGAGATCCGTATACTTATGGTGGGTCTTGATGCTGCTGGTAAGACCACCATATTGTACAAGCTTAAACTGGGAGAGATTGTTACCACCATTCCTACAATTGCTATGTTTTTTTACTATCTATTTTGGATCATTTGTTTCATTTCTATTCAGTTTGGCTTATTTCCAAGGCTTCTGCTTCTCTTGTCAACTTTGAGTTAATTATATCCACTTCAAAACCACTGCTACCAGTAATTAGTACATAGTGAACACATATATTATTTAAGTTTGGCAAATGAAACTTATTTGTTTCTTTGCACAGGATTTAATGTGGAGACTATGGAATATAAGAACATTAGCTTCACCGTTTGGGATGTTGGTGGTCAAGACAAGGTAGAAAATATGTTTTTCTTTTTCTGGAGTTGTATTGTGTAGTCTGATCTTTTCCCAGAACACATGTGGGCTTTTATGTACAGTTATTTGAGATTCAATTATTGTACGTAATTTTATAAGGAAATTTCAAGATACAAATGGGTATTAAAATAATGTGTGAAGAATTTGTTGTGTTGTTATGAAGGTCTTTTTGATAAACTCTTATGATCTTATCTTATATACTTACTGTGTGGTGCATATACAGATTCATCCCTTGTGGAGACACTACTTCCAGAATACTCAGGGGCTTATATTTGTGGTTGATAACAATGATAGGGATCGTGTGGTTGAGGCTAGGGATGAGCTTCACAGGATGTTGAATGAGGTAATGCAAACTTAATACTATCTCAGTTCTAAAATACAAGATCACTTGGCTTTGTAAAGATAGTACGACAAGTGATCTTATATTTTTGAAAGTGAAGAGTGCAGTTTGTTTCTCCAACTTTTTCATTGGTAAAAGTCCCTTATCTGGAATGAAAAGGAACACATAAATACATGATAACCACATTAACTTTAACTTGATATATTTGTCTAAGAACTAGAGAAAGGATGATATATTATACAGTTGGTTATTGTTAACTTTGTTCTATTAAAAATATCTCTATTCTCACTTCAAATATGAATACTATGTCTG
This sequence comes from Panax stipuleanatus, assembly GCA_020205555.1. Taxonomy (NCBI): domain Eukaryota; kingdom Viridiplantae; phylum Streptophyta; class Magnoliopsida; order Apiales; family Araliaceae; genus Panax; species Panax stipuleanatus. Next base: position 106,874,281 of record CM035115.1, read on the forward strand.
TAGTATTTTGAAAAAAGTCAAAGCTCCATATCGGATTTGAACAGATGATATTTGAAAAAATTACTGCCGACTAGAACTTGATAATTGTTGAAATTCGCATTACATAATGCACCTGATTTTGTTTATTTATTGGTTGCATCAGCATAATAAATCAATAATTGCATATTTATCATCATAGGCACATTCTTAATCCTGTTCCATCTATATAAAAATAAATATGCGGACTCTAACCTTGAGTTTTGTGATAACCCGAAAATCTATAATATTTTAAATGATTAAAATAAAGGTTAAAGAATAAAACCTAGATGAGAATTTAAGAATTTATTTAAAATTTTTAAGTAAAACCTATATGAATTACTATTTGAATGAGAATAAAAATAATATGGGTTACAAAATTACAAACCCTAAAAATGAGTTATATATATTTGATGGAATGTTGAGGATAAGGTATTACGATACCTATAAAATTGATGTGAACTGAAAAGTGTACGAAATGTTATATTGATACATGGAAAATTTTAGTAAGGAAATAAAATTTCACATGAAGAGATACTATGAGGTTAAACGAAGATGAGTATATGTATAGAAATATATATATACTTAGTAAGGTGCTATATATTTTAGCAACAGGAATGATGAATATAGTTAAGGGTATAAGAATCAAGATAAAACTATGTTAGTAATTAGCATAACTTTAATGTTGGCCTTGTCTGGCAAATAAGAAGATGCCTAAGTATAAAGTTATTAGCTAATATGATTAGCAATAAAAAATGAAGTAAGTTAAAACTAAAAATTTGAGTTAGAGATAGAATTTTGAAGTACGGACTGCTTGGTTGCGTTCGGAACGTCTAGTTTAGTCAGAGAAGACATTAAACACAAAATGTGTAAGGGTTGATTTTTTGGTCAAAGTCAACAGTTGACTTTTATGGAAAAAAGACAAAATTGGAGTTAGAAGTGGAATATGTATAGTAATGAATAAATATATATATATACCAATGTAAGGGATTTATTTTATAATATCAAGTTATTATTTATTTTGAAACCTAATTATAGCAAGTCTAATTGGGTTATGTAAGTTAATTGATATTATTGATATATGAGAATGTGTTTATATTAATAATAATGTATAAGAGTCCAAATAAAAATTTATTTCATGGACTAAGGAGAATAAATAGTTTAAACAAGCCCATTTTAATTATGCATTGGACTTGTAGATAGTTTAATTAAGGGCAATTAACTTATCAATCTAGCCCAATATTTATGTATGGGACAAATATTAAATGATCCAAATTAATTATGGGTGGAAGCCCAAATTCATTTTTGGTTAAGCAAAAATAAGAAAAGAATGCAAGCCCAATAGAGTTTAAGTAAAGGAAGGTCCAATCTTAAGCCCACTCAAGCAAGGCTAGTATAGTCATTAAATAAGTATTACATAAAACCAAATATTTAAGGTGGGATAAGATGAAAATGATTGGACTATGTTTATTTTCCATAGTCTAAGGAATTAATTGAAAGCCCAAGAGATGAAATAAAGTGGCCCAACATTAAGCCCAATTAGTGATAGACATGTTGGACATTTGATATATTTAATAAAGCATAAAAAAATTTTGGATGGATTTAATGGCCAAGTGGCCGAACTCCATGAAGAAAGAAAGAGAAAAGAAAAGGAAAAGGAAAAAGGAAAAAGAAGAGATAAGAAGAAAGAAAGGATAAGGAAAGAGAAAAGAAAAGAAGAAGAAAAAGGAAAAGGAAGAGATAAGAAAAAAGAAAAGAGAAAGAGAAAGAGATAAGAGATAAGAAAGGGAAAACAAAGGATACGAAAGAGAGAGAAGAAAAAAAGAAAAGAAAAAGCAACGGATAAGGGGATAAGGGAAAAAGTTAGATAAGGTAAGAAAAAGATAGGAAAGAGGTGGAGAGAGAAAGAGAAATTAAATCAAAGTCATTTCTTCTCTCATTTTCTTCCTCTCACCCGCCACTTAGAGAGAGAAATAGAGAGTGATCAGCCATGTATGAGACAAAGAGAGAGAAGGGGGTAGCCATGGAAGGAGAAGAGCTTGCATACAACAGGTATAAAACATCTTAAACTAATTTATTTCCTTTTTGTTTAAATTATTTTGATGGAATGGAGATCTAAGATTTTAAAACTCTAAAACCTTAGATCTATATGTATATAAGTGTGTTATGTGTAGATCTATCACTTTTGATAATCAAAAGTTAGATCAAAAGCAAGAAAAAGAAAACTATGTTTTAAAAGTTAAAAAATTCTAATTTTCCTAGCCTAAAGTATGTTTTGTTTGAGTTTAATGAAAGTTTGATGAAATTAACAAAGGATCATGGTAGATCCTTGTGTTTAAGGAAATTTATAATGTATTATGTTAGTTTAAGATGGTTAATGTTTGATTATCCAAGAGATCTAGAAGTTTTCTTAAAAATCTCCAAAGATGGAAAAATTAGATTTGTGAGAAAACGGAACATGAAATTAAAACAATCATAACTCTCATTCTATTTCGAATTTTTTAGTGTGGTCAATTTTTGAAGTTAGATCTATGCGTCTTCTAACGTTTTCAAGTGGAATCACTAAAAAAGGAGTTATAGATTTTCGTGTGTACTGTTTTGAGCAAAGGACGCCAAATCTGAAAAACCAGAAAAGTAGGCTGTCCGAATTTTTGAAGGGCAGTTTTGTCCACTTATTTTATGAAATAAATTCCAATATTTTGGGACATGAAAATATATGATATAAAGTAGCTTGTGTCTAAAAATTAGCTCATTTCGATTTAAATTGAGCAAGTTATGACTATTTCAATATTTGTATTTTTTCGACGAAAATCGCTATAACCGGAGCTGTATAACTCCGATGGCCACAAAATTTAAACTGGAGGCTCACGTTAACATGTATAAGATCCCGCCAAGAGTTGGGAATTTTTGGAGTTAAGCGTGAGGTAGCTAATTTCTTAAGGAATTAACTAAAAATAAATTTTTGAAAAATACTAAAGGAAATTGAAAAATTCCTGAAAAATTATTTTTGTGTATGAAATACATGTATTTATGTGTGAACAAAAGATAAATAAATAATAAGATGATTATGTTGAAAAAGGTGAATCCAGATTGCTGGATTGAAGAATTAGAAAATCCTGGTTGCTAGATTGAAGAATTAGTAAATCTAGGTTGCTGGATTGAAGGATTAGTGAATCCAGACTTGCTGAATTGGATGTCAATGAATCCAGGTTTGCTGGATTGGTTGTCAGTTTAATTCAGTCTGCTGGATTGAAAAATAATTTACTAAATTGAAATTCAGTCTGATTCCAGGTTACTGGATTAGTTAAGTAAGTTTTGTTATGTTGAGAAACAACAAGTTATTTGAATCTAGGTTGCTGGATTAGGTATTTGGCTTACTAGATTATGAAGGACTTATAAAATGGAAGATTAAGTGTTAATTCACAAGTTATATGATAAAGTAGGATTAAGTCTAAGGTAGTACAATCGTACCCTTTAATGGTTGATGTATAGTAGCTGGGCTAAGCGATTTCTTTATATGGGGAAGGTATATACGAATTAGTAACCTATCTAACTCGCTGTGAAAATAGTATAGACGAGACAAAAACTAATTTGTTAGTTGTTTGTGAAAAATCACTCAGTATACTATATTGAATATTAATAAAGATTCGATGTGTGCTAGGTTTAGACTTGTATATATGTATAGTGTTAAAGTTATCTAACATTTAACTATGTGTTTAAATGTTAGATAGTTTACTATAAAATATGTTATACTAATTGAAAGATCAATCTTATAACTGATAGGTCTTTACAATAAAGCGATTAAATTAAATTGCGTAGCGGTAATCGACTATGTAGGCAAATTTTCCTGAACTCAAACTCGAGTTATTATCTCAAAGCATGTTAGTGGTTTAATTATTTATAATTATTTTACATCTCTGATTATTGATTCGCACTTAGTGCATATTGCATATGTTAATCAGGTATGAAAAGCTGATCACCTTTATTACCATAAGGTTTAGTAAAATTGTTCATGGTCCTCGTTGACATTAAACGTTATTGATTCAGTCATTTAATTATTGACATGTTAATTTATTCTCTTTCACAATTATTATATTGTTAAAAATTTGATAGCTTATTATTCTTTCAATCATCATATATCTCCATTAAATTTAAACTTACTGGGCAAAATAGTTGCTCACCCTTGCTATATCATGATACTAAATTTCATATTAAGGCGAAGGCTTGAAGAAGGACACAGACAAGAGCACAGTACAATGATAGATTGTTATACGAATAACTATTTAGTTATCTTATGTAAACCTTTTAAAATTTTCAAGGTATATATTTAGTTAAGGTTAATAAACCTGGGAAAATGTTATAGAACTATGTGAAATAAACAATATATGTTTATTATTCCGCATTAGATGATAGAATATGTATGATAATGAAGTACTGTAACGTACCAAGTCTGAGGTTCTTGGGACCGAATTTGGTGGCGCTACAAGTTTAAAATGTTATGCTTGAGATGCAATGTTCATTATTTTGCCTTAAGTTTTCTGGGTAAATTATCTTTTCAATAACTATTTTGCTTGTATGCATGAATAGGATGAGTTGAGGGATGCTGTGCTGCTTGTTTTTGCTAACAAACAAGAACTTCCAAATGCTATGAATGCTGTTGAGATAATTGACAAGCTAGGTCTTCACTCCCTCAGGTAACGCCACTGGTATCTCTCTCTCTCTCTGCCCCCCTTCCACCGGGTCTTTCAATCAATCTATCTAATCATTTATATTTTGTTTGTTCATTTTGCGTGTGGTGCCCATGCTTACGCTTTATCAAATCATGAAAATTGTTCCCGCCATCTGTTGCAGGTATATTCAGAGCACATGTGCGACCTATGGGGAAGGGCTGTACGAGGGGCTGGACTGGCTCTCCAACAATATTTATGCTTGCATACTTTATGCTTGTTGTCATGTATATGTAGTTATATTTTGTGGATGTAGTCATATTTTATGGATGTAGTCAAATTTGTAATTCAATGTACGTACTAGTAATTATATTGAAAAGTGAATTTGAAACTGTAAATGTATGGTATTATTGGAATGTATGATTTTTTAAAACATAGAATGCTTACATTTTGGCTTTAAATGTAGTGGATTGTGTTTTTTAAACAGACAGCGCTTTTAGAAAAAAAAACGTTGTCTAATATGTCAAATAGACAATACTTTTTAGAAAAAAATATTGTCTAATGTGTACAATATACAACGCTTTTAGAAAAAATATTTTTTAATGTGTTAAATAGACAAAGCTTTTTAAAAAAATCGTTGTCTAATGTGTTCAATAGACAACGTTTCTTTGAAATAGCGTTGTCTAATGTATCATAAGATAATATTTTTTAAACGTTGTTTATAAGTGTCTAAAAACGTTGTTTATTTGACAAATAGACAACGTTTTTTTTGAAAACATGTTGTCTAATATGTCAAAAGATAATATTTTTTAAATGTTGTCTATTTGTGTCTAAAAAGCATTGTCTATTTGACAAATAGACAACGCTTTTTTGAAAAAACGTTGTCTAATGTATCAAAAGACAATATTTTTTAAACGTTGTCTATTTGTGTCTAATAGATGACACTGCTAACCACGACACTTTTAGAGGACCTATTACAACGCTTTTTAAACGTTGTCTATTTACTTTTGTCTACTAGTTAGAGTATTGGGTTCAGCTTGTGGTGGATTATCGGACCTCCCCTGTAAAGCTCCTAACAAAATATTTGCCAACTGTCGGGTTGAGTTTGGCTCTAATTGTTCCACGTCGATCTCTGCTTGTAAACTTCCGTGTGTTTTCATTTATCTAACAATAACAAATAACCAAGTATAAATACAAGTAGAACAATTAATTCGGTTAAACGAATAGAATTTTTACGTCACAAACTTGACTAGTGTTTTATATATTATTACTAGCTTTCCTGAAGAACACATTGGGAATACTTATAAATTTATAGGTTACAGTTCATATTATAGTTGCTGCTATATATATTACATATCCCTTTATTACTGTCAGAAAGTTAAAATTTATTATTATTCCTTAACTTATACCAAAAATTTGGAACTTACACACTACACACAGATGTATATTCATATATAATCATTCATAAGATATTATCATATCTTCCTTATTATTCTCACCATTACCAAATTCCTAATACTCAAACTTCATCTTATATATTTCTACTTCTTTAACCTGCATTTTCATTATAGCAATACCTTCTGCCTTTCCTACATACATCTGTATGCATCTTTCCACAGTTCTTCTATTTTCTTTTGTTTACACTAGTAGTAAAAAGTAAATAGACAACGTTTAAAAAGCGTTGTAATAGGTCCCCCAAAAGTATCGTGGTTAGCAGTGTCATCTATTAGACACAAATAGACAACGTTTAAAAAACGTTGTCTTTTGACACATTAGATAACGTTTTTTCAAAAAAGCGTTGTCTATTTGTCAAATAGACAACGTTTTTTAGACACAAATAGACAACGTTTAAAAAACATTGTCTTTTGACACATTAGATAGCGTTTTTTTAAAAAGCATTGTTTATTTGTCAAATAGACAACGTTTTTAGACACAAATAGACAACGTTTATAACACATTAGACAAAGCTTTTTTGAAAAAGCGTTATCTATTTCACACATTAGACAACGTTTTTTTTTTAAAAGTGTTGTCTATTGTACACATTAGACAATATTTTTTTTCTAAAAAGCGTTGTTTATTTGACATATTAGACAACGTTTTTTTAAAAAAGTGTTGTCTATTTGACACAATCCACAACATTTAAAGTCAAAATGTAAGCATTCTATGTTTCAAAATATCATACATTCCAATAATACTACATGTTTACAGTTTCACATTTACATGTCAATATAATTACTACTACGTACATTGAATTGCGAATTTGACTACATCCACAAAATATACCAAACTATCCATAAAATTAAGATGTGGTGCATGTTGCGCTGTTTCGGTGTTATTAAAACGGGCATAAAACGAGTGCAAGTATACACGGTCGACAAGTAATAAAGTGATAAATTGAGATCGTTCCACGAAGAAAGGAATTAGGCTTAAACTATCATGCAACAGTCCTATAATTAATTTCGTCTACTCAAACGTGTATCAAAGTGTGCTTTAATAACTAGACTGGTTTGAAAATAAACTTAACTAATTAACAGACAAGGGGTTCAAATTGGAGAAATATGGGATCCTAACTTCATCTATTGCATCATCTAGGTCACCAACACCTCATGTCATTTATAAATAAACACATAGGAATGCTAGCCGGAAGCACAAATGTGACGCCCCCAAATCCGGGTTACCTGACCCCCGAGTTTGGTGCTCACGATCTAACATTTAAGTATCATCTAACTACCCATTTATTTATGAATAGAAATATACATATCATTAATTGATACTTATAATACATTGCCCCAAGTTTTCTAACATTAACATAACAAATATACCCTTATATATACAAAAAGGGTTATACAAAACAACATAATAAATATATTCATTATAACAACTCCAGCAATACACCTTTGTCTTTATCTTTCTTTGCCCCTTTGGCTACCTCGTTCCTAGCTGAAATATTGTATTTAAACAAGGAAATTTGCTCTGCAAATTAAATCATACAACAAAGTATAAGAATCAAGAATATAAGACTATCAATTCGATAGAATATCACCAAAGTTCAAAGAACTTTGAAATAGCTGAACAAATCGTTAATCAATAACAAGTCTTCTCGCATCCTATGCAAAATAATAATTCGATAGTGAAAGAGTACAACGCTTTCAAAGTTTCTATGATATTCGATTGAATAAAAAAATGGAAATATTTTCCATAGTTTATACTGAGCGATCACACAAGATCTTTCAACCTCTCTTCTCGAGTAACTATCAAATATTTTACTTTGAAGTACCCAGGTGTATCAGATAACCATAAAGATTAAATCATACCCCTCTGCAAGTATATAAAGTGATCAGCTGCATTATACCCCATATTATACATAATACTTACACGCGCGCAACGGCCGAATATACGACCACAAAGCCCCTTTTTATATAAAAAGGTTGTTCTTCTCAGTCTTATAACTAGAATTAGAATCACAACAACGAAATATAATGATTTCAATATCTAATCTCTTTCTCGATCTAGCCGAAATAATTGGCATTGACCTGTCAAAAATAATTGAGTTCACTTCTCGAACCTATCAAGTTTCAACAATTGTTCGTCTAGCCAAAACAATTAGCTACGACATATCTCAACACGATGTAATAATAGACAGAAATTAACTATACTATTTGCAATCAATAATAACTTCTACGGATGTGAATAACCAACAATAGTTATTCCCCAAGTATATTCTCAAAATCAATAATTCAATTTGAATTAATAAACATGCACTAACTGCGAATAATCAGCAATAATTTTCAGACGTGATATAATCAGCAATAATTAACCACCACTATATTTGAAAAGTAATAACTCGAGATTGAGTTAAGGAAACTTGCATTCTTCGTTGATTACTGCTACACAATATATTTTATCTGCGTTTGAAAGACCTATAATTAACAATATCGATTTCACAATTAACACAACAATTCACAACACATAGCACTGTAATTTACAGTTAATATATCTCCTAGACACATCATCGCGTAGTCACATCAGTGTTTATAACCTGTATAAAAACTTATCAAGTCTAACTATTTCGGTCTGGTTGGATTTCGGTCTCAATTCGGTGTCCTGGTCACCCTATCGAACAATTAACACATTTATTGTTAATTAACTCAATCTCAAAGCTTCAATATTATTTTAGATAAGTCATATATCATTTCAATTTCCATTTCAGCAACTTGATAGTCAATTCAGCAAACCAGATTGCAATCCAGTAACCTGATGGCCAATCCAGCAAACTAGATTGCAATTCAGCAACCTGATGGCCAATCCAGCAAGATGGATTCTCCTCTTTTTTTTTTCTTCTAATCATCTTATTATTTTTTTATCTTTTGTCCACACATACATATATGTATTTCATACATAAAAATAAATTTTCAGGAATTTTTTAATTTTCTTAAGTATTTTCCAAAAATCCCAACTCTTGGCAGGATCTTACACATGTTATCGTGAGTCTCCAGTTTAAATTTCATGGCCATCGGAGTTATACAACTCTGGTTATAGCATTTTTCGTCGGGAAATCTCAAAAATTAAAATGGTCATAACTTGCTCAATCTAAGTAGGAATGAGCTCATTTTTGGACACAAGCTACTTCATTCCATATATTTTCATGTACCAAAAGGTCGTAATTTATTACAAAACTTAAGTGGACGAAACTGCCCTTCAAAATCCCGGACAGCCTACTTTTATCATTTTTTAGATTTTTTCTACTTTGCTAAAATCAGTCCACATGAAAATCTACAACTCCTTTCTCAGTGATTCCACTTGTAAAAGTTAGACGACTTATAGATCTAAGTCCAGAAATTGACCACACTAAAAAATTCGAAATATATTGAGAGATATGGTCATTTGAATTTCCCATTGCGTTTTCTCAAAAATCTGATTTTAAAACTTTTGTTGTTTGAAAGAAAACTTTCATGATCTCTTGATAAATCAAACTTTAGCCACCATAAACCATCATAAAACATACCCATATATCATAAACTCATGGATCTACCATGATCCATTATCTATTATATCAAAACCCACCAAACATAAACAAAACATAATTTGTGCTATGAAAATCAAGGTTTTCAACCTTTTGAAACATAGTTTCATTCTTCTTACATTTGATCCAATTTCTAACACTTAAAAGTGATAGATCCAAACATATAACACTTAAAAACATATAGATCCAACGTTTTTAAACCACCAAATCAAAACCTTACAAAAATCAAACTCAACTCAAATCACAAAGAAAATTAAACTATATTAAATAGAAACCTTTATACCTTAGCTTGTTCTTCCTTCTTCTTCCTAAGTTTTAGTTAAGAAACAGTGAAACAAGCAAGAACACTCCCTCTCTTTCCTTCTCTCTTAGCTGATTATGTCACACACACACTCTCTCTCTCTCTCTATCTTTTGTTTTGCTAGCTAATGAAATGAGATGAAAGAGAAATGAGTTTGGTGTTTGGTAGAGTTAGTAAAATTTAATGATTGCATTCTCTCCCCCTCCTTCCTTGTGACCGGCCATGTGCCATATTTTGCTCCCAATATCTTGCCATATCTAAGCATATCTCCCAAATCTCTCCATATCTTATCATATTCTTCCATATCTTATCATATCTTTCCAAATCTTATCATATCTTTCTAAATCTTATCATATCCTTCCATATCTTATCATATCTTTCCAAATCTTATCAAATATATTTGATTCACATGCTCCCTTTCTTTCTAGCTTGGGCCGGCCATATGGCCTTGTCTTGGCCCACTAATTAGTTTAACTAATGCCCAACATGCCCCTCTTCTATTGGGTTAAATTCTTGGGCTCCAAATTAAAACATTTGGGCTATTCCTTTCATTCCTTTGGGCTACTAATTTAAAATAACTTGGGCTCCCATACATAATTAGTCTTGGGCTACTAGCATACTAGATAATTAAATCTAGTATTGGGCTAGCTTAACAACTTAATTGATATTAAATCAATTAGCTACAAGTCCAATACTTAAATAAACTATTGAGCTTGTTTAACTCACTTGCCCACATTAGTCCATTGAATAAATTATCTCTTGGACTATTATTTATTATTATTAATATATACACATTCACATATATAAATAATATTAATTAGCTTGCATAACCCAATTAGGCTTGCCTTAATTAGGTTACAAAATTAATAAATTAAGATAATAAAATAAATTCCTTAGAATTGGTTAATATTTTCAATATTAATATTCTCCCATGCCATAACCCTTAGATTATTAATTACTATACCTAATTTATATATTAGGTCACATAACTTTATTCTTAATTCTTTGTATATACAAAATAATTTGTATACACCTTACATAATACACATGTATTCAATCACATACATAATTCACATATGGCATAACATATTCCCCTAGTGTATTAACTTAATAGCCCTAATTGACTTAATAAGTTATAAACACTAATATATTCATCAATACAATTATTATAACTGTATTTTCTACCGAATCCCTATCCGTAACTAGGGTTAGGATTTTTATTCTCTGTTAAACAAAATTGTACTCATATTTCTCAGTCAATACACCGTTTGACCACTTTGATAAACTCGTATTACAGATACTCAGCACAATATTGATAATCAATATTAATAAAAAAAAATTATTTAAAAAATTTGAATTATGTGAAATTTTGGGTTCTCACATTCTCCCCTCCTTATAAGGATTCCGTCCTCGGAATCACCGCTTTCTTATTCTCTACAATCTTTTAAAGTTGTATCATCAATTTATTCTTATCAACACAATATTCATTTGTGTCTCATATACTAACCTGTGACTTGAATCTATAAAAGAAAATAATTCACAGTGATATCTATCCCATATTTCCAGCGTAATTTATTTACTCAACTAAATCGTTACCTGTCACCACCTCCTGGGCAGCTACTGCATCTTGCACCGTCATGTTGAATGTACGGGTCGTTGGTCTTCCTGGCTGTGCAGGTGCTCTTATCGTCAGGGTTCTGCCACCGGGTCCCTTGTTGGTACTTCCCTTCTCCACATTCTTCTTGGGATAATTTCAAACCAAATGATCTGTCGATCCACACGCAAAACAACCTTGTATTTTCTTTGGACTAGGACAATTGGGCGACATGTGTCCCTCTTGACCACAGTTATAACAGACTCCCTTCCTCTTCAGACAAATTCTTGGATGATTCTTCCCACAAGTTGCACAAGGCTCACCTCCCTTCTTATTCTCTTCTGACTTATTACCCGATTGGGTATTCTCACTCCATTTCCGCTTGTTTGGATTACTACCACCACTACTACCTCCTTCATTTTTTTTCTTCTTCTTCTCCTGATGATATCGGGATGCATCTTTGCTTCCCCCTTCAGCAATTATCGCTTTCTCCAACAAAGCTACAAATATATTAATCTGCAATACAGCTACCTTATTGAATATCCCTGGCTTCAATCCATTCTCAAACCTTCTCACCTTTCTTGCCTCCGTATCCACCTGACGAGGTGAAAATCTCGCTAACTCATTAAACTTAGCAGCATATTTTGATACCGACATATTCTCTTGTTTTAGTTCTAGAAACTTGACTTCCATCCTGGCTTGCATACTCGACGAAAAATAATTCTCAAAGAACAATTCTTTAAACCTTGTCCAAGTCACTACAGTTATCCCAGCTCTAGCCTGATTGGTTTTCCACCAGTAATTGGCTTCTCCCTTTATCAAATAGGTGGCAAAAGCTGTCTTTTGCTCTTCTGCCACTCTCGCAATAATAAATGCTTTCTCTATCTCCTTTACCCAAGTTTGGGCTTCAATAGGATCCGTAGTTCCCTTGAATTCTGGCAGTCCTACCGCTTTAAAATCTTTAAAGTTTGCCAATCTATTAGCTGGTTGTTCTCTTGCTCTTGCTCTTGCTGCTGGCGCCCTATGTTGCATAGCTTGGGCTAACATATCCACAAAATTCTGTATCGGGTCTGCTTAACCTCCTTTATTATTCACTGATTGCTCTTTTCTTTGATTTCGATTCTGTCGTCTAGGCGGCATTATCTGATTTAAGTGAAAATCTTACATTAATCCTTTTTCTCTACATAAATTCTTATTAGTAACATAAGAATTTAACACAAATTTCTCATATAATTGCATATTTATTCAAATAGCACATAGTACTTTTAGTATTTAACACCTACTGTTATAATCAGTCACTATCCCTTTTTGATAAATATCGGGATTAACAACACAACCTTACACAAAAAGTTGCAATTGCCATAACTTTACACAAAAAGTTGCAATTCTCCAAAATCATTTTAATATTCATATTGAAAATAAAGATTACATACAAACAGATATATTACATATCTCACTCAATGTTCTCGATATTACAATCTTTATATTACACTTTGTTACCAAAAGGTATTACTGCTTATACTTGAGTTGTCTACAGTCTACTCCCTTCTCCTGCCTTCTTACTGGGACACTTGTTAAATTCGTGACCCATTCCTCCACATGAAAAACATTTTCTCATATGCGGCTTAGGACAATTTAGAGAAATATGTCCTTCCTGTAATTGAAACACACGTTTTTCCACATCATACATTCTCCCAAGTGAGTCTTTCCACACTTGCCACAGACTTTCTTCTTTTTTGTGTTTGAGTTCCCTGAGTTATTATCACTGTCGTTGTCCCTTTTCTGCTTATTGCTTCTCTTCTTCAGCTTGACTACTCCCTCAGATGATCCACCACCTTTAGCCTTCATTCTTTCTACTTGTATCTTCAGTTCATTTCGTTCTTCGGTCATCTCGCGTAATGCTCGCTCCGTCTTCCACAACTCCTCCAAGAGAAATACTTTACTCCGGAGTTCTTGAACTTCTGCAGATACATGATCTTTTTCTCCCACTTTGGTCTTAATCTCTGTCTCCACCTTAACTTCTTCAGACTCTGCCTCCTCATCTTCATTCAGATACATTTCGGGATACTCATCATGACCACTCCCTAGATTCACCATGGGTTCATCTTTTCCAACTTCCTCAACTGATTCACTCTGCGCTGGCACCTTGTCTACTGGCATTGGTGCAACAGCTGCAAACACTTCTGTACTCATTTCATCTTCTCCTGACATCCTACAATCAGTTTAAACAACTTGATTAATACTTTACCAGTACGAATTTCATACTCACTATATGTCCACACATCTTTCTATTGATGTACTTCAGCAATCCCTCACTTAGTACTCTAAATGAGTTTTCTCTATCTCGCTTATGGTTATAATCCTAGGGTTTTTCCCCCCACTTAAGGTTTATAACCTATAGCTCTGATACCAACTTGTGACACCCCCAAATCCGGGTTACCTGACCCCCGAGTTTGGTGCTCACAATCCAACATTTAAATATCATCAAACTACCAATTTATTTATGAATAGAAATATACATATCATTAACTGATATTTATAATACATTGTCCCAGGTTTTCTAACCTTAACATAACAAATATACCCTTAGATACACAAAAAGGGTTATACAAAACAACATAATAAATATGTTCATTATAACTACTCCAGCAATACACCTTTGCCTTTATCTTTCTCTGCCCCTCTGGCTACCTCGTTCCTAGCTGAAATATTGTATTTAAGCAAGGGTGAGCAGCAAATTTGCTCCGCAAGTTAAATCATACAATAAAGTATAAGAATCAAGAATATAAGACTATCAATTCGATAGAATATCACCAAAGTTCAAAGAACTTTGAAATAGCTGAACAAATCGTTAATCAATAACAAGTCTTCTCGCATCCTATGCAAAATAATAATTCGATAGTGAAAGAGTACAACACTTTCAAAGTTTCTACGATATTCGATTGAATAACAAAATGGAAATATTTTCCATATTTTATACTGAGCGATCACACAAGATCTTTGAACTTCTCTTCTCGAGTAACTATCAAAGGTTTTACTTTGAAGTACCCAGATGTATCAGATAACCATAAAGATTAAATCATACCCCTCTACAAGAATATAAAGTGATCAGCTTCATTATATTCCATATTATGCATAATACTTACACACGCGCAACGGCCGAATATACGACCACAAAGCCCCTTTTTATATAAAAAGGTTGTTCTTCTCAGTCTTATAACTAGAATTAGAATCACAATAACGAAATACAATGATTTTAATATCTAATCGCTTTCTCGATCTAGCCGGAATAATTGGCATTGACCTTTCAATAATAATTGAGTTCACTTATCGAACCTATCAAGTTTTAACAATTGTTCGTCTAGCCAAACTAATTAGCTACGACATATCTCAACACAATTTAATAATAGACAGAAATTAACTGTACTATTTGCAATCAATAATAACTTCTACAGATGTAAATAACCAACAATAGTTATTCCCCAAGTATATTCTCAAAATCAATAATTCAATTTGAATTAATAAATATGCACTAACTGCGAATAATCAACAATAATTCTCAGACGTGGTATAATCAGCACTAATTAACCACCACTATATTTGAAAAGTAATAACTCGAGATTGAGTTAAGAAAACTTGCCTTCTTCGTTGATTACTACTACACAATATATTCTATCTGCGTTTGAAAGACCTATAATTAACAATAACGGTCTCACAATTAGCACAATAATTCACAACACATAGCACTGTAATTTACAGTTAATATAACTCCTAAACACATCATCACGTAGTCACATCAGTGTTTATAACCTGTATAAACACTTATAAAGTCTAACTATTTCGGTCTGGTTGAATTTCGGTCTCAATTCGGTGTCCTGGTCACCCTATCCGACAATTAACACATTTATTGTTAATTAACTCAATCTCAAAGCTTCAATATTATTTTAGATAAGTCATATATCATTTCATTTTCCATTTCAGTAACTTGATGGTCAATTCAGCAAATCAGATTGCAATCCAGCAACCTGATGGCCAATCCAGTAAACCAGATTGCAATTCAGCAACCTGATGGCCAATCAAGCAAGCTGGATTCCCCTTTTTTTTCTTCTAATCATCTTATTATTTTTTTATCTTTTGTCCACACATACATACATGTATTTCATACACAAAAATAATTTTTCAGGAATTTTTCAATTTCCTTAATTATTTTCCAAAAATCCATTTCTATTTAATTTCTTAAGAAAATAACTATCTCACAATTAACTCTAAAAATTCCCAACTCTTGGCGGGATCTTAAACATGTTATCCTGAGTCTCCAGTTTAAATTTCATGGCCATCGGAGTTATATAACTCATGTTATAGCATTTTTTGTCAAGAAATCCAAAATATTAAAATGGCCATAACTTGCTCAATCTAAGTCGAAAAGAGCTCATTTTTGGACACAAGCTACTTCATTCCATATATTTTTATGTCCCAAAAGGCCGGAATTTATTACATAATTTAAGTGGACGAAACCGCCCTTCTAAATCCCAGACAGCCTACTTTTGTCATTTTTTAGATTTTTCCTACTTTGCTAAAATTAGTCCACACAAAAATCTACAACTCCTTTCTCAGTGATTCGACTTGGAAAAGTTATAAGACTTATAGATCTAAGTCCATAAATTTACCACACTCAAAAATTCAAAATATATTAAGAGATATGGTCGTTTGAATTTCCCGTTGCATTTTCTCAAAAATCTGATTTTAAAACTTTTGTGTTTTGAAATAAAACTTTCATGATCTCTTAATAAATCAAACTTTAGCCACCATAAACTATCATAATACATACCCATATATCATAAACTCATGGATCTACCATGATCCATAATCTATTATATCAAAACCCACCAAACACAAACAAAACATAATTTGTGCTAAGAAAATCAAGGTTTTCAACCTTTTGAAACATAGTTTCATTCTTCTTACTTTTGATCCAATTTTTAACACTTAAAAGTGATAGATCCAAACATATAACACTTAAAAACATATAAATCCAAGGTTTTTGAACCACCAAATCAAAACCTTACAAAAATCAAACTCAACTCAAATCACAAAGGAAATTAAACTATATTAAATAGAAACCTTTATGCCTTAGCTTGTTCTTCCTTCTTCTTCCTAAGTTTTAGTTAAGGAACTATGAAACATGCAAGAACACTCCCTCTCTTTCCTTCTCTCTTGGCCGAACTTGTCACTCTCTCTCTCTCTCTCTCTATCTTTTGTTTTGCTAGCTAATGAAATGAGATGAAAGAGAAATGAGTTTGGTGTTTGGTAGAGTTAGTAAAATTTAATGATTGCATTCTCTCCCCCTCCTTCCTTGTGACCGGCCATGTGCCATATTTTTCTCCCAATATCTTGTCATATCTAAACATATCTCCTAAATCTCTCCATATCTTATCATATCTTTCCAAATCTTATCAAATATCTTTGATTTACATGCTCCCTTTCTTTCTAGCTTGGGCCGGCCATATGGCCTTGTCTTGGCCCACTAATTAGTTTAACTAATGCCCAACATGCCACTCTTCTATTGGGTTAAAGTCTTGGGCTCCAAATTAAAACATTTGGGCTATTCCTTTCATTTCTTTGGGCTACTAATTTAAAATAACTTCGGCTCCCATACATAATTAGTCTTTGGCTACTAGCATACTAGATAATTAAATCTAGTATTGGGCTAGCTTAACAACTTAATTGATATTAAATTAATTAGCTACAAGTCCAATGCTTAAATAAACTATTGAGCTTGTTTAACTCACTTGCCCACATTAGTCCATTGAATAAATTATTTCTTGGACTATTATTCATTATTATTAATATATACACATCACATATATCAATAATATTAATTAGCTTGCATAACCTAATTAGGCTTGCCTTAATTAGGTTACAAAATTAATAAATTGAGATAATAAAATAAATCCCTTAGATTTAGTTAATATTTTCAATATTAATATTCTACCATGCCATAACCCTTAGGTTATTAATTACTATACCTAATTTATATATTAGGTCACATAACTTTATTCGTAATTCTCTGTATATACAAAATAATTTGTATACATATTACATAATACACATGTATTCAATCACATACATAATTCATATATGTCATAACATATTCTCCTAGTGTATTAACTTAATTGCCCTAATTAACTTAATAAGTTATAAACACTCACATATTCATCAATATAATTATTATAACTGTATTTTCTACCGAATCCCTATCCTTAACTAGGGTTAGGGTTTTTATTCTCTGTTAAACAAAATTGTACTCATATTTCTCAGTCAATACACCGTTTGACCACTTTGATAAACTCGTATCACAGATACTCAGCACAATATTGATATTCAATATCAATAAAAAAAATTATTCAAAAATTTTGAATTATGTGAAATTCTGGGTTCTCACAACAGATGTGAGACAGGGCTATTTTTCAATAAAGCAAGCCCATATCATATAATATCCACAAAAGAGATAGACATCACATGAACATCAATAAAACCTAAACCACTATATGTCTATGCGATTTACAAGCGATATCAGTTTAAGCGTAAGCCCCCAATAGACTACATATGGCAATATGGTATATTTCTATCCGGGTTACGAATCACAAAACTCATTGAATGCAAGTTTCACGAACATAAGCTAGCATGGCAAAATCTAAGTTTACATTTTCTCATTCAGTTCCATATAAACTATTACAGTAGATGTTGATCAAGCATCTAAACATACAATACAACCATGCTAGGCAATCCATATATTTTCACTAATACATTCCAAAGAGGCATAAAACCCTAGACTAAGCAATAAAATCCATTAGAATCCCATAATGGTAGTTAGCCCATCTTTGAACCACAAACCATTATGGGATTTAAGCCAAGCATTTGAAGTGACAATGAAAGTGAGAGAAAGATAGATAAAGAATGCAAATCTTGTGTTCTCCTTTCAAGTAGAAGCCTTTAATGCTCAAGTTCAGATCACATAAGCTCCAAAGTGAAACCCTAATAAAGAAGTCTACTTAGAACTAGAAGAAAGAAGAAGATAAGCTTCTAGAACCTCCTTAGTTCTCTAACCCTAGAAAGTAGGAACTTAATGCTTGAAATAAATGATGTCTGAAGATAAGTTATAAGTCTCGTTCAATGCAATACACCCCTTATATTCCAAATACACTTCACCAGGAAAATAAAAGAAAAGTTAACTTTCGAGACCGGCGCGGCCGCGCGGTTTTTCTTTGTTTCACCAGCGCGGGCGTGCGCGTCCCCAGATCAAGCCTCTAGCTCTGCCAACCGGCGCCGGCACGCGTCCTTTGCTTGCTATCTTAGCGCGGCCGCGTGGACCCATTTCTTCTGCTGATGCAATTTTTGGTGCTTGCTTTCTTGCTGCTTCTCTCATGCTTCTTATTCCTTCACTTTTGCTACTTTGAGGCCATCATCCATTGCCTTTTGCCTCATGCCATCTTCATACCAAGCCCTCTTTTCTTCCATATAAGCTCTCCACATTGCCTTTGCTAATACCATGCCACTTTGTCCATTTTCATGCCATTCCATGCCTTAATTATGCCATTCCATGCCCTTTTGAGTTTCCTGCCTATGATATGCAAAACAAAGATAAAACGCATTAGAAGATAATAAAATGCTTAAGTCTAAGCCATAATCACAACAAGTTGATATCCAACAAGTAGGTATAAAACCTACTTATCAAATACCCCCAAACTTGAACTATTGCTTGCCCTCAAGCAACAAACACGAATGTAAACTACATGATGTGCAACTAAACTACTTGAAAATGAATCCCAATATATCAGCCATGATGTGAACTCCAATAAGTGCCTCAAAGAGATAACAAGAACAATGAACAATGTATTTGGCTCAAGCTACAGTTATAAAGACATACAATCCATAAAATCACAACCTGTTACTCAGATGTAGTGTGCGTGTGCTATGTCGTAAACAAGCTCGACAGAGGTAAAGATTCCACATGCTATACTTCTAAGGAAGGAAAATTGAGGTTTTAAGTCGAGAATTTTTCATTTGTACAAAACAATGACCAAACCAACACATAAATACAAGTTGAAGTGCAACAAGGGCTTAATATGCTTTTATTCACACACGGGGGAGATATTCGCACTTTTCCCGCGGTTACACCCGACTGTGCATTGCTAGGCCTTCTTAGGCTTTTCAATGATACCCATTTAAAGAGTTTTTGACACACGACTCCCAAACCATAAAGGCCTTAGGGCGCTGGGTGTAGAGACAATCTCCTAGGGCGTACTTGCTCGAGTATCAAAGGCTACAAAACTTCGCTAGCCAAGGTGTTTATTTTTTTTTCTTTTCACAGCTTATATTCTTTTCTTTTGCTT
Source organism: Panax stipuleanatus (assembly GCA_020205555.1). Classification (NCBI taxonomy): domain Eukaryota; kingdom Viridiplantae; phylum Streptophyta; class Magnoliopsida; order Apiales; family Araliaceae; genus Panax; species Panax stipuleanatus. The sequence goes on from CM035115.1 coordinate 106,894,274, forward strand.
TTTCTTTTTCTTTTTCTTTTTATTAGCATGCATACCCAAAGTTTTCCCTCAAACTTGTATTCTAGTGTTGTTAAGGTCATTATTGCTTTTATTACACAATTCTAGCAATTAAAAACAAAATTTTTCCCCTTAGAAGACAAGCATGCACTAATCTAGCCAACAAGCAAATACAGAGTGTACTGTGCTATCCGGTGACATCAAAGCAACAGGTAAAGATTACATCATGTATAAAAATATAACTAAGCTTAAGCAACTAACAGAGATTAAACATCTATCATATCTTAATGTCATCATTGGCCAGACTGGAATTTAACAGGCTAAACAAATGGGATTATGCAATGCAATGCAATTAAACACAACTAAATAAACAAAATAAAATACAACTGAAAAAAATTAATACAAAATTTAACTAACACATACTAGAATGCAATGCAACTAGTATATACACCCTATCATGCAATAAAAACTATATGCAATTAAAACTATATGCAATTACTAATACTAACACCCAATACCCCCAAACTTGAAATATTCAATGTCCCCATTGAAGGTAAAGGACTAGGAAACTCCCATACTGATTGGCATGGCCACCCTCCTCGGGTGGTGAATCTGGTGGCGGGTATGGCATGTTAGAACCGAAAGTTGGCCACTCCAACATCATTCCTTGCTGAACAAAGGCCTCAGCCAGCGCACGAGTCAGTCCATCTGCGAACACGGCGAAGCTTCCATGCAGTGCATTTATTCTCCTCTCTAAACGACGCAACTGGCGACCTTGCTGTATGTCACCGGCTGGAGGAGGGGCTGCGCCCTCGTCTGGGTGCTGCTGCGGTGGGGGAACTGGTGGAGGAGCTAATACAATGAACCCTTTTCCCCTCGGGTTTGCCTTGCCTCCAGCCCAATCCACAAAATTTTTGATAGTGTTGTGATTAACGTCCCCACTCGAAATTTGGATCTGCTCATCGGCACATTCGAGCCCTGCCTCAGCACAGAGATGGGCCACTATGGATGCATGTGGAATGGAGCCTGTGGTACTGCCTCTCATAAACCTCAGCATGTTCTGGTGAATCAGATGGTCGACATCAATGTATTTCCCCATAATGATCCCCCAGAGAATGATAGCTCTCTCGACTGTAACCTCGTGCTGGTGCGTGGATGGCATTAAGTTGGCACAGAGGAACAGGTTCCATGCCTTGACATATTTGTTGAGATCGGATGCAGAGAAAGTGGTATACTCATTAGCCGTGTTCTTTTTAACCTTCCAAACTGTGCCTGGCGCACACAAATCACGGAGCAACTGATCCAGGTCAGTTCCAAACTTCTCTTCCTCGACCCAGTTCACCTGTCCGGACGGCACTGATGGCAAATTTAAAACCTCACGAATTGCATCCAGGCGGTAATCAATGGTTTGGCCCCGAACAAAGGACCGGCCACTGTGCGTTATTTTGGCGTTGGCATATAATTCACGGACTAAAGCCAACGGCACTGGCGGCGGCGTTGCACAAACACCTTGCCATCCCATCTGTCGGATCATGGCACGCACTTCCCCATCCTCTTTTATGGGCTTCAAACCCCGTTCCTTCAAAACTGATTTGGCCGCGATCCGTTAATACTCTACTTAGTCCTCCAAATTGATGAATTAGGTCAAATAAAGGTGATGTCGTCATCCTGGTCGTCGCGGTCACTGCGAGCGGGCAATGCGGATACGGAAGCGGCCGATCGTGAGACCCATTGAAGTTTTAAGAAAATTTTGATATGCAAACCCTAGATGATGATTTCGGAACAAAACCCCCAATCTGATTCTCTACCAATTATGATGAACAAACCCTCAATTGATCAAAATTTCCCCCAAACTTGCTATATAAAAATCTCTACAATAGTGAATCTCCAAACCCTAAAAATCTCACTGTTATGAAATGTGGAATGGAAACGGGAAGAGTGTGATTGTATGTGAGAAGGAGAAGGGTAGTGTATGAGGATTAGGGCTTGTTAGTGAGGGAGATATAGGATGGGTAGAGGAGGAGGATAGGGTTCGGTAGTGTATTTGAGCGAGAGAACTCGTGTATTGTGAAAGGGGGGCCTGATCACATTGATATAAGATATAAGGCTGAAAACTATTTTAACAAAAATTAAGTGGGCGTCTGTCTGGGACCAGGCGCGGGCGCGCCAACTTAGGCTATGCATTGAAGCGCGGCCTGAAAAATGTGGGTTTCTGGACTGGAAATTGGCGCGGCCGCGCGGGCTGAAGCTTTGTTTGAGGCGCGACCGCACGGCCCTGAGCCTGGCCAAATTTTTTCTATTTCTTTTGGCAGCAACATTGTGAAGGTATAAGAAGCAACTTTCAACACTTATCTTACCTGCACATATAGCAATCAAAAATTAAGCGTAGCTTGATTCCATAACAAAAAAAATGTATATGTAAGATGTATGTACTGTGAAATCCTTAGCAATGCTATGTAAGTTTCCAAAAAATTGTGCTATAGGCTTATATGCAATATGCTATCATGTCAAAAATTTGTTCAATGAATCCCCAACTCCAAAAATATGTGCAACTATGCCTAAGTGCAAAAATGTAGGCAATGATCGTTTAAATCCCATGAATATGTGCAATGAGTTTCTAACTCCCAAAAGTCTATGCAACATGCCTAATGTCCAAAAATGTAGGCAATGAGCATCCTAACACCAAATTTTGTTAAAAAATAGTCACCAAATTTCAAATGCTTAGAATTAAATGGGGGAAGGGAAATGTAGAGATTAATAACCAGAATTAAACATGAGAGAGAAATAGAGATTATGATGCAAGAATTAACTGAGGGAGAGATAGAGATGTTGGGGTGCCTCCCATCGAGCGCTTGTTTACAGTCCATAAGCTAGACTCTGTCTGGTTTGATCAAGTGGTGGATAAAATCGAGGCCACCTTCTCTCGATTCACTTCGCCGCCATAGTAATGCTTCAATCTTTGTCCGTTCACCTTAAAGGGCTTGTCCGGGTATTGGTCATAAATTTCTACTGCGCCATGCGGAAATACGATTTTCACTGTGAAGGGCCCCGACCATCGAGATTTGAGCTTTCCGGGGAATAGCCTGAGACGAGAATTATATAGTAACACTGCCTACCCCGGCTCAAATGTTCTTTCTAAGATTTTCTTGTCGTGCCACCTTTTGACCTTCTCCTTATAAAGCTTGGAATTCTCATAGGCTTGCAATCTGAACTCGTCAAGCTCATTAAGTTGAAGAAGCCTTTTCTCCCCCGCAGCCTTCAAATCAAAATTCAGCTTCTTAATGGCCCAGTAGGCCTTATGTTCAAGCTCCATGGGGAGATGGTAGACCTTCCCGTACACAAATTGGTATGGCGACATACCCAGGGGTGTTTGTAAGCAGTCCTATAAGCCCACACCGCATCGTCGAGCTTGAGGGACCAATCCTTTATCTTTTCCAATATCCTCTTTACCTCACGATTAGATACCTCAGCCTAGCCATTAGTCTGGGGGTGGTAAGCAGTAAAAATACGATGATTCACCCCATATTTGGCCAGGAGTGCAGAAAACTGACGATTGTAAAAGTGTGTACCCTCATCACTGATGATGGCTCTAGGCGTCCCAAAGTGTGTGAATATGCTTTTCTGGAGAAAACGTAGGACCACACGAGCATCATTGGTTGGTAAGGCTGCTACCTCTACCCATTTGGACACATAATCGACCGCCAGCAATATGTATAAATTTCCACAAGATGAGACAAAAGGCCCCATGAAATCAATTCCCCATACATCAAAGATTTCAACCTCGAGGATCATATTCAAAGGCATCTCATTTCTCTTGGATATCTTACCCACGCGCTAACAACGGTCACAGCTCTGGACAAAGTGATGAGCATCCTTAAACAATGTTGGCCAATAAAAATTGGCCTGAAACACTTTGGCGGCTGTTCTCTCACCCCCATAATGGCCTCTATAAATAGATGAGTGGCAGTCTTGCAGAATGCTTTCCATCTCGCTCTCTGGGATGCACCGCCTGATCACCCTATCAGCGCACTGCCGAAACAAATACGGCTCATCCCAATTGTACCATCTAGCATCGTGCAGTAACTTCTTTTGTACTCTATTAAAGTCAGACGGGATAATATTGCTCACTAAGAAGTTTGCAAAATTCGCGTACCAGGGCATCTCGCCTTGCACCACGAACAACTGCTCGTCCGGGAAGGATTCATTGATCATCACTTTGTCGTTTCTGTCCATCCCCGAATTTTCCAGTCGAGATAAGTGGTCAGCCACTTGGACTCATTTAGGACTGCATTGGCAATTTGGCCAATTTGTGTCTCCAATGTCTTGAGAGATACCGCTTGACTCTTAACCAACAACTTAAGTTCTTCTATTTCAGCCCTCTCCTCTGATTGATGACTAGGAGCTGGAGGGTGTTGATGTTGTGGTTGATGAAATCTAGGTGGGTGTGACTGTCTTGGTGCATATTGCTGTTGGGACTGCTGTGGATGAGCTTTTGGTTGGTAGGGTTGATATTGGGAATGTTGGGCATTTTGGTATGTTTGTTGTGGTTGTTGTTGAGGAGGTTGGTATTGATTTTGTTGAGGTGTTTGAGGCTGTTGGGCATTTTGGTTGTTGCTCCAACTGAAGTTAGGATCGTTCTGTTTGTTTGGATGGTAGGAGTTTGGGAACTGATTCCGAGGCTTCTGGTAGTTGCTGACAAACTGGACCGACTTGGTAGTGATGGCACACTGCTCAGTCGGGTGTGCTCCGGCACACAACTCACATACAAATGCAACTTGCTGAACTCTATTCTCAACCATAGAATCTATCTTCTTGTTCATTGATGCCATTTGTGCTGACAATGCTGTGATGGCATCAACATCCAATACTCCGGCCACTTTAGGTTGAACCATTATTGCTGCTGGATTCTTATACTCATTGGCCGCCATAGTTTTAATCAGATCATAAGTTGTAGGGTAGTCCTTGGCCCACAGGGCTCCTCCCGATGCAGCATCAATGATTGTCCTTGATTGCCACCCCAAACCATTATAAAATGAATTTATCACCATCTAGTCAGGCATTCCATGGTGCGGGCATTTCCTAAGCATTTCTTTGTAGCGTTCCCATGCCTTATACAACGTTTCCCCTTGTTGCTGTGCAAACTGACTTAAAGCACTCCTCATGGAGGCAATCTTAGCCATGGGGAAGAATTTGGTTAGAAATTTCTAGACTAAGTCTTCCCACTTGGTGATTGATCCTAAGGGTAATGAGTGCAACCAGCTCTTTGCCTTATCCCTCAAGGTGAATGGGAATAATCGAAGTTTCACCGCATCATCCAAAACTTTGTTGAATGTAAATGTGTCGCATATCTCTATGAAGCTCAAGATATGCTCATTTGGGTCTTCTGAAGAAGCACCTCCAAACTGGACAGTGTTTTGAACCATCTGCAGTGTTCCTGGTTTGATTTCGAATGTATTCGCAGCTACAGCTGGCCTCACTATGCTGGACTGCAGATCAGTGCTTTTAGGTATGGAGTAGTCCTTTAAGTCTCTATTATCGACCCTCTGTTCTTCGGCCATTTGCTCGGGTCGTTCAGGTTCTCATTGTGGGTTGGTGTTTCTAGTGTTTGCTCTCCAACCTTTGTCGTTAATGTTCTCTTGCAGAGGCACTAACTCAGGATTGGTTGATCGTGTTTGCATAAACTACCCACAAGTACCTGAAACACAAATACAGATAAAGTTAGAAATGAGATAAGAAGAGATTTGTTCAAGTCTGAAAAATCTAACAAAAACTGATGTCAATAGTAATAAACTAACAATTATCTTCGGAAACGGTGCCAAAAACTTGTTGCGCCGTTTTGGTGTTATCAAAATGGGCATAAAATGCGTGCAAGTATACACGATCGACAAGTAAACAAGTGATAAATTGAGATCGTTCCCACGGAGAAAGGAATTAGGCTTAAACTATCATGCAACAGTCCTATAATTTTTTTGTCTGCTCAAACGTGTATCAAAGTGTGCTTTAATAACTAGACTGCTTTTAAAATAAACTTAACTAATTAACAGATGAGAGGTTCAAATTGGAGAAATATGGGATCCTAACTTCATCTATTGCATCATCTAGGTCACCAACACCTCATGTCATGTATAAATAAACACATAGGAATGCTAGCCGGAAGCACAAATGTGAGACAGGGCTATTTTTCAATAAATTAAGTCCATATCATATAATATCCACAAAAGAGATAGACATCACATGAACACCAATAAAACCTAAACCACTATATGTCTATGCGATTTACAAGTGATATCAGTTTAAGCGCAAGCCCCCAATAGACTACATATGGCAATACGGTATATTTCTATCCGGATTACGAATCACAAAACTCATCGAATGCAAGTTTCATGAACATATGCTAGTATGGCAAAATCTAAGTTTACACTTCCTCTATCAATTCCATATAAACTATTACAGTAGATGTTAATCAAGCATCTAAACATACAATACAACCATGCTAGGCAATCCATACATTTTCACTCATACATTCCAAAGAGGTATAAAACCCTAGACTAAGCAATAAAATCTATTAGAATCCCATAATGGTAGTTAGTTCATCTCTGAACCACAAACTATTACGGGATTTAAGTCAAGCATTTGAAGTAACAATGAAAGTGAGAGAAAGAGAGATAGAGAATACAAATATTGTGTTCTCCTTTCAAATAGAAACCTCCAATGCTCAAGTTCAGATCACACAAGCTCCAAAGTGAAACCCTAATAAAGAAATCTACTTAGAACTAGAAGGAAGAAGAAGATAAGCTTCTAGAACCTCCTTAGTTCTCTAACCTTAGAAAGTAGGAACTTAATGCTTGAAATAAATGATGTCTGAAGATAAGTGATAAGTCTCGTTCAATGCAATACACCCCTTATATTCCAAATACACTTTAGCAGGAAAATAAAATAAAAGTCAACTTTTGAGACCCGCGCTGCCGCGCGGCCTCGCTTTGTTTCACCGGTGCAGGCGCGTGCGTCCCCAGATCAGGCCTCTGGCTCTGCCAACCGACGCGGGCACGCGTCCTCTGTTTGCTTTCTTGGCGCGGCCGCGCGGACCCATTTCTTCTGCTGATGCAATTTTTGGTGCTTGCTTTCTTGTTGCTTCTCTCATGCTTCTCATTCCTTCACTTTTGCTGTTTTGAGGCCATCATCCATTGCCTTTTGCTTCATGCCAAGCCCTCTTTTCTTCCATATAAGCTCTCCACCTTGCCTTTGCTAATACCATGCCACTTTGTCCATTTTCATGCCATTCCATGCCTTAATCATGCCATTCCATGCCCTTTTAAGTTTCCTGCCTATGATATGCAAAACAAAGATAAAACGCATTAAAAGACAATAAAATACTTGAGTTTAAACCATAATCACAGCAAATTGATATGCACTAAGTAGGTATAAAACCCACTTATCAATGCACAACCTAATCATTCATCCTCCTGGCTGCGCAACCTTGCAAGCTTGAAACAGTGAACCAGGAACTCTAGTCGCCATTTTCTCAAAAGGCAGGGTCACCATTGACAGACCAGCGCAAAGAACATCTGTGCCTGTTGTGTGCGCATTGCATAGAGGCCTACTTTGGAAAAAAATAATAATTACCCAATGCTTGGTATTATGAGTACCACTCATGACTCGATGTAATGTTAAAGCTTTTTAATGTAAATAAAGTTGTAACATACGAGTCAAGGAATAAATCAGCAACATCTGTGAAAATAATTTGGTTTGGTTGCACACCCTGTGCGGCAGCATCTGAACATACAAGACAAACCTGGTTAAGTAATTTAAGACAAAAAGAAACATGGAAAGAAAAAAACAAACAGATACAACTCTGTCAAGCACAGTAGATGGACGATCATAAACCTAATGAAAGGTAAATTCTACCCCATTCAAATAATTTACAACTAGAGCTATAAAGGCTACATACATGCATGAAGTCTCATTTCCCCTGCAGCTGGAAATCAAAGGAGCCAAAGTGCACTGTTAGGAACACGTTTGAGAAAGAAATTGATAAAAAATTGAGTAAGCATAAGTTGAACATAATATTTAAATCAGAGAACACATTTGTCATATTCTATATTATAGTGTATTGAACCTATTTTGGGACAAATTTCTCAAAAAAAGAATTTGAGATTGACATACTAACCTTCTTAAAATCATTTACGAATTAGTAGCGAGGGAGATGGACAAGTGTCTCTGAGTATATATGAGATAATTACTTAGGTGAAACAAACTAAATTAAAGGTTGCCCCTGTGGTTCCGGGGAATCCCATGTATGAAACCTGAAAACATCAGTAATTTATTTTATCTTCACTTCCCCAAACAATAAAGGTGATAACTTTATCTTCAATGTTACATCTGCTAATTTATTTTATCTTCACTTCTCCAAACAATAATCTTGAAAATCTTGCATGTAAAGGAGAATACATGATCTTTTTCTGTATCTTCAAATATTTAAAACAACATATTTACTTGTGTTATTTCTTATGTATCCACGTTATCTTGTGTGTTTTGTATTATTGTGCTGATTAATCACATCTTTTGAGCTGCTTTTTTTAACAATATAAAGGCATCTCACTACAACTCAAGGAATTTTGCCCCTGTGGTATGAATACCTTTTAATAAAGGCTCATGAAGATGATCACCAAGAGATCCATTTTATATTCATACACTAAATAGAGGTGGTCGTCTCCGCTGGCGTACCCCAATAGCTCCACCTAAAGTATAAACTTAATCAGTAAAAAGCATCCTTATGGAAACAAATTGTATAATAAAAGGAGGAGAAGAAGAAGAAGAAGAAGAAGAAGCATTTAGCTCCTAAATAATATTTTTGTTTGTAAAGATAATTGCTTACCACATTTATGTGGTGTATCTTGCATAAGACCTTGAGCTCAGCTAAAAACTCCTTGCACTTGTTAGATCTTACCTTCTTTACCGCAATTTTTTGAATGCAGCAGCATTTGTGACTTTATACTTAAAATAATTCAGAGAAACAAATAGAAAACCAAAAGGAGACCTTCCGTACCTGCTCTCCTAGTACCCCAAAATATACACTCCCATATCCACCCTCTCCAATTTTTCTAGTTTCATCAAAGTTACTTGCAGCCTCTGCTATCTCCTCAAGGCTATATACTTCAAGGTCTTTCTGACTCAAAAGATGTGATATCTGTACATGTACATTTACTCAAAAACAAAGTTTTAATTATCAAAACCAAATCTTAGATATCACTCTAAGAGATTAGGTGGGTGCACATGGAGAGGTTTTCAAAAATGGTAGGACTAAGGGGAAAGTGCTTTAGGCAGACAATTGGCAAGATTAGGAAGGGATCTCTCTCACACATATTATAGTTAGTAGTGAAAAAAATACATGTAAAGCATTATATTTTCTATAATTATGGGGCTTGGATGTAGTATATCTGACCTTCCAGCCCTTCTTTTTGCAGGTATTGGTTCTGCAAGGAAAACGATTTATAAGCAGTCAAACTTTTTGATACAGCTTTTGGGTCTTCCTCAATGTCTTTTCTTATCTACTTCATCTGAGAAAGATAATGGCCAAAGTGCACATTGAAAATAGTGTTGCTGCAGCTAATACGCCAATAATTATCGTCCACTTGTGATCCTTAACTGTTAATGAAGGGGAAAAACAAGGCAAGGAAAATTAACTGTTCCCTTCAAGCATGTATCACTCTCAATTTGATATTATTCCCATTACTTTTGTATCTATTATCCTTGCATTGTGTAAAAATTTTCGCAGCAGTCTGCACCTTCCTTTCCAAATTTGGAGGTTTGGATCCATAGTGTATTCAAAAGATAAAATGAAATGATAGAGTTGACAGAAATGAAACTGATGAACTAAATATTCTACTGATGAATGAACTTCACAATAAAAAAGGAGGATCATTATGTCTAAATAAATAAATATACACCATGCACTCACCTTTGTTTGGTGCAGGGATTCCATTCTACTCCATGGGCACGAACAACACCCATCCCACATCTATATATGTTGGATCTCGAGTCAAAATGATGTTGAGGCTCTGTAACATCAGTAAACATCCTCACCTTGGTACCGTGCCACATCAGTAACAGCTCCTTGACAGACCTTGGCATCAACCAGGCAAAACCAAACCATATCACAAAAACACAAGGTCCCATAATTGTCCATTTAACTGACAATAAAGAAGGTCATCCACCGATTGTTCTACATCAAAACATATACAACACCAATTAATAATGACCCTTCCTCTCTTTTAGAGATTGTCAATAATAAGCATCACCAGCAAGGCAGCAGTCAGAAAAACGCTAACTTCCAAGGGGCATCGTGCTTACAAATACTTTGTAAAGGAAAATTAGCCTCCTTATTGCCTCTCTGAATAGCACTTGCCTTTCAGCCTTCACTAGCCTCTTCTTGTGCTATCTCCACTGTAGTCAGCTTCTCTCTCAGCATTTCATTCTCCTCTGCTAGCTATCCTCCTGGTTGAAGCAAGCTTGTTGCTATATCTCTCATGTGCTCTGGATAAAATGAACTTCACATGACCTGATTGCCAAACCTTTAGTCATACTAGCAGCTACATAGGAATAAATTCTTGACAATAATGAAAGAGTAAATCTTCAAGAAAATAGGAATAAATTCTTGACAATAATGACTTGTTAAATTTATAAGAATCCATCTCTATAAATTATAAGAATCCTGCATCAAATGAAATCAAGCATTAGAGATGTAAGTCACAGATTACAATGAAAGTAATAAACCAACACTTGTTTGTACTTGAGAGTTCGGACAATTCAGACTGAGATTAATGAGCTTAAGAAGGAAGTGAAGCCTATTCCAGTTACACCAGATGGTACCCCAACAGAACCCCCTAAACTTTCCCCTGTTGAAGCCAAAATTTAGCAACTCTCCGAGGTAAACCTGCCTTTCTTCCACACAAAAGGGTTTCATCTGCAAAAATATACAAACTTTAAGCATATACTTTTGTGGAACCGAGGGAGAGTTTTAATGTAAAATGCTATAATATGTAGTCCTTTAATTCCTAATGTTAAATGTGACAAAATTTACGAAAGTAATTGAGCTCAATTGGGACAAGATCAAATAATTAAAAGATGGCATTTCTAGGATTATAGATAGATACATAAAAATTACTACTGCACATCTGTTGAATTTATTACATTGGCAGATATAATAGTTTTGTTTAACAAATATATTGGCAAATAGGATAGTTTGATGTTGATATTACTAAAAAAAGTATTGTTGCCTTGATGTAAAGTCTTATTACACTGAGCGACCTGTGCTGCTCTGATTTCATCATTTGGTTTTAGTCTGCTACCAACATCCCTGTCAACAACAATCTATATTCATATACAATTAACATATGATACTTATGCTTTATGTATGCACATATAGCAGAGATAAAATTCCAGGCCAAGCAGTTTGCCACCAGAAAGTAATTACAAGTAACATACAACTAAAGAGATGGAAAATTTGTTCAATTCTCAAAGTAGGGGAAAAGAGAAAAAATTAAATTTAAACAAGGTGTCCGCGCCATTGTCAATTTAACCTATATTAAGAGGAACAAAATACAAGTTTTACCTTTTAAGCATAAATTCAATTAAGCCCTAAACTGAAGATCATAAGCGGTGGGAGCGTCACTGGTGTCTACGGCAGCGGTGACGTTTGGTGGTGGAATTGTCAATAGTGAAAAATAGAGGAGAGAGAGAGAGAGCTCACAGCAACCAGAATTACAAGTTCAGTATGTGGTCGATTGAACAAAGAGCTCAACAGGAACAAGAGTAATTTGCTTGACCAGAGAGAGCGCGAGCGAGAGTGAGAACGCGAGAGTGAGCGAGAGGCAGTAGCGCGCGATTGAATCCCAGATCGAGCAGTTATTTTTGTAGAAATTGAATCCTAGATCGACCAGAGAGAACGCGAGAGAGAGCGAGAGCGAGAATCGGAGTAACTTGCTTGAAGAAATGGATATGAGCCCCAATGAACCAGACAGTAATTGACATGAAGAGAAGAGAAAATCAGAGTCGAGAGGTAGTAGTGCGCCCTCCGTTTTTTTTAAAAGACAACGTTTTCTGTAAAAAACGTTATCACTTTGAAATAAAAAATTACCCCGTTCAAATACACAAGGCTTATGTATATCAAATCATAACATTTTCTCAAAAAAATATTGTGGGAAATTAAACCACAACATTTTTTATAAAAACGTTGTCTATTAAGTGTCATAGATTTACTATTTTGTAGTAGTGTTACTTTCTGAGCCTCCTAGGTCATTGTGATTTCATATTTTTCTTCCTCTCATTACTCTGAGTTTTACATTGTATCTCAAACCACATCTTCTCAACCCGTTTTCTAAACATGTCATGCTCTTCTATTTTTTCTTTTTCTGTTGTCCCCCCTTCTAGCTTTATATAAGTCTAATTGGGATTTAAGTCTACCTATTCACTTTTCTCCAACTTCGGTACTCTTTATGAGCACTCTCTAAATCTACCATAGATTTGTCTTTTACAGCTTCAAACATTTGTATAAGCTACTTCAGTTGACACTTCTCCTATCATACCCTTTGGATCATTATCTATTGGCCCAACTGATTCTGGTTCAGATACAGCTCAAACGGAACAACAAGTTCCTCACTCACTTATGCGAATATCCTTAAATTATTTATCTCCTATCAATTATATTAACTTGATTAGCACCTAATATACATTATATACACATAACAAATAATAATTTACTTTAAGTTAGTTTTTATCTTGTTTTACGATAAATTTTATTATCTTATCTCCCATAACCTCTTTTTGAGTTTATGTTTTCACTAACCTTTCTACTATTCTTGTTCTTCTAAGGTTATAGCCTAAGGTGTCCTCACCTAAGGTTTCTAACCTATAGCTCTGATACCAAATTGTGATGCCCCCAAATTCTCTACACTCCCTGTAGCATATTTGGTGCTCACGTAAATATTCTATAAGATAATAATTCCTATAAATCCTAGATTTAAAGTATTCCACAACGAACAGTAGTTCTCGTCAGAACATTTACTGTGTTTGGATACCCTCACTTAGATGAATAGGTTTATAATCTCACGGATATTTCTTTCATATCAATAATTTCTATCTATTTGACATTCGTAGTATTAATACTAGGATCGTTCTTGGAACTGAGGGGCGCGACCTCAGTGCATCAGAGATCTCCAAGATTTTTCAATACTCCCATTCAGATGTATAGTTCATATAGATACTATACTTCTTTTTATTTTCTAGAAAGGTAAAATTAATCAATTGACAAAAGATAATTATATATTACATATTCTCAAATTTGATTACAATAAATCCCAACTTACTATTACATCAGAATTTTTCAAAGATGTAACCAAAACTTAACTTAACAGAGTTTTTATATCTACATGATAGAGTTCTGGAACTTCCATTATGTCAGTCAAAGCTTCTAAGGAAAAGAATAGTTGCAAGAATGAGCTACAGAAAGCTCAACAAGTTTTAAACAAATTATACGTTACACTCACACTGAATCTGAATTGAATGAACATATATTTTAGAATTTCTCCACATATATATACTGAGTCCACACATTACGAGCTTCTATCAGTCATAAAGACTTAGCAACCCGAGTTGATTCGGTCAACCACACCACACTCCTAACAGTCATAAAGACTTATAGGAGCTCTGTTCGGATATCTCATAGGGGATCAACCTAATCATATCCTAGGAGTATGTATATCATCCTACCAGTCCAACCTGGTCAGTGCTATAACTGCCTATAAATGTAACCCCCGATCAGTGCTATAACTGCCGGTTAGAATAGTATCAGCATATATATCTGTATCAAACAATATTGGTTTTACCACAGTCTATGCTTTGATATCAAATCAAACATATTTTACGCAAATAACAGTTCATATGGCTTTGTTATGCTTGAACAAGAAGCAATTATCCTTTTTAATAATAGATATTATGAATACCGTTTAAAACGAGTTCACATGTCATCAATATAAGAATTACATTTAATATAAAAATTAAATGTAGTTAAAAAACTTGCCTGCTCGAAGAAATTTTTTTATGTTATTCGAACTGTCTATGCGACCTAAATATGTATATAACAGTCATTAGAAACAATAACAGCTAATAACTAGTTAAACTATTAGTGTCTGGGTTGATTTCGGTATTCGTTCGGTATTTTATTTCTTTATTGAATAGTTATCGAGTTGGTTTTTCAATAAACTTTATTCAAAAGTTTCAATATCATTTTAGATATTTTAGTTATTATTTATAATAATTTCCAAGGGCTCAAAATAATTTTTAAATGATTTATTATCAATTATAATAATTTTTAAATCATCAATATCATTTTTAAATATTTAATAATCATTCATAATGATTTTCAAATCATCAATATTATTTTTAAATAACTTATTTTTATTAATAATGATTTTTAAATTATTAATATCATTTTTAAATAATTTATTATTATTTAAAATGATTTTTAAACTATTAATATTATTTTTAAATAATTTGTTTCATACAACTATTAAATACTTTTATTATCATTAATATTTAAATAAATTAAATATTAATAAGTTTTTATGTCAAAATATTAAAAATGATTTATTATAACTTAAAATGAATTTTTAAATTTATTTATTAATTATTTAGTATTTATTTCTATTTATTTTAATTATTATTAATTTTAAAAACAAACTGTCGCTATAGGCTATAGCGACAGTATCCGTCGCCTTTGGTGTTCTTCACCAGCTGAAGAATATGCTGGTCAACGTACTGGGCCCTAATTTGACTTGATTTAATTCTCAATCTGTTCGGTTTCTGGGCAGGTAAGTGTGATCAAGTTGTAGTGTTAGTGTAGTAGTACACATCTATGGTCATTTCAGTGTCTAACAACATCACTACAAGATTATATGGACGGTCAAATCACTAGGCCAAAGATGTTCTTCATTTATGGGTTACCCAGAAATGAGAAGTCAAGGTCGGTTAACGACCTTGCAGCCCTTATATCTTGTAACCTGTTCATATTTTAGGTAGTTTACTATCAGCGTTTTGTAGAGTAACTGTCAAGGTACAAAAGGTTAGCACTTAGAGAGTCTAAGTATCACAAGGTGATGAGTGGGTTTCATACCTACGAATTGGACATCGTTAAGGCTTAATTCGTTGTTAACTTAAGTATTTTTAGTTTTTTTTTACTTGTTTTTGTGTTTGGGTTGTAGAAAACTGCTTTGGAGGGAATGGAGCTTAGTGGCATTTTCATAATTTCATTACAAAAAGTCTGCCAGGGCGAGCCTGTCGGGAAGAAAATAGTTGATTTGTAGAAGTTGACTCGGAAAAGGATTCTGAGCGTTGAGTTGGAGAAGGATCATAAGAGGGCCATAAAAGGGCAAGGATACACAAGGATTAAGAAGTTAGATTCCATTAGATTAGTTTAGATTATATTTCAATTAAATTAGATACAAACCTTAGTTGGAATAGGATTGGAGAATGAAGCAACTTGGAGACCATTGAAGATAAAGAGCAGGAGCAAGAGAGAGCATGAGATTTGCTAGCAACAGATTCTATTTTCTTCTCTACTCTTTTTTTTATCTTTTAATGTTTATTCAATTGTGGATTCTTGGTTTTAATTCAATATTAATGAACTAAATCTTTTGTTTAAGATTACAATGGATCTTATTGCGTAACTTATTTTAATATGCTTCTCTATCAATTATTATGATCTATCGTGGGGATTGTCTATTATGATTTGGACTTAACTGTTTAATTGTCTAGCTAGCAATTACTATGATAATTTATATGAACTCGAGAGAGGGATTTTAGATTTAGATCTGATCATAATAGTATGTGATTATATTTTTTGCAATGCGTTGGAATTCATGATTTATGTTTAGGATAAAGATATACCTTTACACCAGATGTAATCTGATAAAGAACTTGGGTTTTAAATCTTTTTTAATTATAATTCATATAGAGATATAGGCCATGTTTGTTTGCAAGGATTATAATGCATGGATTATAATCCATGGGATTATAATCCAAGACTATTAATCGGATAAAATAGTCCTAGTCACATGTTTATTTTTTTATGGGATTATTCATATGATAACTTAAAATAATCTCATGTTATGTTTTTTTTTTCAGGATTAATTAAAGGAATGAATTAAAAAATATCATTTGGACTATTATACCCTTACTAATAATAACATATTTTAAACTTATTTATACATCAAAAAATAATAAAAATTAATTAAAAACTTTTAAATAAGTGGTTATATTATTCAGTAAATATTATATTTTTTGAGAGGGGGGCGGGGTCGGGGGTGGGGTTGGGTGGGACGGGGACGGGGTGGGAGTGTATATATAATCAGTAACTATTATTTTTTAATTTTTGTGGAGGGTGGGTAGGGTGGGGTGGGGTGGGCGGAGCAGGGTTGGGTATACATAATCAGTAAATATTATTATTTTTTAGGGGGTCGTGGGGTGGGGTGGGGTAGGATGGGGGTATATATAATCAGTAAATATTATTTTTTTAATTTTTGTGGGGGTGGGGGGTGGGTGGGGTGTGGTGGGGGTGGGGTAGGGGTAGGGGTGGGGCTGGGCGGGGTGGTGGTATATACATAATTAAAAAATAATTTTTTTTGAGTAGGGTGGGGGGTAGGGCGTGGGGGTGGGGTGGGGTGGGGGGGGGGGGTGAGGTGGGGTGGTGCCGTAGGGTGTGGGGTAGGGTGGTTGTGTATATATAATCAGTAAATATTATTTTTTTAAATTTTATGGGGTGGGGGTGGGGGTGGGGGTGGGGGTGGAGTGGGGGTGGGTGGGGCGAGGTGGGAGTGTATACATAATCAAAAAATAATTTTTTTTGAATGGGGGTGGGGGCTGGGGCTGGGGTTGGGGTGGATGGGGTGGGTGGCGTGGGGGGTGGGGTGGGGTATGGGTAGCGGGGTGTATATATAATCAGTAAATATTTTTGTTGAGGGGTTGGGGGGCGGGTGGGGGTGCGCGGGGTGATGGTGTATACATAATCAATAAATATTATTTTGAAAAAATAGATCGACTGATATACAGAAAGGATATAATTGGATATTAAGAAAAAGATTTAGGGGTAATTTTGTCTAGCAAATTTTAATCGCAAATGGTAGGGATTATAATACCAGGTATGAGATGGCATTAAATAATCCCACATCCTAAGCTATTTTATAATCCCATGAATAATAATCCTAAGCTCAAATGTAAAAACAAACAAGCCACTTGGGATTAATAGTCCTATCCCAAGTGTAATCTTTGCAAACTAACATAGCCTAGTTATTTAGGGTGTTCTTCTTAATTCTATCATCTGTGGATTTAAGTTGATTTGAGTATAATGCATTGAGAGATGGTCATATTTATTTATGTGTTCTTGATTAACAATTCAGAATAGTGAGCATAATTGATAAGAAGTGTATTAATTTAAATTAAGCAATAAGTGAAGTTGCTATCTTAAATCTCCGTAGTCTTATTTTAAACTAGTGGCATTTAGTAGTAGTTTAATTATATATTGTTAATTCAAAGTACTAATTCATTCGTTTAAATAAGATTGAGTTGGTTACGGGTTAGTACTTGGTGATTTTTATTAAATAATTCCTCGTGGGAACGATACTCTACTTTCACTTTATTACTTATTGACCTCGTATACTTGCGTGTTGTGCGTAACTAGATTTTATCCAACACAAGGCAACAAGATCTGGGCCTCTAAATCTTGTCAAAACGCTGTTTTGGAATTCTGGGTTACCTAGAAATGCAAGCTGAACGGTCAACGTAGTTTGACTATCAATATCGTTCGATCTTTGACGTTTTAAGGCTTTAGAGTGCTCTGGTGGTGTAGTTATAAGCTAGATACAACCTAACATTCTAATAGTGTGACAGTTGAGAGATCAAACCTGGTCAAACGGCTTTTGTGACACCCCCAAATCCGGGTACTTCAATTTCCACGGGACTTGGTGTTCACTGTACAAATATCATCTATCTATCTACCCATAGTAAATGCAAACCATGAAATAAATAGAAATAATCCTCCCCTTATGGGGTTACAACATCTGAAAAGAAATACATCAATCCCAGGTCGTACTTAACCTTAAATATCAAATGCGGAAATATAACTAATTAAATAAGTTTTACACAACTTTAACATAAGTCTGAAACATAAACACATAAAATAAACAACAAGTCTTCATCACTTGTTGACCTTGCCCTTGCCTTTGCTAGTAGAAGGCTCGTTGGACCTTTCGTTCTTAACTGCAATGTTATTATTACGCAAGAGTGAGCACGATTGCCCACAAGTATAATAATATGACAACAATATAATAACATGCGAGTGAATCAAAGACATCTGAATAAAGAAACTCAACTTTTGACTCAAGAATGAATAACAGGAATCAAAAGAACGTCTGAGGGTCATAAGACCTTGAACTATGTCCTAGGTTGTAAAGTTTTTATGCTTTAAACCTTTAACAGTCATAAGACTATGGACTCTACTTCTCGTACTTAGGGGGATCAGCCCTTAGTACCATACTGTGCACAATATCTCAACGCTAAAGCGTAAATAATCCCCTTTTACAGGGTTGTTCATCTCAGTTTTGACATCAGAGTCCGCACCAAAGGAAGTTTGGTTTGGATAAGCTCAATAAGTATTTTGGAATTTAGAACGTTCATCAACTATGGACTAGTCGAATCAATAAGGGTTCACTAGTCCTATAAGGTTCAACAATAACATCGATATTCAACTTGAATAATAAATCTCAAGAGTATACAATCGAATAAGTATTGTATCACTGAATCATGCTTTTAAAAGAGTTACAATATGTAATATGAATTTCGAACTTGAACAATTAAAAACACGAGCTTACTCGATATAGAAACACAAGTCTATGGCTTAATAAATGAATAAATTAGAATTTAGGGAACTTGCTAAATCAATAAATTAGGGATAGGATACTTGCCTCTTGCACAAGCTACAATTATAATTCACGTTCTTTATTACATCCTACATATCAATACGTTCACAATACAAATTAATCAATAACTCGATATACGTATCGAATCACACACATCGGTCTTGAGCACGTTATTGGACTATACAATTAACGATTCAAGTCATGTAATTAACTTATTAATTACTCACGTAATATAAGTTATTAACCTCTTATTATATGTTTAGCATATCTTTATGTTCATTACATTAGGTTTTAAACCACCTCTTAGAACACACGAACACTTAGCAAAAAAATTTCAAATTTCTGCAAGGGGCGCGGCCGCGCGCCAGTTACCCTTGGGACCAGCGCGGCCGCGCGGCAACGCAGACCCAGATTTCCAGTTCGCGAATGACACACAGAGCAACCCAAATAAATCCAAATTAAACTAACGAAATGAATTTAAGGCTACCCATGAGATATAGAATTCACAGAAACATCATACCATGTTCTAAGCATGCTTTTAACACTTTAAATCACGGAATTACACAAATCACAACATTTAATTTCACTATTTTCAATATTTTATAAAGTTTTGAAAGAAAACAAGAATTCAACGTTACGGATTCGTTATAACACCGAATCCGTTCGTTTAACTTCCATTTTGTTCGTTTAAATGTACACAATCACATTCAAGTGTTAATTTAAGTTAAATAAACGCATAAGGTGTGTAAATTTTGTACGTAAGGGCCATATGGGCCATATGTACAATTTTTACACTCTGTAACTTTTGAAAACCCAATTATCAACAAAATTCCATGGTGTGATCACTGAAAGTTATGCATATATGGCATATAATATGTTATGGACATCAATTAATATATATATAGCCATATCATGAACAAGTCATCAATTTAGTCTTTTACAGAAAACTTCAAAGTACGTTAATGGAAGTTTTGAAAACTTAATTAAGACGTAATTACATAAAATTGATCACTGTGATTTATGTATACATGGTATAAAACATGTTATAAACATAATTTAACCCATATAAAACCATATAACCAACAATGATTCAAAATTGACGATTACAGAGAACTTCAAAGTACGTAAAAATAGAAAGCTTAAAACTTAATATAACTGAATTTACCCTTGCTAGTTGGTGAAGATGATTCAAGGATGATGATATAAATTTCTCAAATTCTTCTCCCTCAATCTTTTCTCTCAAAATTCTCTCTGACTCTCTAAGTTTTTATTTCCTCTGATATGAATATATGAATTGATATAGTATATATGTATATAAGTATAATACGTATAATATATAATGGGTGAGTGGTTGTCAGTTGGTCCCTTAGTGGGTTAACTGACCAACTCCCCTTAAGGCCTTGTTTGGCTAGCTTAAGGAATCCCTTCTCATTTATTTTAATTAATTTATTATAATATAGTTAATTAATGTCACACCCAATTAAATCAAATAATGCTATTTAAATCAATTAAATAAAATAGCATAAATCTACATTAAATCACATAGTCACATAATTAAAATTCTTATTTATTAATTATGTCTAATCATAAATCTCTAATTAATTATTAAATTAATTAGAATAACATTATGCTTATTAATTAATATATTAATCAAATAAGCTCAATTAAATACATACTTTGAATATAAAAATTCACCACATTAATTTAACTAATGTGACACATATAATTAAATTAATCTACCACAAATTCATCAATTAATTATTTAACTCAATAATTAAATCATCAAAAATATTTATTTAATTCAATAAATATTCAAAATAAATTACAAAAATCTTGTTTGTCACATCTTTCCCCCCTTAAAAGGATTCTGTCCCCAGAATCACGGTTCAATTAAATTTCGTCCCGTTACATTCTCCCCCCCTTACAAAGATTCTGTCCCCAGAATCGCATAAACAAAAAATTAAGTAAATAAATCTGGGTAATTCTTCATCATATGCTCTTCGAGTTCCCACGTAGCTTCTTCAGCATTGTGGTTCCTCCAAATTACCTTAACAGAAGGTATAATTTTATTTCTGAGGACTTGCTCTTTCCTGTCAACAATCTGAACAGGAATTTCTTCATAGGATAAGTCTTTCTCAAAATGTAGGGGTTCATATTCAATCACATGTTTGTAATCGGGTTTGTAGGGGCGTAAAACTGACACATGAAAGACGTTGTGGACATTCTCAAGCGCCGGAGGTAAGGCTACCTCATACGCAACTTCTCCAATCCTTCGCAGTACTTCAAAGGGTCCAATGAACCTTGGGCTCAATTTTCCCTTCTTACCGAATCTGATCTTCCCCTTCCAGGGAGAGACTTTCAAGAACACATAGCTACCCGATTCAAACTCAACGTTCTTACGGTGTGGATCGGCGTATTTCTTCTGCCTATCCTGAGCTGCTACCAGTCTTGTTCTGATCACTTTGACTATCTCTGCTGTCTGCTGTACCAGTTCTGGACCTAATAGTTGTCTCTCGCCAACTTCATCCCAGTATAGCGGGGTTCTGCATTTTCTTCCGTACAACGCTTCGTAAGGCGGCATGCCAATACTAGCGTGGTAACTGTTGTTGTAACCGAATTCCACAAGCGGTAGGTGATCATCCCAATTTCCTTTAAAATCCATGATGCATGCTCTCAACATATCTTCCAATGTCTGGATCGTTCTTTCACTCTGCCCATCTGTCTGAGGGTGATAAGCCGTACTCATTCTCAACTGTGTCCCCATGCATTCTTGTAGTCGCTTCCAGAAGTTCGATGTGAAACGCGGATCTCTGTCGGAAACAATTGACACCGGAACTCCGTGCCTCGAAACAATCTCTTTCACATATAGCCTTGCCAACTGGTCTAAGTTGAATCTGATTTTAATCGGAAGGAAGTGTGCGGATTTCGTCAGTCGGTCAACGATAACCCATACTGCGTCGTAGCCTTTCTGAGTCGTCGGAAGGCCAACCACGAAATCCATCGTAATGTGTTCCCATTTCCATTCTGGGATTTCCAGGGGTTGTAGCAAACCACTTGGTCTCTGATGTTCTGCTTTCACTTTCTGACAGGTTAGACACTTTGCAACACACTCAGCAACATCTCGTTTCAAATTTGGCCACCAGAAGTGCTGTCGAAGATCCTGGTACATCTTGGTACTACCGGGGTGAATTGAATACCGTGAGCTATGAGCCTCTCTCAAAATGTCATCCTTAATTTCTGGCACTGACGGTACCCGAACTCTATTCTCAAATCTCAGTAGTCCCTCACTGTCTATCTTGAATCTCGGTTCGGTTCCTTCAGATATCTTTTTCTTAACCTTCTCACATTCTTCGTCCTGAAGTTGAGCTTCCTTAACTTTATCCAATAGGGTTGTACCAGCTTGAATCTGAAACAACTTCTCGTCAATCTCCATCGAATACTTCACTTCCAATTTCAGCTTTTCCATTGCTGAAATTAGTTCCTCCTGAGTAGTCAACATCATCAATTTCTCCCGACCCTTTCTGCTTAAGGCGTCGGCAACCACATTAGCCTTACCCGGATGGTATAAGATTTCACAGTCATAATCCTTAATTAACTCCAGCCACCTTCTCTGGCGCATATTCAAGTCCTTCTGTGTAAAGATATATTTCAGACTCTTGTGGTCTGTATATATTTCACACTTCTCCCCATAGAGATAGTGTCTCCAAATTTTTAAAGCAAATACCACGGCAGCTAACTCCAAGTCATGGGTCGGATACCCCTTCTCATAGTCTTTCAATTGTCGTGACGCATACGCAATGACCCTGCCGTTTTGCATAAGCACACAGCCAAGTCCTTTATGCGACGCATCACTATAAACCACAAAATTGCCTGTGTCGTCCGGAAGGGATAACACAGGTGCTGAACTCAACCTCCTCTTGAGCTCTTGGAAACTTTCCTCACACTTCTCTGTCCAAACGAATTTCACCGATTTTCTAGTCAAATTTGTCAGCGGAGTTGCGATCTTGGAAAAGTCCTGAATAAATCTTCTATAATAACCCGCCAATCCAAGAAAACTCCTCACTTCCGACGGTGTTTTCGGCAGATCCCAGTTCATCACAGCTTCGACTTTAGAGGGATCTACCGAAATTCCGTCCTTGTCGATCACATGTCCAAGAAATTGCACTCTTTCAATCCAGAATTCACATTTAGAAAATTTGGCGTACAACTTCTCTCTTCTCAACGCCTCTAATGTTAACTTCAGATGTTCTACATGTTCTTCCTTGGTCTTCGAGTATACCAAAATATCGTCGATAAAGACCACCACGAATTTGTCCAAAAACGGCTTGAACACTCCATTCATTAAGCCCATGAATGCTGCAGGAGCATTCGTTAGACCAAATGACATTACCAAAAATTCGTAGTGACCATATCGAGTCCTAAATGCTGTCTTTGGAACATCCTCTGGCCTCACCTTCAGCTGATGATAGCCACTCCTCAAGTCTATCTTTGAAAAGTACCTTGCACCCTTCAATTGGTCGAACAGATCGTCGATCCTCGGTAATGGATATCTATTCTTAATTGTGACCTTATTCAGTTCTCTGTAGTCGATGCAAAGCCGCATCGTCCCGTCCTTCTTCTTCACAAATAACACCGGCGCTCCCCACGGCGATACGCTCGGTTGGATGTACTTCTTGTCCAGTAACTCTTGTAGTTGTACCATTAACTCTTTCATCTCTACCGGAGGCATCCGGTATGGTGCCTTCGATATTGGGGCCGTCCCTGGCGCCAAATCGATCACAAACTCAACCTCTCTGTCTGGCGGAAGTCCTGGCAGATCATCCGGAAATACGTCTAAGAAGTCCCTCACGACTGGTATATCTTCTAATTTCGAATTTTCTTTACGACTATCGACTATGTAGGCTAAATATCCTACACAGCCTTGTCTTAACAACTTCCTGGCCTGCATCATCGTCAGACAACTCGCTTGTCTAGGCGATTTACTGCCATAAAACACAACCTTTGACGGGGTCATAAGGTTGATACACTTCCTCTGGCAATCAATTACAGCCCCATAATTGACTAGCCAATCCATTCCCAGAATAACATCGAATTCCCCAAGTCTAATCGGGATAAGATTTACGTTCATAATGTTACCCTTAATATCTACTCTACAGTTCTTGTGTACATACTTAACAGGGATTACTTCTCTATTCGCAATCTCTATATTCATGGGGTATTCTAACTCGTCCATAGGAAGTTCTAAGTTCTTAGCAAAGTCATCGGATATAAATGAACAAGTAGCACCCGAATCAAATAGTACATAAGCATTAACTTTATTGATCGGAATGATACCTGACACCACATCGCGAGACTGTACAGCATCCTGCACGGTCATGTTGAAGGTCCTGGCGGTTGGTCGGTTGGTTGCGGTTGGTCCCGTGATAGTTAAAGCACTTCCACCGCTGTTTCCCCTGTTTCCACCTGATCCTTCCCTTCCAGATCCCTTCTTGGGACAGTCCCTTGCCAGATGGTCCTTTGAGCCGCAAGTGAAGCAAGCGCCCTTCTTTGGGTTCGGACAGTTAGGTGCTATGTGGCCTTCCTGACCACAATTATAACATACTCGTTTTCCCTTCATACAGACCCCCAGGTGAGCTTTCCCGCAGGTCGAACAAGCTTCGATCCTCTTTTTCTGACCACCTTGCTGATTCCCAGTCGATGAGTTATCATTCCACCTCCTCTTCTGATTATTACTCCCTCCCGTGTTGCTACCACTAGCCTTGTTAATTCCTTCACCTTCACTCTTCTTCTTTTTCTGATCTTGGTTATACTTTGTAACTGCATCACTCCCGCCTTCAGCGAGAATGGCCTTCTCCAACACCCCAGCAAAAGTGTTCAATTGGAACATTGACACTTTGCTATACAACCAGGGCTTCAGGCCCTGTTCAAACCTCCTTGCCTTCCTCTGATCGGTGTGCACTTGATACGTGGCAAACCTAGCCAACTCATTGAATTTCGCCGCATATTCTGGTACGGACATATTTCCCTGTTTCAGTTCCAAGAACTGGACCTCCATTTGATTCTGCGAGCTGGTCGGAAAGTACATCTCGAAGAACATCTCCTTGAACCTCTCCCAGGTAATCACACCTTCACCTCCCCGGACCTTATTCGCTTGCCACCAATAGCTGGCCTCAGATTTCAGCATGAACGTTGCATAGGCGGTTTTCTGGTCCTCTCTGACTCTGGCGACGTCAAAAACTTTTTCCATCTCCATGACCCAGGTTTGAGCTTCTATCGGGTTCATGGTGCCTTTAAACTCTGGCGGTCCCACCGCCTTGAAGTCCTTGAACGTTGTGGTCGGTGGAGCTTGAGGTTGGTTGTTAAGCGCTCCAGCAAGTAAGTTCGCCAACTGCTGAACGGGGTTAGCATTGGCGTCGTTGTTGTTGTTAGTTGACCCTTCTTGGGCCTGTTGACGGTTAGATCGTCTCCTTGGCGGCATTTTACTCTTAAGAAATACGCGTATTAGAACTTTATTCAATCTTTTAAATATCTAAGGCTTAACTTAAACATTTAGACACAATCAGTCAACACATTATCTCAAATAAACTCTGATATATTACTAAATCAAAAGTTTTAACATAATACGATAGCATCACTGCTATTTACATCAACTATCCTGAGATAAAGAATCTACAGGATTTAAAACATAAAATATTCCTCTGTTTATAAACACATTGGAATTTACATTATTAACTACCAGATAGGTTTCACAAAATCAAATGTTCCTATCACTGCCCATTAAGGCGACGAACAGCTTTGCCACGCTCTTCTTCCATAATCCGAGACATCGTCCTGCGATCTAGCATGTACGACGGTAGTCCTTCAAACTGAATTGGGTACCTCATAACCCGATCCTGGGCCTCGTCAATTGCATACTGAAGTATAGAGTACGTCTCTTCAAGCTTGGCCTTCTTCGCCCGACAATTATCTTCTGCGAGATCTGCTCGTCGTGATTCCCTTACCCAAGCCTCCTCTGCTATGGCCAGCCTTGCTGATTTCTCTTTTAGTTCATTCTTCAATTCCTCAATTTCCTCTGACTTCTGCTCGGTTTGGCCCTTCTCGTGAGCCAAATTCCACTCTACATTTCCCAAACGTGTGTGAAGAGCCTCAACCTCTCCATCCCTCAGCTCGATGGTAGACTGTTGAGTAACCGACCGCTCCCTCAGCTCCTGAACAGTCTCCCTCAGCTCCTGAACAGTATCACGTAACTCTATGTTACGGTCATACAGCTCGTCATACATCTCAGCACTGATAGAGCTCGGCGGGAACTCTTCAGGGTCTTCCTCCTCCTCTTCAGCTGCCTCAGCCTGAACTTCAATCTCCTCAGGGTCTTCCTCAGAGTCCTCCTCTGAATTAGACACCGGCACAATCTCCTGACCAATGACTGTGATCAAGGGTGATGGCTCTCGTCGGACTAACTGCTCCCAAACTACGTGGATATCTCGGGGCTCCTCCTCTCTAGCCTCTAGGGGTACAAGGTCCCTGGACTGACTAGGTTCTCCAGCATTCGTCATCCTGACAAATAAAATTTTAAGTTTTAGTAATTACGTGATGCTAATCGAGACTCGAATATATAAGTATAAGCACGTAGCACATAAGGTAAGTTATTATCTTTCTTAGAACTCGATAAGAGTTATCATTACTATGTTCTCGTTCTCTAAAAAGGCTACTATCCTAAGGTTTTTCCCCACCTAAGGTTCATAACCTACAGCTTTGATACCAACCTGTGACACCCCCAAATCCGGGTACTTCAATTTCCACGGGACTTGGTGTTCACTGTACAAATATCATCTATCTATCTACCCATAGTAAATGCAAACCATGAAATAAATAGAAATAATCCTCCCCTTATGGGGTTACAACATCTGAAAAGAAATACATCAATCCCAGGTCGTACTTAACCTTAAATATCAAATGCGGAAATATAACTAATTAAATAAGTTTTACACAACTTTAACATAAGTCTGAAACATAAACACATAAAATAAACAACAAGTCTTCATCACTTGTTGACCTTGCCCTTGCCTTTGCTAGTAGAAGGCTCGTTGGACCTTTCGTTCTTAACTGCAATGTTATTATTACGCAAGAGTGAGCACGATTGCCCACAAGTATAATAATATGACAACAATATAATAACATGCGAGTGAATCAAAGACATCTGAATAAAGAAACTCAACTTTTGACTCAAGAATGAATAACAGGAATCAAAAGAACGTCTGAGGGTCATAAGACCTTGAACTATGTCCTAGGTTGTAAAGTTTTTATGCTTTAAACCTTTAACAGTCATAAGACTATGGACTCTACTTCTCGTACTTAGGGGGATCAGCCCTTAGTACCATACTGTGCACAATATCTCAACGCTAAAGCGTAAATAATCCCCTTTTACAGGGTTGTTCATCTCAGTTTTGACATCAGAGTCCGCACCAAAGGAAGTTTGGTTTGGATAAGCTCAATAAGTATTTTGGAATTTAGAACGTTCATCAACTATGGACTAGTCGAATCAATAAGGGTTCACTAGTCCTATAAGGTTCAACAATAACATCGATATTCAACTTGAATAATAAATCTCAAGAGTATACAATCGAATAAGTATTGTATCACTGAATCATGCTTTTAAAAGAGTTACAATATGTAATATGAATTTCGAACTTGAACAATTAAAAACACGAGCTTACTCGATATAGAAACACAAGTCTAAGGCTTAATAAATGAATAAATTAGAATTTAGGGAACTTGCTAAATCAATAAATTAGGGATAGGATACTTGCCTCTTGCACAAGCTACAATTATAATTCACGTTCTTTATTACATCCTACATATCAATACGTTCACAATACAAATTAATCAATAACTCGATATACGTATCGAATCACACACATCGGTCTTGAGCACGTTATTGGACTATACAATTAACGATTCAAGTCATGTAATTAACTTATTAATTACTCACGTAATATAAGTTATTAACCTCTTATTATATGTTTAGCATATCTTTATGTTCATTACATTAGGTTTTAAACCACCTCTTAGAACACACGAACACTTAGCAAAAAAATTTCAAATTTCTGCAAGGGGCGCGGCCGCGCGCCAGTTACCCTTGGGACCAGCGCGGCCGCGCGGCAACGCAGACCCAGATTTCCAGTTCGCGAATGACACACAGAGCAACCCAAATAAATCCAAATTAAACTAACGAAATGAATTTAAGGCTACCCATGAGATATAGAATTCACAGAAACATCATACCATGTTCTAAGCATGCTTTTAACACTTTAAATCACGGAATTACACAAATCACAACATTTAATTTCACTATTTTCAATATTTTATAAAGTTTTGAAAGAAAACAAGAATTCAACGTTACGGATTCGTTATAACACCGAATCCGTTCGTTTAACTTCCATTTTGTTCGTTTAAATGTACACAATCACATTCAAGTGTTAATTTAAGTTAAATAAACGCATAAGGTGTGTAAATTTTGTACGTAAGGGCCATATGGGCCATATGTACAATTTTTACACTCTGTAACTTTTGAAAACCCAATTATCAACAAAATTCCATGGTGTGATCACTGAAAGTTATGCATATATGGCATATAATATGTTATGGACATCAATTAATATATATATAGCCATATCATGAACAAGTCATCAATTTAGTCTTTTACAGAAAACTTCAAAGTACGTTAATGGAAGTTTTGAAAACTTAATTAAGACGTAATTACATAAAATTGATCACTGTGATTTATGTATACATGGTATAAAACATGTTATAAACATAATTTAACCCATATAAAACCATATAACCAACAATGATTCAAAATTGACGATTACAGAGAACTTCAAAGTACGTAAAAATAGAAAGCTTAAAACTTAATATAACTGAATTTACCCTTGCTAGTTGGTGAAGATGATTCAAGGATGATGATATAAATTTCTCAAATTCTTCTCCCTCAATCTTTTCTCTCAAAAATTCTCTCTGACTCTCTAAGTTTTTATTTCCTCTGATATGAATATATGAATTGATATAGTATATATGTATATAAGTATAATACGTATAATATATAATGGGTGAGTGGTTGTCAGTTGGTCCCTTAGTGGGTTAACTGACCAACTCCCCTTAAGGCCTTGTTTGGCTAGCTTAAGGAATCCCTTCTCATTTATTTTAATTAATTTATTATAATATAGTTAATTAATGTCACACCCAATTAAATCAAATAATGCTATTTAAATCAATTAAATAAAATAGCATAAATCTACATTAAATCACATAGTCACATAATTAAAATTCTTATTTATTAATTATGTCTAATCATAAATCTCTAATTAATTATTAAATTAATTAGAATAACATTATGCTTATTAATTAATATATTAATCAAATAAGCTCAATTAAATACATACTTTGAATATAAAAATTCACCACATTAATTTAACTAATGTGACACATATAATTAAATTAATCTACCACAAATTCATCAATTAATTATTTAACTCAATAATTAAATCATCAAAAATATTTATTTAATTCAATAAATATTCAAAATAAATTACAAAAATCTTGTTTGTCACAGCTTTTCAGTCGTGTTCTTTAGTTTTCTGGGTTTTCCAGAAAACTGACAGTCATGGTCGGTCAACGGGTTTTGACTGCCTGTATCTTTCAACCTGTTAATCTGATTTCCATGCAACCTCTTCCAGATTACTAACAACACTACATACTATAACCTTTAAAACACTTAAACCATTAACAGAGCACGATCTATGAGGTCTGACATTTACCTGTCAGATTATTTCTTAGGTTTTGGCTGTTTTGCTTAAATCACTATTTTCATGCATTTAAGTGTTATAGATTCATGTTTTAGCAACCCAGATCACTAAACAACATACTAATTAACATATTTAAACAATAAAAATAACAATTCTATTTCAGATTTAAAGATCTAGAGCTAGGGTTAGGTTCTGACCTTTTTGAGAAACTTTTGATTCTCACTTTTCTTATCTGATCTAGCATTGCTGAGGAGTGTTTGGGAGTTTGTTTGTGATATACTGTAACGATTGAGATTTTATATATTAAATGTTAATATTTATTAAGTGAATAAATATTTTATGTGATTTATTTATTGAGTTAAATAAATAAATTATGTGATTTTGTGGACTGATTTAATTAAGAGTAATATTTAATTAAATTGATGTGTTATAATGGTGTAGCATAATTCTAATTTAATTAAGAATAGTTAAATTAGATTTAATGTTATGTGCTAAGTGTTAGTAATAATTTGTTACATGAATTATGTTTAATAAAGGAATTACAAATGTGTAACAATTTGGTATTATGTGTTTTTATTAATTAATGAGTGTTAGTTTTTATTTAATTAAATTAGAATGTTGTAATTTAATTAAATAAGTGTAGTATTTAATATATTGATTTAAAGAGTTATTAAAAGAATGGAAAAGGGTTTTAAGTGGTTTTACCAAACAAGGCCCTTGTACTTGTTTAAAACTTATTTTACCAAACATGGCCTTATTTACTATTAATCTGTTTTTAAATATAATGTTGTTTTGGCCAAACAAGCCTTAGGGCTTTTCAAATTCAAAACTTGTAACTTATGTGATTAATTGTATTTATGATAATTATTATAGAGTAATTATATTGTATAAGTTATATATCATATGTATATACAATATTACGTCAGTTAAAACAAAACAAAGAAAAGAAACAAGAGAAGGGTTAGAGAGAATACTCAGAGAAGAAGGAGAAGAAGAAGAGAAAAGAAGAAGAAGCTTTGAGAAGGCAAAGCAAGCCCCATCATCATCATCTCTCTCTTAATCCAAACTAGTAAGGTTATAAATCTTAACCCTTATAGTTGTAGAATCAATTCATAGGTTTTCATTATATGTCAAATTAGGTTGTCATAATCATGAAATTATATTTATGTATGGTATTCATATGTTATTCATATGTGATTGTATGCCAAGAAAGGATTTTCAGAAATCAATTGTAAAAACAAGTTTTAAAATCATGTTCTTCTATATTTTCATAGTTTTAGAATTCTATGTAAAAGTTTTTTTGTGAAAGTTCTTGAGTTTGATATGTATATGGGATGTGTACATATATATTTGTTATATGTATATATATATATATATGTTTACATATGATTTCTATAGTTGTTTAAGTGTTTCAATTGACAAAGATGTGATGAACACTATGAAATCATGTTCATAGTGTTTGATCATGAAGTTATTTTGAAAATAGTTTTTAAATTATCAAAGAAATTGATGAAAGCATGAAATATGTGTAGTATGTGATATAACATGATTATATATGAGTTATATGGTTGTGTTAGCAATTTAATCCATGTATTTTTGATAAACAAGAAGAATTATGTTCATAGTGATTTTCTGTGAATTAATTTCTAAACAATAGCTTTTGAAACTATCAAATTGATGTTTGATTTTGAGTTATTGTTAAAATTGATAATGTATTATGTTTGTATGTTAAAAATATGAATATGAGTTATTGCAATTGGAATTACTTGAATTGGGTTAAAAACGAATTCGTAGTAGCAATTTCCGTCAAGAACGCTTGATTTTGTAGTTTTCTTCGAAAATCATGAAATCTTGGGTTTGATTATGTGTTATATGGATTTTATATGTTATGATCTTGTTAATGAGTTTAAAATATTGTTTGTATCAAGTTTCATGTTTATCATGTTGGGAAAAATCGAATTCGGTGTGAAGGAATGAGCCAAATTGGCTTATTTCTCCACCAGTTCGAGAACCAGGACCCTCACCAGGGGGTGACCCTCCCCAGCGGGTGTATTACCCTTGGGGGACCCGCCCCAGCAGGTGATCCTGCTGTCCGGGAATGTTGGTTTTTGCTTGTTGAGTTTTCATGCCCCGTTTGTTTAGCTAACTTATTTCTATGACTTGAAAAATGAAATAGGTAATAAGATAACATATTTTTGATGTGTTTAAGATGGATTGAAGTTGTATATGAGTGTGTTATATGTGTGTGGATGTGTTACTTTCATAAGGTACACAACACGATTCTTTGAGTTATAAGCTTATGAATGTATGCCGTGAGTATAGACTCACGTACTTGACTAGTTAGCAACCAATGTGGTAAATTACATTGTGAGTTGGACTTGAGTATGAAGTTCAACGGTTTAATTGTTGTACTTAGATACTAATAGATGTTTTGAATGTAACGTATATGTGTAGGGTAATTGTGGAAGTGATTGTAATTGTTAAGTGTAGCTTGCGCTTGAGGCAAGTTTCCTATCTCTAAACTTATTATTGTGCAAGTGTTCTAATCTTTATTCTCTTGCGTAAAGCAAGTTTTCTATTTTGAAACTTGTTACTTACTTTGTACAAGCCTTGTTGTATCCTAATGTTTCTAATACTCAAATATTGAAGTATTATTGAGGTATTTTGATCTTGACTTAGTTGTTCAAGCAAGATCTACTTATTCTTTTAGTTGCTTTAAGTTACTTCTAAAGCATGCCTATTTACTATAAAGTTTAATGTCATATTTTACAATTGGTTCATGATTCTTATATTATTGAACTATTAAAGTACTGTGAGTCGATTCAACTACTCCTAGTTGATGATAGTTGAAACTCTAAAGTTCATTATCTATCCAAACCAAACTTTCTTTGGTGCGGACTTGTATTCAAATACTGAGAATGACCAACCCTAGTTATTAGGGGATATTTATGTGGAAGCGTTAAGTACAAAGGGTTGATCCCACTGAGTACGAGTTAAAGGTCCATAGTCTTATTGACTGTTAAAGGTTTAAATAGAAATATTTATAACCTAGGACATAGTTCAAGATCTTATGACCCTCAGATGATTCTATATTCGAATTTTACGTATTGATGAAGGAATTATAATTCAATTCTTTATATTGATGAAAGTAAAGTTATTCAAACTCTTTTGAAACTATTCACTTATGCCATATCACTGTTGTATTTCCAAGTGAGCTTTTGTTTGCTCACTCTTGCATGTTTTACCACCATTTGCAGTTAAGACAAAGAATGTTAACATACCGTCAACAAGTAAAGGAAAAGGAAAGATGAACAAGTGAAGGCTTGTTGTTTCAAGTTTTGATTATAATAAGACTTAGTTTGTTATGTTTTATTTCCGTATTTATTTGATTAATGTTAAGGTTTAGTTAACCCTAGGATTTTATTGGACAAGTTGTATTCCTTTTTAAAGGAAGATTTTATTAAGGTTTTAATTTACTTTGCAAGTCTTTATATTTGGGTAGATGTATGTTTTAATTAAAAAGTGAACACCAAATCATGTGGAAACGAAGTACCCGGATTTGGGGGTGTCACAGGTTGGTATCAAAGCTATAGGTTATGAACCTTAAGTGGGGGAAAAAACCTTAGGTAGTAGCCTTATAGGAAGATCGAAAAGATAGTGGTGATAGGTAAAGATAATAAACTACCTTATGTGCTATGTGTTTATGTTTAGGAATTCGAAGAGTGGCGACTCGATATCACGTAATAATAAACTTTAAAATTCTTTTGTCAGGATGACGAACATTGGAGAATCCAGTAAGGCAAGAGAGGATATACCTCAGGTGCCTAGAAAGGAAAAGCCCCGAGACATCCATGTTGTCTGGGAGCAGCTGGTTAGGAGAGAGCCATCTCTGGTGATCACCGTAGCTGGTCGGGAGCGTGAGCTGACACCTATTCCAGAGGAGGAGGACGAGGACGAGTCTGAAGAGGAGGAAGAGGATCCCGAAGAGGAATTTCCACCTCATTCTACTAGTGCTGGGATATATGAGGCGGTTTACGACAGTAACGTGGAGCTTCATGATCGAGTCGGAGAGCTCGAGGAAACCATCCAGCAACGCGACGAGACTATTGAGGATATGGCTAGTGACCTAGGAGAAGCACAATGGAACCTAATACACGCAGAGAATGATCGAGACGAGGCATGAGTCGAGCTAGCAAAGCTGAAGCAAGATATCCAAGAGGAGTCGACGAAGCGTGCCAGAGCTGAGGAAACAAGCTTGAGGGCTACTCAACGAGCCGATCGGGCTGAGTACGAGGAAACCAAGAGAGCCAAGCTAAGGGAAACAAAATACGCTTTCCATACGGCCATAGATAGGGCCTAGAACCGTATCTTCTATTACTGAGCTCTGTTCCAAGGGTTACCATAGTATGTGGTGGACCGACAGACAGCGTTTCGGGTGATGGAGGAAGAACGAAGAGAAGCTGTGCGACATCTTAATATGCCTAGACATTAGAGCTTTTTAAATTATGTGTTTTTTTTTGTAATAAATGATGTAAATCCCATAATTTGAGATAATAATGGGATAAAGTAATGATGTAGTCCTGTAACTTGTTCCAGTTTAGGAAAGATGATGTAAATAGCAGGAATGCTATCTATCCTATGTTTTTAAAACTACGAGTAACGAATAAAAGAAATTTATTGATGTGCTATGTGTTCATATATGAACTGAGTTATTTAATTGTTTAAGATAAACTGGAATACTTAAGAATTCAATAAAGGATCTAATAATATTTTCTTAACAGAAAATGCCTCCTAGAAGAAGACCAACACGTCAAAATCCCGAGGGTTTGATGAACAACAACAATAACGATGGAACAAACCCTAACTCAGTTCAGCAGTTAGTGAACTTGCTGACAGGAGCGATGGCGAATCAGCAGCAAGTGCAGGCCACGACGTTCAAAGAGTTTAAGGCAGTAGGACCGCCAGAGTTTAAGGGATCGACAAACCCTATAGATGCTCAAACGTTGGTTATGGAAATGGAGAAAGTCTTGACGTGGCTATGGTGAAGACCAGAAGATGGCATTTGCGACTTTCATGTTGAAGTCAGATGCTAGTTTTTGGTGGCAGGCGAATAAGACCAGAGAGGGTGAAGGACTCATAACGTGGGAACGTTTCAAAGAAATGTTCTACAAAATGTACTTCCCAGTGAGTTCGCAGGACCAGATGGAGGTCTAACTCTTAGAGCTGAAGCAGGGAGGAACGACAGTGTCGGAATACGCCGCAAAGTTCAATGAGTTGGTCAGGTTTGCTACTTACTAGGTCAGCACGGACTCTAGGAAGGCGAGGAGGTTTGAGCGGGGACTGAAACCCTGGCTCTACAGCAAGGTCTCTATGTTCCAGGTGAACACGTTTGTAGCCGTACTGGAAAAGGCCATTCTAGCTGAAGGAGGGAGCGAAGCCGTGACTAAATTCAACTAAGATAAGAAGAAAAAGATTGAGATGAAAAATAAGGCTGGTGGTAGCGGGGCTATCCAACAGAAAAGGAAGTGGAACGACAACACCTTTGCTGGGAGTCAGCAGGGAGGACAACAGAAGAGGAAGCTCAAAGTATGTGCTACATGCGGGAAGACTCACACTAAAGTGTGCATGAAAGGAAAACGGGTGTGCTACAACTGTGGTCAGGAAGGCCACATCGCACCGAACTGCCCAAACCCGAAGAAGGGAGCTTGTTATACATGTGGATCCAAGGATCACAGGGCTCATAACTGCCCTAAGAAGCCTGCGGCAGGGTTAATAGGGAATGGAGGAAATGGCAGTGGCAGCACTCTGACTATTGCCGGACCGTAGCCATTGCAAGCCGTTCTACTCACTGCCCGCACATTCAACATGACGGTGCAAGACGCCGTAATCAAAGGATGTGGTGGCAGGTATTATTCTGATAAATAGTATAAATGCATATGTATTATTTGATTCGAGTGCTACTTTTTCATTCATATATGATGATTTTGCTAAAAATCTAGACTTACCTATAGAGGAGTTAGTTTACCCCTTGAACATAGAAATTGTGAATAAGGAAGTCATTCCTGTTAGGTTTGTATATAAGAACTGTAGATTGGACATTAAGGGTCAAGAGCTGAGGGTAGATTTGATTCCGATAAAACTTGGGGAATTCGATGTTATATTGGGGATGGATTGGTTGTTTAACCATGGGACGGTAATCGACTATCAGAGGAAGTCGGTAAACCTTACGACTCCGTCAAAAGTAGTGTTCTATGGTAGTAAATCGCCTAGACAAGCGAGTTGTCTGATCGTGATGCAAGCCAAGAAAATTTTGACGCAAGGCTGTATAGGATATCTAGCCTATATAGTAGATACGCGTAAAGAGAGCCCGAAGGTAGAAGAGTTATCGGTGGTTAAGGAGTTTGTGGACGTGTTTCTGAGAGACTTGCTAGGACTTCCGCCAGATAGGGAGATAGAGTTCGTAATCGACTTAGCGCCGGGAACTGCTCCAATTTTGAAGGCTCCGTACCGAATGGTTCCAGTTGAGATGAAGAAACTGATGGTTCAACTTCAAGAATTGCTAGACAAGAAGTATATTCAACCGAGCATTTCACTGTGGGGAGCGCTAGTGTTATTCATGAAGAAGAAGGATGGAAAAAT
Source organism: Panax stipuleanatus (assembly GCA_020205555.1). NCBI lineage: Eukaryota > Viridiplantae > Streptophyta > Magnoliopsida > Apiales > Araliaceae > Panax > Panax stipuleanatus. The sequence goes on from CM035115.1 coordinate 106,930,680, forward strand.
GCATCTTTGCATTGACTATAGAGAGCTGAACAAAGTTACGATCAAGAATAGGCATCCTTTACCTAGGATCGATGACTTGTTTGACCAACTAAAGGGTGCTAAGTACTTCTCGAAAATTGATTTGAGAAGCGGATATCATCAATTGAAGGTGAGGAAGGAAGATATACCGAAAATGACTTTTAGAACTCGGTATGGTCATTACGAGTTCTTGGTGATGTCATTTGGTTTAACGAATGCCCCAGCTGCATTTATGGACCTAATGAACAGGGTGTTTAAGCCATTTCTAGATAAGTTTGTAGTGGTGTTCATAGATGACATCCTGGTTTATTCTAAGACCGAGGAGGAACACGCTAAACACTTAAGGCTAACCTTAGAATCGCTGAGACGAGAAAAGCTTTACGAAAAATTCTCGAAGTATGAATTCTGGTTAGAACATGTGCAATTTCTTGGCCACGTAATTGACAAGGATGGGATTTCGGTAGATCCGTCGAAGGTGGAAGCGGTAATGAATTGGGATCAGCCGAAAACACCATCTGAAGTGAGAAGTTTCTTGGGATTGGCAGGTTGTTATCGTAGATTTATCCAAGATCGCAAATCCGTTGACAAATTTGACTCATAAAACAGTTAAGTTCGTTTGGATGAAAAAGTGTGAGGAAAGTTTCCACGAATTGAAGAAGAGGTTGAATACTGCGCCTGTGTTGTCTTTACCGGATAGTACGGGGAATTTTATAGTGTATAGTGATGCCTCACATAAGGGTTTAGGCTGTGTGTTAATGCAGAGCGACAAGGTTATTGCTTATGCATCACGTCAGCTGAAGGATTACGAGAAGGGATATCCAACCCATGACTTAGAATTGGCAGCAGGAGTGTTTGCTCTAAAGATTTGGAGACACTACTTATATGGAGAAAAGTGTGAGATATACACAGATCACAAGAGTCTGAATTATATCTTTACCTAGAAGGATTTGAACATGCGCCAAAGAAGATGGTTGGAACTGATCAAAGACTACGACTGCGAAATACTTTACCATCTGGGTAAAGCTAACGTTTTCGCCGACGCTTTGAGCAGAAAAGGTCGGGAGAAGCTGAATATGTTAACTGATCAGGATCAGTTGATAGAACAGATGGCTAGATTAGAGCTAGAAGTGAAGTTTTTGAAGGAATCGGATGAGAAGTTGTTTCAAGTAACTACTAGTTTTACTTTGGTAGACAAAGTGAAAGAAGCTCAACTTCATAATGAAGAGTGCGAGAAGATTCGAAAGAGATTAACCGATGGTAAATAGTTTAAATTCAGAATCAACAGTAAGGGACTACTACGATTTGAAGGTAAAATCTGGGTACTGCCAGTACCAGAAGTTAAGGAGGAGATCTTGAGTGAAGCTCACAGTTCAAGGTATTCAATTCACCTTGGGAGTACGAAGATGTACCAATATCTTAGGCATCATTTCTGGTGGCCGAATATGAAGAGGGATGTTGCTGAGTGTGTTGCGAAATGCTTAACGTGCCAGAAAGTTAAGGCAGAACACCAGAGACCTAGCGGATTGCTGCAACCGTTGGAAATTCCAGAGTGGAAGTGGGAGCACATCACGATGGATTTTGTGGTAGGTCTTCCAGCGACTCAGAAGGGTTTTGATGCGATTTGGGTGATTGTGGATCGATTGACGAAGTCAGCCCACTTTTTACCAATCAAGATTAAGTATAACTTAGAGCAATTGGTGAAGCTATACGTTAAGGAAATTATTCCTTGACACGGTGTTCCGGTGTCGATTGTGTCCAACAGAGATCCGCGTTTTATGTCGAATTTCTGGAAGCGATTGCAAGAGTGTTTGGGAATGCAATTGCGAATGAGTACAGAATACCATCCTCAGACCGATGGTCAGAGCGAGAGAACAATTCAGACGCTTGAGGATATGCTGAGATCTTGCGTGCTGGATTTCAAGGGAAGCTGGGATGATCATCTACCGTTGGTGGAATTCGCCTACAACAATAGTTACCACGCGAGTATCGATATACCGCCTTACGAAGCGTTATACGGCAGGAAGTGCAGAACTCCTTTTTGCTGGGATGAAGTCAGTGAACGTCAACTGATGGGACCGAAATTGGTACAATAAACTGCTGAAATTGTGAAGCTGATCAGAACAAGATTGGTTGTTGCTCAAGACAGACAAAAAAATATGCCGATCAACATCGACAGAACCGAGAATTCTTACTAGGGAGCTTCGTTTTCCTGAAAGTATCTCCCTGGAAGGGGAATATTCAATTTGGCAAGAAGGTGAAGCTGAGTCCTCGATTTATTGGACCTTTCGAGGTACTACGAAAAGTTGGCGAGGTAGCTTACGAAGTGGCATTACCTCCAAAGCTTGACAATATACATAACGTATTTCATATTTCGGTGTTACGACCTTACAAGCACGACTATAAACATGTAATAGAATTCGAACATTTACAATTTGATAAAGACTTGACTTATGAAGAGGTTCCTGTTCAAATAGTTAATAGGAAAGAACAAGTACTTAGGAATAAAGTGATACCTTCTGTTAAGGTAATTTTGAGGAACCACAATGCTAAAGAAGCTACGTGGGAACTCGAGGATGTAATGAGAAAATCGTATCCTCAATTATTTGCTTAATTGATTTGTGTAACCAATTATATATCGATTCTGGGGATAGAATCCTTTTAAGGGGGGAAGAATGTAACAGATGAGAATTTTATAAAAAAAATTTATGAGATTTTTTTTTATGTTGTGATTCTGGGGACAGAATCCTTTTAAGGAGGGAAGATTGTAACGATTGAGATTTTATATATTACATGTTAATATTTATTGAGTGAATAAATATTTTATGTGATTTATTTATTGAGTTAAATAAATAAATTTCGTGATTTTGTGAACTGATTTAATTAAGAGTAATATTTAATTAAATTGATGTGTTATAATGGTGTAGCATAATTCTAATTTAATTAAGAATAGTTAAATTAGATTTAATGTTATGTGCTAAGTGTTAGTAATAATTTGTTACATGAATTATGTTTAATAAAGGAATTACAAATGTGTAACAATTTGGTATTATGTGTTTTTATTAATTAATGAGTGTTAGTTTTTATTTAATTAAATTAGAATGTTGTAATTTAATTAAATAAGTGTAGTATTTAATATATTGATTTAAAGAGTTATTAAAAGAATGGAAAAGGGTTTTAAGTGGTTTTACCAAACAAGGCCCTTGTACTTGTTTAAAACTTATTTTACCAAACATGGCCTTATTTACTATTAATCTGTTTTTAAATATAATGTTATTTTGGCTAAACAAGCCTTAGGGCTTTTCAAATTCAAAACTTGTAACTTATGTGATTAATTATATTTATGATAATTACTATAGAGTAATTTTATTGTATAAGTTATATATCATATGTATATACAATATACGTTAAGTTAAAAGAGTTAGTACGTCAGTTAAAGAAAAACAAAGAAAAGAAACAAGAGAAGGGTAAAAGAGAATACTTAAAGAAGAAGGAGAGGAAGAAGAGAAGAGAAGAAGAAGCTTTGAGAAGGCAAAGCAAGCCCCATCATCATCATCTCTCTCTTAATCCAAACTAGTAAGGTTATAAATCTTAACCCTTATAGTTGTAGAATCAATTCATATGTTTTCATTATATATCAAATTAGGTTGTCATAATCATGAAATTATATTTATGTATGGTATTCATATGTGATTGTATGCCATGAAAGGATTTTCAAAAATTAATTGTTGTAAAAACAAGTTTTAAAATCATGTTCTTCTATATTTTCATAGTTTTAGAATTCTATGTAAAAGTCTTTTTGTGAAAGTTCTTGAGTTTGATATGTATATGGGATGTGTACATATATATTTGTATATATATATATATATATATGTTTACATATGATTTCTATAGTTGTTTAAGTGTTTCAATTCACAAAGATGTGATGAACACAATAAAATCATGTTCATAGTGTTTGATCATGAAGTTATTTTGAAAATAATTTTTAAATTATCAAAGAAATTGATGAAAGCATGAAGTTATGTGTAGTATGTGATATAACATGATTATATATGAGTTATATGGTTGTGTTAGCAATTTAATCCATGTATTTTTGATAAACAAGAAGAATTATGTTCATCGTGATTTTCTGTGAATTAATTTCTGAAAAATGGCTTTTAAAACTATCAAATTGATGTTTGATTTTTAGTTATTGTTAAAATTGATCATGTATTATGTTAGTATGTTAAGAATATGAGTTATTGCAATTGGAATTACTTGAATTAGGTTAAAAACGAATTCATAGTAGTAATTTTCGTCAAAAACGCCCGATTTTGTAGTTTTTTTTTAAAAAATCATGAAATCTTGGGTTTGATTATGTGTTATATGATTTTTATATGTTATGATCATGTTAATGAGTTTAAAATATTGTTTGTATCAAGTTTCATGTTTATCATGTTGGGAAAAATCGAATTCGGTGTGAAGGAATGAGCCAAATTGGCTTATTTCTCCACCAGTTCGCGAACCAGGACCCTCACCAAGGGATGACCTGCCCCAGCGGGTGTATTACCCTTGGGGGACCCTCCCCAATAGGTGATCCTGCTGTCCGAGAATGTTGGTTTTTGCTTGTTGAGTTTTCATGTCCCGTTTGTTTAGCTAACTTATTTCTATGACTTGGAAAGTGAACTAGGTAATAAGATAACACGTTTTTGATGTGTTTAAGATGGATTGAAGTTGTATATGAGTGTATTATATGTGTGTGGATATGTTACTTTCATAAGGTGCACAACACGTTTCTTTGAGTTATAAGCTTATCTCGTATGCCGTGAGTATAGACTCACGTACTTGACTAGTTAGCAACCAATGTGGTAAATTACATTGTGAGTTGGATTTGAGTATGAAGTTCAACGGTTTAAATGTTGTAGTTGGATACTAATAGATGTTTTGAACTTAATGTATATGTGTAGGGTAATTGTGGAAGTGATTGTAATTGTTAAGTGTAGCTTGAGCTTGAGGCAAGTTTCCTATCTCTAAACTTATTATTGTGCAAGTGTTCTAATCTTTATTCTCTTACGTTAAGCAAGTTTTTTATTTCAAAACTTGTTACTTACTTTGTACAAGCCTTGTTATATCCTAATGTTTCTAATACTCAAATATTGAAGTATTATTGAGGTATTGTGATCTTGACTTAGTTGTTCAAGCAAGATTTACTTATTCTTTTAGTTGCTTTAAGTTACTTCTAAAGCATGCCTATTTACTATGAAGTTTATTGTCATATCTTACAATTAGTTCATGATTCTTATATTATTGAACTATTAAAGTACTATGAGTCGATTCAACTACTCCTAGTTGATGATTCATCAAAACTAGGTTTTAATATAACCTTTATCTGATTTCATGCTCAATTTAATGAGTACCTCTTGCTTCCTTCTATGAGGAGCTCTTCTACCATCACATTCTTCCATGACTTTTCTCTAAGGAGTTAAAACTTTTCATATCATGCTGAGGGGTCATATAGACCATGAACACATAGTTTTAACGGTATTCAAACAGCAAAACGATAAATTACTAGGTAGGTTTACAATCACAAAGAAAGTAAACTACCGATGCTAGTACTTTAGGTAATCAGCCTATCGTACGCTTACGTTATGCATAACGTATTAATCTTATTTACCGACTAATTGCACTACTAGATTGGATTATTTTATCCGATCGGCATATCCCCCATATTCGGGGTTGTTCACCTCAGACTTAGCATAAGATTACGCACCAAAACAATTTTGTTCGAGATAAATTCTCAAAGAGATACTTGAATTTTTCATAAACATTTGTCTAGCTGAATCAATTGGCTTAGACATACCAATAATTCGAATATCAATCGAAGCATGTGTCTGCCCAAATTTAATTGGCACTTAATTTTTCTTTAAAATTCTAAAAATCATTTTATGACGTCATGATACCGCACTGTATTCACAGTCCGTTTGAGGATTTCGTCATTTTATGACTTCGTCATACTACATCGTACCATAGTGGGCGGACGATCCTTAGATCACATCCAACACTAGGTAATTTTGCATTGATAACTTCATCATTTTTATCATTTCTGCATCAGGTTTCATGATGCATCAATGATAAATAAAATACTTTTTGATATTTTAAATTATTTTTGTCTAGCCGAAATAATTAGCGTAGACTTTTCTTTAAACCGTTCAAAAACTATTGAAAATCATTTTTGATGCTATCATGCCGCAACAGGTAACGATGTGTTAGTGGTACGAAGCCCACTTCTACATAATTGTAACCATGTGTTTCTGATAACAAAAATTTATTTTATTTTGAAAGGCACATCAGTGCGAATTTAGCTTGATGTCAAAAAAAATTAAAGTCTAGCACAACTAGAAGATTTGGAATACCTATGCTTCCATCATCAACTTCAATTCCTCTAATGATCAATTGCTTAATCATTCTATCTATTCTATCACCATTAGAATTTAACAATTCTTCATTCTTCATCCATCACTTTTCTATACCCCAGTATAGTTCATCAAACATACCACACGTTATGAGTTCAGAAACTTTCCACAATAATATGAGTTTAGAAACTTATCCTAGCAATAAGAACCAATCAAGAACTGTCCATACGCTTAGGGGTTCAAAAATATACCATACAATTATGAGTCACGAACTTACCATAAGTATGAGTTCCAAGAACTCGCACCTATTCTTATATTCTCTATCTATCCATCATACACATGAGAAAAGAATCACCTTCTCAGCATACATATAGCGAATAGCGCGACACCAATATTTCAATGATTATCAATGTAAGAAGCTAAGTGGTTGTCGAACCAAACACAATCCCCTGTCCATACAAGAAACTGGTCAACTCAGCCACTAATCAATATAGAAAGCTAAGCGGTTTGTTAGACCAAGGACAACTCCCTGCCCATACAAGAAACTGGTCAACTCAGCCACTAATCAATATAGAAAGCTAAGCGGTTTGTCAGACCAAGGACAACTCCCTGCCCAAATAAGGAATTGTTCAACTCAACCACTATTCAATATAGGAAGCTAAGTGGTTCTAAAACAAAGCATAAATTCCTCGCCCATACAAGAAATCATACAACTTAGCTGCTAACATGAGTCCCCAATTGAAATCCCACATAATCTTAGTCTATTCTTTGCTCAATACAAATTTTATTTAATCCATATCTCATCATCCTTTTCAGCTCTTTTGAGTTTAACTCGTACTATTTCATAGTACCATTCTCATATAGCAATTCTGCTATAAAGTTTTCAATCAAACGATTGATCATCTATCCTCCTATGACCTCATCAGATCACGTTGTGATCTCATATTATAATCGTATTATATTACGATTCTTTTCTATCTTATGATCGTTTTATTTTACGATCTTCTTTTCCTTTAATCATATTATATTATGATTTTTCACTTTTCATCTTATAGACTTGGTCTATTTATTATCACTTTTCATCTTTATTATTGGAGTAAGGTAACTCCGAATTCTTATCTTATAATTGTTCAAGATTCTTCTTTGAATCTTATTTATCTTCTCATTATCTTTAATGATGAATTTCCTGAATTCATCTCTTATCACTTAAACTCTATTTGAGTTTATTCATCATCCTCATCTCTGCAGTTATAGTCTAAGGTAATCCTACCTAAGGTTTATAACCTATAGCTCTGATACCAACCTGTGATGCCCCCAAATCCGGGTCCCTTGAACCTCGGATCTGGTACGTTACGGTACTTTATCTTGATACATATTCTATCATCTACTGCGGAACATATAAACATATATTGTTTATTTCACATGATTGTATAATATTTCCCAGGTTTAACAACCTTAACTGATTACATACCTTTAATAATTTAAAAAGTTAACATAAGATAACTAAATAGTTATTCGTATAACAATCTATTACTGTACTTTGCTCTTGTCTCTGACCTTCTGCAAGTCTTCATCTTAATCTAAAATTTAATATCATGATATAGCAAGGGTGAGCAACAATTTTGCCCAGCAAGTTTAAGTTCAATGAAGATATATCATGATTGAAAGAATAATAAGCTTTCAAGTTTTTTAACAATATAATAATTGTGAAAGAGCATAAATCAAATGTCAATAATTGAATGACTGAATTAATAAGGTTTAATGTCACAAGGACCATGAATAACTTTAACTGAACCTTATGGTAATGAAGATGATCAGCCTTTCATACCTGATGAACATATGCAACATGCACTAAGTGCGAATCAATAATCAGTATGGACGTGAATAATCATCAATAATCATTCACTAACATGTTTTGAAATATAACTCGAGTTTGAGTTAGGGAACTTGCCTGCATAGTCGATTACTGCTACACAATCTAATTTAATCTCCTTATTGAAAGACCTATCAGTTATAAGATTGATCTTTCAATTAGCATATATCATACTTTATCTCGTAATACTATTACATCATAGTAAACTATTTAACATTTAACCACAAAGGCAAATACTAGATAATTTCTTAACACCATACACATTTACAAGTCTAAACCTAGCATACGTCGAGCCTTTAATAGTATTCAATATAGTATTCTGAGTGGTTTTCCACAAACAACCAACAAATTAGTTTTGGTCATGTCTACACTGTTTTCACAGCGAGTTAGATCGGTTACTAATTCGTATATACCTTCCCCATATGAAGGAATCGTTTAGCCCAGATACTATACATCAACTATTGTAGAATACAACTGTACTACTTTAGACTTAAAACTTAATCACTTGCTTAATAAGTTCTTATATTAACTTGTCTAACATAGTTAAGTATTAGACATTACATTATAGTTTTAGTATTATTATTATACTTTGATAATCTTTTAATCATGTTATAACTTATACTTCTAAGTTATTCCTTTTTATGTTATCTTAGTAAACTAGATAACATTTAAGTAAACTGAAATTACTATTTCAGTAAACCAGGTTTCATTTCAGCATCCCGAAACTACCATTTCAGCAGACCACAAACCATTTTAGCAGAGTGAATTCAATTTCAGCAACCCAAAATCAAATTCAATACCTTGTATTCCTTTTTCAGTAGACTATAATCTATTTCAGCATACTGAAACCATTTCAGTAGACTGAAACCATTTCAGTAAACCCGAAACCAACTTCAGTACCCTGAATTCTTCTTTCCAACATATCACATACATAATATAGTTCCTTGAATACCAAATTCAACAACTATATTTAAAATAACTTATTTCTCTATTTTAAATTCCCGTTTAATATTATTAATTATTTAATAATATTTCAAGCTAAAGTTATTTACCTTTTAATAACTTTTAAGTCAAACATTACTAATAATATTTTAATCCAATATTATTAGCCATATAAAAATAATTTAAGTCAGTAATCACATTAATAAATAATTTATTTTAATTATTTTACTTTCCCTAATTAACTCATTAAAGCATTCTAAAATGCTACAAATATCATAACACTTCCCAACCAACCCAAACCTCCATCAAAAATCTGCACAAACCATGCTTAAGGGTCTCAAGTCAGAAAATTTTATTTTTCATATTTTTGACATCACATATTTAATTAAACTCATTTATCCATATAATATTATTTATATGAAAAATACCAAATTAGTCCCAAAATTATTTCTTTCTTAGGATTTGGCAGAATATAGTCCCACATTGAACATATATTTTTTCCAGAAATTTTAAAATACATTTACTATATTTAAATAGTCCATAATAGCCAAATTTTCTCAACTTTTTCATAAATCGAGATTAACTCCAAAAGGTCTGAAATTTACAGGGTAGGCTCCTGTTATATACATGCACTTCTAGTAAAACATTCATAATTTTTGGATGTATACACAAAGAGTTATTTGGGTGGCTTCATAAAAATAGCCCTTCACCGTAAAATCCATAACTCTCAAACCGTATGGCCAGAAATTCTCAAATTTTTACAGGACCTTCATATCTTCTAATACTATCACTCCAAATTTTTTCCAAATTTTTAAGGCATAAAAAGCAGACAAAAATTCCCCCGAGGCGGACTGATCCAAAATAGTTTTATAAATAAGAAAAATATTTCTCTTTTCTTTTGATGTCCAACAAATTAACACCCAATATGGATAGATCTTAAACATAAAACACATAGATTGAAGGGTTTATACTTTCATATCAAAAGCCTTTTTTTATTTAAGCCATTGAAAGAGAAAAAAATCAAGCATAGAAAATATGTTATGCCTTTGTTTGATCTTCTTTTTCTTCTTCTTTCTTTCATGGAGATTTCTCTCTCCTTTCCCCCAAATGGGCTGCCGCCCCCTCTCTCCTTTTCTCCTGTTCTTTTCTTTTTTTATTTCTTTTTTTCTCTTTCTTTTTCTTCTTATCTTTTCTTTCTCTTTCCTTCTTATCTTTTCTTTCTCTTTCCTTCTTATCTCTTTCTTATCTTTTCTTTTTCTCTTTCCATTTTATTTCCAAACAAAATCTATCCATATCTTACAAAATCTTATTCTTTCCCTCTATTTCCCAAGATTTTCGGCCATGTGGCCACTTATTCTCCACCCATCTTTTTATTTTATTAACTACTCACCCAATTACTATAATGCCCTTTTTTTTAAATGGGCTTTAACTTGGGCTATAATTAATTTCTTTTGAGCTTGTTTTTCTTTCTTAATTAACTTACTAACAAAAATCAACTTGGGCTTCCTACCCATAAATATATTGTGCAATTATAATACTTGTCACATACATAATATATTGGGCTAGATTAATAATTTAATCGCCCTTAATCACTTTATCTACAAGTCTCATACTTAATTAAATAATTGGACTTGTTTAAATAATATAACCTCTTTAGTCCATTAAATCTTAATTCACTTGAACTTTATTTAAATTCTTGGGCTATGATATTATTATAGTCCAATCCTTTCCATCTTATCTCACCCTAAATATTTAATTAGGGTTTACATTCATACATTTAGAATTTAAATCATCACTCTTGTACATTAAATTTTATAACCCAATTAAATTACTTTAATTAGGGTATAAAATTAATAAATTGAGATAGTAAAATATGTCTCTTGAATTAGTATAATTTATTATTCTCCCACATGTTCCTTAATAATTGGGCTCACTTGGGCTTAACACTTAATTCTTTTGGCCATAAGAATTAATATGGTTCATTATCTTAAATTCTATGTTACCCTAATCATTTAATTAGGATTTCCATGTACTCAATTGAAATTTAAATCCTTACTCAAAAATATTTAATTTCTTAATCTAATTAAACTTACCTTAATTAGGTTATAAAATTAATTAATTGAGATATATAAAATAAATCTCTTAGAATTAGTATATATTATAAATACATTATTCTCCCATCTCATAACCTTAAGTTATTCAATCCTTCATTCCTAATATATAATTAGGATTACATAATTTTATTCTTAATTCTCTTTATATACAAAATAAATATATACACATTATATAATGTATATTTATTTAATCACATACATGGCTCACATAAATCATCACATATTACACTTCTAACTCCAATTTTAACTTTTTTCCATAAAAGTCAACTGTTAACTTTGACCAAAAAATCAACCCTTACACATTTTGTGTTTACTGTCTTTTCTGACTAAACTTGACGTTCCGGACGCAATCGAGCAGTTCGTGTCTCAAAATTCTATCTCTAACTCACATTTTGAGTTTTAACTTACTCTATTTTTTATTACTAAACATATTAGCTAAAAACTTTATACTTATTCACCTTCTTATTTGCCAATCAAGGCTAACATTCAAAGTATGCTAATTACAAACATAATTTTATCTTAATTTTTTATATCCTTAAATGTAATTCATCATTCTTCTTGCTAAAATATATAGCACCTTACTAAGTACATATTAATTCATTTCTAGGGTTTGAAATTTTTGTAACCCATATTTTTCTCTATTCACATTTGAATAGCAAACTATATAGGTTTTACTTAAAGACTTTAAATAAATCCTCAAATTCTCATTTAGGTTTTATTCTTTAACCTTTATTTTAATCATTTAAAATTTTATAAATTTTTGGATTGTCACAGATACCCCCGCCGCAGCGGGCTTTAGACCCACCCCAGCGGGTCCCCTAACGAACCCATTCCAGTCCCAGCAGGCCTAACACCCGCCGCAGCGGAGGGGGTGCAGAGAAGAATATTTTTTTGGTCTTTTTGTGTATTTTTAAGCCATAACATGATGAGTTAACCTAACCTAATGAACCTGATAACATGATAAACATGTAATACAATACTATAACATGTTGTTGACATGTATAATATAATTTGAAGTTTCATGTTAACAAACTATGTGTGAACTTGGATATTGTTGTCGTAAGACTTGATTATGATTGTCTAAAAGCTTATGCTTGTATGGTATACATGTTGTGGATTCAGATTCATGTTATGTAGTTAGTTAACAAGTTAAGATTTATAAACCAAGTCGTTAAGTTGAACCTAAGTGAGAAGTTCAACCGTTAAACGTAGCTGTAATGGAACTAATCAATGTTGTAAACGTAATGTAATGTGTAGGACGTTGAGAAAATGAATTGTAATTATATTTGTAGATTGTGCACGAGGCAAGTTTCCTTACCTTAACTCAATTTCTATTACTTAAGTTTTCTTATCTATACTCTTTAAATTGGGCAAATTTCTAAACCTTACTTTTATGTTAAGCAAGTGTTCTATCCCTATCTTAATATCGTTAAGCAAGTTTTCCTAACTATGCTCTTTACATTGAGCAATCCTTGAGTTTATGTTCTTATACCGAACGAGTTCTTATCCTTGTTTATTCAAGTCAAGATTTCATATGAGATATTATAATTCTTTTAAAGCATGATTTTAGTTATACAATACTTATTCGATTGTATTCTTCTTGAGATTCATTATTCAATTTGATTATCAATCTATTGTTGAACCTTATAATACTAGCGAACCCTTATTAATTCGACTAGTCCATAGTTGATGAGCGTTCTAAATTCTAGAACTATTATTGAGCTTATTCAAACCAAACTTTCTTTGGTGCGGATTCTGATGTCAAACTGAGATGAAAAACCCTGTTATAGGGGATTATTTACGCTTTAGCGTTGAGATATTGTGCACAGTATGGTACTAAGGGTTGATCCCTCTAAGTACGAGTAGTAGAGTCCATATAGTCTAATGACTGTTAAAGGTTTAAAGTAGAAATACTTGACAACCTATGACATAGTTCATGGTCTTATGACCCTCATATGTACTTTTGATTCTTGTTATCCATTCTTGATTCAAAAGCCGAGCTTTCTTTATTCAGAACCCTTTGATTTACTCGCATGTTATTATTACTGTCATATTGTTATACTTGTGGGCAATCGTGCTCACTTTTGTATAATAACATTGCAGTTAAGAATGAAAGGTCCAACAAGCCTTCCACTAGCAAAGGCAAGGGCAAAGTCAACAAGTGATGAAGACTTGTTGTTTATTTGATAATAGTTATCTAAGACTTATGTTATGATGTTTATGACTTATTTAATTGTTTAAGTTTCCGCATTTGAGATTTAAGGTTAGTATGACCTGGGATTGAATTATGTATTTATTATTCTGATATTGTAACCCCATAAGGGGAGATGATGGAGATGTTTTTATCTATTTCATGGTTTGCATTTATTATGGGTAGATAGATATATGATATTTGTACAGTGAAAACCAAATTCCGTGGAAATTGAAGTACCCAGATTTGGGGGTGTCACAGTAAACCTATTAACTAGAGAACTTGTGAAGCAGCCGCAAGCTCCACAAGCTACTTCGTTTATGGACTTCAAAGTGGTAGGATCGCCAGAGTTTAGGGGATCCATGAATCCGGTCGAAGCTCAGACCTAGATTATGGAGATGGAGAAGGTGTTTGACGTTGTAAACGATGATCAGAAGACTGCCTTTGCAACGTTCATGCTGAAATCAGAGGCCAATTACTAGTGGCAGGCAAATAAGGTTAGAGGAGGACATGGGATAATTACGTGGGATAGGTTAAAGGAGATGTTCTTCGAGATGTATTTCCCGACGAGCTCTCGAAACCAGATGGAAGTCCAATTCCTTTAGCTGAAGCAGGGTACTATGTCTGTGCCAGAATACGCCGCGAAGTTTAACGAGTTGGCAAGGTTTGCAACCTATCAGGTGAATACGGATGAGAGGAAGGCTAGAATGTTTAAGCAGTGATTGAAGCCCTTGTTATATAGCAAGGTTTCAATGTTCTAGATGAACACATTTACAGCAGTTCTGGAGAAGGTAATCATCGTAGAAGGTGGGAGCGATGCTTTGACAAAGTATAATCAAGAACAGAAGAAAGAAGAATGAAAATGAGAATAACAAGGCTAGTGGTAGTAGTGGTGGTAGTAGTGGTGGTGGTGGCAACAATCTGAAGAGGAGGTGGAATGATAGTGTGACTATTGGGAATCAACAAGGAAGTCAGAAGAAGAGGGTGGACTCTTGTACTACCTGCAGGAAGAATCATGTGGGGGTATGCATAAAGGGGAAGAGGGTTTGCTACAATTGTGGTCAGGAGTGCCACATAGTACCAAATTGCCCTAATCCTAAGAAGGATGCTTTCTTCACTTGCGGGTCAAGGGATCATCTGGCTTGGGATTTTCCCAAGAAGGCAGCAAGAGGAGCAGGAGCAGGTGGAAGTAGGGGAATTAATGGTGGTAGCACTCTGACTATCACTGAATCAACACCGTCAAATCGACCCACTGCCAGAACTTTTAACATGACCGTGTAGGATGCTGTCCTGTCAAGTGATGTGGTGTCAGGTATCATTCCGATCAATGATATAAATGCTTATGTATTATTTGATTTGGGTGCTACTTTTTCATTTATATATGATGATTTTGCTAAGAATTTAGAATTACCTAAGAAGGAATTAGATTACCATTTGAACATAGAAATTGTGAATAAGGAAATAATTCCTGTTATGTTTGTACACAAGAACTGTAGGGTGGATATTAAGGGAAACATGGTTATTGTAGATTTAATTCCCATTAAACTTGGGGAATTTGACGTCATTTTGGGAATGGATTGGTTATTAAATTATGGGGTGATAATTGATTGCCAAAATAAGTGTATTAACCTTATTGACCCCGTCAAAGGTAGTATTTTATGGCAGCAAATCGCCTAGACAAGCGAGTTTTTTGACGATGATGCAGGCTAGGAAGTTGTTGAGACAAGGTTGTGTAGGGGATTTAGCCTACACAGTCAATACTCAAAAGGAGAGTGCAAAACTGGAAGAGATACATGTCGTTAGAGACTTTGTAAACGTATTCCCAGATGATTTACCAGGACTTTCGCCAAATATGGAAGTAGAATTTTTGATCGATCTAGCGTCAGGAACTTCCCTTATATCGAAGGCCCCGTACTGTATGGCTCCGGTGGAGATGAAGGAATTGATGATGCTGTAGACACTCGAAATTTCCTATCCCTGTTACTAAACCTGTAGGAGGGCAAGATTGTCTTTTCAAATCAACCCTGGTCACAATATCGTGTCATTAAATTAATCCCGGTCTCAATACCGGGCCATCAACAAAACCCCGGTCTCAGTACCGGGCCATCAACTCAACCCCGGTCTCAATACCGGGCAATCAAATCAACTCCGGTCTCAATACAGGGCCATCAAATCAACCCCGGTCTCAATACCGGGCCATTAACTCAACCCCGATCTCAACCCGAGAGGTACAGGTCAACCCCGATCTCAACCGAGAGGTACAGGTCAGCCCCGATCTCAACTCGGGAAGTACAGTTCAGCCCCGATCTCAATCCGGGAAGTACAGATCAGCCCCGATCTCAACCTGGGAGGTACAGGTCAGCCCCGGTCTCAACCCAAGAAGTACAGGTCAGCCCCGGTCTCAACCCGAGAAGTATAGGTCAGCCCCGGTCTCAACCCGGGAAGTACAAGTCAGCCCCGGTCTCAACCCGAGAAGTATAGGTCAGCCCCGGTCTCAACTTGGGAGGTACAGGTCAGCCCCAGTCTCAACTCGGGAGGTACAGGTCATCCCCGGTCTTAACCCGGGAGGTATAGGTCAGCCCCGGTCTCAACCCGGGAGGTACAGGTCATCCCTGGTCTCAACCCGGGAGGTCAGGTAAACTTCAGAACCAATCCTTAAGCATAACAATATCTCTAGAGGAAAACTTGGAGCAACCAAGTCAACCTCAGAGACAACATTGAGGACAAATAGACTTGAATGGGATCTAAATCTTGGAAACAGCCCCAAAAAGTCAACCGAATGCCATGCCGACATTGAAGGCAACCCCGGGAGGGGCAAAACGATCATTTTACAAACTCCAAGCCGATTCAGTCAAACTCAAGCTGAATTAATGCAACCAAGGTCAGAACGAACCATAACGATGATCCTGAGTGCAAACAGCGCAAGACAGCTCAACGGACAAACTGTGGGGAATCTAAGACCTGGTTATGAACCCATCTCCTTGGACCCAGAAAATATTTTATCCCATGTCATTGTGACAATACTGGAGAGGGCTTTCCGAAAAGGTATAGCACGCCTCAAACGGACGCTCTGATCAAAAGTTAGAAAGTTTCGAATCAGACCTCGCGTTGCTCGGAGTGCACGTACTTCGAGATGACAGAACCCTCAGTGGGGCCCATGCCACTTAAAGCCACAACTCTACCTGCGGAAGCAGCAGGTAGAGTGGAGGCTCCCTGGCCTATATATAGAGGTGCACCCCCCTCTCATTTCAAGAATTCAGAAACGCTCTGAACCCCTGCCCATTTGGTTTTCTGACTATTTTCTTGTCTTCTAAACCCAAATTTTTTCACTCTAACATGTAGATATACTCATATACTATCACATATCAAAAAATAACTGGTAGATTTGGACGTGTAAAGACTATGATTTGGAAAAAAGCCCGTGTAGCAGTCCATTGTGAGTATTTTTACGATCAGCAAGTCAATACTACTTCTTCGAACTGTTATACACTTGCATATCAAGTTTCATTTTCTAAATATGCCCGGAACTCAGTTCCGCAACTGTTTTTGTTAAATTTTGGTATATTTTTGTACATAAACTCATTTTCTGGCATTTTTACAACTCGAATTGACGATCCATCGCTTCCGGCAGCTTTTATATACTTGTATGTTTGTTACTAGCAACTTCGCCGGACTGGGTTATCTTCCCAGTCCGGGTTTGGCTTTTTATTGTATATATTTAACTGTATATATACTAACTTTTCAATTTTGTCGAGCCCGAATGTCAAATCCGCGGTAGTTTACTTCTTTTATATATAAATATGCATATATAAGCAGTCTTCACCACACTAGGTTATCTTTCCAGTTTTGGTTGACTGCTTTTCAGTCTCTATATATATATTTATACTTCAGTTCAGCCTGGATCATTCTGTGACCTTTTTAATGCATTTATATATAAATATGCATATATAAGCAGCCTTCATCACACTGTGTTATCTTCCCAGTCTCGGTTGACTACTTTTCTGTACAATTATATTCCAGTTCGGCCTGAATTATTCTGTGGCCTTTTTACTATTTTGGCACCATTCACCATTACTGGGTTATCTTCCCAGTCTTGGTTGACTACTTTTCTGTACATTTACATTCCAGTTCGGCCTGGATTATTCTGTGGCCTTTTTACTGTTTTGGCACCATTCACCATTCTTGGGTTATCTTTCCAGTCCTAGTTGACTACGTTTCTGTATATATTTATATTTTAGTTCGGGCACAGGCGTGAAAACTCATCACCCTTTTTACTGTTTTTCTATATATATATTTCAATTCTGTCCAGCCTGGATCATTCCATGGCTTTTATACAGCTTTTATAAATATAAATATATTTCAATTCCAGTCCGAGCACCGGTGTGAAAACCCATCGCCCTTTACAGCTTTCGTATATATAATTATGTATATATATATATATATATATATTTCTTTACTCGCTTTTATTAAATTGTTGCTTTAAATATTCATTTTATATGAATCGGCACTGAGATATCTGCGGGTGAACTAGATTTATTTAAATCTCGTCAACTCTAGCTTTCAAACGGTTCAAAATAGGTACAGACGGAACTGGGAAGCTAGAATGGCTGAGATTTATTTAAATCTAGCATTTGTCTCGTTTCAGTATAAAAGCTACCTCGCGGCCCTTATATCGCTATCTAGCGGGAACGAGATGCTTCGGCCATTTGCGGGCCAGGATTTACTGATGAATCCTTAGTTCTGACGATATTTGGATATATTTTTGTACAAATTTGAGCTGTGCAGGTTTATTGGCCTCCCTATGTGAGCCTAGGAATCGTGGGATTCATGATCAAACAGATTAGAATCTGATTCCCACGATGGACAAACTCCACTTTACAAATGTACCCTGCCAGTTTTTCTGTAAAATATACATACCAAAGACCTTAAAACGGTTATCCGAATTTAAGGTCTCAATATAATGAAAATATAGTTTGTCGTGTCAGAGTCCCTCCAATGGCTGTCATGCCCATGAGGAGACCAACATTTGTATATATGTTGTGGTCGAGGATGCTTCGCAGACTGACAATCACCATTCAAATTGTGCCTTAAGGCTGAAAAAAATAAGACTGAAGTATCTTTATGCTTCAATTCCTATATTAGCGTAAGGGTTTGAAAAACTTCTTTCAAAACATCATTCAAGAATCTTTTCAAAAAGAGAAGCTTTTGCAAATCAAATCAAAGACTTTTTGCAAATCAAATCAAAAACTTTTTGCAAATCAAATCAAACCCTTCGTATATACATTCAACGATGCATAGACATGTTTTCCATCAAACATAGGCCCAATTTTCAAACAGCATTCAGACACACACTTTAGATTTTTAAGGGAAATATTGAAAAGATGCGGTACCATGTTTACACGGGAGTTGTGGGGTGTCTAACCCCTTCCCCACACTAAACCAAGCCCCCGAACTCAAAACTTTGTTTTCAAAGATCAAGTTTCGACAATGTCCAGCAATTGGGCCTCTTTCAAACAAATTTCGGTTGAGTTGGTACAACCATTTCAAATCTATCAACTGGTGACTCTGTAAAACGTTCAAATTGTCGACATGATACATGTTGGCCTTTTCCTAAAAAACCCTTCAAAACCTTTTTTTCAAAACTAAAAAGAGTAAGGGTAGAGATAACTTAGGAAGAGAGAAAGATCAGGGTTGTGACCAGACCCGCGAATTTTTTCCCAACGTCGACAGGTGGCGACTCTGCTGGGGACAATAGAGGGCTTAGGCCGCGTTCAAATCTTTTCAAACATTTCCCTTTCAAAACTACGTATGTGTGAATGCTGCGTCTTTACATTGAATGAATGTGTGAATGCTGCATATTTACATTGAATGAATGTGAATGAATGCTTTCCTGTTTTTAGTGCTTCGCACCCATATTAGTGCTTCGCACCCATATTAGTGCTTCGCACCCATATTAGTGCTTCGCACCAATGTCATTATATGCATACGGTAAGGCACGATGTATGTGAATGTATGTTGTGTGATTCCTCATTCGGGAGGCAAAACCCGTCGGTGATAAGTAATGACTCTGGGGACGGCTAAGTCTCTAGGAGCTCATGAAAATGCACCACCCAGATTCGCTCCAGTTGAAAGATCGAATTAATTTTCCCTCTAGTACATTGCGATGATCTGGGGACCTTCATGCCAAAAAGCCTCGAGAGTAGCCTAAGATAGGTCAGCCTTTGATTAACCAAATCTGATGGAAAGCTTCTTCATGCCTTCCCCTTTCAATTCAATGTCAAGTTTTCAATTCCAATGCAAAGGAACACAATGTAAATATCATAATAAAGATTTACATTCCTTGTCATATACATCCTGTCATGTTATCCTGTCATCAAAAATAACTAACCTCGATTTTGCAGGATCAAATTAAAAAACCATAAAAAAATTAAAAATAAATAAATAAATACATCATGGCATGCATCCTATCCCTACCTACTTTAGGAAATTGACACACCTATGTTTTGTTGTAGGTGAAAATTGGTCCTGTCACTAGATCTAAGTCTAAGAAAGCACTAAGTCCAGCTATGGACATGACTTCTAGTGCTCAACCAGAATCCACCCATGTATCTAGGGAATAGTTTGAAGGACTAAAGAATCAGATAGCTGAATTGGCCAGTTTTCTGAGAGAACAAAGCAAGGCCCTTAAAGGGAAGTAAGCCCAAGCTCACACAGAACCGGGAACCCCTGGTGGTAGTGGTGGCAGTCAAGAGACTGAAAAGACAGAGACTCAGATTCCTGGACCACAAAACCATGACAGAACCAACAAAACCAATGAAATCACCATCCTCAACAAAGAGTAGGAAGCTGGTGACATTATGAAAAAAGTACAACAGATGGAAGAAACCATCCAATCTATCAAACGGACTGGGGCATTCGGCAGTGTTAATTACTCTGACCTCTGTATACCCCGAAGCTCGTTATCCCGAAAAATTTAGAACTCCTGATTTTGAGAAATATGATGGATTAGAAGACCTTTATACTCACTTGAAAGTATTCATTGGAGAACTCAGATCCTATGTAGAGGATGAGAAACTTCGAATACACTTATTTCAGAAGAGTCTGACAGGAGAGGCTAGAGCCTGGTACGCCCGTCTGGACAACTCTAAGATTCACAGTTGGGAAGAACTGGCACATGCTTTCCTTAGTCAGTATAGCTTCTAATCTTAGCTGGCGCCGGACAGATACCAGATAAACAAAATCAAGAAACAAAACACTGAATCATTCAGAGAATATGCCCAACAGTGGAGGCGGGTCGCAGCACAAGTCATTCCACCTATGAATGAGACTAAGATAGTCATGACCTTCATCAATATTCAAGAAGCTCTATATTATGAGAGGGTCCTAGCAGGCATAAGAAAACCATTCTCTGAGATGATCAAACACAACGAGATGGCAGAAATGGGGCTCAAGTCCGAGAAGATAAAGGATCTAACCGCCCTCGAAGCTGTTGTTGAACATATTAAGTTCGAAAATTACGGGAGTAATCCCCGGAGGGTACACAAAAAGAAATATGAAGAAGTGTCCTTAGTGTTACAAGGATAGAATCAAAGAAGCGAGTCAAACAGTATGCCCATTCAAAAGAGGAACTATACCCCTTTCCAAGCCCTCCATTTCAGAAAAATATGGAGGTCAGGCGTTGAAGAACTTTCACCCCTCTAGGAGATTCACTCGAGAATGTGCTAAAATTGTTGACAGCACAGAAAAAGATTGTGCAACTCCTTCCACCAACCAACATTGGTGGATGGAATTTTAACCCAAGCAAGAAGTATGTTTACCATTCTAGATCCCTGGGCCATGACACTCAAGACTGTTGGTCTCTCAAGCACAAAATCCAATACTTGATTGACAATGGAGCGATTGTGGTGACCAAACCAGAACAACCACACGTACAAGATAATCCCTTCCCTCAGCACAAAGAGGAGAGTGTCAACATGATCAGTACAGAAAATGGAGGAGGATCCAAATATCTCCAATATGTCAGAGAATCAACTCAATCCAGCAACAACATCCCAGACAGTTGGAAAGTCTCAGAAAGGCAATTTGATGAGTGGGATTTATACCAGCAAATCGGATACTTTATGGCTTAAATAGTTGCCTGATCTTCGTAGTTTTTATATAGTTTTATATGTTTATTGTATTATTATGCTTAACCGATGTTTTGCAGGCTTTACGGGACTTTTCTAGCTTTCAGGGGACAAAACGGATAATTTACATACACTGGCGCCGCAGCGCCAATGTCTAGTCTTAATCTCGTGCCGCGGCGCCGCCCCTGGTCCTTGCTGATGTCATCCTGGCGCTGCAGCGCCAAAGTTC
The DNA here is from genome assembly GCA_020205555.1 of Panax stipuleanatus. Taxonomy (NCBI): domain Eukaryota; kingdom Viridiplantae; phylum Streptophyta; class Magnoliopsida; order Apiales; family Araliaceae; genus Panax; species Panax stipuleanatus. The sequence goes on from CM035115.1 coordinate 106,952,562, forward strand.
CTTTATGGGCTCGCGCTGCAGCGGGACCTCCGGTCTTTTGATTTTAATATGGCGCCGCAGCGCCACTTATAAGCTGATTGCCCGCGCCGCAGCGCGACCTCCGGTGCCCAGGCAGAAAAGGCTTGCTTTTAACCTAGAAAAAGGAGAAAAACAGATATATAGAAACAAAAAGAGCCTCTGCCAAAGAAGAGAGCGAGAAGAGGGAGGAGAGAAAGAAGACTGGCATAGAATCGGTTAGCTTAGCTTAGGATAGATTAGATCTCTTTTGTACTTTCTCTCTCTAGTTATTGGGTAATGTTTGTAAATATAGATTAGGTAGATTAGGGTAAAGTTTGGGTTTTCCTTGGAGCAACAAGAGCAGTGAGCTACACGGATTGGAGAGCTTGAAAGGAGCGAAATGCTTGGAGACTGAAGAGCCTTGACAGAGTTTATTCTTGTCCATTCATTTCCTCTATTTTTGTAATCCATAAATGTTGTCTTTATTGCTACTTATATTTTGTTCAATAGCTATGAACTAAGTATTGGCTCTAAGGTTATAATGGAACCCTTTGTTAGTTAAATTGACTGTCTTCTCTCTTTGGTTGGCACCATATGGTTTGGTTTAATATATTCATGCTTAACGATTCTCACTAAGACATTAGTGATGATTTTGGTAATCTATATGATATCGAAAGAAGAATTGTAGATTTACACCTAAATATATTGGCATGTGATTATGGGTTTCGACTGCATAAGTTGTGCGTAGAATAGACATATATCTGTGTGCCACGTGTGATCTAATTGAGAACTTATGCTTAAATCCTGGTTAGGTTAATTCGCATAGACATGTGTAGGATTATCACTTAGTTTGGATGTTCTTTTCTGTTCTATTCCCTTTCGGGTGGATCTGGAGAGGATATGTTTGTGCATACCTCGACAGAGGTGTATGAGCACCTGTGTGTTCTCGGTCGACAAACTGTCGTGACCATTAAGACCAAAGAGAGAAGGGTAGGAAGTTTGATGAAGCATAGCACGCCAGGTGTTCGACAGAATGCCTGTGTGGGGTGAAGTTGTAACCTTAGCTTGTAATTCCTTCGATTACCATTCGTTATCCGTTTACTTGCTTTAATAATTAGTTATAACTAGTTTAACCGCACTCCTATTAGTTTACTGTTCGAATAAGACTAAAGCGATACAAAGTTGGTATTTGGTAAATATTAGTGATAGTTCCTCGTGGGTACGACACTTTTCTTATTACTGTATTACTTGTTAGACCGCGTATACTTGCGCGTGTTTAGTGATCGGTTTTTCGACCAACAAGTTTTTGGCGCCGTTGCCGGGGAACTATTATTCTAATATTGTCCAATATTGATTTAAATCAATTTAGTCTTAATTTAAATGTGTATATATTTCGTTTATTTGTTTGATCTTCCTTTGTGTTTTTAAGTTTACAAGTTATGGACGATCAATGCTATCAATGGCCTTATGAGAGGACGACACAACCAAGCTCGGAAGAAGGACTCTAGAAATTGTGAGCTCAAATTGCAAATGTCTTGAGGTTTTCTGATAATCTTGAGTGTGAGTCCACTCAGACTGCCTACTGTCAGGAACAAGCTGACATTGAACAGATTTCCTATCATCCAAACTGTCAGGGTTATCCAAACTCTTGGGACTATAGTCAAGAGCAATATCATGATCCGAATTACTCCTATCCGAATCAATTTGAATGTCCATCTCCTCCGCAGTATAAGGTGACATTCCAACCCAATGAGAGCTTTTCGGCAGACTTAATAGAAGAGAAAAGGCTTGAAGAGCTCCTCACCAACTTTATAGAAAGAAATGAGGTTTGAATGGCATGCCAAGACGCCGCATTGCAAAGCCTCGAAAATCAATTGGGACAACTCGTCAATGCCATCATAAATCTATCGCAGGGCAATCTACCGGTCATAACCGATCTCAACGATGAAGCAGTAGAGCATTGCACGGTGGATACGTAAGGAGAAGGCGGTGAGTCTCACAAAGTTGTTGAGGGAGATGTCAAGGTGCAAATCATCCAACCGGTGGAGTCTGAAGTTGGAGAAAAGAGGATAAAGAGTGGTTGTATTGTCAAGACTAATCAACAATCGGAAACCACGCTCACGATTGTGGAAACCCTGGAGGGCCCGCTAGTGCACAAAGAACGCTTTCAACTTGATGAAAAAGGCGAATTAGTGGATAATTCCAGTGGTGAAAGATTCTTCGTGCCGATGGGTAAAGAAAATGAGGATGATCAATCATCCATGTCCGCCACAAATTTTAAGGAATTGACAAATAGGCGGCATGAAATGGTCAATTTTGCTTATGAGCCGGATTGAGCGGCGGGGCGAAAGTCAAGCCGACGACTCTAAATCAAGCGCTTGATGGGGAGGCAACCCCCATCTTAGTATCAAAAATTTCCTTATGGTTTTATTTAGTCTTATTTTCCTTAGTTATCATTAGTGCAATTGGTTTTGCTTAGAATTAGTGTAGATGTTAATTTAGTATGTTAGGATGTAGTTTAATGGTTAATATAATTGTTAGTATGATTGCTATGTCTAGTAGTTCAAATGTGCATTGATTCAGATTTTGGGTGTTGGCTGCAGGAATGCAGTGCTCACGCTGCAGCGCCAAGAACTAGTCTGAGTTTCGGGCCGCAGCTCCAAGAACCACGCCGCAGCGCCATCCCCTTTACAAATTTTCGCGCCGCGGCGCCGGCATATGCTGGAAGCTACTGGAGAGTTGCGCTGCAGCGTCGAGGTCTTCCTAATTACTCACGCCGCAGCGCCAAGATTTCACGCCGCAGCTCCGATAATGACGCCGCAGCGTCAGGATTAACCTTTCCCGCGCCGCAGCGCCATGCACCACGCTGCAGCGCCAGTGCCGAGTTTTTAAGTTTAATTGAGGCTTTTGGGTTCAGTTTGCAGTGTCCCTCGTTTCTCTCTCACACATCTCCCTTACTCTCAACGATTGCGGCAAATCAACCGTCACCCATTCGGCTTCTGAGCGTTTGGGGCCTTCAACCGTCGTGCAGTTATTCTCCTTCATTGTATTTATAAGCAACCAGAGGTAAAGGATTTCTTTAGAGAAGAGTTTCGTTGGTCGTTTATTAATTATCTTTTTGTTGTTCTTGGAGTTTTGTTGGCTATGGGTTCAAAGCGTCCTCGCACTAGTATAGGTCCTCCTCCGTCTTCCAGAACCCCTCCTCTTTGGGATGCTGTAAAATTTCCGAGTGAGGAAGCCTGGAAGCGATATGCCCAAAATTTTTCAAAAAGGAGTTTGGTGCCTGAGAGAGGGCTAAGGCCAGATGACAAGATGGACGGCCATATGAATTCAATGATTGTGACTATGAAATGGATTCACTTCACCAAGCCGCCCGAATCTGCAGTTATTTCAGTGGTAAAGGAATTCTATGCAAATGTTAATGCCGATGGTCCTGCTTCGGTGCCAGTTCGGGGTAAGTTGATAAAATTTGACACTCGAACCATCAATGCTGTATATGGGACTCCAAACTACGATGGTAAGGATTATCTGGAGCCTGGGATGCGGAGTTACAATACTGATGAGATTATAGCAAAGCTCTGCAAGCCTGGTACCGTGTGGAAAACCAATGAATTCCATGGTGAAAAGACCTCTTTCCCCCATCAAGCCTTAAGTCGTTATGGTAAGGCGTGGTACTCCTTTATTTGTGCAAATATTATGCCAACACGCCACCTAAGCGATGTAACAAGAGAGAGGGCAGTACTGCTTTATGCAATTGTCATGGGGCTGAAGGTTGATGTGGGGGTTCTTATTCAGGATTCAATTAAAAAGGCCATTAGGAGCAACGTCAATTCCGGACTCCCTCACCCGTCTCTGATCACACGCCTATGCAAAAGGACGGGTGTGGTATGGGAGAAAGACGACATCACTCAGCCGCCTATGGCAGTCATTGATCATCAAGTTATAGCCCGTTATGGAGTTTGGAATGGGGGACCTCCGTCACACCCAAAGGGTCAGGGATATTTACCGGGGCCTCTGCCGCCTCCCTCATCGGAAGCTGGTACCTCCGCTCAAGCACCTGAGCCCCCATCTTCTGAGGCTATGCCACCCGGGGCCTTGGCAGAGATTTTAAGCAGTCTTAATTTTCTCCACAGCAAGGTTGATACAGTGGCTCAATGGCAGAGCCAATTCAATCACTATCATGAGGAGTTCGCAAATACGGTCTCCAGTATCTATTATGCTCAGGGAGGAGACGACGCAGAGTCCATGCCCTTTCAATTTCCAGAGCCTCCAGTCTTTGCGCCTTATCCTCCTCCATTTCCAGCCTCAGGAGAGGATCGCGAGGAGGAGCCAGCGGATGCGGATGCTGAAGACGAGGATGATGGCGGAGGTGATATTGCTCCAGAGGGTGAAGGCCAGTGAGGTCATTGGCAGATTTCAAGCTTGGGGGAGATTTCCTGTTTAAGTTTTATTATATATGAATTGCTGTCATGTTTCTTTTGGGCGGTTTAGCCCCAGACTATCTATTTTTTTTTATATGCTATGTTTGTGAATGTTTTCGGTTTATTTTTTGGGATGCATGTTATGATGCATTGGTGTGTTGGTTTTATTAGGTTTATTAATGAATGTTTTGGTTTATAATATTTAAATGCTTGTGCTTTATTTTGGTTGTTATGTTTTTAGCCATCTTTTTGGGGCTTTTACAGATTTATATGCTTGTGCCATGTTAATGGCTTTATTACCCTATTTTGAGCTGCTTTTATGCAAGGGTGGTATATTTTTCACTGATTTTTTGATTGTGGCTAATGACAAGCGTCATGTAATTATGCTTATCTCTTAGAGTCGTGTCAAGCATGTATGAGCTAGGGGTTGTTTAATCGATAAGTTGAGACTGTTATTGATCCGTCCTTTTTAGCAAGCACCGACCGACTGGGCTAACTAGTTATTTTTCGAATTTAGTTCGCTTATTTATTGCTTTGGGAGTATGTTCACTCTTATAAACTTTCATTGTTACAAGGTAATAAAAGACTTCGACGCATATACAGTTTTGGATCTTGGATTCTGGCATGTTGTAAAAAAAAAAAAAATTTGAAAAGAAGATTGAATATCGAAAGTCTTGCGGTGGGTCGAGATGGAGCGTAAAACGCACTCATCCATAAACGCAGGACCGATGTTGAGATGGAGCATAAAATGCACTCGCCAAATAATCTTCAGATTTCGTAAAGTCTAATTTGGCTTATGTTGATTACGTGGCCTTTGCTGCTCGAGTTATTAGATTCATAGGGGTGTTCCACGCCTAGTGCCCTAAAGTCGTCTGGCTTGGGAGTCACTGATCAAAAGCTCATTAATGGGTAGCTCTGATTAGCCTAAGGTAATTAAGTACTGTCCGAGTCAGATTTTACTTTCTTTATGCTAGAATCTTTTGATCCTTGTCTGCAATTGCGTCTTATTCTTAATGCTTGTTGAATGTTTAAGTTACGGAGTGTGCATATGGGTATTAACAATTGACTGTGCGAACTTATTTGAGCAATGATTAGTTAGGATGGTTGGTCCCCGCACACACACGTAGAATGGATCGAATACAGTCTTATGCTTGAAGCTGAATGAACTCTTACTTATATCTGTGTTTGCCCTGTTCTTTGGGAGTAGCCATGATCGAGCTTAGAAGCCATGATGATTGTATACAGTGATATTTTTATTTCGCGTGTGTTTTCTTTTGTGAGTTTGTGTTAGATAGTTTGCTCGAGGACAAGCAAAGACTTAAGTTTGGGGGTATTTGATGAGTGGGATTTATACCTGCAAATCGGATACTTTATGGCTTAAATAGTTGCCTGATCTTCGTAGTTTTTATATAGTTTTATATGTTTATTGTATTATTATGCTTAACCGATGTTTTGCAGGCTTTACGGGACTTTTCTAGCTTTCAGGGGACAAAACGGACAATTTACATACACTGGCGCCGCAGCGCCAATGTCTAGTCTTAATCTCGCGCCGCGGCGCCGCCCCTGGTCCTTGCTGATGTCATCCTGGCGCTGCAGCGCCACAGTTCCTTTATGGGCTCGCGCTGCAGCGCGACCTCCGGTCTTTTGATTTTAATATGGCTCCGCAGCGCCACTTATAAGCTGATTGCCCGCGCCACAGCGCGACCTCCGGTGCCCAGGCAGAAAAGGCTTGCTTTTGACCTAGAAAAAGGAGAAAAACACAATTCCTGATAGAGTAGGAGATAAGGGCTATCAAGGAACAAATCGAATACCAACATCAGATCACCAGACAGGTGATGAACCAGGCCAACCAGTTTGATGCCGATCGTCCTCCCACACCGGAGATCAGTCCCATCCCCATGAGGGATCAATACTGGTCTCATGAGCACGAACCCTGGGCCGATAAAATAGCTAAAGATGAGAATTCCCAAGCTAGTAGGAAATTCTTATTTCAAAGGAATTTCACCAACCTGAACCAGCCAATGGAGGAAATCCTCTAGATGTTAATCAAAGAGGGAATGGTTGCAAATTTACTACCACCACTAAACCCGTGATCAGGAAATTCAAGCCTGACCAAATTTTTTAGTACCACTCCAATGCACCCGGCCATGATACTGAGGATTGCTGGGCACTTCGTAACCTAATTCAGAACATGATTGAAAACAGTGAATTGATAAGAGGAAATTGGGATTATGGCCTCCCAGATAAAGACACTCTCTATATTCCCACTACATGGAATCAGGATACCGTGGCTGTTGTTTCCTGTGACAATGAACCAACCCTCATACCCTTAGTACTACTAGGGAAAGGGGTCCAAGAATCATAAAATTCTATGAAGGTGGCTGAACCTGAGCCTTTAATCTTGCACTTCAGACCTCAGTATCCAATTATTAGTCTGAAGAGGGAATCGGGATTATGGCCTCCTAGATGAAGACACTCTCTATATTCCCACTACATGGAATCAGGATACCGTGTCTGTTGTTTCCTGTGACAATAAACCAACCCTCACACCCTTAGTACTGCTAGGGAAAGGTGTCCAAGAAACATAAAATCATGTGAAGGTGGCCGCACCTGAGCCTTTAATCTTTCCCTTCAGACCTCAGTATCCAATTATTAGTCTGAAGAAGGTCCCATGGAACTATGGGAATGATGAAGGTTCCACTTCAAATAACATTAAAATCGTACCAAAGGATAATCCATTGTACCTACCTCAGCGGGTGATCAAACCAATCCTCAAAGCCAAAGAAAAGGTGGCTGATGAGAAAATCGAAGAGTTCCTCAACAAAATGGGGCACAATGAAATCAAAATAGTGCAAAGCTTGAAAGATGCACTCAAGAAAATGTCCATCCTAGACTTGGTCTTATCATCAGTAGATCATCGCAACATTCTAGTGAAAATACTGGAAGAAGCCCATCTGCCACATATTGTGGATGCCGAGAAATTTTTTCACGTGGTAGAACATATTTTCAACAGCAATGTGATATCTTTCAATGATGATGATATCCCTGCAGATGGAACGGGCCATCGTAAGTCCCTGCATATAGCTGTAATGTCATCCGGGTATGTGATCGGAGGTGAACTCATAGATGGAGGATCATCCCTCAACATCTGTCCTTACGATACCTTGGAAAGAATGAAGATGAACCCGAACCGGATCAAAACCAGTCATGTGGTCATCCGAGCTTTCCATGGATCTCGCCGATAAGCTATAGGAGAAATAAAGCTTCCTCTAGAGATTGGTCCACATACTTTCTATGTGTCTTTTCAGGTGGTCAACATCATTACTGGATATAACTTGTTGCTTGGCAGGCTATGGATCCACATGGCGGGGGCAGCGCCATCCACCCTCCATCAACAACTCAAATACATTATCAACGTCAACCTCAACACCGTCAATGTCGAACCAGAATACCCTGTCTGCATACAGGGAGACATGCCAGTGATTAGCCTGGATGCAGGGATTGAACCTGCAAGTTTTCAAACCCTGGAGGTGAGTGCTACTCAATATCTACTTATCGGAGCACCAGCCCTAAAACCAAAAGTCTCCACCGAGGTGATGATAGTAGGCCAGAATATGGTATCTTTGGGTTTCCAACCTGAAGAAGGGTTAGGAAAGAATCAACAAGGTATCAAGAGTCCAGTACAAATCCTGAGTCAGACTGGAAGAGCCGAATTGGGATATTTATCCGGGTCAAGCAGCCAGAACACACACAAGCATCCAAAGGCTCATACTTCCATAATTTTGCTGCCAAACCTAACGGGTGTCGGATGGGTGAAACCCAATAAGAAAATCCCAGCTGAGGTATTAACCATGTTATTTCCTCCCACTATAACAGCAAGTGAGAGAACAACTCCCAGCTCCGAGATGGATATCAAAAAGGGAAAAGAAAAGATCCTGTACAAAGGACGAGACCCATTTGCTAACATGCGGATTATCATAAACTACGAGGGTATGAATGATGAAATCCCAGACAGTGACGACGAGGATAAGATTCAAGTTCCTCGCATCAAGAAGGAAAAAGGGGGCAGTTCAAAGAAAAACCCTGACCCTATTATAAAGGATGTCTTAGTCTGTATCCGAGAAGAGACAGATGATCAAAAATCCTTGATCCTCCCTGTTCATGAGGATCTAACCCTGGATAACTGGAACAGTGTCCCTTGCCTCAGTCAAAAAGGGTAAAGGGGAAGATAGTCTGTCTGCCCTTTAAACATGCTTTCATTTACTGCTTACTTTTGATTGTACAGCTATAGCAGTAACTTTTGTCATGCTTTGCCAAATGCTCTGTATATTTAAGCAGTTGTATATATTAAAGTGAAAGCATTTTTATTTTTAGGACTCAAGCATTGGATGTGTTTGTCTCTGCTGGTGAGATGCCAACCTGTCAAAGTGACTACAACTTTGATGTAGAACTGAACTTCGACTTGATGGATATTGATCAAGAGGAGGACGATGACTATGAGGTGCCCGAGGAGATCAAAGAATGGGTTGAATACAAACCCAAACAAAACCTCGACCAGACCACCACTATCAACATAGGAACCTCCAAAAACATCAAAGAAATCCAGATAGGCGTAGACCTCACACCAGACCAAAAAGCCGACCTGATTAAACACCTAACCCAGTTCTAGGATGTATTTGCATGGTCACATGAAGACATGATTGGCATGTCTACTGACATTGTCATCCATCGAATGCCCATCAAAGATGGATTCAAGCTAGTCAAACAAAAGCTCAGGCAATTGAAACCTGAATAGAGTCTGAAAGTTAAAGAAGAATCATCATGAAATTAACCTACCCGGAGTGGCTGTCAAACATAGTTCCTATGCCTAAACCTGGAGGGAAAGTACAAGTCTGCGTGGATTATCGGGATTTGAACAAAGCATGTCTCAAGGACAATTTCCCAGTACCTTTCATCCACATCTTGATCAACAATACGGCGTAGTATGACATGTATTCCTTCACAGATTGCTTTGCTGGTTACCATCAGATCATGGTTGCTAAAGAGGACCGGGAGAAAATAACTTTCATCACTCCCTGGGGAACTTTCTGCTATAGACGACTATCCTTTGGCTTCATCAATGCTGAAGCCATATATCAACGAGCCATGATGGCCTTATTCTATGACATGATGCACAAAGAGATAGAGGTCTATGTGGACGACATCATCATCAAATCCCGAAGGGAGGATGATCAAATAGACCATCTCAGGAAGCTGTTCAATAGGTTGCGTAAGTACAACCTCAAGCTAAATCCCGCCAAATGTGCTTTTGGTGTCAAATCAGGCAAGCTGTTGGGATTCTTGGTGAGTAATCGAGGCATTGAGCTAGACCCTGCCAAGATCAAAGCCATCACTGAGATGCCAGTACCTCGAACAGAAAAGGAGATATGCAGGTTCTTTGGAAGGATCAACTTCATAAGACGATTCATTTCCCAGCTCACAGCAACATGTGAACCCATATTCAAGCTACTAAGAAAGAATTCCTCCACCAAATGGAATGAGGATTGTCACTGAGCCTTCATTGCCATCAAGAAATAGCTGATCGAAGCACTTATTTTGGTACCCCCAAGGGATGGAGTTCCCTTGTTCATGTACATGTCCGTCAATGCCAATGCAATGGGCTGCATGCTAGGACAAAAGGATGATAGTGGTAAAGAGAGAGCCATCTACTACATCAGCAAAAGATTCGACAATGGTAAACAGAAGTACACCCTGATCGAAAAGACATGTTGTGCGTTAGCATGGGCCGCCATGAGGTTGCAACACTATTTGAATGGGCACACAACCTACCTCATATCCAGCATGGTCCCCCTGAAGTATGTATTCAACAAGCCCAAGTTGAATTATCGACTGTCTAAATGGCAGTTGATCCTATAACAGTTCGACATTGTCTACGTGGCTCAGAAGTCAATCAAGGGTCAAGGCATTGCAAATCAATTAGCTCAAGCACCTTCAGGAGGGTTTGACCCCCTGGAGACTTATTTCCCAAATGATGGGATCATGACAATTCAACAACTCCAACAAGAGAATACAGTCCAACCATGGAAAATGTATTTCGATGGAGCAGTAAACATAGAAGGTGCCGAAGCTGGGGCAATCCTTATCTCTGGTACAAGAGAACAATATCCTATGGCTACCAAACTTTGATTTGGCAACACCAATAACACAACCGAGTATGAAGGCTACATAATGGGGTTGAAATTAGCCCAATCCATGGGTATCAAACATTTACTAGTCTTTGGAGACTCTGAGTTAGTTATCAGACAAACCACTGGGGCATATCACACCAAAGAACTACATTTGTTGCCCTATCATCGGTAGGTCATCAAAATATCCCTGGAGTTTAAAGACATAACTTTCAGCCATATTCCTTGGGGTAGGAATGACTTCGTTGATGCATTGGGGACGTTGGCTTCATTAATTCGCATATCCGATAGGAGTGGATTTCCCTGCATCAAATTCACAATTCAGAAGGCCTCGACATACGGGAATTACATTGGAGACATATCAGATGAAATACCCCCTCTCAAATAGCCTTGATATCAAGACTTCAAGGAATATCTCCGAGATGGATCTACACCCGCTGGGCAAGCCAAGCCGAGCGAAAGCAGATTCACAGGATGGCTATGAAGTTCTATCTGAGCGGAGATGCACTGTACAAAAGGGATGCTAGAATAGGCCTGTTAAGATGCCTTGATAAAGAGCAAGCCCAGAGACTGATGGATGAAATCCACGGTGGAGTTTGTGGTCCACACATGAGCAGTCACCTGCTGGCCAAGAAGATATTAAGAACAAGACATTATTGGATCTCGCTCAAAGCTGACTGTGATGATCACATCAAGAGATGCTTTCAATGCCAAGTACATGGAAATGCCATACATGCTCCTCCAAATGAGCTATACAACATGAGTTCACCATGGCCTTTCTCTATGTGGGGAATAGATGTGATAGGTCCAGTAGAACCCAAAGCCAGCAATGGTTATTGATTCATCTTCACCATGATCGATTACTTTACCAAATGGGTTGAATCTTCCTCCTTTCCCAAAGTCACAAAAGAGGTCATCATTGGTTTCATCAGAAATAATGTTGTGTGTCAATATGGACAACCGGAGGTGATCGTATCAGACAATGCCAAGAACCTGAATAATCAAATAGTGAATGAACTATGCAGTAAGTTCCACATCAAGCATCTCAATTCAGTCATCTATCGGCCCAAGATGAATGGTGCTATCAAAGCGGCCAACAAGAACATCCAGAATATTATGCAAAAAATATCCGCCAATCACAAAGAATGGCCTGACCTGCTGCCTCAAACCCTGTTAGCATACAAGACGTCAATGCGTACCTCTACTGGGGCTACCCCTTATTCATTAGTCTATGGCATAGAAGCAGTCCTCCCCATAGAAGTAGAGATGGAGTTTTTACGAGTGTTAATAGACGCTCAGATGGATGAAGATCAGTGGTTGCAAGGTCGGTATCACCAACTGTCCCTGATAGTTGAAAAGAGGGCTATAACCATTTTCCACAGACAGTTATATCAGCAAAGGATTGCTCGATCCTACAACAAGAAAGTCCAAATACGGCAATTCAAAGAAAATGACTTGGTGCTAAAGAAAGTTTTGGCCAATCAAGATGAAGCTAAAGGAAAGTTCGCCCCTAATTGGGAAGGCCCTTTCATTGTTAAGGAGGTGTTGACAGGAGGAGGTATCAAACTACAAGAGATGGACGGGAGCAAATTTCCCCAGCTCATCAATTAAGACACCATAAAAAGGTACTATGTCTGAAGCACATGCATACCTGCATTAAGGTCCTACAAATCAAATCAGGTTTGATTTTCACAAGAAGCCGGAACTACGACTGACCTGATCTACCTACATCCGGGAGTACGTAGGCAGCCATTTCTGGTGCGGTCAAACAAAACAAAAAATTTAAAAACTCATCAAACCAAACTTAAAACCCAAAAAAAATACTTTTTAAACCTCTTTCACACAAAAAGTGAACTACGAATGTCCTGATCTCCCTACATCCTGGAGTACGTAGGCAGCCATTTATGGTGCGGTTTGACCTTCAAGAAAAAAACAAAAACCAAATAAAGACCAGTCCCAAGACACTAAAACCGTATAAAAGCTAAGTCCTATCAAGCTACCCTGATCAACAGGCCCATCTGAGATACTCTCCGACAGCTCACTGTCAGTCCATCAAGGAGAAGCTCAAGATACATCAACAACAATGAGTCATGAAAGAAGTGGTAATCACTCAGCAATGACAATACATATCCAAATAGCGAAGTGAATCAAAAATATATTTCTCTGATATATAATATTGTTTGATATATACATAGTGTCTTGTACATGACAAAAATGGCTGATCTAGTTTGTGCAGGAAAAATAAAGCTAGTCCATAGATCCAAGGATAAGCGGGCCTGCAATGCCAACATGGCATCCCTCTTTGAAGATGGAGGAGCAGCTGCAAGTGCAATACCCTCAGCCTCCATACGGCACAAAATATCCACGATCATCTGCAGTGTGGCACTATAGTCATCAATATAGGCACTTATCTCGGTAAATAGACCATGAGTATAAGATTAAAGAGCAGTACTGTCGGCAATGTGGAAATTGCGGGAAGCTATAGCCTCATCCCTCTCCACAAAAGTTGCATCCCTAGCAATCAAAGTCTCCTCGATCTCCACAAAAGTTGTGTCTCTGGCAGAGCGGATCTCTTCTCACTCGATCAATCCTGCATCCTGAGTGGCTCGAGACGCATCTCTATCTGCCAAAGCTATATCTCTACCAGATAAGGCAGTCAACATCAGAGCTCTAACTTGATCCCTCTTAAAGGTCAACCTAGCTAGTGAGTCCGCCAAAGCCGGATCTGTCCCTGCAAGAATGATCGGCGAATCACTAACTAGTCCTGCTATCAAACCTATGAACAACTCATCCTCGGTAGGAGACTCAGGATCCTCCATAGGCTCCTCCTTATTTGAATCTACAATAGGAGCTGACTGGATGAATGCGACCAATGCTATATCTATTTCTAACCACTCCGAGTACTCTAGAGAACGATCTAGATGGCTACTGGAGAAATCAGCCCTCTCTCTGTGAGTCCAACACTCATACACTCGAATCAAGTCAGCGAATTACATAGACGAAGCTGACATCCTCTGATCAGCAACCCCCTCAGACAGATGTAGGCTCTGAAATTGATCGAACTGGCCCATAACAGCCAGAGGATGATAAGTAGTCACTCCCCTCAATCCCGCTAGGGGCAGATAATCCATGCCAGATGCATGGGTAATAAACCTATATTGGGAGACTAGTCCAGCGCAGGCCAGAATCGAAAATAGATGCACAATATCAGACATAAATGCTGACCATGTCTCTGAATTTGTATACTCCACCGGCTGAAAGGAGTAGAACATGGCTATCTCATGAGTGAAACAATACCCTTGGTGTTTGAAAAATCTAATCGGTCGTAGATGGGACATGAGCTATACATACAACAAGACTGAACTGCCTCTAAAAAACCCCTTCGGGTGGGTACTGCAGTGGGTGGCTGATTTCAGCGTCTCAGCCAATATCATCGGTATAATGGTGCTATCCTTCCTAAGGGCCCGAACCACAACTATCAATCCCACATCCAAGTGGTCCAAGCGTAGCGACATATAGACGTAGGATACAATGCACATCAGTAAAATGTCTATCCTAGCTAAATGTCATGCCTCTACCGATACAACAAAATCCCCGACATGTCGATCGTACCTGTCAAGCTCACCGAAGCGATCGATCAAAAAGTCGATGGAGATCACACTTCTAGAGATGATCTCATCCATAACGACGCTTTGGTGAAGACCTGAAATCCGTATAAACGGTCTCCTCATATCACTTATCGCCCTCTAAAGCTAAGCCAGTAAACCGCTGGTACTCCTCAAGGGTCGGAGTTAACTCATGATGCTCGAAGCAAAAGACCTGTCTATCGGGTATCCAGCAGGATAAAATGCCATCTATGAACCCGTATGACACCTAAAAGTCTACGAGGGCCAACGAATGCCCCAGCATTTGGTCCACTATCCCTCTAACCAGGGAGGGCAGACTGTTGTACCACGATCTCAAGGATGATGCCACCTCAGATGGTGGCAAGTGCTCGAGATGGCTAACAGTAGAGGACGACATCTGTATCACCGTATCACAAGACCATCCATGGGTCAAATCGGAACTCATCTATCTAAATGCATACACATGACATAATACATGCATAATGACGATGATAAACATGATGCAATAGATAGGAAATATCATATATATCTACAATAAACTATCTAGAAGGCATCATCCCTGTCTGATAATACAAAGTAAAATAAAAAGTATAGGGGAATGGGGCACCACCACCCAGCTACTAACAGTGGTCTATCAAAATGGGGCATAGCAGCCCAAAAGCCAAAAAAGTGGCCGACCAAAAGATATAGTTACAATAGCTATCCAAAAAAATCTAAAACATCTATGCTCAGGTGGTTAACCTACTCCATCTCCTCCGTGGACACAAAGTCGCGGTCATCAGGCATGTCTGAGCGGTACATGGGAGGATCAGCCCCTGCAAAACTGCTGTAAAATGGACCTGAAGAGGGGCCCTCTCTTGATCTGGAAGGGTCAAAAGAAGATGCCTCTGACGGATCTTGGCTAAGATGCCTGATAAAAAAGTGAGCTCTCTCCAACTCCCGGGTTAGCTCTACAATCTGGTCTGAATGAGTGGACTCCCTAAGGCAAGCTATCCAGTCTATCATCATCACAGACCCAGGCACCATGTCTGCCATAAACTGGGTAGCCTGAGTCTGAGCTCCAATCGTGCAAGGACTCCACCAGCTGCTAAATGCCTCCTGGCTATAAGGGCCCTCTGATAGGGTAAAGTCGTCTATGCCTTCCATAAGGATAACTGTCAGTGGCAGGATCAATGGTCAATGATGCCAAGCAGGAGGAACAATGGGAATGTAGATCTACCCCATAATGCTCCTGATCGGACGCTCTCCTAAATAGAGCTCCCAGCCTCCCTCTGTCAACAACGGGACTCTACGGGTCGACAATGCAAACTCTTGACCAGTGGGAAAGCCTCCCTCGAATCCAACAGTCAAAAACTCAAAGGTATACGGTATCCAAGAGATTGATTATGCCGTTGAAAGCTCCAACTGTAGCTGGGAATGGGTGAATCCCTCAGCAACAGGGACCTCCGTCAAAGTGGAGTGATGCCAATGTCGTCCCCAAGGATAAATCTCCAGACCTAAAGCAGTGGCGGGCCGTAGGCAAGGAAGCCTCTCATATGCCCAGAACTGACCATGTAAATATCAAATGTCTTCAGTAACCAAGACTGACAAATATAAATGCAAAAATCAAAAAGGTACAAGAAAGATGTACTCACCAGCAGAAACGGGTAGAACCCTAACCAAGCCTCCGTCAAACCCTCCAAAAGCATTTGCATACCCCGGAGAAAATAGGCAAAGGTGTAGGAACCCCAATCAAAGTCACTGAGGCGCTCTACATAACGGATAGCGCTAACCAGGGCGAAGGACACAGGCGATGAGTTATCCGCCACAAAATAACCCTTGATGATCACCAGGAATAATAGCCTCAGAATGCTATCCCAAACCCTCTGATCATCAGGCATAGGCTCAAGTAAAGCCCCACTCTAGGCATCTATACTCAAGGGACCCGATCAGACCGTCTGACCCTTGATCGCCGTCTCAAGAATTCTCAGCAGGGACCGAACGGCAGTAGGTGTGATGTCAGTCATTACAGGCACTGGTTCCCCCTCGAACTCGATGCTGGTGATAAATCTCTAGTCCATAGGGGTCATCATCACCTCACAGTCCAACAAATGAAGGGACTAAGTCTGGTGGAACCAGCGCTCAGACAAAGCCCTCATATACCCCCAAGGGCAATGGCGGGGAAGAATAGAAAAGAAGGCCTGAAACCCCCAGCCATCAACTATATCCTTGTAGTCCTGGTACAAAGTGTGATATAGGGAATACACATTAAACCAGTTCCCTCGAGGCTGCGTAAAGCTGGGAACCTGCATCAAAAACCAACCCATATAAAAAACCTGTGCCCCGAGAATGGCAAAAGAAAGAAAGAGAATCTAGAAAGAAAAAAACTTGAAGTCACCTCGTTGGCATGAAAAAATCTTGATGGATGATGACTCAAGTCTCCCAACAGCTCTCGGGTCTGCACAATAATGCCCGAAACCTCCATTCGTGGTGCCTGAGCAGGAGCATGAGCAGCAAAAGGAGTCTGCTCATCATCAATATCAATCGGCAGCTCATCCTGAGCTGGACGAATCATTGACTCTGCCAATCTGCGAGGCGGTTGAGATGGACGTGGCAGAGGAATATCAGAAGCTCGCCTCTGTCTAATGCCTGAAACTACCTTGCTAGCAGTGCCGGGTCTATCTCGGTCCATCATCTGGACAAAGTCTCTAAATCACATAAGAAAGGGTGTGGTAAGCCTAAAACCTGTGGCTTATTAGTTTAAATCAGTATGTTATGAATTTCTAAGTCCTAAAAATGCATGGATCAGTCAAAAATACCCAGTAATGTCAAAACTGCATGTTTTTCAAAAGATAAGTCCTAAAACATACATGGGTCAGTCAAAAATACCCAGTAATGTCAAAACTACATGTTTTTCAAAAGATAAGTCTTAAAACAGGCATGGGTCAGTTAAAAATCCCTAGTAGAGTCAAAACTGCATGTTTTTAAATGCCCGGGTTTTTGAAAAAAATTTGCCAGAGTCTCCTTTGTAAAATGGACTGTCCGCATACACATAGGCATGTCTAGGTGGCAATTCAGTAGCACACCTTCCCAAAAACAGGAACAATTCATATTTATGAAATAAAATCAAAAGTAAACTTCATATGGTAGCCAAATTACCATGGACATTTTTAGTTGAAAATTCAGGCTCACTAGGCCTCAAAAAGGACAAGTAAACTGATCAAAAAGAGCAAAATATGACTGTCTCAGAATCTGAATTTTCTTACATCAAAATGTGCATTACAGTAAAATATGCATACATATGAAGTTAAAAAAATTTTTAGCAGGTCATATAAGCATACATTGCGTCTAGATGCCCCCTACGTGGTTTACATGCTTTAACTTTCAAAACTTGCTAAAAAGGACGTAAAACGTTACCTGCGATGCGCTAAACGCGTAGAAGCTGATGGAATCAGAAAAAGGCTGCCCAAACTCCGTAGATTTGAAAAAGAAGATCAGATTTCGTTTGAAACTCGAAATGAAACTGATTCAAATGAACTCCCGCTGCCCAATATAAAGCCACTGGTGGAAGCGGGCTAGCCCGCGGTAGCCGCACCTCTACCTGAGGCTCCCTAGGGTGGGTCCCACTTCCCCGGGTTCGGTTCGGTTCAAGTTGAAACGAAGTTTATATGAGCTGCCAAGTCAAATATGAAGAAAAATCGCTACGCGATTGAGTGGTTTGTCATGAAATCCTGCGTTTAAGCAGCGTAATCCTGACAGAAAGGGGAACATTCTAAAAACCCTTGGTATTCATCCTGAAGCAATGTTCGGGAATCAATGATGAAGAATACTAAAAAAACTGCGCAAAACTGCCACTTTCTAAGCATCGGGTACAGACCAGTGACATTTCAGTCGTTGGCACAACCCCAGCGAAGCGTCTGGTATAGACAGGTGATAGTTCAGCCATTGGCACAAATCCAGCGAAGCGTCGGGTACAGACCAATGACATTTTAGCCGTTGGAACAACCTCAACGAATGTCGGGTACTGACCAATGACAGTTTAGCCATTCGCACAGCCCCAGCGAAGCGTCAGGTACAGACCGGTGACAGATCAGCCGTTGGCATAACCTCAGCGAAGCGTCGGGTATAGACCGATAACAGTTCAGCCATTGGCACAACTCCAGCAAAGCGTCGGGTACAGACTGGTGACAGTTCAGCCGTTGGTACAACTCCAGCGAAACGTCAGGTACAGATCGGTGACAGTTTAGCCGTTGGCACAACCCCAGCGAAGCGTCAGGTACAAACCGGTGACAGTTCAGCCGTTGGCACAACCCCAACGAAGCGTCGGGTACAGACAGGTGACAGTTCAGCCGTTGGCATAACCCTAGCAAAGTGTCGGGTACAGACTGATGACAATTCAGCCGTTGCCACAACCCCAGCGAAGCGTCGGGTATAGACCGATGACAGTTCAGCCGTTGGCACAACCCCAACAAAGCGTCGGGTACAGACTAGTGATAGTTCAGCCATTGGCATAACCCCAGGGAAGCATCGGGTACAGACCGGTGATAGTTCAGCCATTAGCACAACCCCAACGAAGTGTCGAGTATAGCCCGATGATAGTTCAGTCGTTGGCACAACCCCAGGGAAGCGTCGGGTACAGATCGGTGACAGTTCAGCCGTTGGCACAACCCCAGCAAAGCATTGGGTAATAACCGATGATAGTTCAGCCGTTGGCACAACCCCAACGAAGTGTTGAGTACTGACCGATAATAGTTAGCCGTTGGCACAACCCAAGTGAAGCGTCGGGAACTGACCGATGTAAGTTCAGCCGTTGGCACAACCCCAGCAAAGCGTCGGGCACTGACCAAGATAGTTCAGCCATTGGCACAACCCCAGCGAAGCGTTTAGAATAGACCGAGATAGTTCAGCCGTTGGCTCAATCCCAACGAAGCGACGGGTACTGACCGATGATAGTTCAGCCGTTGGCACAACCCCAGCGAAGCGTCGGGTATAGACCAAGACAGTTCAGCCGTTGGCTCAATCATAACGAAGCGTCGGGTACTGACTGATGACAGTTCAGCCGTTTGCACAACCCCAGCAAAGCATCGGGTACAGACCAAGATAATTCAGCCATTGGCATAACCCTAGCGAAGCGTCGGGTACAGATCGGTGAGGGTTCAGCAGTTGGCACAACCCCAACGAAGCATCGGAAGGGATGATCGTCAAAATAGGCATCGGGAGCACTCATTGGAATAATTCGGCAGCAGCAATGTCATGCCCATCAGAGTCACCTAGGCTATCATGGATGACGTTATCCCTAGCAGAAAGTGATGAAAATAGTTTGCGGTAGCCTATTAGTGACCTCCCCAGCAAAACAGGACAAGAACAGTCTATAATGGCAGCCTAAATCTGATAAATCTATCGGTAGATGTCCTACCAGCAGCCAACTGATAATGCTGCAACAAGGGTTATCACAGGAGTCGTTATCCCCATAGAAACTAACGTAATCAATCAGTGATAACTCTACCCCCTCAAAGATATCTAATATTCATGACATACCCTATCATGCATTGCCTCCCCTTTGCATTTGAATTTCTCGTGTCTACTAATCTTTATCATGTTCATTTCATTATATTGCATGAACATGATAAAGAGGGGCATCTGTAGACACTCAAAATTTCCTGTCCCTGTTACTAACACTGTAGGAGGGCAAGATTGCCTTTTCAAATCAACCACGGTCTCAATATCGGGTCATTAAATCAACCCCGGTCTCAATATTGGGCCATCAACTCAACCCCGGTCTCAATACCAAGCCATCAACTCAACCCCGGTCTCAATACTGATCCATCAAATCAACCCCGATCTTAATATCGGGTCATCAAATCAACCACGATCTCAATATCGGGCCATCAATTCATCCCTGATCTCAACCTGGGAGGTACAGGTTAGCCCCAGTCTCATCCCGAGAAGTACAGGTCAGCCGCAGTCTCAACCTGGGAAATACAGGTCAGCCCCGGTCTAAACTCGGGAGGTACAGGTCAGCCCCGGTCTCAACTCAAAAAGTACAGGTCAGCCCCGGTCTCAACCCGGGAAGTACAAGTCAGCCCAAATCTTAACCCGAGAAGTACAGGTCAGCCCCGGTCTGAACCCGAGAAGTACAGGTCATCCCCGTTCTCAACCCGGGACGTATAGGCCAGCCCTGGTCTTAACCCGGGAAGTACAGATTAGCCACGATCTCAACTCGAAAGGTACAGGTCAGCCCTGGTCTCAACCTACGAGGTACAGGTCATCCCTAGTCTCAACCCGGGAGGTACAGGTCAACCTCAGTCTCAACCCAAAAGGTACAGGTCATCCTCGATCTCAACCCGAGAGGTCAGGTCAACTTCAGAACCAATCTTGAAGCATCACAACATCTCCAGAGGAAAACTTGGAGTGACTAAGTCAACCTCAGAGATAACACTGAGGACAAACAGACTCGAATGGGATCTAAATATTGGAAACAGCCCCAGGAAGTAAACCGAAGGTCATGCCGACATTGAAGGCAACCCCAGAAGGGGCAAAATAGTCATTTTACCAACTCCAAGCCGATTCGGTCAAAATCAAGCCGAATTGATGCCATCAAGGTCAGAATGAACCATAATGATGATCCCGAGTGCAAACAGCGCAAGACAGCTCAAAGGAACAAACTGCGGGGAATCGAAGACTTGGTTATGAACCAGTATTCTTGGACCCAAAAATTATTTTATCCTATATCATTGTGACACTATCGATGAGATCTTTCTGAAAAGTTATAGCAAGCCTCAAACGGACGCTCCGATCAAAAGTTAGAAAGTTTTGAATCAGACCTCGTGTTGCTCGGAGTGCACGTACTTCGAGATGATGGAATCCACCATCGAGCCCATACCACGTGGAGCCGTACCTCTACCTGTGGCAGCATCAGGTAGAGTGGAGCCTCCCTGACCTATATATAGAGGTGCACCCCCCTCTCATTTCAAGAATTTAGAAACGCTCTGAACCCTTGCCCGTTTGGTTTTCTGACTATTTTTTTGTCTTCCAAACCCAAAATTTTTCACTCTAACACGTAGATATACCCACATACTATCACATATCAAAAAACAACCGTTAGATTCGAACGTGTAAAGCCTATAATTTGGCAAAAAGCCCGTGTAGCAGTCCATTGTGAGTATTTTTACGATCAGCAAGTTAATACTACTTCTTCTCACTTTTATACACTTGCATATCGTGTTTTGTTTGCTAAATATGCCTGGAACTCAGTTCTGTGGCCGTTTTTGTCAATTTTTGGTATATTTTTGTACATAAACTTATTTTCTGGCATTTCTACAACTCGTATTGATGATTCGTCGCTTCCGGCAGCTTTTATATACTTGCATCTTCGTTACTAGCAACTTTGCCGGACTGGGTTATCTTCCCAGTCTGTTTTTGGCTTTTTATATATATTTAACTATATATATACTAACTTTTCAATTCTGTCAAGCCTTTACTTCTTTTATATATAAATATACATATATAAGCAGCCTTCATCATACTGGGTTATCTTCCAAGTCTTGGTTGACTACTTTTCTGTCTATATCTATATATATTTATATTTTAGTTCAGCCTAGATCATTCTGTGACCTTTTTACTACTTTTATATATAAATATGCATATATAAGCAGCCTTCACCACACCGGGTTATCTTCCCTGTCTTGGTTGACTACTTTTCTTTACATTTACATTCTAGTTCGGCTTGGATTATTCTGTGGCCTTTTTACTATTTTGGCACCATTCACCATTACTGGGTTATCTTCCCAGTCTTGGTTGACTATTTTTCTGTACATTTACATTCCAGTTCGGCTTGGATTATTCTGTGGCCTTTTTACTATTTTGGCACCATTCACCATTACTGAGTTATCTTCCAAGTCCTTGTTGACTACGTTTCTGTATATATTTATATTTTAGTTTGGGCACAAGCGTGAAAATCCATCGCCCTTTTTACTGTTTTTCTATATATATATATTTATATATATATATATATATATATATATTTCAATTTTATCCATTCTAGATCATTCCGTGGCTTTTATACAGCTTTTATAAATATAAATATATTTCAATCCCATTCCGGACACCGATGTGAAAACCCATCGCCCTTTACAGCTTTCGTATATATAATTATATATATATATATATATATTGCTTTACTTGATTTTATTAAATTATTTCTTTAAATATTTATTTTATATGAATCGGCACTGAGATATCTGCGGGCGAACTAGATTTATTTAAATCTTGTCAACACTAGCTTTCAAATGGTTCAAAATAAGTACAGACGAAACCGGGAAGCTAGAATGGCTGAGATTTATTTAAATATAGCATTTTTCTAGTTTCAGTATAAAAGCTACCTCGCGGCCCTTAGATCGCTATCTAGTGGGAACGAGACGCTTCGGCCATGTGCGGGCCAAGATTTACTGATGAATCCTTGGTTCTGGCGATATTTGGATATATTTTTGTACAAATTTGAGCTGTGCAGGTTTATTGGCCTCCCTATATGAGCCTAGGAATCATGGGATTCATGATCAAACAGATCAGAATCTGATTACCACCATGGACAAACTCCACTTTACAAATGTATCTTGCTAGTTTTTTTGTAAAATGTACATACCAAAGAGCTTAAAATGGTTATCCAGATTTAAGGTCTCAACATAATGAAAATATGGTTTGTCATGTCAGAGTCCCTCCGATGGCTGTCATGGCCATGAGTAGACCGATATTTATATATATGTTATGGTCGAGGATGCTTCGCGGCCCGACAATCACCATTCAAACTGTGCCTTAAGGCTGAAAAAGATAAAACTGAAGTATCGATATGCTTCAATTTTTATGTTAGCGTAAGGGTTTGAAAAACTTCTTTCAAAACATTATTCAAGAATCTTTTCAAAAAGAGAAGCTTTTACAAATCAAATCAAACACTTTTGCAAATCAAATCAAAGACTTTATGCAAATCAAATCAAACCCTTCGTATATAGGTTCAACGATGCATAGACATGCTTTCCATCAAACATAGACCCAATTTTCAAACAGCATTCACACACACACTTTAGATTTTTAAGGGAAATATTGAAAAGATGCGGTACCGTGTTTACACGGGAGTTGTGGGGTGCCTAACACCTTCCCCACACTTAACCAAGCCCCCGAACTCAAAACTTTGTTTTCAAATATCAAGTTTCGACAGTGTCTAACAATTAGGCCTCTTTCAAACAAAACTCGATTGAGTTAGTACAACCATTTCAAATCTGCCAACTTGTGACTCTGTAAAACGTTCAAATCGTCGACATGATACATGTTGGCCTTTCCTAAAAAACCATTCAAAACCTTTTTTTCAAAAATAAAAAGAGTAAGGGTAGAGATAACTTAGGAAGAGATAAAGATCGGGGGCTTGGTTAAGTGTGGGGAAGGTGTTAGGCACCCCACAACTCCCGTGAAAATACGGTACAACATCTTTTCCATATTGCCCTTTTAAATCTAAAATGTGTGTGTGAATGCTGGAAGAAATTGGGCCTATGTTTGTTTGATTGAAAGTAGTGTTTTTCTTCGTTGAACCTATATACGAAGGGTATGATTTTATTTGCAAAAGTCTCTTTTTTAGGCAAGATGTTTAAAATGATGTTTGGAAAGGTAGTTTTCAAACCCCTATGCTCTCATAGGAATAGAAGCATGTTGATACTTCCATTTTTTCTTTTCAGCCTTAAGGCTCAATTTGAATGGTGATTGTCGGGCTGCGAAGCATCCTCGACCACAACATATATACAAGTGTCGGTCTTCTCATGGGCATGACAGCCATCGGAGTGACTCTGACATGACAAACCATATTTTCACTATGTTGAGACCTTAAACCCGGATCACCATTTTAAGGTCTTTTGGATGTACATTTTTATAGAAAAACTGGCAGGGTACATTTGTAAAGTGGAGTTTGTCCATCATGGAAATTATTCTAATCAGTTTGATAATGAATCCCATAATTCCTAGGGTCACAGAGGGACGCCACTAAAACCAGCACAGCTCAAATATGTACAAAAAATGTATATTTATATCCAGATATCACAAGAACCAAGGATTCATCAGTAAATCCTAGTATGCGCATAGCCAAAGCATCTTATTCCCTCACCGAGAGTGTCACAATGACATCGGAGTAAACATTTTTCGAGTCTAAAAAGACGGGTTCATAACCAGGACTTAGTTTCCCCGCAGTTTGTCCGTTGAGCTGTCTTGCGCTGTTTTCACTCGGGATCACCGTTATTGTTCTTCTTGACCTTCGTGGCATTAATTAGGATTGAGTTT
Organism: Panax stipuleanatus; assembly: GCA_020205555.1. Classification (NCBI taxonomy): domain Eukaryota; kingdom Viridiplantae; phylum Streptophyta; class Magnoliopsida; order Apiales; family Araliaceae; genus Panax; species Panax stipuleanatus. Next base: position 106,977,087 of record CM035115.1, read on the forward strand.
GACCTAATTGGCTTCAAGTTGATAAAATGACCATTTTGACCCTCCCGGGGTGGTCATTTATGGATTTGGCTTCCCAAGGTTGTCTCTAGGCTGAACTGGATCTCCCGGTTGTGACCAAGGCTTATCTTGACCTCCCAAATTATGACTAGGGTTGAGTGGACATCCCAATATTTAAGATCGGGTTGACCTAACGTTCCGATATTGAGACCGGGGATGACTTTACATCCCGGTATTGAGATCGGGGTTGACCTGATGGCCCGGTATTGGTGATCGAGGTTGAGTTGACATCCTGGTATTAGTGATCGGGGTTAAGAAGATGATTTTTCCCTCGTACAGGGTTAGTAATAGGAATGCAAAATTTTGAGTGTCTACAGATGCCCCTCTTTATCATATTTATGTAATGCAATGGCATAAAGAGAATAAAGATTGCTAGACACTTAAAATATGACAAGATAAATATAAGGCAATGTATGGCATGATATGTTATGAATGTTTTTGCAAGTCACGTTTCGCACTTCAGAAATCGCATGTCGTATCGCAAATCGCATCATAAATCGCATTGCAAATCGCATTGGAAATAGCATATCACATCGCTTACCCTGACCGATCATGGATGATGCCTATGTTGGGGCTAATCTCAACGGTTGACTTTGATTAGTGCTGCTGATGTCTATGTTGTTATGGATTCCAACGATTTAATTTCCATTGGTGTTGCCGATGCTTGTTTAATTAGGATGAACTGAAATGTTTCCCACTTTTCTGCTGGGGATGACGTCACTCATGATAGCCTTTGGTGTCGCTTTAGTAGAAGGTCAATGATTGATCATGTCAGTTGATACTCCCTGTGGCACTAGGCTATTACCGATAGGGTATACTGGTAGGCTATCACAGACTGCTCTCGTCAATTTTTACTAGGGATGACGTCACTCATAATAGCCTTTGGTGCTGGTCGGATACCACTAGTATGCTATCATAGTTAGGCTATCATAGACTGTTCTCGTCACTTTTTATTGGGGATGACGTCATTCATGATAGCTTTTGATGTTACCTTTGTTTAAAACCAATGATTTCCCACATCTGTCAACACTATCCATGGGGTAGATTTTCTCTCGGCTGATGTTGTGGTACCTTTCTAAAGGCACCTCTACTGGGGATATATCTCTTTTGCTGAGTTACCTCATTCGATGCCTGTTTTGATAACGGCTTACACCGGTAGTTTGCATTAGTAGGGTGAATCACCAATCCTTCTCGGTGCTCCCTCTAGGGATTTGTATAACAGATTCCATCATCTCTTATCTGTAAGGATGGATTGATATACTATTTCCTTCACCGGACCATTCCTGATGCTTCGCTGGGGTTGTGCTAACGACTGATAATGTCAGGCAATCTGACCTTTGTTGAAGTGGCCTTCAACGGTTGAATGTCATCGGACCGTTTTTGATGTTTCGTTGGGGTTATGCAAATGGCTGAATGTCACCGGACCGTTTTTGATGCCTCACTGGGGTTGCACCAATGGCTGATGTCACCAGACTATTTTCAATGCTTCGTTGGGGTTGTGCCAACGGCTGATGTCTCCGGACCATTTTTGATGCCTCGCTGGGGTTGTGCTAACGGCTGATGTCACCAGACCATTTTCGATGCTTAGCTGGGGTTGTGCCAGCGGTTGAGTTGTCAAATTCGATTAATCTCGACGTGGGGGTGTTCTTTCTGACAAACCAAACCCTCGGATCAATCTGGATGCCCTGATATAGTTATAACCGGTCGTTCATACTGTCGGACCTACCTAATGCTTTGACAGGGCAGTTTTTGGCAGTTCTGTACAGTTTTTCAGCAATTTTACATGTGCTGATCCTCCCTTATATCGACCAGACATTCCCACTGTCCAAGACTTTGTGACTCAGGAGGAGCTGGAGCAGGTTAATAGCCTGAATGTAGATATTCCTGATTTCTTCTGATAGCTTCCCTTGCTATATCTTTTGACAGGCCTTTGTTTAGCTATTGGGCGTCTGTGCCCTATTTTGATAGGCCTTTGTTAGTAGCTGGGCGTTTGTGCCCCCATATACCTGTACTTTTATTTTGAATTGTATGATCAGACAGAGATGATGCTTGCAGTAGATAGTTTATTCTAGATATGCATGCTATTTCCTATCCATTGCATCATATTTTATCATTGTCATTATGCATATATTATGTCATGGATATGCACTTAGACAGATGAGTTCAGATTTGACCTCTGGATGGTCTTGTGGTATGGTAATACAAATATCGTCGTCGATGGTTAGCCGCATCAAGCATTTACCACCATCCTTGGTAGCATCGTGATTGAGATCGTGGTATGATAGTCTGCCCTTCCCAGCTAGAGGGACAGTAGATCAGATGTTAGGGCATTCATTGGCCCTTGTAGATTTCCAGGTGCCATATGGATTTGTAGATGGCATTCTATCCTGTTGGATACCTGAGCGGCAGGTTTTTCGCTTTGGGCGGCATGAGTTGACACCGACATTGGAGGAGTACGGGCGACTTACAGGTTTAGCCCTGGATCTGCCTTGCTCTCACACTGCTATTAGTGACATGAGGAGACCGTTCCTGCTGATGTTGGGCCTACGTCAGAGAGTAGTCACGGATGAGATAATTTCTGGATGTGTGATCTCTATTGACTTTTTGATCAATTATTTTGGCAGGCTAGATAGCTACGATCGACACGCTGGTGACTTTATTATCTCAGCAGAGGAGTGGCATTCGGCCCGGATAGATGTTTTGCTGATGTGCATCGTGGCCTACGTATACATGACACTATATTTAGACCATTTAGATATTGGTTTGATGGTCGTGGTCCGTGCCCCCAGACATGGGAGCACCATTCTGCCGATGATACTGTCAAAAACATTGAGATCGGCTACCTATTGCAACACCCATCCAGAGGGGTTTTTTAGAGGTAGCTCTGTCTTGCTGTATGTATGGCTCATAACCCATTTGCATCCGATTAGCACTTTTAGACACCATGGGTACTGCTTTACCAGTGAGATATCCCTGTCCTACTCTTTCCAGACACGGAGTGTTCAGATGCAGCGACATGGTCGGCCTTTCTTTCAGATATTGAGCATCTCTTTTCGAATCTGTCAAGCTTAGGGCTTGTCTCCCCTTATAGCTTCATCACCCATACAGTTGGCCTGGATTTTTTTTCCCTGGCGGGATTGAGAGGAGTGACCACTTACCATCCGTTGGCAGTTATGGGTCAGTTCAATCAGTTCCAGAGCCTGCACCAGTTTGAGGGGGCTATTGATCAGCAAATGTCAGCTTCCTCTTTATCGTCAGCTGACCTGATCAGGATTTATTAGTGTTGGACTCATAGGGAGAGGGCTGATTTCTCTACTAGCCATCCGGATCGCTCTCCAGAGTATTCAGCGTGGTTAGAGGCTGATATAGCAACAGCCGCAGTCATCCAGTTGGCTCCGATTGTGGATTCAGATGAGGAGGAGCCTATGGAGGATCCTGATTCTTCCACAGAGGATGAGTTATTTATGGGTCTGACATCAACATTAGTTAATGATCCACCGATTATCTCTGCCGGGACAGATCCAGCTATGGCATATTCATTAGCTAGGATGACCTTTGAAAGAGATCAGGCTAAGGCATTGGTGTTAATAGCCCTGTCTGGTAGAGATATAACTTTCGCCGCTAGAGACGAGGCTCGCGCTACTCGGGATACAACATTGGTTGAGAGAGACGAGGCTCTATCTACTCGAGATGCAGCACTTGAGGAGAGAGATGAGGTCAGATCAGTCAGAGATGCAGCCTTTGAGGAGATTGAGGATATTTTGATTGCCGGGGATGCTGTTTTTGTGGAGAGGGACGAGGCCATAGCCACCCGAGATGTGTATATTGCAGACATCATGGCCCTCCGATCATATACTGACAGTCCGGTTGGAGAGAGGAGTGCATTTTTAGACTGTCACAACGCCACTATGCAGATGGTTATGGATGTTCTCGCTCGTATGGAGGCTGAGGATATTGCACTTGCAGCTGCTCCTCCATCTTCAGAGAGAGATGTCATGCTGGCATGGCTATCCCGCTTGTCCATGGGTTCATAGACTAGCTTTATTTTTCCTGCACATACTAGATCAGCCATTTTTGTCATGTATAGGACACCATGTATATATCAAAATATATTATATATCAGAGAAATATATTTTGATTCACTTCCCTGTTGGATATGTATTGTCATTGCTGAGTGATTACCACTGCTTTCATGACTTGCTGTTGTTGATGTATCATGAGCTTCTCCTTGATGGATTGCCAGTGAGATGTCAGAGACTACCTTAGATGGGCCTGTTGACCAAGGAGGCTTTATAGGATTTAGGTTTTATATGGTTTTGGTGTCTTGGGACTACTTTTTATTGGTTTTTGTTTTTCTTTGAAGGTCATACCGCACCATGAATGGCTGCCTACGTACTCCTAGGTGGAGGGAGATCAGGTCATTCGTAGTTCAAGTTTTTTTATGATAGGTTTGAGAAAGGTCTCTTTTGATTTTGGTTTGATGAGTTTTTGAGTTTTTTGTTTGGTTTGATCGCACCAGGAGTTGCTGCCTACGTACGCCCAGGCTGAGGGAGATCAGGTCATTCGTAGTTCAGTCTTGCGTGAGAAAACCAAAAATGATTTAATCGATTCGCAGGACCAGGATTAGGGCTGGCATGTGCTTTAGACATAGTACCTTTTTATGGTGTCTGAGTTGATGAGTTGGGGAAATTCGCTCCTGTCCATTTCTTGCAATCTAATAGCTCCTTCTGTCAACACCTCTTTGATAATGAAAGGGCCTTCCCAATTTAGGGCGAACTTTCCTTTAGCTTCGTCTTGATTGGCCAAAACTTTCTTTAGCACTAGGTCATTTTCTTTGAATTATCGGATTCAGACTTTCATTTTGTATGATCGAGCAATCCTTTGCTGATATATCTACCTGTGGTAAATGGTTGTAACCCTCTTTTCATCTATCAGGGACAGCTGGTGGTACCGTTCTTGCAACCACTGATCTTCTTCATCTAAACGTCTATTAACACTCGCAAAGACTCCATTTCTACTTCTATGCGAAGTACTACTTCGATGCCATAGACCAATGTGTAGGGGGTAGCCTCAGTAGAGGTACACATTGACGTCCTGTATGCTAACAAAGTTAGAGGCAACAAGTCAGGCCATCCTTTGTGATTGGCGAACATTTTCTACATGATTTTCTTTATGCTCTTATTGGCCGCTTCGACAACACCATTCATCTTGGGCCGATAAATGACGAAATTGAGATGCTTGATATGAAACTTGCCGCATAATTCTCTCATCATCTGATTGTTTAGGTTCTTGGCATTGTCTGAGACGATCACCTCCTGTTGTCCATATAGACAAACGACATTGTTTCTGATGAAACCAATGATTACCTCCTGGGTGACTTTGCGAAAAGAGGCAGCTTCAACCCACTTGATAAAGTAATCTATTATTGTGAAGATGAATCGATGTCCATTGCTAGCTTTGGGTTCTACTGGACCTATCACATCCATTCCCTACATAGAGAAAGGCCATGGCGAACTCATATGGTGCAGCTCATTTGGAGAAATATGGATGACATTTCCATGCACTTGGCATTAATAGCATCTCCTGACGTGATCATCACAGTCAGCTTTGAGAGAGATCCAGTAATGCCATATTCTTAATATTTTCTTGGCTAGCAGATGACCGCTCATGTATGGACTGTAGACTCCACCGTGGACTTCATCCATCAGTCTTTGAGCTTGATCTTTATCGAGGCATCGTAACAAGCCTATTCCAGCATCCCTTTTGTAGAGTGTGTCTCAGCTTAGATAGAACTTCATAGCCATATTATGAATCCGCTTTTGCTCGGATTGGCTTGCCCCAGCGCGTGTAGATCCATCTCGGAGATATTCCTTGATGTCTTGATACCAAGGCTGTTTTATAGGAGTTATTTCATCTGAGACTTCTCCAATATAATTCCAGTTTATCAGGGCCTTTTGGTCTGTAAATTTAATGTAGGGAATTCCCCTCCTACCCGATACGTTGATCAGGGAAGCCAAAGTTGCCAATGCATCAGCAAATTTATTCCTTCCCCGAGGGACGTGGATGAAGGTTATCTCTTCAAAATCCATGGATATGTTGATGACCTGCCAGTGATAGGGCAACAAATGTAGTTCTTTGGTATGATATGCCCCAGTGGTTTGTCTGATAACCAACTCATAATCTCCAAAGACTAATAGATGTTTGACACCCATGGATTGGGCTAATTTCAACCCCATTATGCAGCTTCATACTCAGCCGTGGTGTTGGTGTTGACAAACTATAACTTGGTAGCCACAGGATACTGCTCTCCTATACCAGAGATGAGGACTGCCCCAACTCCGGCATCTTCCATGTTCACCGCTCCATCGAAATACATTTTCTATGGTTGGACTGTATTCTCTTGTCGAATTTACTGAATTGTCATGATCACATCGTCCGGGAAATAAGTCTCCAACGATTCAAACCCTCGTGATGGTGCTTCGGCTAGTTGATCTGCAATGCCTTAACCTTTGATGGACTTCTGAGTCACTTAGACAATGTTGAACTGTTGGAGGATCAACTGCCATTTGGACAATCAAAAATTTAACATTGGCTTGTTGAATACGTATTTCAGCGGATCTATTCGGTATATGAGGTAGGTCGTGTGCCCATGCAGATAGTGTTGTAACCTCATGGCGGCCCATGATAACACACAACATGTCTTCTCGATCACGGTGTACTTTTGTTCACCGCTGCTGAATCTTTTGCTAATGTAATAGATTGCTCTCTCCTTGCTACTATCATCTTTCTGTCCCAGCATGCATCCCATTGCGTTGGCATTGACGAACATATACATAAATAAAGGAACTCCGTCCCTCGGGGATACCAATATATGTGCTTCGATCAGCTGCTTCTTGATGGAAAGGAAGGCTTTTTGACAATCCTCATTCCATTTTGGGGAGGAAATATTCCTTTGCAGCTTAAAGATGGGTTAACATGTTGCTGTGAGCTGAGAGATAAACCTGCTTATGAAATTAATTCTCCCCAAAAATCCACGTATCTCTTTTTCTATTCGGCGTACAGGCATCTCCGTGATGGATTTAATCTTAGCAGGATCCAGCTCAATGCCTCTATTGCTTACTAGAAATCCCAACAACTTGCCCAATTTGACCCCAAAAGCACATTTGGTTGGATTCAGCTTAAGGTTGTACTTATGCAACCTGTTAAACAACTTTCTGAGATGGTTGATGCGATCGTCCTCCTTTCAAGATTTGACGATGATGTCATCCACATTAACCTCTATCTCATTCTGCATCATGTCATGAAACAGGACCATCATGGCTCGCTGATATGTGGTGCCGGCATTGATGAGGCCGAAGGACAGTTGTCTGTAGCAGAAGGTTCCCCAGGGAGTGATGAAAGCTATTTTCTCCATGTCTTCTTCAACAACCATGATTTGATGGTAACCAGCAAAGCAATCCATAAAAGAATACATACCATACTGCGCCGTATTGTCTATCAGAATGTGGATAAAAGGTACTGGAAAATTATCTTTGAGACAAGCTTTGTTTAAATCCCGATAATCCACGCATACTCGTACCTTCCCTCAGGGCTTAGGCATGGGAACTATGTTTGACAACCACTCCGGGTATGTTGATACCATGATGATGCCGGCTTTGAATTGTTTGACAACCTCTTCTTTAACTTTCAGACTCCATTCAGGTTTCAATCGCCTGAGCTTCTGCTTGACTGGCTTGAATCCATCTTTGATGGGGAGTCGATGGATGACAATGTCAGTAGACAGGCCAATCATCTCTTCATGCAACCATGCAAACACATCCTGGAACTGTGTTAGGAGTTCAATCAAGTCGGCTTTTTGGTCTTGTGTGAGGTCTAGGTCTATCTGTATTTCTTTGAGATTTTTTGAGGTTCCGATATTGACAGTGGTGGTTTGATCGAGGTTTGGTTTGGGTTTGTCTTCGACCAATTCTTTGATTTCCTCGGGCACCTCGTAATCATCTTCCTCCTTTTGATCAATCTCCATCAAGTCAAAGTTCAGTTCTACATCCAAGTTGTAGTCACTGTGACAGGTTGGCATCTCATCAGCAGGGATAAACAAATCCAATCTTGGAGTCCTGAAAACAAAATGCTTTTGCTTTAATATATGCAACTGCTTGAATATACAAAGTATTTAGCAAAGCATGACAAAATTTGCTGCTATAGCTGTGCAATAAAACAAACAGTAAATGAAACAATGTTACAGGGCAGATGGATACTCTGCCCTTTTACCCTTTTTGAATGAGGCAAGGGACATTGCTCCAGTTGTCTAGGGTTAGATCCTCATAAATAAGGAGGATAAAGGAATTGTGCTCATCTGCCTCATCTCGGATGATGATTGAAACAACATTCAAATCAGGGCCATGATTCTTCTTTGAATTGCCCCCCTTTCCTTTCTTAATGCAAGGAATTTGGATCTGATCCTCGTCGTCATTGTCTGGGATATCATCATTCATCCCCTCGTAGTGTATGAGAACGTGCATGTTAGCAAATGGGTCTCGTCTTTCGAACAGGATCTTTTCTTTTCCCTTTTTGATGACCTTCTCAGGCTTTGAGGCTTTTCTCTCATTTACCGGTATGACTGGAGGAAATAACATGGCCGATACCATAGCCGGAATCTTCCTCATTGGCTTCAAAAATCCAGCATCAGTGAGATTTGGCAGCAGAATTGCGGAAGCATGAGCCTTTGGATGCTTTTGTGGGTTCTGGTGGGTTGACCCGGATGTGTAGCCCAATTTGATTTTCCCTATTTGATTTGGGATTTGTACCGGACTTTTGATACCTTGCTAATTTTTTCCTAACCCTTCTCCAAGGTGAAAACCCAAAGATACCATCTCCTGGCCCACTGGCATTACTTCAGGAGAGATTTTTGGTTTCAGAGTTGGTGCCCCAATAGATAGATACTGAGTATTGCTCACCTCCAAGGCTTGAAAGCTTGCAGGTTCAATTCCTTCATCCAGGCTGATCACCAGTATGTCTCCCTGTATGCAGACAGGGTATTCTGGTTTGGTATTTACTGTGATTAGGTTGTCATTGATAATGTACTTAAGTTGTTGATAGAGGGTGGATGGAACTGCTCCTGCCATGTGGATCCACGGCCTTCCCAGCAACAAGTTGTATCCGGTGGTAATGTTGAGCACCTGGAAGGATACATAGAAGGTGTGGGGGCCAATCTCTAGTGGCAGCTCAATTTCTCCCACGGCTTCTCAGCGAGACCCATCGAAAGCTCGGATAACCACATGACTGGTTCTGATCCGGTTTGGGTTAATTTTCATTCTTTCTAAGGTGTCGTAAGGACATATGTTTAGGGAGGACCCTCCATCTATAAGCACAGCTCCAATCACATACCCTGATGACATTACTGCTATATGCAGGGACTTATGATGGCCCGTCCCCTCTGAAAGAATATCATTGTCAGTGAAAGATATCACAGTGCCGTTGAAGATGTGTTTTATCACGTGATGGAATTTCTCGCCATCTACTATCTTTGGTAGATGGGCTTCCTCTAATACTTTCACCAGAATGTTGCGATGATCCATTGAGGATAAGAACATGTCTAGGATGGACATTTGCTTGGGTGCATCCTTCAGGCTTTGCACCACTTTAATCTCATTATGCCCCATTTTGCTGAGGAACTCTTTGATTTCTCTTCAGCCACCTTCTCTTTGGCCTTGATAACCGAATTAATCACCCGTTGAGGCAGGTACAATGGATTCTTATTGGATATGCTGGCAACGTTGTTAGAGGTGGAACCTTCATCGTTCCCATAGTTCTATGGGACTCTCTTCAGACTAATCACTGGATATTGGGGTCTGAAAGGCAAGATTAAAGGCTCGGGCGCGACCAACTTCACAGGATTTTATGCTTCTTGGACCCTTTTCCCAGGAAGTACTAAGGGCGTTATGATTAGTTCCTTCTCATAGGAAATAACAGCTACTGTATCCTGACTCCACGCCGTAGGAATAAAGAGTGTTTTTTCATCAAGAAGGCCATAGTCTTGATTCCCTCTTATCAGCTCTCCACTTTCAATAAGATTCTGAATCAGGTGACGAAGTCCCCAGCAATCCTCGGTATCATGACCGGGCTCATTGGAATGATACTGAGAAATCCTGTCGGGTTTGAATTTTCTGTATTGAGGGTTCACCGGGGGTAACAAATCTGTAACCATCCTCTCATTGATCAACATCTGGAGGATTTTCTTCATTGACTGGTTCAGATTGGTGAAATTCCTCTGAAAGGAGAATTCCCTATTAGCTTGGAACTTCTCCTCCTTGGCCACCTTGTCGGCCCAGGGTTCATGCTCATGAAACCGATAATGATCCCTTATAACGATGGGGCGAATTTCTGGTATAGGAGGACTTGCCTCATGCGGGTTGGACTAGTTTATGAGCTGCCTGGTCACCTGATGTTGGTATACGACCAGATCTGCTAGCTGTCCAATCTGTTCCTTGATAGACTTGATCTCCTGTTCTATCAAGAACCGCCTTTCTGATAACTCCCAACTGTCTGGGCTATTGTTGTTGGATTGAGTTAACTCTTCAACGTACCGGAGGAGGTATTTGGATCTGTTGGGTTTTTACGTAACACATATATGCAATCAAATTACACAATTAAAGGGCGAAAGCGCGAAACATAGTTTTTTAAAATTTTTATACAAACCCATACCATGATCATATTTTGTGCTCAATTATCAATAACAGAAAAGTAAGGATGAATCAAAATCATACCCTTGTAGAATCTAGCTTTTACAGGTACGAGTTTTACTCCTTGCTCTCCTTGATCTCCTTGAATTTACTGTAATGGCTCCTTCCTTTGATCAACGTTAGCCACCCAAGTGTTTGGCCTCTAGAGGTAATCCACCAAGGAAGAGGAATAACACAGGAAGATGGGCTAAACCCTTTTTCTAATCTCTGTAGAAATTATGTGGTACTCTCTAACTCTTGGAATCACATTTTTTTATATTTGATATAAGACTCTCTTATATAGATATTAGGTTAACCCTACTAATCTAATTATAATTGGGTATTATTTAATTAATTAATTAAACTCTTTTAATTAATTGGGCTTTTCAACATATTGGGATTAATTAATCAAACTCCTTTAAATAATTTGCCTCCTAATCTCATTAGGAATGAGTGAAAGTACTTATATTAAATTAATTCCTAAACTCTTTTAGAATTATAATAATAATAATAATAATAATATTAATAAGACTCCTCTTATTAATTTATATTTAATATTTCTAAAATATTAAATAATAAATATTAAGCTATTTAATTTATTCTATCACCATAGATTAAATTAATTACACTTAATGCATTATTACGATTATGCCATTATCTTTTTAAATAATTCTTCTTCCTTTTATAGTGTGACCCTTTAGGTTCTCCATATTAAACCGGTTGTGAATAAATCAATTAGAACAATTCTAATCTTATTTAAATAAATAAATTAAACTAATAATCTATTTAAATAAATAACATTTATTCTACAATAGGGATAAGCCTCCCTAGCGATCAACGACTTTCCAGATAATATAGATTTTAACATTAATTATAAAAGAATCATTAAGTTAATAGTGACCGTACAATTCAATCCTTCCACCATACAATGTCCCAATTAAATATAAGACATGGATTTACTGTCAAGTTTTATTTTATTTTATTATATGTATTTCGATTAGAAAATACACAACTCCAAATAATCCAAATAAGAAACTCCTTTCTAATTTCATTCCACCTTGGTCAAGGATTCCTGGGTTGTCATTTAACGAATCACATAGGACATATCTCCTCTTTTACTAGAGGTGGTAGATTCTTTATTAATCATTCATTATCTCCATATGTAACTCATTATACCTAAGTATACCCTTTTATATACCCTAAAGAGCCTTAAGAAATAAGTCAAAGTATAATTCACTACATACAAGATACTATGATGATCTCAAGTTCAAGGATCACTTGTACTACTATCACATTAGGAATTCTTATTGACAGGCGAGTAAAACTCTATTAGGTATTCCATAGCGAGTCACGTTCAGTTAACTTATTCTCCCATAATCACCTACATACTTGCTTTAGTTTCTCCACACAAATGATCATGATATCAGTCATCCTCATCCAATGAGAAAGCAACATATGTACCAATCTATCTAGATTTACTAATCCCCTTTTTAGTAATCCTACGATTGAGAAATATTTTAGTTTTAAGCTTTCTAAGAATTTAAATCTCATTAGCATGATCAACATCATGATTCTAAAAGCATTGCTTAAAACTATGAGTTATTTACATATTATAAAAACAGCATCATGTAGATAATTAAATACCTTTAATAAATGAATACTTTTATTAATAAATAAATAAGATTATTTACAAAGTATGTGCTTTATCATCATACATGATTGGCTTGTATGCACACTACTATCAGGATCCTTCTCCATTCCCTGTGCTAATCATGTTGACACTCTCCTCTTTGTGCTGAGGGAGGGGATTGTCTTGCACGTGCGGTTGCTCCGATTTGGTCACCATAATCTCTCCATTGTCTATCAAGTCTTGGATCTTGTGCTTGAGATCCCAACAGTCTTGTGTGTCATGGCTCCGAGATCTAGAATGGTAGGCACACTTTTTACTTGGGTCAAAATTTCTTCCACCGGTACTGGTTGGTGGAAGGAGTTGTACAATCTTCTTTTGTGATGTCAACAAATTGAGTATATTCTCGAGTGAATTCCCTAAAGGGGTGAACCTTCTCCGATGTCTGGCCTCCACATTTTTCTAAAATGGAGGGTTAGAAGGTTGGGCTGGAGCTTGAAATGGGGAAAAGTTCCTCCTTTGAATGGGCATACTGCTCGACTCGCTCCTCTGATTCTGTCCTTGCAATACTAAAGACACTTCTTTGTCTTTCTTCTTATGTACTCTCCGGGGATTACTCCTATAACTCCCAGAATGGATATGTTCGACAATGGCTTCTAAGGCGGTTGTATCCTTTATCTTCCCAGATTTCAGCCCCATCTCAGCCATTTCTCCATGTTTGATCATCTCCGAGAATGGTTTTCCTATTCCTGCTAGGGCCCTTTCGTAGTACGGAGCTTCTTGGATGTCGATGAAGGTTATGACTATTTCATACTCAGTCATGGATGGGGTGACTTGTGCTGCAACCCGCCTCCATCGTTGGGCATATTCTTTGAATGACTCATTGTTTTGGTTTTCAATTTTAGTGATCTGGTAGCTGTCTGGAGCCATTTGGGACTGAAAGCTGTACTGATTGAGGAATGCGTGTTCCAACTCTTCCCAAATATGAATCTTAGAGTTATCCAGACGAGCATACTAGGCTCTAGCCTCTCCGGTCAAACTCTTCTAGAAGAGCTGCATTCTGAGTTTCTCGTCCTCTGTATAGGATCCGAGCTCTCCTATGAATACCTTTAAGTGAGTGTGAGGGTCTCCCAATCCATCGTATTTCTCAAAATCAGGGAGTTGAAGTTTTTCTGGGTAACGAGCCCGGGGAATATACATAAGTCTGAATAATTGACATTGCCAAATGCCCCAGTCCCTTTGATGGACTGGATGGTCTCTTCCATCTGTTGGACTTTCTTCAGAATGTCACCAGCTTCCTGTTCTTTGTTGAGGATGGTGATTTCAGGGGATTTTTAGTAGTATCTTGGTTCTGTGGTTCAGGAATCTAAGTGTCTTTCTTTCCAGTCTCTTGACTGCCACCAGATGTTACTAGTTCTGTATGACCTTGTGCTTGTTTCCCTTTAAGAGCCTTACTTTGTTCTTTCAAGAAAATAGCCAATTCAGTTATCTGGTTCTTCAGTCCTTCAAACTCTTCCCTAGAGACAGGGGTGGATTCTGGTTGAGCACTAGAAGTTATGTTTGAAGATGGACTTAGTGCAGTCTTGGATTTCAATCTGGTAACGGGACCAATTTTTACCTACAACAAACATAGGTGTGTTAATTTCCTGATGTAGGTGTTGGTCCGATGCATGCTATGCAATGTGTTTATTTACGAGGTTTTAAAATCTTATCCTTCAAAACAAAGGTCAGTTGTTTTAATGACAAGATGACATGACAAGATTTGCAAAACATGGAATTATGATATTTACATTAGAATTGAAAACTTGACATTCAATTGAAAGAGGAATGCATGAAGAAGTTTCCCTTCGAATTTGGTTAATCACAGGCTGACCTATCTTAGGCTACTCTCGCTGATTTTCGGCATGAAGGTCCCCTGATCATCGCAATCTACTAGAGGGGAAAGTAATCCAATCTTTCAAATGGAGCAGATCTGAGTGGTGCTTTTTCATTAGCCCCGAAGACTTATTCGCCCTCAAAGACATTACTTTGACACCGACAGGTTTGCCTCCTGGTGGAGGAATCACACAATATACATTCACATACATCGCGTCTCACCGTATGCATATGATGACATTGGTGCGAAGCACTAATATAAAGCAGTAAAGTATTCACTTAATGTAAAGACGCAGCATTCACGCATTCATTCAATGTAGAGACACAACATTCACATATATGCAGATATGAAAGGGAAATTTTAAAAAGATTTGAACGCGGCCTAAGCCCTCTACTATCCCCAGTAGACTCGCCACCTGTCGACGTCGAGAAAAAACACGGTTCGAGTTGGAACCCGAATGTTTCTCTTTTCTTAAGTTTGTTTCTACCCTTATTTTTTCTTTTTTATGAAAAAGGTTTTTGAAGGGGTTTTTTAGGAAACTGCCAACATGTATCATGTCGATGATTTGAACGTTTTATAGAGTTGCTAGTTGGTAGATTCTAAAATATTTGTACCAACTCAACCGAGTTTTATTTCAAAGGAGGCCCAATTGCTGGACACTGTCGAAACTAAATCTTTGAAACCGAAGTTCTAAGTTCGGGGGCTTTGTTAAGTGTGGGGAAGGTGTTAGGCACCCCACAACTCCCGTGAAAACACGGTACCGTATTTTTTTAATATTTCCCTTTTAAATCTGAAATGTGTGTGTGAATGCTGGAAGAAATTGGGCCTATGTTTGTTTGATTAAAAGTATTCCTTTGCTTCGTTGAACTTATATACGATGTGTTTGATTTGATTAGCAAAAGTCCCTTTTTTAGGCAAGATATTTAAAATGATATTTTGAAATGTAGTTTTCAAACCCCTACGCTCTCATAGGAATAGAAGCCTGTTGATACTTTCATTTTATCTTTTCAGCCTTGAGGCTCAATTTGACTGGTGATTGTCGGGCTACGAAGCATCCTCGACCACAACATATATACAAGTGTCAATCTTCTTATGGGCATGACAGCCATCGAAGTGACTCTGACACGACAAACCATATTTTCACTATGTTGAGACCTTAAACCCGGAGAACCGTTTTAAGGTCTTTTGGATGTACATTTTTACAGAAAAACAGGCAATGTACATTTGTAAAGTGGAGTTTGTCCATCGTGGGAATCATATTCTGATCAGTTTGATCATGAATCCCACAATTCCTAGCCTCACAGAGGGACGCCAATAAAACCTGCACAACTCAGATATGTACAAAAAATGTATATTTATACCCAGATATCGCAAGAACCAAGGATTCATCAGTAAATTCTGGTATGCGCTTAGCCAAAGCATCTCGTTCCCACTAGATAGCGATCTAAGGGTCGCGAGATTGCTTCCTGAATGAATAAAACTAGAAAAAACTGCTAGATTTAAGTAAATCTCATCCATTCTAGCTTCCCGATTCTGTCTGAACCTTTTTTGAACCGTTTGAAATATTTAATTGGCGAGATTTAAAGAAATCTAGTTCACCCAAATATATGTCAGCGCCGATTCATATCAAATGAATATTTACAGCAACAATTTAATCACAATGAATTAAAGATATATATATATATATATATATATATATATATATATATATATATATACACATAGTTATACATATATACAAAAGCGGTAAAGGGCGATGGGTTTTCACTCCGATGCTCGGACTGGAATGTAAATATATATATTTATAAAAGCTGTAAAAAGCCACAGTAATCCAGGCCTGACAGAATGGAAATATATATACAAAAGCAATAAAGGGCGACGGATGTCAAATCTTATGTCCGGACTGTAATGAATATATATATATATATATATATATATATATAAGTTATGAAAAGCCACGGAGTAATCCAGGCTGGACAGAATTGAAATATATATATATATATATATATAAGCTGTAAAAAGTCACGGGATGATCCAGGCTTGACATAATGTAAATATATATATATATATATATATATATATATATATATATATATATATATATATATATATATAAGCTGTAAAAGGGCGATTGATTTTCACTCCTATGCCCTGACAGAAATATAAATATATATATTTATAAAAACGATAAAAATTCCACGAAATGATCCAGGCCAAGACAGAATGTAAATATATATATATAAAAAAGCTGTAAAGGGAGACGGACATTCTATCCTTTGCCCGGACAGAAATATATATATATATATATATATATATATATATATATATTTTAAAAGCAGTAAAAAGGCCACAGAATGATCCAGACCAAAACTGGAATGTAAATGTTAATATATACAGTTAGTATATATATATATATATATATTAAAGCAATAAAAAGGCCACGAAGTAGAAATTCAGGACCAAATAAGTCAGAAAAATTTATATATATATAGTTATATATATAAAAGCAGTAAACTACCACGGATTTAACATCCGGGCTTGACATAATTAAAAAGTTAGTATATATATAGTTAAATACATACAAAAAAAGTCAAACCGAGACTGGGAAGATAACCCAGTCCTATGAAGTCAATATATACGTATATATATACATATATGTAAAAGTTGTTAAAAGCCGCGAATCGTCGATCCGGGCTGTAGAAATGCTAAAAAATGCATAAATATACTAAAATGTACAAAAACGTAAGCAAAAACGGCCACAGAACTGAGTTTCGGACATAATCAGAAAACAAAACTTAACGTGCAAGTGTATAAATGCGCAATGAAGTAATATAAACTTCTTAATCATAAAAATACTCACAATAGACTGTTACACGGGCTCTTTGCCAAATTGTAGGCTTTAAACATTCGATTCTACCGCTCAATTTTTTATATGTCGTAGTATATGAGTGTATCTACGTGTTAGAGTGATAAAATTTGGGTTTGGAGTACAAAAGTGGGGCTGAGAAACGAAATAGGAAAAGTTCCAAAATATTTCTAAATATAAATTGAGCTGGGGGTGAACTCATATATATAGACCCAATGGAAGCGGCTCTACCAGAGGCAGCCGCGGGTCTACCTACGGGGCCACTTGGTAGGGCCCGGGTGGTGGGTCCCATCGCATCAAAGTATGTGCACTCCGAGCAATGCGAGGTCAGATTTGAAACTTTCTAACTTTTGATCGGAGCGTCTGTTGGAGGCATGTTATACCTTTCCGGAAAGCCCTAGCCGAGAGTGTCACAATGACATGGGAGGAAACATTTTCTGAGTTCAAAAAGACGGGTTCATTACTAGGTCTTCATTTCTCTGTAGTTTTTTCGTTGAGCTGTCTTGCACTATTTTCACTCGGGATCACCGTTATGGTTCTTCCTAACCTTCGTGGCATCAATTTGGCTTGAGTGTGACTTAATCGGCTTCAAGTTGATAAAATGACCATTTTCCCATCTTAGGGTGGTCTCCTGTGGATTTGACTTCCTAAGGTCGTCTCTGTGGCTGAACTGGATCTCCTGGTTGTGACCGAGGCTTATCTTGACCTCCAGTATTATGACCGGGGTTGAGTGGACGTCCCGATATTTAAGACCAAGGTTGACCTGACGTCCCGGTATTGAGATCGGGGATGACCTGACGTCCCGGTATTGAGACCGGGGTTGATATGATGGCCCGATATTGGTGACCGGGGTTGAGTTGACATCCCAGTATTGGTGACCGGGGTTGAGAAGATGATTTTGCCCTCCTGTAGGGTTAGTAACAGAAATGCAAAATTTTGAGTATCTACACGGCTTTGCATTGATTACAAAGAGTTGAACAAGATTACAATTAAGAATAAGTGCCAATTGCCAAGGATTGACGACTTGATTGATCAGTTGAAGGGAGCTAGGTATTTCTTAAAGATATATTTAAGAAGTGGGTATCATCAGTTGAAGGTGAGAAAGGAAGATGTACCGAAGATAGCGTTCTGGACTCGTTATGGTCATTACGAGTTTCTGGTGATGTCATTTAGTCTAACGAATGCTCCTGCAGCATTTATGGACCTAATGAACAGGGTGTGTAAACTATTTTTGGATATATATTAATGGTGGTGTTCATCGATGATATTCTGGTGTATTCCAAAACCTAGGAAGAGCATGTGGAACATCTGAAGGTAACATTGGAGGCGTTAAGAAGAGAGAAGTGATACGCTATATTTTTAAAATGTGAATTTTGGATAGAGCGGGTGCAATTTCTTGGACATAAAAATTGAAAAGGACGGAATTTCGGTAGATCCATCAAACGTTAAAGCTGTACTAAACTGGGATCAGCCGAAGACACCGTCAAAAATAAGGAGTTTTCTAGGATTGGCAAGTTACTACAGAAGATTCTTTCAGGACTTTTCCAAAATCGCGACTCCGTTGACGAATTTGAATAGGAACGCGGTGAAGTTTGTATGGACGGAGAAGTGTGAGGAAAGTTTTCAAGAGCTAAAGAATAGGTTGAGTACGGCACCTGTGATGTCTCTCCCTGACAGTACGGGAAATTTTTTGGTGTATAGTGATGCATCACATAAAAGACTGGGCTGGGTGCTTATGCAAAACGACAAAGTTATTGCGTGTAACGACCCCAAAATTCATATAACACAATTCTCATTCTCAATCGTTAACAATATAACGAACTTTTAACTTTACATCATAATTCGATGATGCAATCCCTAAAAATACGGAATAATTAAAACTTTTATATATACTTTCTATATTTTCCTGAAGCACAACCTCTATCAATACATATCTTTGATTCAATTTATTACATGAATCGCTTCATCGAAGTTACTATACAAAGTCTTACATCACAAAGCAATATCCACTATACATCGGATAACTCAACTTACAATTCAACAATTATGTTACAATCAAAACATAAAATGCATTTCTCATCTAACATAAGTAATCTTCTTTAATAGTGATCTCTATAATTCAACTAGCATATATCATTATCTTGAAACTTTGACCTGCAAAAATAGTTATTTACAAAAGTGAGCTCGACAGCTCAGCAAGATCTTACAGTTGTCATGCATCACGTAGCACATAAATAACATGTTCATCTTATACATCATAATCATTAGACTAACATATCATGCATTCTTTAATTCATATAACAAGTATAAAGATTGAGTTCCTTACTCAATCCACATTCTTTACTCAATCAATGAAATCATAAATTGACTTTATCATTTTATACTTACAACATATATAACATATCATGCTCTTTGCAATACAGTTTAAAATAATTCATCATCAAGTTCACATAGCAATTAAGAACTGAAAGACTTGCCTGGCTCGTAGGTTACTAATTAACCAAAAACAGCTTATAATTATCTACACTTCATGAATCCTACACAATGTATTACCATGCACATCAACTATTAGTCACATAGCAACGCTTAGCAATTATTTAAGTAAATTCTACTTTATATTTCATAATTCTCTCCCATTTGTTTAACATACTGTCAAATTATATGTATAATAAATAATATAAATTAATTGTCACATATCTAATTCTCATAATTAGTTAACCTATTTAGGTTAACTTATTCCTCTTTAATTATTAAGTTAATAATTAATTATCACATAATTAATCACATCACACAATCATATTATATTTTCACATAATTAATCAACTAATAATTACGTACTCATATTAATTAAATTATAATTTAAACAAATTATAATTTAAATTATACATTATCCTCAATTATAATTAATCAACTAATAATTGCATTTTATATTAATTAAATTATAATTAAACAAATTATAATTTAAATTAAACATTTATTTTGATTAAAATTAATCAAACTCAATTTATGCATTTATATTAATTAAATTATAATTAAACCAATTATAATTTAAATTAAACAATTACTTTGTTTATAATTAATTAATTTTAATCCATGCACTCATTAAATTATAATTAAAATAAATTATAATTTAAATTATATATTTACCTTAATTATAATTATTCAAATTATAATTACATATTAAATTATAATTAAACAAATTATAATTTAAGTTAAACATTTACTTTAATTATAATTATTTAAATTATAATTATATATTATATTTTATTAATATAATTCATTACTGTGCATTTAATAATTTAATTTTATTAACATGCTTTATAAATTATTACATCATTAATCTTATAATTTTCACATTTAAAAATAACTCTCTGCATAATCTGCAAGACCAGCGCGACCGCGCTCCAATTAGCCTTGGAGCGGCGCGGCCGCGCCACTTCGCAGACAGTTCTGACAGAGTCGCGAACTTTGCAGAGAAAAAATTAATTTGGCTTATTTCTCCACACCAGATTTCGAATTTAGCACATATAATTCACATAAACTTTTATAAAATTATCAGTTTATGTTTCTAATCATATTCTAATACATATAACATCAAAACACATAATTTAAATACCAAATTTTATTAATTTTGAAGAAAAGACAATTTTCAGTGTTCTTGATGAAATTGAACACTGTAAATTTGTTTTTTAAACCAATTCACACGATTTTAAACATATTGAATTCGTTTCTCATCATATTAACATACACTACAATCAATTAACACAATAATATACAATCAAACATAAATTTTGATTTTAAAGGAACTATATATTTTCAAAACAAGATTACTATAACTTTTGATGAACATGAAATTCTTCATGTTCATCATGTATACGTGAATTAACCAACTTAAACCATCGTACGATTTATATTTAAACAATTTATGAACACAATATATGTATAATCATGTTATGAACACCATATAACATATCTATACATCAAACTAACAAACTTCCATGAAGTCTCATATTTACAGTAAGCTAAAACTTGAAGAACATAAAACAAGTTTTTAAAACTTTAAAGTTAGGAGTTATACCCTTATGAGTTGTGAGGAAGAAGGAGATGATGATTTCTTTATTGATCTTCAACTCGTCCTCTTTCTTTCTCTTTTTTCTTTCCTCTTTCTCTCCAACTTCTCTTTTCTTTCTCTATATATCTCTCTTCTTGTTTTGATACTGATAAAACTCTAACTCTTGTTTTAATCTAAGGTAATATACATATAATATATATATATATATATATAATATATAATTATAAGATATATAACTTACATATATTAATTGCTCCTAATAAATATAATTATTATAATTAATTCATAAGTTACAATTTTTTTTTAAAATTTAAAAAGCCCTAAGGCTTGTTTGGCAATAACAACTGTAATTTAAAAACATGTTTTTAGTAGTTAAGGCAAATCGGATTTAAAACGGTGCAAGGGTCTTGTTTGGCAAAACGGTTTTAAAAACTCTTTTAATTCTTTTAATAAATCCTTTAACACATATATTTAATGTTATACTTTAATTAATTAAATCTTAACATTCTAATTTAATTAATTAAAAGTTAACATCAATTAATCACATAAAAATTGCCACATAACAATTATAATTACTCTCTAATTATAATTTCATGTAACAATTACCACATAACTTCATCTAATTTAATTATCCCAATTAAATTAGAACTATAACATAAAATTATTACATATTAATTAAATTAAATATTAAATATTTATTTAATTAATATACTACACTTAATTAAATTACTCCATAACAGTCACATAATCATTTATTTAACTCAATAAATAAATTAATTAAATATTTATTTAATTTAATAAATATTAAAATTAATATATATACTTCTCTTCACACCAAATCACATATTTCACAATATATGACACACATACACATTCTTAAACTCAAAACATCTTAAAATAAGAATTTTATTTATTAAATTCTCATTTATTAATTCTTAAAAAAATTCGGGTTGTCACATCCTTCCCTCCTTATAAGGATTTCGTCCTCGGAATCAACGAAACCTTCCTTATTCGATTTTCACAAAATCTCTTCATAATTATCGTTGAATAATTTCAACACATTATCCCAACAAAAGTTTTATATATCCATACTACTCAATTCATTTTTTCAACAAGTTTTAGGATTTATTACATAACCTTCTATATATTAAACACAATAAATAAATCAAATATCAGATATTCTTTAACCCGTTCATTTCCTTTCTAAGGATCATTACCAATTACTCTACTCGTCGAATTCATATACTTCATAATTCACTATCTCATAAGTATTCGGGTTATCACATTCACCCTTCTTCTAAGAATTTCGTTCTCAAAATTTTTAATCATTAATCTTTGTATATCAATCTATCAAAATAGATTTTACGTTAATCTATATTCACGGGATTATTGCATTCTACCACTACTTCTTTCTAAGGTCTATCCTTCTTGCCACATTCATCTTCAGAATAATAAGAAGCTTCAACAATTGCTCAATTATTGGGTAGCGATATAAATAACTCAGGAATTTAAAAGATTCTCAAATCATGCTGAGGGGTCATAAGACCTTGAACTCATCTCTAGGTTTAACAGTGCTTTACCCCCGGTACTTCACACTATAAATCGCTCTAACAAAATGTTTAACAATCACACAGACTGTAAACATCCTGCATCGGTGCTTTAGGTGATGAAACTATCGCACAACTACGTCGTGAACAAACGTAGTACATCGTAACGACTATATGCGTTACACTCGGAACTATTATCTCCGATAACATGTCCCCTTTTATAGGGTTGTTCACCTCAGCTTCTTAACATCTGAATCCGCACCAAAATAATTTTGTTTGGAATAGTTTGACCAAGAATGCTCGAATTTTATAAACATCTTTCAATACTTGTCTAGCTGAATCAAGTAGCATAGACTTCTAGCAACAATTCGGACATCAATCAAAATATATAAATATATATATATTTTTAACCAGCTCAATAAATAATATTTTTTTTAGTTTAAGGAAACTAAAAATAATAAATAAATCTTTTATAATATCCTGATACCGTACCGTAGTAATGGTACGTTGAGGATTTCGTCATTACATGACGTCGTCATATTACATCATACCATAGTGGGCTGACGATCCTACGATCACATCCAACACTAGGTTTAACCGTATTGATGACTTCCTCAATTATTATTCCTACATCATATCAAATGATGCATAGAATATATAAAATACATTTTAAAAATTTCAAATCATCTTTGTCTAGCTGAAGCAATTAGCATAGACATGTGAATAATAGCACTATTTTAAAAATCCATTGGTTCAATCATTTGATCCAATATTTTTCAAGAAAAAAGAAGTACAACATCAGCACGAAGTCAATAAATTTTGAAAATCTATCAAAGCTAGGAGATTTAGAATATCAAAATTTTCTCCATCAATTTAAATCTTTACTTCACCGCTTCATTACTTAAACATTCTATCAATCTTCAGCATCATCAATATTTTCTATACCATAACCTTTCTATTCCCAGTATAGTTCATCAAACTTACCACACTTTGGAAGTTCAGGAACTTGCCACAACAATATGAGTTTAAGAGCTTTCCTAGCAATACGTAGTCAAAGAACTGATCAGAGACTGTCAATATGCTTAGGGGTTCAAAACATACATACAATTATGAGTCATGAAGTTACCATAAGAATGAGTTTTAAGAACTCGCACCTAATCTTAACATCATTTAATCTAATCTCTATTGTTTCTAACTACCAAATATAAATACGAAAAAATAATCACCTTCTCGCCATATATATATCGATAGCGCTACACTAACATTCCAATGATTATCCATGCGATAAACCAAGTGTATGCACAAAACCCTGCCCATATAAAGGTTTGTACAACTCAGCCACCACATGAGTCCTCAGTTGAAATCCCACTTAACTCTATCTTACTCATAACTTCTCGCTCTATACTCTATACAGACTTCTGTATCTCATCATTTATAACTCCTCATGAGTTAATCTCGTACTATATCAAGGTACATTCTCGTTATAGCATCAAACTATAACTATTCAATCATTACAGACGATCTTCTTTCCAGCTTTAAAAGATCACGCCGTGATCTTATTCTATAATCATCTCCCTTATGATTCTTTTCTTATCTCATTATCGTTTTGTTTTAAAAACTTCTTATCTTTACATATCATCATGATTTCATTTATGCTTTTAATCTTATAGACTCTGTCTATTCATTATTATTCGTCACCCTAATTATTGGAGTTAGGCAACTCTCGATTCTTATCTTCATATCTCTTCAAGATTCTTCTTTGAATCTTCTCGTTCATTAAACAACTCTTCCTTTAAGAATTTCTAATTCATTCATATAGTTTAATATTTTATTCGAGTTTTATTCCTTGTCGTTCTCATCTTCTTCTTATAACATTTCTATAACTTAACGCATCCTATACTTCTACGTATGTGAAAAGAATCACCTTTTCATTATACGTAACTTGAACTTAACTTCTTATCCTCTAAGGTCATAGCCTAAGGTACTCTTACCTAAGGTGTATAACCTATCAGGTCTGATATCAACTGTAACGACCCCAAAATTCATATAATACAATTCTCATTCTCGATCGTTAACAATACAACGAACTTTTAACTTTACATCATAATTCGATGATACAATCACTAAAAATGCAGAATAATTAAAACTTTTTTATATACTTTTTATATTTTCCTGAATCACAACCTTTATCAATACATATCTTTGATTCAATTTATTACATAAATCGCTTCATCGAAGTTACTATACAAAGTCTTACATCACAAAGCAATATTCACTATACATCAGATAACTCAACTTACAATTCAACAATTATGTTACAATCAAAATATTAAATGCATTTCTCATCTAACATAAGTAATCTTCTTGAATATTGATTTTTATAATTAAACTAGCACATATCATTACCTTGAAACCTTGACCTGCAAAAATAGTTATTTGCAAGAGTGAGCTCGACAGCTCAGCAAAATCTAACAGTTTTCATGCATCACGTAGCACATAAATAACATGTTCATCTTATACATCATAATCATTAGACTAACATATCATGCATGCTTTAATTCATATAACAAGTATAAAGATTGAGTTCCTTACTCAATCCACATTCTTTACTCAATCAATGAAATCATAACTTGACTTTATCATTTTATACTTACAACATATATAACATATCATGCTCTTTGCAATACAGTTTAAAATAATTCATCATCAAGTTCACATAACAATTAGGAATTGAAAGACTTGCTTGACTCGTAGGTTACCAATTAACGAAAAATAGCTTATAATTATCTGCATTTCATGAATCCTACACAACGTATTACCATACACATCAACTATTAGTCACATAGCAACGCTTAGCAATCGTTTAAGTAAATTCTACTTTACATTTCATAATTCTCTCCCATTTGTTTAACATACTGTCAAATTATATGTATAATTAATAATATAAATTAATTATCACATATCTAATTCTCATAATTAGTTAACTCATTTAGGTTAACTCATTCCTCTTTAATTATTAAGTTAATAATTAATTATCACATAATTAATCACATCACATAATTATATTACATTTTCACATAATTAATCAACTAATAATTACGTACTCATATTAATTAAATTATAATTTAAACAAATTATAATTTAAATTACACATTATCCTCAATTATAATTAATCAACTAATAATTGCATTTTATATTAATTAAATTATAATTAAAAAAATTATAACTTAAATTAAATATTTATTTTGATTAAAATTAATCAAACTCAATTTATGCATTTATATTAATTAAATTATAATTAAACTAATTATAATTTAAATTAAACAATTACTTTGATTATAATTAATCAATTTCAATTCATGCACTCATTAAATTATAATTAAAATGTATTATAATTTTAATTACACATTTACCTTAATTATAGTTATTCAAATTATAATTACATATTAAATTATAATTAAACAAATTATAATTATAATTAAACAAATTATAATTTAAGTTAAACATTTATTTTAATTATAATTATTCAAATTATAATTATATATTATATTTTATTAATATAATTCATTACTGTCCGTTTAATATTTTAATTTTAATAACATGCTTTATAAATTATTACATCATTAATCTTATAATTTTCACATTTAAAAATAACTCTTTGCATAATCTGCAAGACCAGCGCGACCGCGCTCCAATTAGCCTTGGAGCGGCGCGGTCGCGCCACTGCGCAGACAGTTCTGACAGAGTCGCGAACTTTGCAGAAAAAAAACTAATTTGACTTATATCTCCACACCAAATTTTGAATTTAGCACATATAATTCACATAAACATTTATAAATTTATCAGTTTATGTTTCTAATCATATTTTAATACATATAACATCAAAACACATAATTTAAATACCAAATTTCATTAATTTTGAAGAAAAGACAATTTTTAGTGTTCTTGATGAAATTGAACACTGTGAATTTCTTTTTAAACCAATTCACATGATTTTAAACATATTGAATTCGTTTCTCATCATATTAACATACTTTACAATCAATTTACACAATAATATACAATCAAACATAAATTTTGATTTTAAAGGAACTATATATTTTCAAAACAAGATTACTATAACTTTTGATGAACATGAATTCTTCATGTTCATCATGTATACGTGAATTAACCAACTTAAACCATCGTACAATTTATATTTAAAATAATTTATGAACAAAATATATATCTATAATCATGTTATGAACACCATATAACATATCTATACATCAAAATAACAAACTTCCATGAAGTCTCATATTTACAGTAAACTAAAACTTGAAGAACGTAAAACTAGTTTTTAAAACTCTAAAATTAGGAGTTATACCCTTATGAGTTGTAAGGAAGAAGGAGATGATGATTTCTTTGTTGATCTTCAACTCGTCCTCTTTCTTTCTCTTTTTTCTTTCCTCTTTCTCTCTAACTTCTCTTTTCTTTCTCTATATATCTCTCTTCTTGTTTTGATACTGATAAAACTCTAACTCTTGTTTTAATCTAACGTAATATACATATAATATATATATATATATATATATATATATATATTATACATATAATATATAATTATAAGATATATAACTTACATATATTAATTGCTCTTAATAAATATAATTATTTCAATTAATTCATAAATTATAATTTTTTTGAAATTTAAAAAGCCCTAAGGCTTGCTTGGTAAAAACAGCTTTAATTTAAAAACATGTTTTTAGTAGTTAAGGCAAAACGGATTTAAAACGGTGCAAGGGCCTCGTTTGGCAAAACGGTTTTAAAAACTCTTTTAATTCTTTTAATAAATCCTTTAACACATATATTTAATGTTATACTTTAATTAATAAAATCTTAATATTCTAATTTAATTAATTAAAAGTTAACATCAATTAATCACATAAAAATTATCACATAACAATTATAATTACTCGCTAATTATAATTTCATGTAACAATTACCACATAACTTCATCTAATTTAATTATCCCAATTAAATTAGAAATATAACATAAAATCATTACATATTATTAAATTAAATATTAAATATTCATTTAATTAATTTATTACACTTAATTAAATTACTCCGTAACAGTCACATAATCATTTATTTAACTCAATAAATAAATTAATTAAAATATTTATTTAATTTAATAAATATTAAAATTAATATATAAACTTCTCTTTACACCAAATCACATATTTCACAATATATGACACACATACACATTATCAAACTCAAAACATCTTAAAATAAAAAATTTATTTATTAAATTCTCATTTATTAATTCTTAAAAAAATTCTGGTTGTCACATTGTGTATCCGTCACGTCAATTGAAGGAATATCAGAAGGGATATCCGACTCACGATTTGGAATTGGCTGCAGTGGTGTTTGCTCTAAGGAGATGAAGACACTATCTCTACGGGGAGAATTGTGAGATATATATAGACCATAAGAGTCTGAAATATATTTTCACACAGAAGGATTTGAACATGCATCGTAGGAGATTGTTGGAATTGATAAAGGACTATGACTGTGAGATTTTATACCATCCGGGTAAAGCAGAAAGGGTCGAGAGAAACTGTCAATGTTAACCACTCAGGACAAGCTAATCTCAACGATGGCAAAGCTGGATGTGGAAGTGACATATCCAAAGGAGTCTGATGAAAAACTATTTCAAATGGGAATCGATCCTACTTTGGTGGATAAGGTTAACAAAGCACAACTTCATGATGAGGAATGTGAAAAGATAAGAAAAAGAGTGTCTGAAGGTGCAGAGTTAAAATTCAAGGTTGATACTGAGGGATTGCTATGATTTGAGGGAAGAATCTAGGTTCTGCCAGTACCAGAGGTTAGGCAGGAAATTTTGAGCGAGGTTCATAATTTAAGGTATTCGATTCACTTGAGGAGTACGAAGATGTACAAGGATCTCCGATTGAAAGTAGTGTGTATACAAGCCAATCATGTATGATGATAAAGCATATACTTTGTAAATAATATTATTCAATTATTAATAAAAGTATTCATTTATTAAAGGCATTTAATTATCTACATGATACTGTTTTTTATAATATGTAAATAACCCATAGTTTTAAGCAATGCTTTTAGAGTCATGATGTTGAGATCTAAATTCTTAGAAAACTTAAACCTAAAATAGTTTTCAATTGTGGGATTACTAAAAAGGGGATTAGTAAATCGGATAGATTGGTACATATGTTGCTTGTTCAATGGGTGAGGATGATTGATCTCATGATCATTTGTGTGGAGACACTAAATCAAGTATGTAGGTGCTTATTGAAGAATAAGTTCATTGAACGTGACTCGCTATAGAATACCTAATGCAGTTTTACTTGCCTATCAATAGGAATTCCTAATGTGATAGTAGTACAAGTGATCCTTAGACTTGAGATCATCATAGTATCTTGTGTGTAATGAATTATACTTTGACAGATTCCTTAAGATCCTTAGGGTATATCAAAGGGTATGCTTGGGTATAATAAGTTACATATGGAGATAATGAATGGTCAATAAAGAATCTACCACTTCTAGTAAAAGAAGAGATATGTCATATATGATTCATTAAAGTACAACACAGTAGTCCTTGGCCAAGGCAGAATGAAATTAGAAAAGAGTTTCTAATTTGTATTATTTGGAGTTGTGCATTTTTTAATCAAAATATATATAATTAAATAAAATAAGACTTGACAGTAATTCCATGTCTTATATTTAATTGGAACATTGTATGGTAGAATGATTGAATTGTACGGTAACTATTTACTAACATGTTCTGGAAAGTCATTGATCGCTAGGGAGGCTTATCCCTATTGTAGAATAAATATTATTTATTTAAATAGATTATTAGTTTAATTTATTTATTTAAATAAGAATAGAATTATTCTAATTGATTTATTCACAATCGGTTTAATATGGAGAACCTAAAGGGTCACACTATAAAAAGAAGAATAATTATTTAAAAAGGTAATTGCATAATCGTAATATTGCATTAAGTGTAATTAATTTAATCTATGTTGATAGAATAATTTAAATAGCTTAATGTTTATTATTTAATATTTTAGAAATATTAAATAAGAGGAGTCTTGTTAATATTATTACAATTATTATTATTTTAATTTCTAAAGGAGTTTATGAATTAATTTTGTATTAGTACTCTAATTTATTCCTAATTAGATTAGGAGGCACATTAATTAAAAGAGTTTAATTAATTAATCCCAATATGATTGGGAAGCCTAATTAATTAAAGGAGTTTAATTAATTAAGTGAAAACCTATTTCTAATAGGATTAGAAGGGTTGACCAATATCTATATAAGAGGAGTCTTATGTTAGATATCAGTTGATGCAATTCCAATTATTGGAGAGTACTCATTTTCTATAGAGGATAGAAAACTAGGGTTTAGCCAACCACCCTCTTTCTTGAATGATTCCTATTCCTTGGTGGATCACCTCTAGAGGCCAAACACTTGAGTGACAAACGTTGATCAAAAGAAGGAATCAATCCTAGATATTCAAGGAGATCGCGAAGAACAAGGAGTTGAACTTGTACCTGTGGAAGCTTCGTTCTACAAGAGTATGAATTCCAAAACTTTTTATTTATTGTTTTAAATTAATAATATGCACGCATAAACGATGATCTGGGTAATGGATTTGTAAAAATTTGTAAAACTCTGATATACCATGCTTCCGCTTATTTTGCAATTTGATTGCGCCTATGATTTCGTACAAACCCAACAGTGGTATCAAAGCCCAACCTGTATATAATTATTAATTGTTTTGATTTCATAGATATATGGGTATGTATTTTGAATAATTTATTGGGCATAATTAATTGTATAAATTTTTTTTATGAAAAAATAGGTCATTCGCGAATTCAATTGGGAATCAATTTTGTTCGCTGTGGGATCCGTTTTATTCAAAAAGGTAGATAAAATAAGTGGCCCAGGATACTACAACTTCGTATATATATATATACATAAATAGTTAACATGTTAGGAGATTAAGGATTACTAAAGAGAAAGTGACCTGAAGCTTATATATATATATATATATATATATATATATATATATATATATATATATATATATATATATATGTGTGTGTGTGTGTGTGTGTGTGTGTGTGTGTGTGTGTGTGTGTGTGGTTCCTGAATGTTTTAAAAAGGGAAACTACTTATATATATATATATATATATAAACCGTAATTTTATATATATATATATATACACAATATTCTTAATAATTTTATAATTAAAATAAAGAGTTTATTTTAATATTGAAATTGAATTTCATGCAACTTAAAA
The DNA here is from genome assembly GCA_020205555.1 of Panax stipuleanatus. NCBI lineage: Eukaryota > Viridiplantae > Streptophyta > Magnoliopsida > Apiales > Araliaceae > Panax > Panax stipuleanatus. The sequence continues at coordinate 107,008,190 of CM035115.1, forward strand.
TTGCCCATTAAATGATACTCATATATATATGGAATGTTTTAATTCATGAGATGAATGTTTTATTTATTGATGCATATGGTGATATGTATGAAAATAAATGTGGTTGATTATGGACTATTGACCAATGTGATTGGACTTTATTTTAGTTGAATGCTTGAATGAATGAGTTTTATTAAATGGGGTCTGCGTACCTCGTCTTCTCTGATTTTTTTCTTGAAGTAAAATTCTATCTCCGTCCTATGTATTTCTCCATGACTGTTGATCAAGGTTTCTATTTAAATTAAATAGTTTATGTAATATAAATAGTTAGAATTATCTTGAAGAAATTGGAGACCAAGGAGCGCGTGAAGACCCGTTTGTAATGGTGTCCGGGTTTAAATGTAATAGTTACGTTTAAATTAAAAATTTTGCACTCCTAGATTTGATCTTTTGGTTCACTTGGTGGCTCTAGTGAACCAAACTAGAACAAAAGTCCATAATTAATCCGGGTAGAATATAATATTCTATATGTGCATGTTATTTTTATATATATTATATTTTTATGCAAACATGCTTCGCATGTTTTAATAAAATGACGCGTATTTTATATATATATATATATATATATATATATATATATATATATATATGTGTGTGTGTGTGTGTGTGTGTGTGTGTGTGTGTGTGTGTGCATTCGCGCTAAACAAGATGAGACTAATAATAAAAAAAAAACGTCAAAGAAATTATATTAGATCTAAAGCATTCAAAGATATTTGGAATATCGAACGTCGCCTTCTACCATGATAAATTTAATAGAGTATTAATTATTTAATATGATTTTGTTGTGCTATCCACACGGCATGTATTAAGTATTTAAAATGTTAATTTAATCACATTTGATGTTTCTAAAGAAAATTGAACAATATTATTTTGTTGTGCTATCCACAAAGACGATATTTTTCTTTTTTTGAATATATTGAACTGCTAGGTTGGACTTAACTTAAATCATTTTTGTTCAGATGTGCACACACTTGACCATTATTGTAACGATCCCAAAATTCTTACAATATAATTCTCATTCTCGATCGTTAACAATACAACTTTAATCTATCTTTACATAATTATTCAATATTAAAATAACTAAAAATACGAAATATTTAAAACTTTTATAAAATCTATCTTTATTGCCTTGAATCGCAACATTTACATTACATCTCTTCGATTCAAATTTATATCATGAATCGTTACAACAAAATGACTATACAAAGTCTAAAATCATAAATCAATATCTATATACATCGGATAGCTCAACTTACAATTCAACAACATGTTACATTCAAAATATTAAATACATTTCTCGTAAAACATAAGTAATCTTCGTGAATATGGATCTCTATAATTCACTTAGCACATATCCTTACCTTGAAATCTTGACCTGCAAAAATTATTATTTGCAAGAGTGAGCTCGACAGCTCAGCAAGTTCTAACAGTTTTCATGCATCACATAACACATAATAATATGCTCAACATACATATCATAATAATTAAAGTAACATGGCATACATACTTTAATTCACATAGCAAATATAAAGATTAAGTTCCTTACTCAATTATCATTATTTAACCAAAATAATGTAGTAATAAATTAACTTTAACATTTCATGATTACAACATGTATAACATATCATGCTCGCTTACAACACATATAACATATCATGCAATTTAAAATAGTTCATCAAGTCCACGTAGAAAATAGGAACCGAAAGACTTGCCTTGATCGTTGTTTACCAATAACAGATTAACAGCTTACAGCTATCTGCACTTCACGTGCCCTACACAATTATATAATCATGCACATTAACTATTAGTCACATAGCAACAGATAGTAGTTGTAAGATAAACTCTACTTTACATCTCATAACTCTTCCGACTATCAATACACAATGTTCAATTAGATTGTGTTAACTATCGATAGTAATATTCGAAATTCATTCAAGTGTTTAAGTCTTGCTAGGACTAATTATTACTTTTATATTAACCCCATTTCATATCTTATAATGTTCATTTCATTTGACTTAAAACACTTTTTACATTCATTAACACTTGTCACGACGTTTTGACGTTCATTCGTCACACGCCCAAATCGTCTCTCTTGTGTATGCTTAGTGTGTTTACATAACTTATCTAATAGATCATTTATTAATGTTAAACATCATTATATTTACTAACATTCATGTTTTATAACTTAGAATAACATCTATTATCGTCGACAACACTATACTTGCGTATGTGCATGTCCGACGCCCTCTGATTGCCTCCGAATACGCATCAGTCACAAAGATGACCATTTTGACCCCTTCTAAAAATCTCAAATCAAAAAAGTAAAAAAACAAAAGTTGTAGGTCTACTCGTTCTCATTCCGGATCATCTTGAATCTCCTCAATCGGAGTTGGTATGAAAAAGTCATGGCCATTTTAGTAACGGAGGTCAAAATAGTTTTGCATTACAACAATTAAACCACTCTGGGCAGCATGTTAACCCGCTGGGACGGGTCCCCCAAGGCTATAACACCCACTAGGGCGGGGCCCACTACTGGTGGGGGTGTTGGTTCGCGAACTGGTGGAGAAATAAGCCAATTTGGCTTATTCTTTCACACCGAATTCGATTTTTCCCAACATGACAAACATGAAACTTGATAAAAACTATATTTTAAACTCTTAAACATGATCATAACATATAAAATCCATATAACACATAATCAAAACCAAGATTTCATGATTTTCAATGAAAACTACGATATTAAGCGTTCTTGACGAAAATTACTACTACGAATTCGTTTTTAACCCAATTCAAGTAATTCCAATTGCAATAACTCATATTCTTAACATACTAACATAATACATGATCAATTTCAACAATAACTCATAATCAAACATCAATTTGATAGTTTCAAAAGCTATTTTTTAGAAATTAGTTCATTTAAAATCACTATGAACCTCGTTCTTATTGTTTATCAATATTTCATGAATTGAATTGTTAAAACAACCATATAACTCATATATACTCACTTTATATCACATATTACTCATAACTTCATGCTTTCATCAATGACTTAAGAATAATTTTCAACATAACTTCATAATCAAACACTATGAACATGATTTCATCATGTTCATCATGTCCTTGCGAATTAAAATTCTTAAACCACTATAAAAATCTCATGTAAGCATATATATACATATATATACACACACATCCCATTCACATATCAAAATTATGATGTTTCACCAAAAGATTTTTACATAGAATTCTAAAATTATGAAAACATATAAGAACATAACTTCAAAAACTTTTTTTAACAACAATTATACTTTGAAAATCTTTTCATGGCATACAATTACATATGAAAACATATGAACACCATATACCCATATAAATTCATAATCATGAAAACCTAATTTTACAAAGAAGAAACACAACACATATTAATTGAGTATAAGGGTTAAGATTATAACCTTACTAGTTTTGAATTAAGAGAGAGATGGAGATGATGATGATGGGGCTTGCTTTGTCTTCTCAAAGCTTTCCCTTCTTCTTCTTCTTCTTCCTCTTCTTCTTCTCTGATAACTCTCTCTAACTCTCTTCTTCTTTCTTTCTTTGTTTAGACTTAGCTTAGAAAACTAACGTACTAATTCTTTTAACTTAACGTATATTGTATATACATATGATATATAACTTATACAATATAATTACTCTATAATAATTAACATAAATACAATTAATCACATAAGTTACAAGTTTGAATTTGAAAAGCCCTAAGGCTTGTTTGGCAAAACTCATCATTTTAAAAACAAGTTTTAATAGTTAAGGCTCCGTTTGGCAAAACGGATTTAAAAATGGTGCTAAGGCCTTGTTTGGAAAAACAGTTTTTAAAACTCTTTTAATAAATTCTTTTAACACATATTTTTTAATGTTATCCTTTAACTAATTAAAACTCAACATTCTAATTTAATTAATTAAAATTCTGACATCAATTAATCTCATAACATTGTCACATAATTATAATTACTCGCTAATTATAATTTCGTGTAACAATCATCACATAACTCATCTAATTTAATTATCCCAATTAAAATCAGAACTATAACATAAAATCATTATATATTAATTAAATTAAATACTAAATATTCATTTAATTAACATATAACACTTAATTAAATTACTCCATAATAATGACATAATTATTTATTTAACTCAATAAATAATTCAATTAATATATTTATTTAATTCAATAAATATATAAATTCTCTTCACACCAATTCACATATTTTACAATATATAACACATATACACATACTCGTACTTAAACATCTTAAAATAATAATTTTATTTATTAAATTCTTATTTATTAATTCTTAAAAATTCGGGATGTCACATCCTTCCCTCCTTATAAGGATTCCGTCCTCGGAATCAACGAAACCTCCCTTACTCGATTTTCACAAAATCCCTTCCATAATTATCGTTGAATAACTTCAACACCTTAACTTAACAAAAAGTTTAACATATATATATACTTCACTCATTTATTCAACAACTATTAGGTTTTATTACATAACCTTCAATCACACATAATCACATATCAAATATTATATATTCTTTAACTTGTTCATTCCTTTCTAAGGATCATTACCGAATACTCTACTCGTCGAATTAATATACTACATAATTTACCATTCTATAATTATTCGGGTTGTAACATTCACCCCTTCTTCTAAGAATTTCATCCTCGAAATTTTAGTCTATCAATCTTTATATATCAATCTATCAAAATAGATTTTATAAATTATTGCGTCCTACCACTACTTCTTTCGAAAGGCTATTCTTCTCGCTACATTCTCATCAGAATAATAGGAATCTTCCACAATTGCTCAATAATTGGAAAGCGATATAAATAACTCAGGAATTAAAAAAATTCCAATAATGTTGAGTGGTCACAAGACCTTGAACTTCTTTCTAGGTTTAATAGTGCTTCACCCCCTGCACTTCACACTATAAACCGCATCAGTACTCTAGGTGGCCAGCCTATCGTACCCCTACGTCGAGCCCAACTGTAGTACATCGTAACGACTATATGCGTTACACTCGGAACTATTGTCTCCGATAACATGTCCCCTTTTATAGGGTTGTTCACCTCATCTTCTTAACATCTGAATCCGCACCAAAATAATTTGGTTTGGCATAGTTTGACTAAGAACGCTAGAATTTCATAAACATATTTCAATTTTGTCTAGTTGAATCAAGTAGCATAGACTTCTAGCAACAGTTCGGACATCAATTGAAATATATATATATATATATATATATACATCTTTAACTAGCTTAATTTTTTTTCTTTTTTTGTTTAAGAAAACCAAAAATAAATAAATAAATCTTTTCATAATATCCTGATACTGTACAGTAGTAATGGTACGTTGAGAATTTCGTCATTACATGACGGCGTCATACTACATCATACCATAGTGGGCTGATGATCATACGATCACATCCAACACTAGGTTTAACTGCATTAATAACTTCCCCGATTATTGTTTCTACACCATATCAAATGATGCATATAAAATACATTTTGAAGATTTAAAATCATTTTTGTCTAGCTGAAGCAATTAGCATAGACATGTGAATAATAGCACGTATTTTAAAAACTTATTGGTTCCATCGTTCGATCCAATATTTTTCAAGAAAACAGAAGTACAACATCAGCACGAAGTCAATAAATTTTGAAAATCTAGCAAAGCTAGGAGATTTAGAATATAAAAACATTCTCCATCAATATAACTCTTTACTCCACCATTACTTAATCATTCTATCAATCTTAAACAATATCAATGCTTTCTATACCATAACCTTTCTATACCCAGTATAGTTCATCGAGCTTACCACACTTTGGAAGTTCAGGAACTTGCCACAATAATATGAGTTCAGGAACTTGTCCTAGCAATATGTAGTCAAAGAACTGATCAGAGACTGTTCATATGCTTAGGGGTTCAAAAACATACATACGACTATGAGTCACGAACTTACCATAAGTATGAGTTTTAAGAACTCGCCTAACCTTAAGTTCATCTAGTGTAATCTTAATATCATCTAATCTATCCTTTATTGACTCTAACTATCAAATATAATATAAGAAAAGAATCACCTTCTCGTCATATATATATCGATAGCGCGACACCAACCTTCCAACGATTATCAATATGATAAGCCAAGTGTAAGCACAAAACCCTGCCCATACAAAGATTTGTACAACTCAGCCACCACATGAGTCCTCAGTTGAAATCCCACTAAACTCTATCTTACTTATAACTTCTCGCTCTATACTCGATACAGACTTCTGTATCTCATCATTTATAACTCCTCGTGAGTTAATCTCGTACTATATCATAGTACATTTTCGTTATAGTCTCAAACTATAACCATTCAATCATTACAGACCATCTGTCTTTTACAACTTTAAAAGATCATGTCGTGATCTTATTCTATAATCATCTCCCTTATAATTCTCATTATCGTTTTTGTTTTAAAAACTTCTCATCTTTACCTATCATCATGTTATATCATGATTTTATTATGCTTTTAAATCTCATAGACTCTGTCTATTCATCATTATTCGTCATCTAGATTATTGGAGGTAGGCAACTCCTGGTTTTTATCTCTACATTTCTTCAAGATTCTTCTTTGAATCTTCTTGTTTATTAAACCACTTTTCCTTTAAGAATTTCTAATTTCGTTTATATATATTAATATTTTATTTGAGTTTTATTCCTCGCCATTCTAATCTTCTTCTTATAACATTTCTAGGACTTAACTAATCCTATACATCTACGTATGTGAAAAGAATCACCTTTTCGTTATACGCAACTTAAACTTAACTTCTTATTCTCTAAGGTCATAGCCTAAGGTACTCTTATCTAAGGTGTATAACCTATCAGCTTTGATACCAACTGTAACGATCCCAAAATTCTTACAATATAATTTTCATTCTCGATCGTTAATAATACAACTTTAATCTATCTTTACATCATTATTCAATACTAAAATCACTAAAAATACGAAATATTTAAAACTTTTATAAAATCTATCTTTATTGCCCTGAATCGCAACCTTTACATTACATCTCTTTGATTCAAATTTATATCATGAATCGTTATAACAAAATGACTATACAAAGTCTAAAATCATAAATCAATATCCATATACACCGGATAGCTCAACTTACAATTCAACAACATGTTACATTCAACATATTAAATACATTTCTCGTAAAACATAAGTAATCTTCGTGAATATGGATCTCTATATTAACTTAGCACATATCCTTACCTTGAAATCTTGACTTGCAAAAATTATTATTTGCAAGAGTGAGCTCGACAGCTCAGCAAGTTCTAACAGTTTTCATGCATCACATAGCACATAATAATATGCTCAACATACATATCATAATAATTAAAGTAACATGGCATACATGCTTTAATTCACATAGCAAATATAAAGATTAAGTTCCTTACTCAATCATCATTATTTAACCAAAACAATGTAGTCATAAATTAACTTTAACATTTCATGATTACAACATGTATAACATATCATGCTCGCTTACAACACATATAACATATCATGCAATTTAAAACAGTTCATCAAGTCCACGTAGAAAATAGGAATTGAAAGACTTGCCTTGATCGTTGTTTACCAATAACAGATTAACAGCTTACAGCTATCTGCACTTCACGTGCCCTACACAATTATATAATCATGCACATTAACTATTAGTCACATAGCAACAGATAGTAGTTATAATATAAACTCTACTCTATATCTCATAACTCTTTCTACTATCAATACACAATGTTCAATTAGATTGTGTTAACTATCGATAGTAATATTCGAAATTCATTCAAGTGTTTAAGTCTTGCTAGGACTAATTATTACTTTTATATTAACCCCATTTCATATCTTATAATGTTCATTTCATTTGACTTAAAACACTTTTTACGTTCATTAACACTTGTCACGGCGTTTCGACGTTCATTCGTCACACGCCCGAATCGTCTCTCTTGTGTATGCTTAGTGTGCTTACATAACTTATCTAATACATCATTTATTAATGTTAAACATCATTATATTTACTAACATTCATGTTTTATAACTTAGAACAACATCTATTATCGTCGACAACACTATACTTGCGTATGTGCATGTCCGACGCCCTCCGATTGCCTCTGAATACACATCAGCCACAAAGATGACCATTTTGATCCCTTCTAAAGATCTCAAATAAAACAAGTTAAAAAACAAAAGTTGTAGGTCTACTCGTTCTCGTTCCGGATCATCTTGAATCTCCTCAATCGGAGTTGGTATGAAAACGTTATGGCCATTTTAGTAACGGAGGTCAAAACAGTTTTGTATTACAACAATTAAACCACTCCGGACAGCATATTAACCAGCTGGGGTGGGTCTGCCAAGGCTAAAACACCCGCTGGTTTGGGGCCCACTGCTAGTGGGGGTGCTAGTTCGCGAACTGGTGGAGAAATAAGCCAATTTGGCTTATTCCTTCACACCGAATTCGATTTTTCCCAATATGACAAACATGAAACTTGATAAAAACTATATTTTAAACTCTTAAACATGATCATAACATATAAAATCCATATAACACATAATCAAAACCAAGATTTCATATTTTCAAAGAAAACTACGATATTAAGCGTTCTTGACGAAAATTGCTACTACGAATTTGTTTTTAACCCAATTCAAGTAATTCCAATTGCAATAACTCATATTCTTAACATACTAACATAATACATGATCAATTTCAACAATAACTCATAATCAAATATCAATTTAATAGTTTCAAAAGCTATTTTTCAGAAATTAGTTCATATAAAATCACTATGAACCCCGTTCTTATTGTTTATCAAAATTTCATGAATAGAATTGTTAAAACAACCATATAACTCATATATACTCATTCTATATCACATATTACTCATAACTTCATGTTTTCATCAATGACTTAAGAACAATTTTCAACATAACTTCATAATCAAACACTATAAACATGATTTCATTATGTTCACCATGTCCTTGCAAATTAAAATTCTTAAACCACTATAAAAATCTCATGTAAGCATATATATACATATATATACACACACATCCCATTCACATATCAAAATTATGAAATTTCACCAAAAGATTTTTACATAGAATTCTAAAATTATGAAAACATATAAGAACATAACTTCAAAAACTTGTTTTTACAACAATTATACTTTGAAAATCCTTTTATGGCATACAATTACATATGAAAACATATGAACACCATATACACATATAAATTCATAATCATGAAAACCTAATTTTACAAAGAACAAACACAACACATATTAATTGAGTATAAGGGTTAAGATTACAACCTTACTAGTTTTGAATTAAGAGAGAGATGGAGATGATGATGATGGGGCTTGCTTTGTCTTCTCAAAGCTTTCCCTTCTTCTTCTTCTTCTTCTTCTTCGTCTTCTTCTTCTTCTTCTTCGTCTTCTTCTTCTCTGATAACTCTCTCTAACTCTCTTCTTCTTTCTTTCTTTGTTTAGACTTAGCTTAGAAAACTAACGTACTAATTCTTTTAACTTAACGTATATTGTATATACATATGATATATAACTTATACAATATAATTACTCTATAATAATTAACATAAATACAATTAATCATATAAGTTACAAGTTTGAATTTGAAAAGCCCTAAGGCTTGTTTGGAAAAACTCATCATTTTAAAAACAAGTTTTAATAGTTAAGGCCCCGTTTGGCAAAACGGATTTAAAAACGGTGCTAGGGCCTTGTTTAGAAAAACAATTTTAAAAACTCTTTTAACTCTTTTAATAAATTCTTTTAACACATATTTTTTAATGTTATCCTTTAACTAATTAAAACTCAACATTCTAATTTAATTAATTAAAATTCTGACATCAATTAATCTCATAAAATTATCACATAATTATAATTACTCGCTAATTATAATTTCGTGTAACAATCATCACATAACTCATCTAATTTAATTATCCCAATTAAAATCAGAACTATAACATAAAATCATTATATATTAATTAAATTAAATACTAAATATTCATTTTATTAACATAGAACACTTAATTAAATTACTCCATAATAATGACATAATTATTTATTTAACTCAATAAATAATTCAATTAATATATTTATTTAATTCAATAAATATATAAATTCTCTTCACACTAATTCACATATTTCACAATATATAACATATATACACATACTCGTACTTAAACATCTTAAAATAAGAATTTTATTTATTAAATTCTCATTTATTAATTCTTAAAAATCCGATATGTCACAATTATGATCTAAGAGGCAAAATAAAAAGGAGTTACATGTTGATGTAATTGGAAAAGTGTTGTCTACTTATTTATTTATATATCGTTTGCTGTGCTATCCATAAGACTATATACATTTGAAATAGGATCCTTATTCTCACTAGCAAATTGTTAATTAGATGTTGCTGAATTATATAAGTGAGGGTAATATTAGGTGAAGAAAAAAGTGGGAGATACCAATTTAAAATAAGACCTAATTTATTTTAGTATATAAAAGTAATTAAATGAATGTTTGCTAAAATATTGTCTTTTCACATGAAGAAATTTAAAAATACCGAAATCACTAATCTCACTGCGTAGCATACTTGATGCTAACAAACTATCCGAGCCGAATTACACGGGCTGGTTAAGGAATCTGAGAATAGTTCTCACTGCTGAAAAGATTTTTTATGTCTTAAATTCAACTGTCCCTGGAACTGTACCAGAATCAGCCTCTGAGGTTGAGATTGCCACTATTGTAAAGTGGCAAGATAATGCATCTGTGGCTCAATGCATCATGCTCGCATCCTTGAATAACGAGCTTCAGCGTCAGCATGAAAACATGAATGCTCCTACTATGTTTCTTCACCTCAAGGAGTTGTATGGTGAACAAAATAGGACTGCTAGACATGAGATATCTAAGGAGCTTTTCCGATCTCGGATGATCGAGGGCACTGCCGTTGAGACTCATGTCCTAAGGGTGATCAATCTGATTGAATGCCTTGGACAACTTGGGTTTGTCATAGATGTGGAGTTACGTCAAGACTAAGTCTTGCAGTCACTCCCTGAGACCTTCTCGCAGTTCGTTGTAAATTTTCACATAAATAAGTTTGATGTCAGCTTGCCTGAATTACTTAAGATGTTAAAAACTGTAGAAGGTCACTTCCCATCCAAGAAGAACCATATCTTAATGGTGGATGATTCTTCTAAGAAAAGGAAGATGCCCAAGGTATCTTCTGAAAAGAAGAAATCTTAGAAGGCTAAGGGCAAGGTGAAAGTGAATGATCAAAAGAAACCTGATCCAACTAACAAAGGAATGTGCTTCCATTGCAACGAGTCGGGTTATTAGAAGAGGAACTGCAAGAAGTTTCTGGTAGAGAAGAAGCTTCGATTTCCAATCAAGGTTTGTTCATGATTGAAATTATTTTTTTAGAAAGTCAAAATTCTATTTGGGTATTGGATACCGACTGTGGTTCTCACATTTGTAATACTGTGCATGGACTAATCATAAGTAGAAAGCCGAACAAGGATAAGGTTGTCCTACAAGTGGGAAATAGAGAAAAGGTTGCTGCATTAGCTGTAGGCACTTATTGTTTAGCACTGCCTATAGGCAAGTCCATTTATTTAAATAATAATTATTTTTTTTCGAATATCATTAGAAATATTATTTCTAATTCTGTATTAGATATGGATGGATTTGACATTATAATAAAGAACAGTTGTTCTATTTAAAATAAAAATATTTTATATGGTGTTGGTAATTTGCGAAATGGACTTTATATACTTGACTTGCATGAAAATATATTTCAAATAGAACAAACTAAGAAAAGGAAAAGAGATGATGTTAATTATACCTATATGTGACACTGTAGACTATAACAAATTAGAATTTTATATATTAATTTTAATATTTATTGAATTAAATAAATATTTTAATTGATTTACTGATTTATTTGTTGAGTTAAATAAATAAATTATGAGATTGTTGTGGAGTAATTTAATTAAGTGTAATATATTAATTAAATAAATATTTAATATTTAATTTAATTAATGTATAATAATTTTATTGTATAATTCTAATTTAATTGAGATAATTAAATTAGATGAAGTTTATGTGATAATTGTTACATAAAATTATAATTAGCGAGTAATTATAATTGTTATGTGACAATTTTTATATGGTTAAGTGATGTTAGTTTTTCTTTAATTAAATGAGAATGTTAAGATTTAATTAAATAAAGTATAACAATTAAGTTATGTGTTAAAAGGATTTATTAAAAGAATTAAAAGGGTTTTTAAATAATTTTGTCAAACAAGGCCCTTGCACCTATTTTAAAGAGTTTTGCCAAACATGCCTTAACTACTAAAAATCTATGTTTTTGAAAATAAATGGATTTGGGCCAAACAAAGCCTTGTGGCCTTTTAAATTTCAAAATTTGTAACTGACATTATACTTAATATAGTTATAATGTTTTTGTCAATTATGTTATATACAATTAATCCTATATCTATCTATATTATACTACGTTAGTTTAGTTAGACTATCAGAGTAAAACAAAGAAGAAAACAAAAGTTAGTCAGAGAGAAAGAAACAGAGAGTTAGAAAGAGAAGAGAAGAAGAAGAAAGAAGAAGAGTTTGAGGAATCAAAACCATTATCTTCTCTTCCTAATACTAATCAAGGGTATAATCTCTAACCTTGTAGTTTAGGAATTTTGTCTTTACGTTCTTCATAACTTTAGTTATCTGTAAAATAATTCTTCATGAGAATTTGTGATTTTGATGTATATATGTTATATGGTGTTTATAACATGTTTATGTATGAATAATATGCCTAAATTAGTCGTTTAATTCAAGAAAACATGATGAACAAGAAGAATTCATGTTCATCAAAAGTTATAGAGAATTGGTTTTATAAAGTTTTCCTTTAAAATCAAAATCCTTGATTTATTATAAATTGTTGTATAAATTAGTTTTAGATTATGTTAGTATGTTGAGATATGAATTCAATGTGATTTGTGTTAGTTCCCAATAAGCACATAATAGATCTAGAAAGGGGGGTTGAATAGATCCTTTGCGTTTTTAAACTCTTTTCCATTTTATTTTGTATTGCTAAGAAGTTAGCATATGATAAACATAAGAATCATTTCAAGCACATCGGAATAAGTTAAATGTCCCCTTCATTGATATATTGATAAACATTGATACATTATTCTTGGAGTTAGTTTAGATGTAAGTAGTTAATACAAACATAACAGTTATAGCAGTTAAGTGCATAATGTAAATGATAGAAAGTAAATGACAGAATGTAAAAGACACAAGGGGTTTTAAGTGGTTCAAAGACACAAGCTCCTAATCCACTCTTCTGCACTCTCGCAGGAAATCCACTAAGGAAGGGTAGCACCCTGAATCACTAAGATTCCTTCAAGGCCCGCAACCCTGGAGCTTCAGTTCACTTAGAACTCTTCAAGTCCTCTGACTTGAAACTCCTTTAGTTCACTAAGAACTCTTTAAGTCCTCTGACTTGGAACTCCTCTAGTTCACTAAGAACTCTTAAAGACCAACAGCCTTGGAACTCATATAGTCCCTCCGGACAAGGACCCCTCAGGCCCTGGCTACTCATTGTTATAATTGTTGTTGTTGTTAGTGCCTTGCTGCTAAGATATCTTGAAGCTTGATCATCTTTGTACTTAGCAGCTTGGCTTGGCCCTCTTTGCATTCTGCGTAGAGTCTGGACCACTTCTTCTCAGGTGCAGCTGATCTTCATTCTGTTCAGCTCATCTTCTTCTGATGTCAGCTGTGCACCATCACCACATAGGACTGCTAAGGCATTTCATTGTGGGTCACCTTCTTCTGGTCTTTAGCACTCTTTGAACCCTTCTTGATAGATAAGTAGACATGGTTCTGCATCTTTTCCTTTTTAGCTTCTGGTTCTTCATGGTGATCCGTAGAGTGGCTCTTTTGATCTTCTTTATGCTCAACCACTTTCCTGAATGATATCTTCTTGGCCTTCTTGGCTCTCAGCTTAGCTGCCAATTTCAATGGCATTCTTATCCTTGTTGAGTAAAGCTTTGGTCTGTTTAAGTCCTTTTTTAAATCCGCTTCACTTCCACCTTCGTAGTCTCACTGCCACTGAGACTTGTTCTTTTCAGCTCTGGTGGAACTCGTAGAGTCAACAATATAGCATTCCAACAACTCAATGATTCTTCAACTTAGTAACTCTTGATCATTGAAGCTCTAGCTGTTATATACTCCCTCACAATCTTCTTGTTGGAATATAGTCGTTGGTGCTATTTGAATTGCTTCACAGATCTCGAGTTATTTGGTGCAGACTGCTGATGTTACGTGACAGTTCCATTTTAACTTTATTGACACAGCAGTCTGCTACTTCACCTACTGCCTTAGAGATGTCACTATTTCGTGTCAGGATGGTAGTCACCTTTATTTCTCCTTTATGATTCTTTGATTCGAATCTACAGGAGTTGTCCTTTTGCATCGATGCTCTCAATTAGCAACGTTCGGATGTTAGTCTTCATATTGAGACGTTGCCAGTGTTTCAATATTCAGATGCCCGCACTTTACGACTCTGATGCAGATGTTCTTGGACCTTGATCGTAGTGTGCCTTGTTGAATGTTGCTCTTTGACTGGTTGAGACAACACTACGATTCTGAAGAGTGTTCTTTAGATATACAATGTAGAACACCTCTTCCTTCTCTTGTGCAGTGCTTCAACACTTCTGCTTGCCTTGACTGATCTCAGGAACTAATAGCTTGACTTGTCGTTCTGGCCTCCTTCTGAATAGTAAAACACATAAGATTTGTGGCATACCCAGCTCTCTTTCTCCTGGTGATATTCCGTTCACCTATCAACAATGGTTTGACCCATGCTTAATCACTTCTATCTTGTTCTTCATAAGCTGGCTAGTAATCTCTGTGTAAACTGTATCAGTTTCTGCTTGTTTGGCAAACACTACGATCTTGGTTAATCGCAAGATCGTTGTCTTCTGTTCTCTTGACAGCTACTGCACTTGCTGACTGTCTCTAGTCAGTTACTTCATCTGAAGTCTTCTTCTGATCAGCTTGTGGAAGACTTCATCTCAAATGACTTCATAACTCAACCTGGATGACGATTGAGTTGGTTCTTCGATCTTCCGTTAGCTTGCATGCCATCCGTTGAGTGCTCTCTAGTTTCCTTCAAGTGGAATGTATCTTTGCAGCTCAAACCAGAGGCTTCATCTTTGGATTCTATGGGAGTGCTCATTTATTGAGAATCGTGTTGACACTACGATTCTGCCTCGGCATTGTGAGCAACCTCTGTAGATGCCTTAGTCCTGCAGACTACGATTTAGCCTTGTTTCTACAAACACAACGACTCCGAGATTAAATTATGACAGACTACGATTTTTGCCTTCATGCTTGTTGTCCTAGTCTAATCTGGCTCGACTACGATCTCTGCCTCTGATATGATCAGTAGACTCCACTACTTCAAGTGTGATCTATGATTCTTGACTTAGCTCTGGCAGACGCTCGATCGGCTCATAGATAGGCTGTCTCTACGATTCTGAACATGACTTCCTCAGCAGACTATGGCTCTGAGAAATTTTTTCTCGACCCACTACGATCCTTTTTTGTCTCTCCTGGCAGACTACGAACTCCGAGATCTACTATCCTTGCAGACTACGATTCTGCCTTAATAGTTCTCGAGTCTTCCTTGTCTCTTCTGGCAGACTACAATGCTGGTGCAGTGCTCGACAATCAGATAAGTCTATCTATTACACTTTATAAGATCAACCTAACAAGCTTGATCTTTCTATATTTATAGTCCTTGTACATCATTTTTTTAAGGACTTTACAAAGCTGTTTTGTTTATGTAGGATCAACCTAACATATTTGATCAATTCATTCTAAGTCCTTGTACATATATTCCTATTATCTATCAAAGGACTTTACAGCTTTCATCAATGCAAGCATACTTGCATATTCATTTATTTATATCATAATTAAATCATATAAAATAGGAATAACATTCTCATGTATATTCCTTACAATCTCCCCTATTTGATTATGACAAAAATAATCAGTGCATATGCATGAGATGAATGAATCTTATATACAGTGAGCAGCTGTATTTCTAAAGCAGATAATCATGAATGTCATTGATGATAATACAAAATTATATAATGTATGACACTCTACATTCTGGATCCAGAACATACCTAACTAGATAGAGATGTACCTTTTCTGCTCCATGTATGTTTCCAGAATGTTTGTTGATCAGCTACTCAACTTCTTATCTTTCTTTTCTTCTTTCCTTTGCTCCCCCTCAGATGCATGCTTAATTTTTTCATCTTGCTCTAGCTCTGGTTCGGTTGAATGCTCTTTTTCTTTGTTTGGCTCCCCCTCAGATTCTGTCTTCATAGGGTCATCATCTTGTAGCTCCCCCTCAGATGATGACTCTGCTTCTGCTGCTGCTGCTTTATTCTTCTTCTTCTCCTGCTTTGCCTTTCTACTCTTGGTCTTCTTTTCTTCCTTTATTCTTTTCTCTTTGGTCTTCCTTGTAAACCTCTTTCTATGTCTCTTTTTCTCCCCCTTTTTGTTATTAATCACTTGAGAGAGCTGCTCCACGTTTGACATAAGCTGCTCCATCAGGTAAGATGAGTTACCAACCTCAATCTTGAGTTCTTGTTGACTAAGCTCATGTTATATGGAGAGAGACTGATTCAGGTTGTCAATCTTGTCAGAGAGAGATAGGATTTGGTCTTCACTGGTCTTCTTAGCTCATAGAGCTTCTTCCTTATGATCACTCATAGTCTTCAGAAATATTTAATCTCTCAGTTAAAGCTTGAGAGATATGTCTAAGAGTCTGGGTTGAAGCCTTTTGGATAGCTCATTGTCTTCTCCTGTTGAAATGTCCTTGACTTCTGCACCAATGAGAGAGATTTCCTTAATCAATTCTTCTGAGTTCCTCTAAAGCTCTTGCTCTTGAAGAGATCTGGCATCGTGTTGTTCATCCTCTTTCTGAGTAGCTGGTTGATCAGCCTTCTGCTGAGCATCAGGTTGGACTTTATGATTCTCACTCTTGGATAAGTCCTCAAATGTAGTGAGGATCTGATAAATCGTTGAGTTCTATGCTTCTTGGGCAGAATACAGCTTCTCAAATTTAGCATGATCATCTTCATTGGTAGAGTGAGGGAACTCTATGATCATAGTCTTTGGTATGATCCTTTTTCCATCAGAGTCTGCTCGACATTCGTAGGGAATGTAATGATTTCCAGCATGTCGATAGACCTTAAAATGAGATTGGTCTTTGATTAGCAGAGTTGCAAACTTCTTCACCCTTGGAAAATTCTGTTCCACCAGCTCTAGGTTGGGGAGGTGAGAGAAGCACCACGAGAAATAGCTGTTATCTCTTGTAAGGGATGCCTTTACCCATGGCATATGAGGATGAAACCATCTTATCGCATGATCCTTGATTTCAGTATCATATATCAAGGTTGAAGTGTCTAGCTTTATAGTTTCACAATTTTTGAGTAGATGTGCTGCAGTCATTTTCACCACATTCAGCCTTCCATTTCCATGGTTAATCCATTTCTCTGGAAGTACATCTAGCGATTCTTCATCAACTTCTACCACTGTTCTTCTCTTGCGTTGAATAGGATAAGGGATGTGAAAATCTTCTGGTACGTCATCCGCAGGACTGGAGTCTCCTTTACTTTCTTCATGATCTAAGCTGCAGTCATACTGATGTAGACTTCCTTCAACTGACTCATCAGTTTGTTCATATATTTGATCAATAGCTTCATCATCATCAGCAAAGCTTGCCTTTGCAGACTCACTATCCTCTTCTAGCTCTGCAGTTTTTAGCCTTTTGCTGCTATTCTTTGCAGACATCTTCATTTTTCTTCCCTTAATAACTTCTTCCTTTGATACAGCCTCATCACTTAGTTCAATGATAGCTGTAGATGATTCTCTTTTCTTTCCTAGAATAGCTCGAGCATGCAATCTGTTGCTCTTCCTTCTCTTTGGGGATTTAGCTTCAGGAGATTCAGATCTCTCTTTATCTTTAGTCTTTGAAGTCTCTGATTCATCAGACAGACTTCCTTGAGGTTCAATAGCAGGAGGGGCAAATACTTCTTCTTTAGATCCTTCATCTTTTGCCCCATCAGATGGACTCCTTGGTACTTCAACACTAAGAGATCTAACTTCTTCATGATCAGATTCTCCCTTATCAGCAAAAAGGCTACTCTGTAAATTAGCCATAGGACTTGCATATTCTTTTTCATCACCAGACTTGCTCCTTGAAGATTCATCCTTAGATCTCTCAGTTCCCATCTCATCTTCTGACTCTACGTTTTCTTCTTCAGTAGATAAACTTCTTCGGGAACCTAACTTCTGCCTCTGCACTACTTTGGCTTTCTTCTTTGTAGGCTTTACAAACTTGAGCTCTGGGATAATTGCACCTTCAGAGGATGAAGACTCTTCTTCTATCATGGCAATTGCCTTCCTCTTCCTTGAAGTACTTTTGTTGGTGCTGCCCTGTGTCAGACTTTTGTTCTCCATTGGATTTTTCTTTCAGTTTGCAAACAGCAGTGTAGTCATTATCTTATGGCTATTAAGGACTTCACCTTCATCATCCTTAATTTTGTTCCTCAGCCTCTTCTTCAGAATGATGCTCAGTAATCTTTCATGAAAAACCTTTGTGAGTGGTTTTCATGTTAACCTCTTCTTCTCTACTCTATCCAGCCATTTGGACATTTGGTCGATCAGAATAACTCCAAAGTTGATACGCTTCTTCAGGACTATCGAAGACATGATCTTCAGCTGTTGATTAATCATAGTGTCATGTGCAGTGTCCTTGCATAGTATAAATTTGCCTATAATCTCTGCAAGGAACTCAAACTCTTCAGGAAACTCCTTTTTCTTCATATTATTCAGACTAGGATTTTTTTGTATCCCATAATCTTCTTAACTCCTTCGACATCAACTTCATTAAGGATTTTCAGTCCTAGGTAAGGAAAACCTAAGCACTGATTGATGTCAGAAAATTTCAGCTTTAGAATTTGCCCTTTTACCTTGGTAGAAAGAGTTCCAGAACTTATAGTTGCATTTGACTGAAATTCTTTAACCAGGTCAACATATATTCGAGTGTTTGACTCAAAACATTCTAAGAATCCAGCCTTCTTCACAAGTTCAAGAATATCTCTGAACTTCCTCTTAAATTTCTCTAACGTCTTGGTTCCGAGCTGAATGCCAGTGATTACTCGCCAGTTTGCCATTTTGAGAGTTAGGGTTTATTGAGTTTATGACTGTGTGAGAATCTTGTGAGATATCAGGAAGCGATTCAAGATTTGATAGCTGTTTGAGAAGATCTGGTTGTTTGGAAGTTTAGGTTTTGGCTTAAGAGGATGAGTGTATGGATTTGATAGATTTACAGCTTTTGATGAACCCGCTAAAATGAAACTGTCAATTATTTGAATTTCCCTATTGTAACTATTCCTTTCACGTTTTTTAGTGGGACAGTTGTAAGATGTTGATAGGTCCCAATCTGTAACTTCTCCATCATGTCAGTTAACCAGATTTGACTTTTCTTCTGTTGACTATTGACTTCTTAAATCCGTGGAGTGACTTATGTCTTAGCTCAGTACTCCACGATTCCCAGACTGATTTACACACTCTGCATCTTCTTCGATGATCGTAGTCTGTGGTCATGCTCCAATAGACAACTTCTTCATTGTACTCTGAGGGATTGGCAATTCTCTTTTGCAGATAGTAATCTTCTGATGAGATGCTGCTTGCTTCAGCAAAGATTCTTGTGATGCATTCCATATTAGCATTCCTTCTAAAATAAGGTAGCTCAGAAAGGGCCAACCTCTTAGCTCAATGCTAAGGATCAGGTTTGTCCCTGAGGCGCTTATCAGATGAAAAGCTTTAGAAAAGGTTAGTACTGACATCACATTTGACCTCTCTGCCGGGGAGTTCATTCACCAACTCTAGATATTCATTGATGTTGGTTTTTGTAAAGGTTTTAATCGTGGTGTCCTCCTACTCTTTTGCTATGATCAGATGATTTATCATTGACACTTCACAATTTTGAGGTGGGTAGTTGATATGGTTATCAGTGGCATGTTTTAGGACATTACTACTGACTATGATGGATATTCATTTGGTTTATCAGTCACAAAATTTTAGGACTCTGTAGCTGGAATCTTTCTGTTTTGGGTTAGCTCCTGTTTACTATGAACTTTGACAGAAGTGGTCTTGATATTCGTGGTGTGGTTTACATACATGCACCATGGTTGATTTATCTTCCGAGTTTATCTCACAACTCCTGGCAAGAATTCCACTTCTTCATTTTGCTCCCTGAGCTTCACCATCTCCATATCTTCATTTGTTCTTCCATAATTTCCACCATCTTCAACTTTTCTCTCTCAGCATAGATCATAGTTTGATCAAGTACAATAGTATGCTCTGCATGACTGATCACTTCCTGATCATCTTCTATGATTCTGGTCTCGTCTTTGACTTGGATACAGTCTTGGCACTTTCTTCAGATTCAGCCCTGACCATTTGTTCAGGCTGAGAGGCTGTTGCAGCTTCTCCATCTGCAGTAGTAATTTGTCTGGACTCTACGATTGGTGATGACTCCACAATTGTAGTGCGTGAGCACTTCTTTGTTCTGTGACTGCTTTTCTTCTTCTTCTTCTAAAATTCACAGCTTTTTTAGCTTCTCACTTGATCTTTTTGAGTCAATCAAGTGACTATCTTTTCTACTTGGAAGCTCTGAAGGATTTTACTTCATTAATCATCTTAGACACCTTTGCTGCTGCTCTTAGCAGATCACTGCTCCCCCATTGATGATGCTATCTTCTCAAAGAAGCATGAATTCTTCTTCTTCATATTTATCAGAAGGTAGTCTTGCATATCTCCTTCTAATTGGAATCATCTCTATCATAAAAGCTTCCTTGGATCATGGAGAGAGATATCTGCAGGACTGATCACTCCACGATTATTGACAGAACTATGAACATAGTTTTCTTTATCTGATACCTGAACAAGCATTTTCAATAGGCAGCCTTCCTTCAGTTAGTTTCCCTTCCACCTTAATCAGAACTGTGGACTTTGATGCTGACTGGAGGAACACTACGATTATGTTCATTGTACCATAATCATTGTGTGTTGGCTTGCACAGGTTTGACACGGTCTTGATCGTAGAGAACACTACGATTTTCCTTAAGCTCTTTGATAGACTGCACTTGTGGAGTTCGGCTTCTATGATGAATTCTTTATACTTAAGAATTGATGATCCTCTGATGTGAACTTCTTCGAGATTTCTTCTGAGATGATATGCCTTACATGAATAAGCATTGTAGATCTATTACATCTTGGCATGTATGGTCAGCTTCCATATGGAGATCAGCAGTCATGTGAGCTTCATTCATGTTAGCTCAGCAAGTCTTCAAGAATAGGTTTTGGCATAGAATGATTTTGACAAGAACATTGCTGAATTATCTTGAGCCTCTAGCTGGTTGAATCTTTGTGACTGAAGCCATCTTCTTCAGCATTCCTTAGTGTGGTCAGATAGACCAAGTACCTGCAGGTTTAGATATTTTTTATTTTGGTACCCAAGCTTGATTGGGTCCTGCTGATAGTAGTGTGCATACAAGCCAATCATGTATGATGACAAAGCACATACTTTGTAAACAATCTTATTTATTTATTAATAAAATATTCATTTAAGGCATATAATTATCTACATGGTGCTGTTTTTATAATATGTAAATAACCCATAGTTTTAAGCAATGCTTTTAGAATCATGATGAGATCATGATAATGAGATCTAAATTCTTAGAAAGCTTAAAAACTAAAATAGTTCCCAATTATGGG
The DNA here is from genome assembly GCA_020205555.1 of Panax stipuleanatus. Lineage (NCBI taxonomy): Eukaryota > Viridiplantae > Streptophyta > Magnoliopsida > Apiales > Araliaceae > Panax > Panax stipuleanatus. The sequence continues at coordinate 107,030,218 of CM035115.1, forward strand.
ATTACTAAAATGGGGATTAGTAAATCCGGATAGATTGGTACATATGTTGCTTGCTCATTGGATGAGGATGACTGATCTCATGGTCATTTGTGTGGAGACACTAAAGCAAGTATGTAGGTGCTTATTGGAGAATAAGTCCACTGAACGTGAATCGCTATGGAATACCTAATGGAGTTTTACTCGCCTGTCAATAGGAATTCCTAATGTAATAGTAGTACATGTGATCCTTGGACTTGAGATCATCATAGTATCTTGTATGTAACAAATTATACTTTGACTAATTCCTTAAGGCCTTTTAAGGCATATATAGGGTATGCTTGGGTGTAATGAGTTACATATGGAGATAATGAATGATCAATAAAGAATCTACCACCTCTAGTAAAAGAGGAGATATGTCCTATGTGATTCGTTAAATGACAACCCAGGAATCCTTGGCCAAGGTAGAATAAAATTAGAAAGAGGTTTCTAATTTGTATTATTTGGAGTTGTGCATTTTCTAATCGAAATACATATGATTAAATAAATTAAGACTTGACAGTAAATCCATGTCTTATATTTAATTGGGACATTGTATGGTGGAAGGATTGAATTGTACGGTAACTATTAACTCACAGGTTCTTTTATGATTAATGTTGAAATCTATATTATCTGGAAAGTCGTTGATCGCTAGGGAGGCTTATCCCTATTGTAGAATAAATGTTATTTATTTAAATAGATTATTAGTTTAATTTGTTTATTTAAATAAGATTAGAATTGTTCTAATTAATTTATTCACAACCGGTTTAATATGGAGAACCTAAAGGGTCACACCATAAAAGGAAGAAGAATTATTTAAGAAGAAAATGGCATGATAGTAATAATGCATTAAGTATAATTAATTTAATCTATGATGATAGAATAAATTAAATAGCTTAATGTTTATTATTTAATATTTTAGAAATATTAAATATAAATTAATAAGAGGAGTCTTATTAATATTATTATTATTATTATTATTTTAATTCTAAAGGAGTTTAGGAATTAATATAATATCAGTACTCTCTCTCAATCCTAATAAAGATTAGGATATAAATTAATTAAAAGTAATTAATTAATTAATTAAATAAAACCCTATTCTAATTGGATTAGGAGGGTTAACCTAATATCTATATAAGAGAGTCTTATATCAGAAATAAGGTACGTGAATTTTTCAAGAGTTGGGAGTACACATATTCTATAGAGATAGAAACAAGGGTTAAGCCAATAACCCATCTTACTGAGTTCTTCATCTTCCTTGATGGATCACCGTTAGAGGCCAAACATTTGGGTGGCTGACATTGATCAAGGGAAGGAGCCACTACAGAGGAATCAAAGGAATCAAAGGAGTAGAACTTGTACCTGAGGAAGCTTGGATCTTCAAAGGTATAATTATGTTTTTCTCCTTTTTCATTCACTGATAATTGATGCACAAGAATGATCATGGTAATGGGTTTGTATAAATTTTTGAAAACCTAGATTTTTACGCTTCCGCCCTATTTATGTGATTTGATTGCATGATTGCGTTACGTACAAACCCAACACCTGCTAGGTTAGTTTTCTCAAAATCCCTATTCCTCATATATTTGAATTTATATCAAATTTAGCATCAATGATCATATATATGCATGTATCAGATTTAGATATGACATTTATCATGCATGGTGGTGAGTGTGTGTAAGATTAATCATTTTAATAAGATACTATTTTTCTTTGATGGTTTCACCCATTGCTTGATTATGTTCACAGTTTTTGAATGTTCACAGAGTGAGAATCAACTCTATTACTTAGTTGTATCTGGTTGATTCATGGAGATGATCAGTTTCTAAGAATCTTCAGGATACTCCTCTAGAACTGATCATACTCTACAAGTTATCAAAAACTTAGAACATTAGTTTATACATACATACCATCCTTTAAGCAAGGATTACTCCACTTAAACTTAAGTAGAACTTGATATGCTTATGACCTATTTCAGACTTCATTCAAGATGTTATCTTCAACCTAAAACTTAGGTGGAGTGAAAGTTTGTTAGCAATTGAATTTCCAACCTTAGTGTACTTTCTCTCTTCCCCTTTTTAGGAAGAGTATGGTCTCTTGATAGAATACTGTTATAGTACATAAAGTGATGCAACACGATGTACATATTTATAATGAATGAGGAACCGTACCTTTACACTACCAGTCTCTTGACAGTCATTTACCTAGTTTGCTATAATGAGGTTAGGCATTGATGTGCATATCTTTATATATATTTCTGATAGCTTGTTGCTCCAGTTGTCCTTCATTCAATCAGTCATAGCCTTGAAGAGGTAAGCTAAGAATGTCTTGGCATCTTTAGTTCTTTAATCACCTTGAACTTCAGGGTTCACATCCAACTATTGGTTAGCCAAATACATATTTGAGAAATTCTTCTTTCACCTCTGGATAAGCGTTTCTTAGCATGAATGGCCTTTCATGTTTCAGAATAGAGGATGCTTGACTCTTTGCTGTTGATACCTCTTGACTTCCCATCTCCGGTCTTCAGACTACAAGATTGACTGTGGGCAAGGATTGGTCTTGATGCTATATCTTTTAAGAACATGGACCAATCTGAGCAGCTTAAGGTGTATATACACATTTACCTGTACACATTATTTCTAACATGTGAGATCATTTGCATTTACAAGTGACTTACTACTAAACTAAGTTTAGAACAATGTTTGTGCCTAGGATCAGACTCAAAGCGATTAGCTTTTGAATATAGCATGAGAACCTGCTCTGATACCTATTGTTAGTTCCCAGTAGGCACATAATAGATCTAGAAGGGGGGGTTGAATAGATCCTTTGCATTTTTAAACTCTTTTCTATTTTATTTTGTATTGATAAGAAGTTAGCACATGACAAACATAAGAATCATTTCAAGCACATGGGAATAAGTTAAATGTCCTCTTCATTGATATATTGATAAACATTGATACATTATTCTTGGAGTTAGTTTAGATGTAAGTAGTTAATACAAACATAACAGTTATAACAGTTAAGTGTATAATGTAAATGACAGAAAGTAAATGACAGAATGTAAAAGACACAAGGGGTTTTAAGTGGTTCAGAGACACAAGCTCCTAATCCACTCTTCTGCACTCTCGCAAGAAATCCACTAAGGAAGGGCATCACCCTGAATCACTAAGATTCCTTCAAGGCCCGCAGCCCTGGAACTTCAGTTCACTTAGAACTCTTTAAGTCCTCTGACTTGGAACTCCTTTAGTTCACTAAGAACTCTTCAAGTCCTCTGACTTAGAACTCCTCTAGTTCACTAAGAACTTTTCAAGACCAGCAGCCTTGGAACTCATTTAGTCCCTCCGAACAAGGACTTCTCAGGCCCTGGCTACTCGTTGTTGTAATTGTTGTTGTTGTTGGTGCCTTGCTGCTAAGATGTCTTGAAGCTTGATCATCTTTGTACTTCACAGCTTGGCGTGGCCCTCTTTGCATTCTGCGTAGAGTCTGGAACACTTCTTCTCAGGTGCAGCTGATCTTCATTCTGTTCAGCTCATCTTCTTCTGATGTCAGCTGTGCACCATCACCACATAGGACTGCTAAGGCTTTTCATTGTGGGTCACCTTCTTCTGGTCCTTAGCACTCCTTGAACCCTTTTTGATAGATAAGCAGACATGGTTCTGCATCTTTTCCTTTTCAGCTTATGGTTCTTCATGGTGACCCGTAGAGTGGCTCTTCTGATCTTCTTTATCCTCAGCCACTTTCCTGAATGCTATCTTCTTGACCTTCTCTGCACTCAGCTTAGCTGCTATCTTTAATGGCATTCTCATCCTTATTGAGTGAAGCTTTGGTCTGTTTAAGTCCTTCTTCAAATTCGCTTCACTTCCACCTTCGTAGTCTCACTGCCACTAAGACTTGTTCTTTTCAGCTCTGGTGGAACTCGTAGAGTCAACAATGTAGCATTCTAACAACTCAACAATTCTTCAACTCAGCAACTCTTGATCATTGAAGCTCTAGCTGTTATATACTCTCTCACAATCTTCCCATTGGAATATAGCCGTTGGGAGCTATTTGAATTGCTTCGCAGATCTCGAGTTATTTGGTGCAGACTACTGATGTGACGTGACAGTTCTTTTTTGACTTTACTGACACAGCAGTCTTCTACTTCACCTACCGCCTCAGAGATGTCACTATTCCGTGTCAGGATGGTAGTCACCTTTATTTCTCCTTTATGATTCTTTGATTCGAATCTACAGGAGTTGTCCTTCTGCATCGATGCTCTCAATCAGTAACGTTTGGATGTCAGTCTTCATATTCAGACGTTGCCAATGCTTCAATATTCAGATGCCCGAACTCTACGATTCTGATGCAGATGTTCTTGGACCTTGATCGTAGTGTGTCTTGTTGAATGTTGCTCTTTGATTGGTTGAGACAACACTACGATTCTGGAGAGTGTTCTTTAGATATGCAATGTAGAACACCTCTTCCTTCTCTTGTGTAGTGCTTTAACACTTCTACTTGCCATGACTGATCTCAGGAACTTATAGCTTAACTTGTCATTCTGGCCTCCTTTTGAATAGTAAGACACATCAGATTTGTGGCATACCCAGCTCTCTTTTTCCTGGTGATCTCCCGTTCACCTATCAACAATGGTCTGACCCATGCTTAATCACTTCTGTCTTGTTCTTCATAAGCTGGCCAGTATCTCTGTGTAAACTGCATCAGTTCCTGCTTGTTTGGAAAACACTACAATCTTGGTTAATCGCAAGATCGTTGTCTTCTGTTCTCTTGACAGCTACTGCACTTGCTGACTTTCTCTAGTCAGTTACTTTATCTGAAGTCTTCTTCTGATCGGCTTGTGGAAGACTTCATCTCAAATTACTTCACAACTCAACCTGGATAACGATTGAGTTGGTGCTTAGATCTTCCGTTAGCTTGCATGCCATCCGTTGATTTCTCTCTGGTTTCCTTCAGATGGAATGTATCTTTGCAGCTCAAACCAGAGGCTTTATTTTTGGATTTTATGGGAGTGCTCATCTATTGAGAATCGTGTTGACACTACGATTCTGCCTTAGCATTGTGAGCAACCTCTGTAGATGCCTTAGTCCTGCAGACTATGATTTAGCCTTGTTTTTGCAGACACTACGACTCCGAGATCAGATTATAACAGGCTACGATTTCTGCCTTCATGCTTGTTGTCCTCGTCTGATCTGGCTCTACTACGATCTCTGCCTCTGATATGATCAGTAGACTCCACTACTTCAAGTGTGATCTACGATTCTTGACTTAGCTCTGGCAGACGCTCGGTCGGCTCATAGACAGGCTGTCTCTACGATTCTGAACATGACTTCCTCAGCAGACTATGGCTCTGAGAAAATTCTTCTCGACCCACTACGATCCTTTTTTGTCTCTCCTGGCAGACTATGAACTTCGAGATCTACTATCCTTGCAGACTACGATTCTGCCTTGATAGTTCTCGAGTCTTCCTTGTCTCTCCTGGCAGACTACGATGCTGGTGCAGTGCTCGACGATCAGACAAGCCTATCTATTACACTTTATAAGATCAACCTAACAAGCTTGATCTTTCTATATTTATAGTCCTTGTAGATCATTTCTTTTTAAGGACTTTACAAAGCTGTTTTGTTTATGTAGGATCAACATAACATATTTGATCAATTCATTCTAAGTTCTTGTACATATATTCCTATTATCTATCAAAGGACTTTACAGCTTTCATCAATGCAAGCATACTTGCATATTCATTTATTTCTATCATAATAAATCATATAAAATAGGAATAACATTGTCATGTATATTCCCAACAATTTGAATTGTCTATTTTGATTGAAAAATAAACTTACATTGTTCAATTTTATCAAGAACACTGGAAAAATAGTTTTCTCCAATTTTTACAAAATTTAGTGTTTTAAATTATGTAATTTGATATCTTTATGTGTTAAAACATGTTAGAAACTTAGAATTATATTTTCTGTAAAGTTTATATGAATTATGTTGGCTGAATTTGGAACTTGATGTGGAGAAATAAGCCAAATTGACTTTTTCTTTGCAAAGTTCGCGACATTGTCAAACCAGTCTGCCTAATGGCGCGGCCGTGCTGCTCCCAAGGCCATTTGGAGCGCGGCCGCGCTGTACCTGCAGATTGGGCAGAAAACTATTTTTAATTGTACAAAATTATAAGATTTATTATGTAATAAATTATAAAGCATGTTGATAAAATTAAAATGCTAATCGGACAGTAATGAATTATATTAATAAAATAAAATATGTAATTATAATTTGAATAATTATAATTAAGAAAAATATGTAATTTAAATTATAAATTATTAATTATAATTTAATTAGTGCATGAATTGAAATTGATTATGTATAATCAAAGTAATTGTTTAATTTAAATTATAATATGTTTAAATTATAATAAATGCATAAATTTAGTTTGATTAATTTTAATCAAAATACATGTGTGACACCCCCAAATTCGGGTACTTCGTTTCCACAAGATTTGTTGCTCACTATCTAAATAAAATACAACTATTGCTCAAAAATAAAGAATTGCAAAAATAAATTATAACTTTTATAAATACTTAAAATCTTCTTTATCAAAAGGATTACAACTTCTCTCAAAATATCCCAGGGTTTTATCTAACCTTAACATAAACAATAAATGCGGAATTAAATTATCATAACATACAGTCTTATTACAATTCATAATCAAATAAAACATGTCTTCACTTGTTCATTTTACCTTTTCCCTTACTCGTTGATGGTACATCAACGTTCTTGACTGTAGCTGCAATGGTTATTTAAATTACAAGAGTGAGCAAACAAAAGCTCACTTGAAATAACGATAATAATAATAACGACATCAACTGAATAACTTCAAGAGATTTGAAGAACTTTTCTTTCATCAACAATAAAGAATTGAAATATAATTCTTTCATCAATATTTTAAATTTTGAATATTGAAATCATCTGAAGGTCATAATACCTTGAACTTTGTCATAGGTTATAAACATTTATATTTAAAACCTTTAACATTCATTTAGACTATGGACTCTCAACTCGTACTTAGGGGGATCAGCCCGTCGTACCATATATTGTGCACAAATATTTAACGCTTTCGCATAGTAACCTCCCCTAATAAATAGGGTTGTTCACCTCTGTATTTGATACGAGTCCGCACCAAAGAAATTTTGATTTGGATAGCTATAAGAAAATTTGGAGTTTCAACTATCATCAACTAAGGAGTAGTTGAAGCGAATAACAATAACTTAGCATAATTCAACAATAAAAGAATTACAAATTAACTTATGCTTTAGAATTTAAATTTAAGCATACGAAAAAATAAGATAGACCTTACTTGAACAATTAAGTCAATGTCACTTTAATTAAATCATGAACTTTAAATAAAAACTTGTCCATTGCAGAAATAAAAAGGACAATCTCAAATACAATAAATATTTGAATTTAAAACACTTGTATAACAATAACAAGTTTGAGTTTAGAAAACATGCCTCAAGCGCAAGCTACAGTTACAACTCATGTTCTTTAACACTTTCTACACATATATATTTAACCATAATAATCTAAATTAGTTATCACATAACTAATTCACATAATTAGTTAACCCATCTAGGTTAACGCATTTCTCTTTAATTATTAAATAATTAATATTTAATTATCACATAATTAATCATATCATATGTTGACATAATTAATCAAATAATAATTATGTACTCATATTAATTAAATTATAATTTAAACAAATTGTAATTTAAATTAAACAATTCATTTTAATTATAATTAAATCAAATTATAATTACATCTTACATTAATTTAAATTATAAATTATTTAAATTATAATTTAATTAATATGTGTACATAATTATTATTTGATTAATTATGTAAACATGTGATGTGATTAATTATGTGATAATTAATTATTAATTATTTAATAATTAAAGAGGAATGAGTTAACCTAGATGAGTTAACTAATTATGTGAATTAGTTATGTGATAACTAATTTAGATTATTATGGTTAAATATATATGTGTAGGAAATGTTAAAGAACGTGAGTTGTAATTGTAGTTTGCGCTTGAGGCAAGTTTTCTAAACTCAAACTTGTTATTGTTATACAAGTGTTTTAAAATCAAATATTTATTGTATTTGAGATTGTCCTTTTTAATTCTGCAATGGACAAGTTCTTATTTAAAGTTCATGATTTAATTAAAGTGACCTTGACTTAATTGTTCAAGTAAGGTCTATCTTATTTTTTCATATGCTTTAATTTAAATTCTAAAGCATAAGTTAATTCGTAATTCTTTATTGTTGAATTATGCTAAGTTATTGCGAGTCGCTTTAACTACTCCTTAGTTGATGATAGTTGAAACTCTAAATTTCATTTTAGTTATCCAAACCAAAATTTCTTTGGTGCGGACTCGTACCAAATACTGAGGTGAACAACCCTATTTATTAGGGGAGGTTACCATGCGAAAGCGTTAAATATTTGTGCACAATACATGGTACGAAGGGTTGATCCCCCTAAGTATGAGTTGAGAGTCCATAGTCTAAATGACTGTTAAAGGTTTTAAATATAAATATTTATAACCTAGAACAAAGTTCAAGGTCTTATGACCCTCAGATGATTTCAATATTCGAAATTTAAAATATTGATGAAAGAATTATATTTCAATTCTTTATTGTTGATGAAAGAAAAGTTCTTCAAATCTCTTGAAGTTATTCAGTTGATGTCGTTATTATTATTATCGTTATTCCAAGTGAGCTTTTGTTTGCTCACTCTTGTAATTTAAATAACCATTGCAGCTACAGTCAAGAACGTTGATGTACCGTCAACGAGTAAGGGAAAAGGCAAGAGGAACAAGTGAAGACTTATTTTATTTGATTATGAATTGTAATAAGACTTTATGTTATGATAATTTAATTTCGCATTTATTGTTTATGTTAAGGTTAGATAAAACCCTGGGATATTTTGAGAGAAGTTGTAATCCTATTGATAAGGAAGATTTTAAGTATTTATAAAGGTTGTAATTTATTTTTGCAATTATTTATTATTGAGCAATAGTTGTATTTTATTTAGATAATGAGCAACAAATCTTGTGGAATCGAAGTACTCGGATTTGGGGGTGTCACATAGACTCGGTCATATCAATAAAACAAGATTATCCAAGTTGCATAACTATGGGTTCTTAGAGCTATCTGATTATGAATCATATCCAACTTGTGAATCTTGTCTTATGGGTAAAATGACTAAATCTCCTTTTAGTGGAAAAGGAGAAAGAGTTACAGTGTTGTTAGCGTTGGTTCACACAAGAATTTTGTGGACCTATGACTGCACGAGGAGGGTATTCTTATTTTATTACTTTCACTGATGATCACTCAAGATTTGGATATGTGTATTTAATGAAATACAAATCTGAATCATTTGAAAAGTTCAAAGAGTTCAGAAGTGAAGTAGAGAAACAAACGGGCAAGAGTACTAAGATTCTTCGATCAGATCGAGGTGTAAAATACTTAAGCGGTGAATTTCTCAATTGTCTCAAAGATAATGGTATAATCTCACAATGGACTCAACCAGGTACACCACAGTTGAATGCAATAATTGAAAGGAGAAATCGAACATTGTTGGACATGATTCGTTCCATAATGAGTTTTACCGATCCTCCAATTTTATTCTGGGGTTATGCCCTAGAAACGGCTGCATACCTACTGAACAAGGTGCCTACCAAATCCGCCCCAAAGACTCCATATGAGATGTGGAAAGGGAGGAAACCAAATCTTAAGCATGTTACGACTTGGGGTTGTCCAGCTTATGTCAAAAAATTTGAAAATGATAAGCTACAGACTAAATCCGACAAGTGTAGATTTGTGGGATACCCTAAAGAAACTTTAGGGTATTATTTCTATCATCAAACTGATCAAAAGGTGTTTGTTGCGAAACATACTGCCTTCTTAGAAAAGGAGTTTATCCATGAAGGGGTCAGTGGGAGTAAGATATATCTTGAAGAAGTTCAAGAACCACAAATTACTACGGATCAAAGTCAGGTACCTGACCAAGTGGATGAACCTATTGTACCACACCCTATTTGTAAATCTGGAAGAGTACGAAAGATACCTGTTAGATATGGATTTGTCATAGAGGATGACAATGAGGTACACATCATGAATGATGATGATCCATTGAATTACGAAAAGGCTATGAGTAATAAAGACTCAGGGAAACGGCTTGAAGCCATGAAATCTGAGATGGACTCTATGGATGAGAACAAGGAATGGACTTTGGTTTCACCACCTGAAGGCATTAAGCCTATTGGGTGTAAATGGGTCTTTAAAAGAAAGACTGGAGCGGACGATAAGTTAGAGACCTATAAAGCCCGACTGGTTACAAAAGGTTTCAAAAAAAGACAAGGAGTTGACTATGATGAAAAATTCTCACCAGTAGCTATGCTCAAGTGCATTCGGATTTTTCTTGCGATTGCAGCTTATTACGACTATGAGATCTGGCAGATGGACGTGAAAACGAACTTCCTCAATGGGAAACATGAGGAGGATGTGTATATGACACAACAAGAGGGATTTATTTTAAAGGTTATAACAAATCAAGTCTATAAGCTGCAACGATCCATTTATAGATTAAAGGAATCTTCTCGTAGATAGAACATCCATTTTGATGAGACAATTAAAGAGTTTTATTTTATCAAAAAAGAGGATGAACCATGTGTGTACAAGAAGGTTAGTGGGAGCTTTGTTTCAGTCTTTGTATTATATGTTTATGATATATTACTTATAGGGAATGACATTCCTATGCTACAATCGATTAAAATCTGGTTATCTAAACACTTCTCCATGAAGGACTTGGGAGAAACATCTAATATTTTGGGGATAAAGATCTATAGAGATAGATCTAAAAAGATGCTTGGATTATCCAAAGGAACGTACATTGACTCGATGCTAAAGAGGTTTAGCATGGAAGATTCCAAAAAAGGTCTCATGTCAATAAGCCATGGAATACATCTCTCCAAGAAACAGGCCCCAAAGACACCTGAGGAGAGAGACTGTATGAGTAAGATCCCTTATGCTTCAGCAATAGGATCTATCATGCACGGTATAATATGTACTAGATCGGATGTCACTCATGCACTTAGTGTAACGAGCATATATCAGTCGAATCCAAGAGAAGAGCACTTGAAGGCAGTGAAAAATATCCTAAAGTACTTACGAAGGACTAAGGATGTATTTCTTGTCTACGGTGGGTTTGAATTAAAACTCGAGGGCTTCACGAACTCAAGTTTTTAAATGGACCAAGATGACAGTACAGCTGTTTCGGGGTATGTATTCACCTTGAACGGAGGCGCAGTGGTTTGGAAGAGTTCTAAGAAGCAAACAGTTGTTGATTCAGTGACAGAGGCAAAGTATATAGCTGAAAAGGAGGCTGTTTATATGAAGAAGTTCATAACAGAACTTGGTGTGGTTCCTATCATTGGAGGAGAAGTCCCCTTGTACTATGACAACACCAGAGCTGTTGCACAGGCTAAGGAACCTAGGTCTCATCAAAAATCCAAACACAAGTTACAGTGATTTCACTTGATTAAGGAGATCATTGAAAGAGGAGACGTCACCTTGGAGCATGTAGACTCTCAAGACAACATTGCAGATCCATTTACTAAATCTTTAACACAACAGTAGTTTGATCGTCACTTAGAGAAGATGGGTATGAGATACCATGGTGATTGGCTTTAGTGCAAATGGGAGATTGAAAGTAGTGTGCATGCAAGCCAATCATGTATGATGATAAAGTATATACTTTGTAAACGATCTTATTCATTTATTAATAAAAGTATTCATTTATTAAAGGCATTTAATTATCTATATTATGCTATTTTTTATAATATGTAAGTAACCCATAGTTTTAAGCAATTCTTTTAGAATCATGATGTTGATCATGCTAATGAGATCTAAATTCTTAGAAACCTTAAAACTAAAATAGTTCCCAATCGTGGGATTACTAAAAAGGGGATTAGTAAATCCAGATAGATTGGTACATATGTTTCTTGCTCATTAGATAAGGATGATTGATCTCATGATCATTTATGTGGAGACACTAAAGCAAGTATGTAGGTGCTTATTGGAGAATAAGTTCACTGAAAGTGACTCGTTATGCAATACCTAATGGAGTTTTACTTGCCTGTCAATATGAATTTCTAATGTGATAGTAGTACAAGTGATCCTTGGACTTGAGATCATCATAGTATCTTGTGTGTAATGAATTATACTTTAACTTATTCCTTAAGACCTTTAGGGTATATCAAAGGGTATGCTTGGGTATAATAAGTTACATATGGAGATAATGAATGATTAATAAAGAATCTACCACTTCAAGTAAAAGAAGAGATATGTCATATGATATTAGAAAGGAGTTTCTATTTTGCATTATTTAGAGTTGTGCATTTTCTAATCGAAATATATATAATTAAATAAAATAAGACTTGACAGTAATTCCATGTCTTATATTTAATTGGGACATTATATGGTGGAAGGATTGAATTGTACAGTAACTATTTACTCACAGGTTCTTTTATGATTAATGTTAAAATCTATATTATCTAGAAAGTCATTGATCGCTAGGGAGACTTATCCCTATTGTAGAATAAATATTATTTATTTAAATAGATTATTAGTTTAATTTATTTATTTAAATAAGATTAGAATTGTTCGAATTGATTTATTCACAACCGGTTTAATATGAAGAACCTAAAGGGTCACACCATAAAAGAAAAAATAATTATTTAAGAAGGTAATGACATAATCGTAATAATGCATGAAGTGTAATTAATTTAATCTATTGTGATAGAATAGGTAAATAGCTTAATGTTTCTTATTTAATATTTTAGAAATGTTAAATAAGAGGAGTCTTATTTATATTATTACAATTATTATTATTTTAATTTCTAAAGAAGTTTAGGAGTTAATTTAATATTGGTACTCTAATTTATTCCTAATGAGATTAGGAGATAAATTAATTAAAGGAGTTTAATTAATTAATCCCAATATGATTAGGAAGCCTTATTAATTAAAGGAGTTTAATTAATTAAATGAAAACCTATTTATAATAGGATTAGAAGGGTTGACCAATATCTATATAAGAGGAGTCGTATGTTAGATATTAGTTGATGCAATTCTAATTATTGGAGAGTACTCCTTTTCTATAGAGGATAGAAAAATAGGGTTTAGCCAACCACCCTCCTTCTTGAATAATTCCTATTCCTTAATGTATCACCTCTAGAGGCCAAACACTTGGGTGGCTAACGTTGATCAAAGGAAGGAATCAATCTCGGATATTCGAGGAGATCGCGAAGAACACGGAGTTGAACTTGTACATGTGGAAGCTTCGTTCTACAAGAGTATGAATTCCATAACTTTTTATTTATCGTTTTAAATTAATAATATGCATAAAGGATGATACGGGTAATGGTTTTATAGAAATTTTTAAAACTATAATATACTATGCTTCCGCTTATTTTACAATTTGATTGCGCCCATGATTTCGTACAAACCCAACACCGACAACATTTTTGGTGGTCGAATATGAAAAGGGATGTCGCGGATTGTGTGGCAAAGTGTTTGACTTGTCAGAAGGTTAAAGCAGAACATAAGAGGCCAAGTGGATTACTACAACCGTTAGAGATACAAGAATAGAAGTGGATGCATATCACAATTGATTTCGTATTAGGTCTTCCGACAACTCAGAAAGGTTTTGACGCAGTTTGGGTTATCGTGGATTCACTGACATAATCAGCGCATTTCTTACCGATCAAGATAAGATTCAACTTAGATCAATTGGCGAAGTTGTATGTGAAGGAGATTATTTCAAGGCATAGTGTTCCAATGTCTATTGTATTTGATAGAGATCAGCGTTTCACATCGAACTTCTGAAAGCGACTACATGAATGCATGGGAACGCCGTTAAGAATGAGTATGGCATATCATCCTAAAATCGTCGGGCAGAGTGGAAGGACGATCCAGACATTAGAGGATATGTTTAGAGCTTGTATCATGGACTTCAAGGGAAACTAGGATGAGCATCTACCATTGGTTGAATTCTCTTACAATAACAGTTACCACGCAAGTATTAGCATGCCGCCTTACGAAGCGTTATATGGCAAAAAATACAGAACTCCATTATGTTGGGATGAAGTTAACGAATGTCAATTACTAGGACCAGAACTAGTTCAACAGACCGCCGAGATCGTCACGATGATCAGAACAAGATTAATAGCTGCTCAAGACAGGCATAAGAAATATGCTGATCAACATCAACAAAATCGAGAATTTGAATCTGGTAGTTTCGTCTTCTTGAAAGTATCTCCTTAGAAGGGAAAAATCCGATTTGGCAAGAAAGGAAAACTGAGCCCGAGGTTCATTGACCCTATGAAGTGTTGCGAAGAGTTGGAGAAGTCGCATATGAGGTAGCCTTAGCTCCGGTATTAGAACACATACATAACATTTTTCATGTGTCGGTCTTACTACCACATAAACCCGATTACAAGCTTGATAAGGATGAAATATGTTATATTTTATTCCCTTAATACTTAATCTTTTATATTTATTTTGTACCTAAATACATTCATTGTTCTTATATTTTTATTTTAGGTATAATTGCATCAAGGAAGCGAAATGGGCTCAAAAGGAACAAAGAGTAGCTCACGGTTTGGATTCAATTAAATGAAGCAGCCCAGACCGAATAATCCATGCAAATCAAGCTTGCCAACTCATCAATTGGGCCATGGTTTATCATGGAAGAAGCCACACATGGAATCTAAAGTAGAAATATGGCAACTTAAATAATATATAGTGAAGTGGGCCACGTTGGTTGAATCAGCATGCAAAGCAAGTATTTCATGCACAACATTAACATCATAATGGGCCCACGAAATAAAGGAAATCAGCCTATAAAGAAGCACCTCACATGTAGCTTGCAAAGGAATGGGAGGAAGGAGAATTAAGTGGGCTTGCAGCAAAATATTTCATGCAATTCGCCAATTAAGCAGCTCACCTTCCTAGTTGATTAGCTATCATCATTATGTTCCTAGCTTCTGAAGGAATGGCCCACGGTGTCATTATTATTTAAAGAAGCAGTGCACGGATGCAGCCCAAATTAATAAGCAGCTCACGTGTTTTTGGTTCTGTAACTTAAGTCATCACATGTGGGCCACGGTCCAGCAGCTTGAGAAAAGGAAAGCAAGAATTCGGCAATTAGGAAGCTTGCAAATCATATTCACATTGCCAATTCATTGTGGGCTACGAAATAGGAAAATAAGAAGGAGCTGGACAGTAGGTGTTCCCGCCCCAGCGGGGAATTACACTTGAACCTCCCGCCCCAGCGGGGAGGCGGAACTTTACTACATTCTTTCCATTCGCGAGATGGAATTATGCAGCAACTAGGGCATGTTAGGGCTGAAATATTATTGTTATAAATAGGGGATGAAGTAGTACATAAAAGATAGCTTATATTCGTTCAATAAAATACTTTTTCTCTTTATTCCGTTGGTGATTTTCATGGCTATGGATAGCTAATTTATTGTTCTTGGATTAAGGAGACGGAAGCCTTGGATTAAATACACTGTGAGATCTATTTAATTATAATTGTCAATTATTACTTTGAGTATTGATTATTCTTTTGTGCTTGAATTATATGATTGATTTGTTTAATTGCTAGGATGCATACTAGTTTATTATTCATTGAAATTTACTTCTAAATTAGATATCGAATCCGTAATTGTTTGGTCACTCTAATTTGTGAAGAAACTAAGATTAATAATTGACTGCAGATCACGAGATTATTAGATCTTAGGAATAATATTCAACTAAATTAAATGCAACCGCTTGTGCTTGTGTTGTTTAGCTTCATCGATTTTTTTAATTCTTAAAGCTTCTACTAGATTAAACTTTTAGCGCTTGTCTGAGGTTGTTTAGTAGTTAGGGTTATTTAGATCGCTTGTTTCTATCTAACTAAAATTAAGGAAAGACATGGGAGTGATTCCAACGATGAATATTCAAGATATTAATTGTGTATGCTTGAGTTAATGATCAGTGTATGTTCGAAGGTGGAAGTTGACTTCACCCAAGGTTTGTTCTCTTGATTTAATTTGTTACAATATTTTACACATTAGTTTGTTTTAATTACAAATATTCAAAACCCCCCACTTCTGGAATACAAAGTATATAAAAATAGATTAATTAGTCTCCGTGAGATCGACTCTTACTTGCACTACTACATTATTATCGTTCACAGTAAGGTTTAGTTTATTTTTTTATTTTTTTTGTAATTCTTATTTTATTTTTAATTTCTTTTTATAGGTAATTTGAATTTCCTTGATTGTTTATGCCTAAAACTCGATCTACTAATCAAGGTGATTTAAAGTTTGATCCAGAGATAGAGAGAACTTGTCGCAGATGAAGGAAGGAAGCTCGGGAAATTCGTGAAGAAAAGGAAGTCATGGCAGCAAATCGAACCCTGAAAGAGCTTTCGGCTCCTGATTTGAACCAACAGCCCTTATGCATAACGTTCCCTAATCTTGATACTAACACTCATTTTGAATTAAAATTTGGACTGATACATCTTCTACCTTCTTTTCATGGTTTGGTAGGTGAAGATCCCCACAAACACTTAAAGGAATTCCATGTGGTATGTACGAGTATGAAACCTACCGGAGTCACTGAAGAACAGATCAAGCTAAGAGCCTTCCCATTTTCTCTGAAAGATTAAGCTAAGGATTGGCTTTACTATCTACCCTCCGGAAGTATCACCACATGGGAGGAGATCAAAAGACTCTTCTTAGAGAAATATTTTCCAGCTTCAAGGGCAGCCAATATTCGAAAGTCAATTTGTGGTGTGAGGCAGAACAACGGAGAATCCCTACATGAGTATTGGGAGTGCTTCAAGAGATTGTGTTCTAGTTGCCCTCATCACCAAATCAGTGATCAGCTTCTCATCTAGTATTTTTATGAAGGTCTCAGTTGTACCGAGAGAAGCATGATTGACGCTGCCAGTGGCGGAGCGTTGGTGGATAAGACTCCCGAGGCTGCAAGAAATCTAATTGCTAATATGGCAGCTAATTCTCAACAATTTGGAACTAGACTTGATTCTGCACCTAGGAATGCTAGTGAGGTACAAATTTCTTCTATTGAACAACAACTTGACGGATATGTGTCCAACTCTCCAAGAGGAGACCGTTGAACATGCAAATGCAGCAGGAACCAGCACCTCAAAATTTTCCAAATCATCAGCAGTACAAACCATTGTACCCCAATAGACAACAACAGGGCCAAACTTCTAACCCTAGTATGTCTTTAGAAGATATTATTAAAACACTTACCACTAACACTTTAAATTTTCAATAGGAAACGAGAGCAAGTATTTAGAATTTGGGTACGCAAGTGGGACAAATGGCGACTGCGATTAGTCGATTGGAAGCGCAAAGCTCTGGAAAATTACTCTCTCAAACAGTGGTGAATCCAAAAGAAAATGTAAGTGCAATCACTTTGAGGAATAGTAAAGAGATAGCAATTCCAGAGAAGACAATGCCTACACCACAAAATCAAGATAATGTAGACAAGGAAAAAGAAGAAGCAGACAGCAGTGTTCTGAATGACAAGGATAAACCAAAGCGTAAATTTCCTCCTCTCTCTGAATATAAACCGGTACCTCCTTTCCCTCTTGCTTTAACAGAAAATAGAAAATACGAGAAAAATTCAAATTTGTATGAAACTTTTCGTAAATGCGAGGTAAATATTCCATTGTTAGATGCTATCAAACAAGTACCTCGTTATGCTAAATTTTTGAAAGAATTGTGTACACATAAGAGGAAACAGGAAATGAAAGAAAATGTTTCCGCAGTCATTCAAAGAAAGCTACCTACTAAGTGCCCAGATCCGGGTATGTTCACTATTCCGTGCACGATAGGTAGCGCTAAAATTGAAAAAGCCATGTTAGACTTAGGAGCCTCGATAAATGTTATGCCATATTCTATATATGCTAATCTATCACTTGAACCTTTGAATAAAGCTGGTATTGTAATACAGCTGGCTGACAGATCTCATGTTTATCCCAAAGGTGTAGTTGAGGATGTCCTTGTGCAAGTCAATAATTTGATCTTTCCTACTGATTTTTATGTGCTTGATATGGAAAACGGTGACCAAAATGCTCCTATTTTATTAGGAAGACCATTTTTAAAGACATCAAAGACTAAAATAGATGTTCATAGTGGTACACTTTAAATGGAATTTGATGGCGAAAATATTAAATTTAATATTTATGATGCTATGCAATACCCCACTGATGATAAATCTGTTTATTCAATTGATGTGATTGACTCTTTAGTACAGGAAATCGGTGAACTTGATGGTAAGGATAAATTGGAAAGTGCAAATTTGACATTAAGCACCGAGTTTCAAGCAACTGTAACAACTCTGCATGACCATCCGAAATCAGGTAACAACTTTTATGCTAAATTGCCGAATTCTAACGAGAAGTCTTTACCCTCTGTTTTGCAGGCACCAATTCTGAATTTGATTCCTCTTCCTAGTCGACTGCATATCTCTATAAGGGTTTTCGGGAGAAGAAAATGGAGAAGGTGGATCTTAAAGGATCCGGTCTACAAGAGTTCACTCAAAGGAAATGTTGGGTTGAGCCAACGACCATAAATAAAGGCGCTGCATGGGAGGCAACCCATAGGGGAGTATCTCTCTACTTTTCTTTGCATTTTACTTTACATTAGGGACAATGTAAGTTTTAAGTGTGGGGGGAAGCATTTAGATATTTTTTACATTTAGATATTTTCCAAATTTTTTATTTTTTATTATATTTTTTTTGAATTTTGTGGGTATATTCACTGCAAACCCTCACGAGACAAAACTCGTCCATTTGGGCTAACTTTGGGGTTTAAAGGCTTGTTGCACATGCTAAGTGCAATCGTGTTTCCTACGAAAATGGAGTAGTTTTAGGATTTGTCACTTGAGCAATAAGTTAATTTGGACTTTGATTTTTGACCAATGATAAAATTTTGATTTCTCTGTGATAACTTTTTGGAAGACTGATAGACGTTGGGTAATCTAAATTCAAGTTTTCTTTATTGATCATTACTTTATTTGAGACCCTTCACTATTAAGCACATATCCATTTGTTCGACCTAGTTTTGACTTGGAAGAAATTTATCTGATTGAACGTATAGGGAAGAAATTTTGAACTCTCAATTGTTTAATCACCACTTGAAATTGATATGAGGTATTGTTTAAGAAAAGGAAAATGATTTAGGCAAAATTTGCAAGATTGAAAGAAAAAAAAATTAAAAAAGTAATCAAGAAATGATTTATGTGGTGGGATGAGATGGAGCGTAAAACGCACTCACCCATAAACACATGAAATGCGAGAAGGAGCGTAAAATGCACTTGCAGGTAAGATGGAGCATAAAATGCACTTACCAAAGAAAAGAAAAAAAAATAAGACAGAAAGAAAAGCCTTTTGATCCTTTAATTTTATCTGCTGGTGTTAACTGAGACTTGTGTGAAAACAAGTGGTTGAGTTTATCTTTTTCCTTTAAGACTGTGATTTTATAGACTTTTCTGTGGTCTGATTGGGTTGATACATGTGGATTCACACACACACACAAGGGATTGAGAATAAAGTAAGATTGATAGATAAATTTGCATTTCAGATGATACATTGTTTTGAAGTTTCCCAAGAGTTATTGTTTTGAATCTTTGAGATCTATGTTGAAGTTCGTATTAATTCATGGCTCAAGTTTGGCAATTTGTTTAGTTGAATTTTTTGTGTTGTAGTTTATTTTTGTTTTGCCCGAGGACGAGCAAAAGATAAGTGTGGGGAAATTTGATAAGGATGAAATATGTTATATTTTATTCCCTTAATACTTAATCTTTTATATTTATTTTGTACCTAAATACATTCATTGTTTTTATATTTTTATTTCAGGTACAATTGCATCAAGGAAGCGAAATGGGCTCAAAAGGAACAAAGAGTAGCTCACG
Organism: Panax stipuleanatus; assembly: GCA_020205555.1. NCBI lineage: Eukaryota > Viridiplantae > Streptophyta > Magnoliopsida > Apiales > Araliaceae > Panax > Panax stipuleanatus. Next base: position 107,050,288 of record CM035115.1, read on the forward strand.
GTTTGGATTTAATTAAATGAAGCAGCCCAGACCGAATAATCCATGCAAATCAAGCTTGCCAACTCATCAATTGGGCAACGGTTTATCATGGAAGAAGCCACACATGGAATCTAAAGTAGAAATATGGCAATTTAATTAATATATAGTGAAGTGGGCCACGTTGGTTGAATCAGCATGCAAAGCAAGTATTTCATGCACAACATTAACATCATAATGGGCCCACGAAATAAAGGAAATCAGCCTATAAAGAAGCACCTCACATATAGATTGCAAAGGAATGGGAGGAAGGAGAATTAAGTGGGCTTGCAGCAAAATATTTCATACAATCCGCCAATTAAGCAGCTCACGTTCCTAGTTGATTAGCTATCATCATTATGTTCCTAGCTTCTGAAGGAATGGCCCACGGTGTCATTATTATTTAAAGAAGCAGTGCACGGATGCAGCCCAAATTAATAAGCAGCTCACGTGTTTTTGGTTCTGCAACTTAAGTCATCACATGTGGGCCACGGTCCAGCAGCTTGAGAAAAGGGAAGCAAGAATTCGGCAATTAGGAAGCTTGCAAATCATATTCACATTGCCAATTCATTGTGGGCTACGAAATAGGAAAACAAGAAGGAGCTGGACAGTAGGTGTTCCCGCCCCAGCGGGGAATTACACTTGAACCTCCCGCCCTAGCGGGGAGGCGGAACTTGACTACATTCTTTCCGTTCGCGAGATGGAATTATGCAGTAACTAGGGCATGTTAGGGCTGAAATATTATTGTTATAAATAGGGGATGAAGTAGTACATAAAAGATAGCTTATATTCATTCAATAAAATACTTTTTCTCTCTATTCCGTTGGTGATTTTCATGGCTATAGATAGCTAATTTATTTTTCTTGGATTAAGGAGACGGAAGCCTTGGATTAAATACACTGTGAGATCTATTTAATTATAATTGTCAATTATTATTTTGAGTATTGATTATTCTTTTGTGCTTGGATTATATGATTGATTTGTTTAATTGCTAGGATGCATACTAGTTTATTATTCATTAAAATTTACTGCTAAATTAGATATCGAATCCATAATTGTTTGGTCACTCTAATTTGTGAAGCAACTAAGATTAATAATTGACTGCAGATCACGAGATTATTAGATCTTAGGAAGAATATTCAACTAAATTAAATGCAATCACTTGTGCTTGTGTTGTTTAGCTTCATCGGTTTTTTTAATTCTTAAAGCTTCTACTAGATTAAACTTTTAGCGCTTGTCTGAGGTTGTTTAGTAGTTAGGGTTATTTTGATCGCTTGTTTCTATCTAACTAAAATTAAATAAAGACATGTGAGTGATTCTAACGATGAATATTCAAGATATTAATTGTGTATGCTTGAGTTAATGATCAGTGTATTTTCGACGGTGGAAGTTGACTTAACCCAAGGTTTGTTCTCTTGATTTAATTTGTTACATATTTTACACATTAGTTTATTTTAATTAAAAATATTCAAAAACCCCCACTTCTGGAATACAAAGTATATAAAAATAGATTAATCAGTCTCTGTGGGATCGACTCTTACTTGCACTACTACATTATTATCGTTCGCAGTAAAGTTTATTTTTGGTTGTTTGCGACAGCACACCAAAGCATGTTGTAGAATATGAACCCCTACAATTTGAGTAAGATTTATCTTATAAAGTAGTTATTGTTCAGATTGTCGATAGGAAAAGAGAAAGTACTCAGAAATAAAGTAATACCTTCTGTTAAGGTAATCTGGAGGAACCACAATGCTGAAGAAGTTACGTGGGAACTCGAAGATCAGATGATAAAAAATTATCCTCAGTTATTTGTTTAATCTGTGTGTAGCGATTCTGGGGATATAATCTTTGTAAGGGGGAGAATGTAACGGTACAAATTAATTGAGTCATGATTCTGGGAACAGAATCCTTTTAAGGAGGGAAAGATGTGACGAACGAGAAATTTATATTTAATGTTAAATATTTATTAAATTAAATAAATATTTTTATTGATTTATTTATTGAGTTAAATAAATATTTGATGGAATTGTTGTAGATTAATTTAATTAAATGTGTTACATTAATTAAATTAATGCTGGATAATTTTTTAGTGTGAAGTTCTAATTTAATTGGGATAATTATATTAAATGAGTTGTTAAATAATTATAATGTTGTTCTACTTAATTTAATAATTAATTAGATATTTAATAATTTGTTATAGTTAATCAATAAGAATTTTAGTTATGTGATAATTTTATTTAATAAATTATATTGTATTTAATTTAATTAAATTTTTAATATTAGTATTTGTTTAATGAAGATGTGACAAATAAACTATATGATAAGTGATTTATTAAAATAAACTAAAAGGAAGCCTTTTATGAGCTAACCAAACATGGCCTTGAGAACATGAGATCAGTTGAGCCATAATGCGCTTGACTGATACCCACGGATAAGCCAATTATTATATAATACGTATAGTTGTATCAGTTCCTTTATTAAGTTTAAGAGTTCTAAGAATATATATATATATATATATATATATATATATATATATATATATATATATATATATAGAGAGAGAGAGAGAGAGAGAGAGAGAGAGAGCTTGAGAGAAATTTATATTAAAGAAGAAGATTTGGAGAATTAAAAGAGGTGTATTCTGCATCATCTTGCTCAATCTAAACAAAGAAATCAAAGGTAAATTCTCAATCTCAAGCTGTGAATTGTGTTCTTCATGAATTAACTGAAAAGTCATTTTAAGTTCTTTGTAATGGAGTTTTCATGGTTGATTTGTTAAGAAATCGATTATAGATGTTTATGAGTATGCATAATCTGTTTTTATATGATTTGTATGTGATTTATAGTAATCAAAATCCATGGAAACATGTTTTACAAAGGAAATTTGAGTTTTATTATAATATGTACAAAAAGGCTTATTTTGGAATCAAAATTTGGGTTCAATTCATGTTGTAATCTGTAAATTGGTTGTAGATTGTATTAATATGTAAAGAAACGAAAATAATGCAAGTTATATGGACTGATTTGGCTGAGAAACGAATTTATGATGTTCTATTTTGCTAAACATGTCAAAAACGGAGTTTTAAGCAAGAACATAGAAATTAAAGGGTTTAAATTTTGTGATTATTGTTGTTGTTGTTATAATCAGTATATGCATACTTGGTATTATTTTTGTGAAGTCTATGTTATTTTGGTATGCTTAATTTAGAGTTTTATATGTTAAAAGTCGGATTTTTGGGCTGATGAATAGTGCTGTCGCGAATTGCAGAATTCAACTCTGGGAACCTTTGCCCCGTCGAGGTTCTCAGCGTTAAATCCTTTACCCTGGCGAGCCTGTGCCCCGTCGAACTTTTTCTAATGTAAAATCTCACCCCGACGAGAAATACAGAAATGGAGCTGTTTTGTTTTGGGTTGATTTTAGACCATAGCATGATGAGTTAACCTAACCTAATGAACCTAATAACGTATTAGACATGTAACAAGATACTATAATACATTGTTAACATGTACATGATAATTTCAAGTTGTATATGAACAATTGTAAAGAAATTAAACTTGTGGTTTGTGAAATTTGACATTGTTGTGTAAAGACGTATTGTTGGTCAAGTAGGTGCCTTAGATTTATGTTACGTGGTTGATATTAGTGATCAGAACTTAAACTAAGTTAATAAGTCGAAATGGAAGTGAGACTTAAACCTATAAGATTAACATTAGTATAACTAATGGATGTTGTAATCCTAATAAAATATATAGGACTATTGGGGAACGTGAATAGTGATTGTTTAACTTACGCACGAGGCAAGTTTCTTTACCCTATCTTGATTACATTTACGTAAGTTCCCTAACTCTAAACTTTTATTGAGCAAATTCTGAAATCCTATTCTTATATTGAGCAAGTTTCTTACTCTTGTTTATTCAAATTCGAGATTCCAAATGAGATGTTCTAATTCTTTTAAAGTAATGCTTCGGTTATACAATGTATATTCAGTTGTATACATTTAAAATTTAATATTTGATTTTAATATCGATTACATTATTGCATTGAACCTTGAATGGATAGCAAACCCTTTTTGATTCGACTAGTCCATAGTTGATAAGCGTTCTAAATTCTAGAACTTTTATTTGAAGTTAATCCAAACCAAACTTCTTTTGGTGCGGACTTTTATGTCAAACTGAGATGAACAACCCTATTATAAGGGATTATATTACGCGTTAGCGTGAAGATGTTTGTGCACAATACATGGTATGAAGGGCTGATCCCTTTAAGTATGAGATGTAATTTCCATATAGTCTTATGACTGTTAAATGTTTAAAGTAGAAATACTTGATAACCTAAGACATAGTTCATGGTCTTGTGACCCTCAAACGTACTTTTGATCTTGTTTTCTAATCTTGATTTAAAAGCCAATTTTTCTATTATTCAGAACTAATTGATTACTCTCATGTTATTATTATTATTGTTATACTTGTGGGCAATTGTTTGCTCACTCTTGCATAATAACATTGCAACTAAGGTTAAAAGGATTGACGAGACATCCACTAGTAAGGGCAAAGGCAAGATGAACAAGTGTTGAAGACTTGTTATTTGTTATTTGCTAATGTTGATGTTAAGACTTATTTAATTTGGTATATTTCCGCATTGATGTATTTAATGTTAGATTACCTGGGATTGATTTGTTTAAGATGTTGTAACCCTATTATAGGAGGATTTCTATTTCAGTTATGAGTTTTATCTATATCCTTATTCATGGGTAGTTAGATGTGATTTAATTGGACAGTGAACACCAAATCCTGTGGAAATGAAGTAACCGAATTTGGGGATGTAATAATTATCGTTTACATAATTTTAGAAAAATTACTAAAATTGTTTAAATAATTATTTAATATAAGTATGAAATAGTTTTATTATCATTAATATTTAAATAAAATAAATTATTAATGAAATTTATGTCAAAATATTAAAAGTTATTTATTATAACTGAAAATGAATTTTAGAATTTAATTACTAATTATTAATAATTATTTACTATTTATTTCTAATTTATTTTAATTATTATTATTATTTAAAACCGTCGCTAAAAGTCTATCGCGACAGAAAACCGTTGCTGATGGCTATGGCGACAGCTAACAGCCCAGTCAATGTCTTGGAGGCTAGTTTGACTTGATTTTATTTTCAGTTGGTTAATCATTTGGATTTAATTTCTGTTTCTAGGTGTAGTCCACATGTCAGTGTATACCGACATGCCTTGTTTGATATCAAACAACATCAAATGATACTAGATTAATGCCGGTCAAACTACCATGTTCGACTGTTCTTGAGGTTTCTGGGTTGGTCAAATTTCGGTCAACTCTGTTTAACCGTTAATAACTTTCATTTCGTGTACTGTTTATGTGATTTAATGATATATGTTTGTAGTATATATGTCAAGGTACAAAAGGGTGACACTGGATTACCCTAACAACATTACAATTGAAAGATCGAAGCCGGTAAAGAACTTGTCAGACAACTGTCAAAGTGTTCATATGTTTTCAGGAATTTCCAGAAAACGTTTCTGTGATCGGTCAACGGGTTTTGACCTTGAATAACTCGTAGCACAGTGATCCGATTAACATGATTTCAGTTCTAGGTTGTTAAGCTCATGGCATACTACAACTATGACACATCTAACAGTTCAAACAATTAACATGCTAAGATCTGTAGACTTTAACATTTGGCTGTCAGACCATTTTTTACAATTTTGGACAGTTTGCTATTTTCTTCATTTTTATGCATTTATATGTTATGAAACCATGTTTTATCAACCCAGATCACTTAATAATATGTTATTACACATTACTAAACATTAAAACAAAATTTTAAGCAAAGCATCAAAGATCTACAAGTGTGAATAGTATTTTAACCTTTATGAGCAAAGTTTTGATTCTTTCTCTTTGATTCTGATCTTACCACTGATGAGGCTTATCATGGCTTGAATTATAAGTGTTTAGGTTAAAACATTTCGTGGGTTTCATCAATGGGGGGGAGGGGGCTGCTATTTATAGGGCTTTTCTAGGTTAGGGTTTTTAGGTCATTTTCACCTATTTTGCCTCCACAAAATATCTTGACAACTGAACTTCTGCTACTTGGATCTGATCTTAGTCTCATGCTTATGCTGTAGTGTGTTAGAGTGTGTTGGGCTCAAGCTAGCACACTTATTGAAGTGTTCCAATTGGTTAGTTTTCTTAATATTGGTTTAATTCATACTAATTGGTATCAAGGTTTTGTAATTTGTGCTTAAGATAACTTAATTAAGTTATTAATACCTTAATTAAGTTTAGAATTCATAATCAAGGTTTTGGATCTCATAATTAGTGTTAGGGTTTTCTAATTAAGGTTAGAGTTTCCTAATTAGGGTTTATTACACTAATCTAAGTAAAATAATTGGAAGCACGACAAAACATTTTGTCAGTGTAAGCACGACAAAGCAACTTATCAAAAACGAATATACCAATAAGTTCATTGGTGAACATTTTATTTTTCAAGCACGACGTGTTAACTACGACGCTTTTCGATAAAAATTTTATTTGACCTAATTCTTCATTAGAGTATGAAATCCCTTAATACACAATTAGAATAAAGAAATTTCATTAATAATCACATAATTTACATACAAGAGTCTTATTAAGGTTTAGAATATCACATTCTATTACCTTAAAATCTCGTTCATTACAAATAATGATAATTACATTATTCCTTACATCTTACAAATGTGACTTTCATCCACCATAAAAGATACATAACAATTTATTAAGATACTCTAAAGTTTAATTATCTATTCTACAATATAAGTCTTGGCTTAATCTTCCCGCTCGTTCATATAATGAACAACACTTCATTCGGATACCGGTCAGCTTGATCTTTACGGGATCCTTAAGTTCATTCTATCATCGCTCGCTAAAAATATTTTTATTTAAAGCAAGTGTGAGCATTCAATTGCTCAGTAAGTTATAGCAGTTGCATAACAACCAAAGCAAGAATCATAAACTCTTTTAAAACTTCAATAACCGAACAAAGGTTATGAAGCAACTCGAATAATAGGAAAAACTTTGATCCTATTAGTTTAAAACATTAATCACATTTACTTTCACATACCTTACATTCAGTCTAGCTAGAATCATTAGCACAGACTTAATCCTAACAGTTCACAAATGGAACCACTCCACATTAAACCGTTCAATCACAGAACAATATATTTCATAGAAACACATAAGTGTTAAAATTTCGGCAGACGGCCTCATACATAAACACCTTGCACAAATATCACACATTTGCACATAAGTAATACTTTCTCAAGTTCAACAACTGAGAAAGTTAAGAAACTAATATTCATTTAAAATATGAATGAAGTTAGGAAACTTGCCTTAAGCACAGCTACAGCTTATAGTTTACGCTAAACTATTTATCGCAATCCCTATATATCACATAAGGAATATCACATACCAATTAGTCATGTACTTGACTTACACATTGGTTTAAACTTAACTTTACTTCTTATGGTTCGGGTTTTTGTAATCTAAGTTTATGCGACCAAACTCTACATTCATTTCTTCGGTTGTTATGATACAGAGATGCCACAACCTTACGATCATCTATGATAGATTTACATTACCTTTTCATTCTTCTAACACAACTTGTCCGAACCATTACAACTGTAATGTTCGTTAAGTCAATTATCATTCCTTATAGCTTTCTGGCAACTAAATGCCATACCTCAGAATTATTCATTAACGTCTAAGTCATACAGTCATTTGTATGCCGAGAATGAACATTCAATATTAAAACTATGCGTTCACAGCCTTTAAGCATTTTACATTATCTTATCTCATTTCTTGCAACGTCCGATTAATTGGACTCAAAACGTTCTTCAAGTTATAATTACTAACTCGACTTGTTTAACGTTTATACATTATTCGTTATTCTTCATACTCTCACGTTCAAACCATACACAGTGTGTAGGTTATGCACATTTAACTTACGCGTACACTCAACACCATTATGTCGGTTTAAGTGTTTAACGTTTACGTTTCTTTCTAACATTCATTATCCGACTCACACTCAGACCTTCATTAATCTTATTACCATTCATTAAGGTTTTCTTGATAATTACATATCATACTTACTAACATTCATTAACATCTAAGTCATACAACCAATGTATGCTTAGAACGTTCGCTCGACACGAATATGGTTTCCTATATATCAGAATACAGGGTCCCGTATCCAATTACACACTTTGCATTTACATTGAATTTATATTATTTAACCTCCATTATGGCTTTACAACACTTCCATGTCATAAACTACCATCTTCGTACAACATCTAGGTATTACAACATATGTAAACCCAAGACGTTCCTTTGGCGCGACTACGATTCGCAAAGATCGTTTACGTATTCTGCGTTCATGTTATTCATCTTTTAATCTATCATTCAACCTTTAATTAAGGTTTTAATCACTTTCATTAGTGATTCACTACATGAACATCTCATTCAACATCATCTCTTAATGTCTAAGTTATACTGTTCGTTGTATGCTAAGACCGATCGTCCATCGCAATTACTTTGTGTTTACATCGTTTATATACTTTACACATATCTTTAATTTAAGCCTTATAACATTGAAATGTTATAAGTCACCATTATCACCCAACGTTCAAGGAGCTACAACCATTTTAATCATGAACGTTCGCTTAACGCAAATACGGCTCACGAATATCAGTTTCGTATTTTGAGTTTACATTCTTTGTCTTTTAAACTTCTGTTCAACCTTTAGTTAAAGTCTAAATCACTTATTTAAGTATTACATTACATGATTATTAAGTTTATAATCATTTCGTACACGTTCCCTAAGAATTGAGCAGTTAAAAATATATTTTTGGCTTTTTCCTGCAGCGGCGTTGCGGCGCCGGTTCCCTTTGTAAAACTTGGCTCTACGGCGCAAGTTAACGGTGGCCAACTCCCCGAATTGGTACTGTAGCACCGCCTCACAAGGCTTGACAGGCGCTGCGGTGCCTGGCCCTGAACTTGGAATTTTTTTTCTAAGTTATTCACATGTTTGAACCGCCTACTTTGCGATCTCGTACCTTCTTCGTTACAACTCGGAACTGTGACACCCTCAAATTCGAGTACTTCCTTTCCATGGGATTTGGTGTTCACTGATCAAGCATTCATATACTAACTACCCATAATTAAGGATAACATTAAAACATAAACCTTAATAAATTTAAATAATAATCTTCCCTATCAAAGGATTACAACTTCTTAAAATAATCGCAGCTACTCTAACCTTAAAACCATCATCATAAAGCCGAACAATAAATAAACCAAATAGTCTCATTACATTATTAAATCAATTAACATAAACAAGTCTTCAACACTTGTTTTTCTTGTCCTTACCTTAACTGCAATGTTATTATATGCAAGAGTGAGCAAAACAAAGCTTACTGGGATAATCATGAATAATAACAATATGTGAATCATAATGAATAACTCCAGCTGAACAATTAGATCTTTTCTGTCAATGATAAATAGAAATCTTAATAGAAACTCAACTTTTGAACCAAGAATGGAATACAAGATCAAAAGTACATCTGAGGGTCATAAGAAAATGAACTATGTCCTAGGTTGTCAAGTATCTCTACTTTAAACCTTTAACGGTTATAAGACTATATGGATCTTACTTCTCGTACTTAGGGGATCAGCCTTTCGTACCATGTATTATGCACAAACATCTTAACGCTAATGCATAATTAATCCCCTATAATAGGGTTGTTCATCTCAATTTTTGACATACGAGTCTGCACCAAAGAAAGTTTAGTTTGGATTAACTTTTAAAATAGTTCTAGAATTTTAGAACGCTACGTCAACCATGGATAGTTGAGTCAATGAGGTTCACTGATAGTAGTGTGCATACAAGCCAATCATGTATGAGATCATGCTAATGAGATCCAAACATGTGTTGCGGCGATTTCACTTGATCAGGGAGATCATTGAAAGAGGAGACGTCACCTTGGATAGTGTGGACTCTCAAGACAACATTGCAGATCCATTTACTAAAGCTCTAACGCAACAGCAGTTTGATCGTCACTTAGAGAAGATGGGTATGAGATACCATGGCGATTGGCTTTAGTGCAAGTGGGAGATTGATAGTAGTGTGCATACAAGCCAATCATGTATGATGATAAAGCATATACTTTATAAACAATCTTATTTATTTATTAATAAAATATTCATTTAAGGCATTTAATTATCTACATGGTGCTGTTTTTATAATATGTAAATAACCCATAGTTTTAAGCAATGCTTTTAGAATCATGACGAGATTATGCTAATGAGATCTAAATTTTTAGAAAGCTTAAAAACTAAAATAGTTCCCAATTGTGGGATTACTAAAATGGGGATTAGTAAATCCGGATAGATTGGTACATATGTTGCTTGCTCATTGGATGAGGATGACTGATCTCATGGTCATTTGTGTGGAGACACTAAAGCAAGTATGTAGGTGCTTATTGGAGAATAAGTTCACTGAACGTGACTCGCTATGGAATACCTAAAGGAGTTTTACTCGCCTTTCAATAGGAATTCCTAATGTGATAGTAGTACATGCGATCCTTGGACTTGAGATCATCATAGTATCTTGTATGTAACAAATTATAGTTTGACTTATTTCTTAAGGCCTTTTAAGGCATATATAGGGTATGCTTGGGTATAATGAGTTGTATATGGAGATAATGTTGATCAATAAAGAATCTACCACCTCTAGTAAAAGAGGAGATATGTCCTATGTGATTCGTTAAATGACAACCCAGGAATCCTTGGCCAAGGTAGAATGAAATTAGAAAGAGGTTTCTAATTTGCATTATTTGAAGTTGTTTATTTTCTAATCGAAATACATATGATTAAATAAATTAAGACTTGACAGTAAATCCATGTCTTATATTTAATTGGGATATTTTATGGTGGAAGGATTGAATTGTATGGTAACTATTAACTCACAGGTTCTTTGATGATTAATGTTGGAATCCATATTATCTGGAAAGTCGTTGATCGCTAGGGAGGCTTATCCCTATTGTAGAATAAATGTTATTTATTTAAATAGATTATTAGTTTAATTTATTTATTTAAATAAGATTAGAATTGTTCTAATTGATTTATTCACAACCGGTTTAATATGGAGAACCTAAAGGGTCACACCATAAAAGGAATAAGAATTATTTAAGAAGAAAATGGCATGATAGTAATAATGCATTAAGTGTAATTAATTTAATCTATGATGATAGGATAAATTAAATAGCTTAATGTTTATTATTTAATATTTTAGAAATATTAAATATAAATTAATAAGAGGAGTCTTATTAATATTATTATTATTATTATTTTAATTCTAAAGGAGTTTAGAAATTAATATAATATCAGCGCTCTCTCTCAATCCTAATAAAATTAGGAAATAAATTAATTAAAAGTGTTTAATTAATTAATTAAATAAAATCCTATTTTAATTGGATTAGGAGGGTTAACCTAATATCTATATAAAAGAGTCTTATATCAGAAATAAGGTACGTGAATTTTTCCAAAGGTTGGGAGTACACATATTCTATAGAGATAGAAACAGGGGTTAAGCCAATAACCCATCTTCCTGAGTTCTTCATCTTCCTTGGTGGATCACCGTTAGAGGCCAAACATTTGGGTGGCTGACATTGATCAAGGGAAGGAGACACTACAGAGGAATCAAAGAAATCAAAGGAGTAGAACTTGTTCCTGAGGAAGCTTGGATCTTCAAAGGTATAATTCCATCTTCTCCTTCTATGTATTGACTGATAATTAATGCACAAGAAAGATCATGGTTAAGGGTATGTAAGAAAATTTTAAAAACTATTTTTTCATCCCTTCCGCTATGTTTATGTAATTTGATTGCATACTTATGTTTCTATCAAACCCAACATTCACTAGCCATATAAGGGTTTTATACAACATTAGAGAATTAAACAATGATATTTATGATCAAGATTGAACAACAATAATGTACAATAGAAAAGATATTGTACACTCAATGTGACGCCCCCAAATTTGGGTCCCTTTTATTACCTCGTATTCGGTGTGCCACGATACTACTATCGTCAAATTATTGTATCTTTTATTCATATCTTAATGAATATAACTTCGCTTTATTTCATATTAGAATATAAATTCTTTCCATATCCAAGATCTTGTATAATGACCCCAAACCTTTTATAAGTTTTGAATCTCAGTCATATACCAATTTTGTCTATACATCATAATCAATGTTACAAAAGTGCGGAAAAACTTAAACTTTTTTAATCTCATTTGAATAAAATCTTTTATTGATTTCATAACTTGAATCGATTACAAATCCTTGAATCAATTATATGATATGATTCATTCTATTTGAGTTATTGTATAAACGTTTACATCTTAATACCATATCTTCTATGTACCACATAGTGCAACCTTATAACACGACAAGTATTATACATCATATAAAACTTAGACATTGTTCAAGATCATATCATTAGATAACTACATCGATCTCCTTGCGACACTACAGAATTCTATCAGTCAAGTAGCATAATACTTTAATCATGAGTCCTTAACATGCAAAAATAGTTATTTGTAAGAGTGAGCTCTACAGCTCAGCAAATCTAACATTTTTTATACATCACATAGCATATAATATCATGCTCAGTTTATGCATTCATAATCATTTAAATCTACTATGCATGTTACTTTTTACATAACAGGCATAGAGAATATCTTCATAAGTATATCATCAAAGATCAACTTTCAATCTCAAACATATCTCATATAAAATTCATATATAAGTCAACATCATCATAGCATAATATAATTCAACTAACAGTTATCGAATTCATATAGCAAATAGGAACTGAAAGACTTGCCTGATTCGTAGTTTATCAACAACGACTTAACTGCTTAAAGCTATCTACACTTCGTGTATTCCTACATAGTTATATGATCAAGGATTCATACTCATTAGTTATACACATCCATACATTCTCAATATAAGAATAGTTTATATAATGTTTCCTAACTTGATTTCGTATTACTTCAACTTAGGGTAACCATAAGACTAGCTCATTATACTTTCATGTTTATCTAAACAATCTCGTTTCATATCTTGTAGTCCTTAAGGACAACATATAAACATAACTTAAGACCATACAGTTAACAAACTGCTCTTGGTAGCTCTGTAGAATGCCGCCGCACTGCATATAAGCTTGGGAGTGGCGTGGCCGCGCTACTCCCTGTCAAAACCAGACTTGAGCTTTTCATTACTTAGTCTAGTCCTAACATACTATGCATTTTGATACAGACTATAAACATACATCAAGTAGGTTCTGTTGTTTCTACAAGTTCATATTTGAAACCATTTAGTTTTGAATTACATAGCTCTACATTGAATTACTTAAATCAACAAGGCTCAACATCTTCTTTTAACAAAGGGTCATTGACATAAGTCTTTAAACCATATATTGCTACTAATAAACCTTAATACGCATGCTCACATGTATCTATCTTATTTACATAGCATAATATAGTTCACCTTTAAAACTTGCTCGTGTAGTGCATATCATGGCTAACTAGCGGGGTGCACATACCAATCATGACTAAAGGCATATAAGTCCTATCATGCTTGTATATAAGGTCAGAATGCAAGTAACTCAATGTTCAATCATTTTACTTTCAAACTTTCTAAGTTTTATTTCCAAAATCCTTGTCACGCTTAAGCTAATCATGCAAGGCTACTATGTTCATCATATATACATGCGAGGTGTTATAATAACCTGTTAATATGCATGCTCACAAATATCTTCATCATATACGCATAACTAGCATCCTTTGTTTCTTTAAAACATGTCTAATTCATGCTTAACTAACTTTCATAGTGTCTACCAAGGTGTGTGCACATACATGACATCTAAGTGATGTTAAAAGCACTAGTATGTATGCTCAATATTTTAGACTCACATTTCATGATATCTAGACCATACGAACATGCTTGCAAAGTCAGAATATAAACGTCAATATAACATGTCAAAGTTCCTTTTAAAACTATAACTTTCATTTAGTAAACTCATACTAATATGTCAGACATGTTCCTGCTACATTACGAAACATATATACACATGTTAATCATGTTATCATGCTTGTCTAAATAATATCAACACTTTAGCACTTAGCAGATTGTAACAAAAACTGAAAATCAAGATCAGTGCTTGGCGTAGCTGCACAGAGCTAAGCCTTGGGAGTGGCACAGCTGCGCTGTCCCGGGTTAGGCTCAGACCACAGCAACTAGCGTAGTTGCGCCATTTTGAACTATAGAGGGAGCGCAGCTGCGCCGTACCCTGTGCAGTTCAAACTGGCTTCTACTACGGCAGTTTATAAACCTAACTTCAAATTTCTTCATGAAAAATGCACAATTCATACTACATTACATTTAGAATAGGCATACAAGCTTAGCTAACAAGTTAACAATCACTCGTTATCGTATAATTCATGCGAAATCAAGAATTTAACATTTTCAGAAATGAAGAACAATTGAGAGTTATACCTCTGCTAAGTTGAGCTTCAACTGATTTCTCTTTCTTTCTTTCACAATAAACTTATACTAGCTCTACTTAATTGAAATCTCAGCAATTAGAAAACAAGAAGAGGAGAGCTTTATTTATAGCCAAATTCATTAACCATACAAAGCTTATATCCACCAATTCAAACCAATGGGAAGAAGAGATGTTTATTGGACAAGCAAGAGTGGTTGAGAGTGGTTGAATTTTACTATTTGCCCCACTCCCTCCTTCATCATTGAAGTCATTTGCAGCCATCATTAGCCTTTACTAGCCTAAAGCTATTCACGTGTATGAGAGAAAATGAAGGAGATGGGACTATAATTTTTGGACAAGAGTTACAAGCTCAACATTTAGTAAAATGTGACTTGCACACTTAAGCTTTCATTCCTTTTGGCTCCTAATTAAATCCCAATGACTTAATATTGCCATATTAATATAAGTTATGTCATATATACACAACTCTACATATATGTATACTCACACATAAAAAGTATACCCACATATATAATAATGTACTTCATGTACATAATTCAATTAATATTTTAATTGGACTAGATATAGAATAGTTGGGTATTCTCAACCCATAATTCTCCATGAAATTATTATCTCAAGTACACCCAAATATTGTAATGATAATTAATGTCAATTAACTCATCATTTAATAATTATAGTTAAACCTCCAATTGATTTAACTCTACTATTTATGCTACATAAGACATAATTATATGAGCTTAGAAATTAATAGGTCTCAAGCTTAACACAATAGTCTCACCAACTAATATTATATTTTATAATATGTTCATGATGTAATATCATTACATTTCTTATTTATATGTTCTCTAATTATAGTTGATCTATTACCCTCCTATGGACAATACCCATAGGTCAAAGAAAAGTTGGTGTCTAACTCCACCAACTACTATTATTCATGGTCCTTCCTCATCATTTCCCTCACACTTTAATATTATTTTAATATAAGGTTTGTGTGACACATGTATTTTAATACTAAGTTATTCATATACTTATAATATGTATAACATTTACACTTATAATAATTATTATCTATCTTATTAATTATTTAAATTATACAAACTATTTATAATTATTCGATTGTCCTAAGACAATCATCTTCAATCTTTGCACTTAGTCATACGCTAATATAATACCTTCATCTTTAATTAATATTTATTTAAAGATATATTGGTTTAACAACGTATATATATATTTTATTAACGCCATTCGCACATTCACATATTACCATGTTAAGTAATATATATAAAGGCACTTACTATAATCACATACTCCACACATGTATTAGCTCATTATTTGCTTAAGTGATCTTAAACCCCTTGCTATATCACCATAGTTAATTAAGGCTTTAACATTTAAATTATATTATTCCATAATATAATTTTTAATTTAAATTAACCAATATTTATACTTATTAGTTAATTCCCTTAACTAACTAATTCATGCTTTACTATCTCAATCCGTCCATGGATAGCTTAAGCACTAATAATAACCTATATTACAATCATACTAGTCACTAGTATATATATTCAAGAAAATGGTGATTATTCATCAAAGATATTTAATGTCACCAACTTACTATGATAAAATAATTCCATAATTTATTTAATGTTGATAGATAAATCTTATCCATCTTCTTACTAATTCATCTCTACAAATATATATAACTCATTTCTAGGGTTTGAAATTTTGTAACCCATATTTTCTTTATTCTCATTTAAATAGTAAACCATATAGGTTTTACATAAAAATTCTCAAATTCTCATCTAGGTTTTATTCTTTAACTTTTATTTTAATCATTTAAAATCTTATAGATTTTCGGGTTGTCACACTCAAGATATTACTTCCAAATAATTAGGAACTCTCATTAGAAACAACGAGCTTGAACAATTTAAGCTTTGAAGAACAGAATCAATAGTTAAGAAACATGCGTAAGATGATAAGACAGGGATAGGAAACTCGCGCAATGTAAAAGTAAGGTTTAGGAACTTGCCTCGTGCATAAGCTATACAATTATAACTTGATTCCCAAATATCCTACGCACATGATATTAAAGATCATAACACAAATTATTTGTAACTAATTATTTACTTACAACATTAACTCTGATTATAATCCCACCATTCACATAACACAAATTGATTTCTTCCAATTCTTATCATCGAATTCCAATGATTAACAACTAGTTCAATTACAATTTTAAAATCATCAAACTTAACATTACAAGGTGATTACAATCTGTTTTAACAACATATAGTTTGATTAATCATATTTTATATTCATAAGATCAAGTTACATTAGCATTTACTGGGCTGTATATTAAAAATCACATTTATGGGCTAAACTGCCAAGTGGTGTTGCAGTGTTGCTCAATGAGCTACAACCAGTGCTACAGCTCAAGCCAGGCGTTGCGGCGCGAGGAAATAGGCGTGGAATCGGCGCTGCAGCTCTGCCTCGGCGCTGTAGCGCTCCTGTTTACTCACAAAACAGACGTTGCGGCGCCTTAAAACGGCGACAGGCATTGCTAGAGCGCTATAGCTCTCTGTTTCTTCACAGAACAGGCGTTACAGCGCCTCGACACAGTAGCACGCAGATAGAGCTCGCGAAGAACACAAACTAGGCCATAAACTTCGCTCAAACAACAAATTACTCACACCCAAACTAGATAGACTTCACAGAAACGTTACTAAGCATGTAGAGCACAATTATAACCAACAAAACAACATAAACCATCAAATTTAAACCCTTAAGTTCCTTGCTTTTGCATAAAACTTCATTTTTAGACATCCTTAGTGAACTCAATCACTGTATATTCATTTCCTACCCAAATTAATCCATTCAAGTTGCGTTCTTTTCATTTCTTCGTGTATTTTCACAATCAAAAATTAATTTACTCATTTTAACATGAATTGAACCTTAATTTTAGTATCAAATAGTCCATATACAAATATACTTCACTGTAAACTCACTGTAACATGATTTTTTCATATTTATCATATTTTTATGGATTAATCAACCTTAATTCATATACAAATCACATCAAAACAGTTTATATACACAATTTAATATATATAATCATATCTTCAACAATTTTCATCAAAATCAATTTATAGAGAACTTCTAAACAAAACAAAAACAAAACTTTTAAAACTAAGATTATACCTTTGATTGCTTGTGTTTTGATTAGCTAAAAGATAAGAGAGGCTTGTTAATCTTCCTCCATCTAAATTCTCAAACTCACAGAGATCTCTTCTCTTCTTCCTTCTCTCTTTTCTCTCTATAAACTCTCTTTTCTCTCTATAAACTCTCTTTTCTCTACTTAACGTAAAAATATAATATAAACAGATATATACATATAATACATATTAATACGTAAAATAAAAACTAACAAAACCTTTAAATATATGTCAATTATATTTTTTTAAAAAAATTCAAAACCACTAAGGCTTGCTTGGCAAAAACTAAATTAAAATAAGAATTCAAAAGCCATAAGGCTTTGTTTGGTAAAACTAAATTAAACCTCTTTAATTTATTTTAATAACTCATTTACTATGTAGTTTAATTGTCACACTTTATTTAATTAAATTATAGTATTCAAATTTAGTTAAATTAAAGTTATTATCAACTTATTAAATCAACTTGCCACATAAACAAAAATTGCTATTTAATTATAATTATAATTTTATTTAATAAACTAGTAAATCACTAATTTAATTATTAAATTAGAATATTATCATTATATAATATAATGATAGTGTCGACGTTGGAAAAAAATCCGGTCAACTTTAGACCCGATCTTTCTCTCTTCCTAAGTCTTTTATTTTTTACCCATATTTGTTTGTTTTAAGAAGGGTGAAAAAGATTTTTTAGGAAAAGGTCAACATGTATCATGTCAAAGATTTGAATGGTTTACAGAGTCGCCAGTTGGTAGATTTAAAATGGGTGTACCAACTCAACCGAGTTTTGTTTGCAAGTCGGCCCAATTGTTACACACTGTCGAAACTTGATCTTTGAAACTGAAATTCGTAAGTTCAGGGGCTTGGTTAAGTGGGGGGAAGGTGTTAGGCACCCCCTAACTCCCATGAAACACGGTACCGCATCTATTCAATATTTTTCTTTTTATTTGCAATGTGTGTGTGAATGCTGAAAGAAATTGGGCCTACATTTTTTTATTTTTGAAAGCATTGTCATGCTTCGTTAAACCTATATACGAAGGGTTTGATTTGATTTGCAAAAGTCACTTTTTTAACAAGATATGAAAATGATGTTTTGAAAGGTTGGTTTTCAAACCCTTACGCTCACGTAGGAATTGAAGCATTTTAATACTTCCATTTTATGCTTTTTAGCCTTCGGCTCGATTTAGATGGTGATTGTCGGGCTGCGAAGCATCCTCGACCATAAAATATAGACGAGTGTCAGTCTTCTCATGGGCATGACAGCTATCAGAGTGACTCTAGCACGACAAAATATTATTTCATTATGTTTGAGACCTTAAACTCGGATAACCGTTTTAAGGTCTTCCGGATGTATATTTTTACAAAAAAACTGGCAGGGTACATTTGTAATGTGGAGTTTGTCCATCGTGGAAATCAGATTCTGATCAGTTTGATCATGAATCTCACGATTGCTAGGCTCACAGAAGGAGGCCAAGAAAACCTGCACAACACAAATATTTACAGAAAGTGTATATTTACATCTAGACGTCGTAAAAACCAAGGATTCATCAGTTAAATACTGGCATGCGCGTAGCCAAAGCTTCTCGTTCCCACTAGATAGAAATATGAGGGTCGTGAGGTTGCTTTCATATTTAACAAAACTAGAAAGAAAGCTAGTTTTAAATAAATCTTAGTCATTCTAGCTTCCCGGTTCCGGTTGGACCTATTTTGAACCGTTTGAAAGATAGAAAGGGCTAGATTCAAATAAATCTAAACCACCAACTTTATATTAAAATAAATTCATTTCAAATGAATAATTGAAACGGATCTTTAATCACAATGAATAAAGAATATATATATGTAATTATATATATAAGCTGTAAAGGGCGACGAATTTACAATCCCAGGCCCAGGTAGAACATGTAAAATATATATATATATATATATATATATATATATATATATATACATTTATAAAAGCTGTAAAAGAGCCACAGAATAATTCAGGCTCAACTGAAATATAAATGTTAATATATATACAGTTAGTATATATATATATATATATATATATATTAAAGCAATAAAGGCCACGAATTAGCAATCCAGGTCAAACGAAGCCAGAAAAAAAATATAGTTATATATATAAAAGCAGTAATTGTCACGGATTTGCAATCCGAGCATGACAGAATGTAAAATTAGTATATATATAGTCAGTTATATATAATAAAGCTAAAAAGGCCACGAATCAGCGATCTATACCGATAAAGTTAGTACGTATATACATATGTACATAAAAGCAAGTAAAAGCCACGGATCGACGATCCAGGTTGTGCAAATGCAAAAACAAATGTATATATGTACTAAAATATACTAAACAGTAAGTAAAAATGGCCATGGAACTGAGTTTCGAGAAAAATCAAAAGATGAAACTTTACGTGCACGTGTATAAATACGTAATGAAGTAGGAAACAAGTTTTGATCGTAAAAATACTTACAATGAACTGCTACACGGGTTTTTGCCACTAGGTAGGCTTCAAATGGACGTTTCCACCTGTTAATTTTTGGAATGTTATAGAATATATGTATAAAAACGTGTTAGAGTAATAAAATCTAATTTGGAGTACTAGAAGTCGGGCTAGGAAACAAAATAGGCGGAGTTTCAAAGCGTTTTTCTATTTTTTTCTATTTTTTTGGCAAGGAGGGAGGGTTATATTTAAAGACCCGATGGTTGTGGGTCTACTCGCAGCAATCGCGGGTCTACCTGCTGCTGTTTGTGGTGGGTCCCACTTATGGGTCCCGTTGTCTCGAAGTACGTGCACTTTAACCAATGCGTAGTCTGCTTGAACCTTCATAACTTTTGATCTGGGAGTCCGTTTGAGGCGTGCTATACATTTCTGAAAAGCCCTTTCCGAGAGCATTACAATTACATGAGACTTAACCTTTTCTGAATCTAGGAAGATGAGTTTATAACTAGATCTTCATTTTTTTCATAATTTATCCGTTGAGTTATTTTGTGTTATTTTTCACTCGGGATTGATGTTATGGCTTTTTCTGACCTTCATTGCATCAATTTGGCTTGCTTTTGACTGATTTGGAATCAAGTTGGTAAAATAACCAGTTTACCCCTCCAAGGGTTGTCTCAAGGTTTGACATGGTTTTCGACTGTTTCTCGGGATTATCTCCAAGGTTTTGATCCTAGCCGCCTCTGTTCTTCCTCCGAGTTTTCTTCGAGATTGACTTGGTCTCTCAGGGTTATCTCTGGGGATGATTTGATGCTTTGGGACCATCTTCGAAGGTTGATCTGGTCCCCCAGTGTCGTCGTCGGGGTTGTTGTACCTCTTGGGGTTGTTGCTGGTGTTTGACTTGACATCCCGGTGTTGGGGCCGGGGCTGAGTTTGATCTCCCGGTATTGCCGCCTGGGCTTCTATACCTCTCGGGGTTGTTGCCGGGATTCTAGTTTGATGTTTTAATCTTTCGGGGTTGTTTTACAGAGTAGAAATGACATTTTTTCCCTCATATATGGTTAGTAACAGGAAATCAAAATTTTGAGTGTCTACATATGCCCCTCTTTATCATGTTTATGTAATGTAATATAATGAACATGAAAAAGATTTACTAGAAACTTGAAATATGACAAGATATATTTTTAATGATGCAAATCGCAATGCAATGAATGTTAAAATATTTTTGCAAATCGCATTTCGCAAATCACATATCGTATCACAAATCGCATCGCAGATCGCATCGCAAATCACTTACCCTTACTGGTGCCTGTGTTGGGGCTGATCTCCACGGTTGAATTTTATCAGTGATGCTGATTTCTATGTTGGTGTTGACTCCCACGGTTTGATTTCTATCGGTGTTGCCGATGCTTGTTTGATGAAGATAAACTGAAATATTTTCTTCATTTCTGATGGGGATGATGTTCTAAAATCATTGGATCGTCCCGATGTTTACATTGGTAGTTTACAATGGTGCCTACCCTGTTGGTAGTTGATAATGAAGCCTACCCCGATGGTAGTTTGACAACGAAGCCTACTCTTCTGGTAGTTGACCACGGTGCCTACCCTGATGGTAGTTGACAACTCTGTATCTCATCGAACTGTCTCGATGCCTACTCGAATGAAAGTTTTTAACAGCAAATTTTTTCCTCGAGTCTGTGTATTTAATGCGTATGCATATTTAACTCTACTTGGTATGAATGCTTAACTTTCTAATAGAGATGTGCGCTGATATAGAGCTTGTTGCACATGTGCAGACCAGACATGATGCGATGATCTTAATTTATCATAGGTTAATGCATATTCTTAATTGAATTGATGTAGAACCATAGCTCACCCTTTCTGAGGCAATTTGAAGTTTCTTTTCAGGCATGGATTTTGATAGGCCTATTACCTTCAACTCTCTATGGCTCCTTTTGTCATTTGTAGATCAGATTCGGGTGTTCCCCTTTTATATGTTATCTTTGGTGGGGATTTCATAGATGCTGCTATTTCTAAATCTAGATCTGGTGCTGGTACCTCTGGCAATTCAGACACTAATGACTTTACTCGGAGATATCCCGATATATTTGCTGAAGTAGTGTTCAACGACTTATATCATCGGATCCTTCCCCGATGCTACGCTGGATTAACACTAATGGTTTGATCATTGATTATGAAAAGGGGTGACCTCTTTTCTTACGACCCTGCTGGGCTAGATGCTGGCTTGGCTGATGACCCGGGTGTTACTGATGTATTGGAGGATGTAGCCAGTTCTTTCATTGTCCAAATTTGAACTTCGGAGTAGAGGCCTCGAATTGAAAGGGCTTGGTGCAAGTTAACATGTTTGATGATGTAGATTTCATTTGCCAGACCTTTTGTCATTGAGCATCTATTTTTTTCGAGTTAAGGACTCTCTTGAGAATTTTCCTTTCAATTATCGGGGCAAGCTTATGTCGCCTTGATTTCTTTTCAGTAGTTCTCACTTTGTATTTAAGGAGAGGCTTAATATCGCATTAGAGATTTTCCATTTTATTGAATGGAAAAATGCCGCAGCCCTTTTGCATGTTGTTACTGGGGTTCATAGAAGAAACTCAATTTGTTGACCACATCCAGAGTGAGCAATATCTTGCACATTAGTCAAATAACAAAATGTGCTAACAGCTTGACGACTCAGGCCGTCGAGATTGGTATGATCTTGTGAATGAGGTATTTGAAGTTAATTTTTATGAAATTGAATGCCTGTATTCACTAAACTTTTATCTTATCGCTAAAGATCTTGAAATTGAGTATGAAAATGAATTTTCCCTAAGGAAATTAAAATTTTCATTTGACAAGTTATGAAATTGCAAGAAAAATTTTAAGCATCCATGGTCATTGTTCATGGGTAGGATCAGATTTAATAGACTTATCTCCCTTTTATCAGAGACACGTCATCTTTGCTCTCGACACCACTCTTCAAAAAATTAACATCATATGACATGTGCACTATGAGTGACGCGACCCTTAGCAGGGGTTTTTCTTTTATGACTTTAGATGATCTCATTTTTATCTTGCACAATTTTTTCTTTCCTCGCTTACCTTTGTCTCGTTTTCTTAGGCTATTCAGGGTTACCCATGTAACAAATTTTACACCAATGACTCCTAAACCAGATGGCTTTAGGGCACTAGGTGTGAAGACACCCCTACGAGTTTACTGACTCGAGTAATAAAGGCCACACTTTGAGACATGTTAGGCGGTCTACTTTATTTGATCTTCGCCTGTACTTGTATAAGATTCATTTTCTTTAGGCTCTAAATTACCCGTGTTGCGAGTGTTGGGCCGTTGACTCCCAAACCAGACGACTTTAGGGAACCAGGTGTAGAGATATGCCTCAGGCTTAATTACTCGAGTAACCTAGGTCACGATTCGGATCTACTCAGGTTTTACTTTTTTCTTCTTGTAATGCTCGTTTTCTTTGGCACTAGGTTACCCATGTAACGAGCGTTGGGTCGTGACTCCGAAACCAGATGGCTTTAGGGCACGAGGTGTAAAGGCCACGATTCGAGACATTAGGCTGGATATTAATTGTCATCTTTGTCGCTATAGTTTCATACCCCATAACAAAGAGTTATGGCGATCGCAAAGTGCAGACATGCATATGAGGTCAAGTTTGTTCCAAAAAGTTCTATAAAATAGGATGTCGTGCCTATTCAAAAGGTTAAATTGTCTTAATTCTCTAATTGTTCCCATGATTTTTGCTCGACGGACGCTTATTGGAATTAATCTAATTCATAACAAGTTAAGCAAATATATTCTCTTTTTACAACTTGTTCCTAAGATTCTAACGCAACATGTATACCCTTGCCAATGCATTTAACTGGAAATTAAAAGCACATAAAGAGATAAAAGAGTCATACCTTATCAGTGGATCGCAGTACTCTAAGAAAATTATGATTGGAAAAGACCGATTGATTATATCGGATCGCCAATAATGGAAGCTTTGATGATGACGAACAATGCTGATGGTACCGACTGGTGCATTTTCATTGGATGGTTGATAAATTCCCCAGTATTGAGTTGTCACAATTTTTGAAATTGCTCCAGTCTTGTTGTTAGGATCCCAACATCAGATTGTCGTTGATTCTAAACTTGCCCCAGTCTTACTTGTCATATGGGGTAATTACTTTGTAGTATGTCTGACCGATGGACTGATAAGATGCCGAGATTGCAAGAGTCTTTTTCCTCATAACCCACATGGTGAACCGGTAGTGGATTTTTGACATTTGATTTGCCCCAATCCTCGTTTTAACTTGTAGGCGCAATTGGCTTTGATGATTTTCTTCTTATAATTTGATGAAGGTTTCAGATTGAGGATATCAGCTTTTTAAATGCCTTTGCTGATGATCATACTTGATATATCGATGTGTTTGTTATTTCAACTTTGATGATTGATATCGAGATGCATTCGGACTCCAATGAATTGGATCTAAGAGCTCAGCTTGGTTGGTGATGTAATGCCTTCAACCGGATTTGGTTTGATCTGTGAGGTTTAATCCGTGGCCTTTTGCTCAGGGAACATGTCGTCGGGTATGAGATCGACTTTGCCCTGATCGTAGCCCATGTGTTTTAATGGGTCAAAGGAGATCAAGTCTTCTTGCACTTCAGGAGTGATGAGCTGTTGATAGATTGCATCTTATGATGATTGCTATTTCATCCCTATAACTAGTTATTTTGATGTATCGTTGCCTCTTCCTTTCTAAGACTTGTGCCAGATTTGATGGAATGACATTAAGGTGTCGTTGGGTCCTCTTAACATGGGTCATCGAACTTTGAGTGTCTTTATTGGATGTAGGCTTTTCAAGTTTGGCCTTCACGAATTGACTCCCACGCTAGAGGAATATGAGCTCCTCACGGGTTTGACATTAGATCTGCCCTGTGGCAGGATAGCCATTAGTGACATGAGAAGGGTCTGAGATGCAGAGTCATCACTAAGGAGATTACTGCGAGGTATGTGGTGTCCCTGGGCTTTTTGATCGATCGCTTCGATCGACTGGACAACTATGACCAATATTCAGGAGACTTCATCATCCCTGCAGATGAGTGGCATTTTTCACGAGTGGACGTTCTGTTAATGTGCATCACAACATATTTGTACATGCCACTATATATTGACCACTTTGATACTGGCTTGATGGTAGTGGTTCGTGCTCTCAGACAGGGTTGTACTATCCTGCCGATGATATTAGCCGAGACCTTGAGGTCGGCTACATTTTGCAGTACCCATCCAGAGGGGTTTTTTAGGGGCAGCACCATTTTACTGTACGTGTGGTTCATGACACATTTGAGTTCTATCAGCACTTTCAGACTTCATGGGTATTGCTTTACCCATTAGATAGCCATGTCCTATTCTATTTGGTCGTCAGAGTGCACAGACGCGGCATCTTGGTTGGCATTTTTGATGGCGATTGATCATCAATTTTTGATCTTGCCTTGCTAAGGGTTTATCTCTCCTTACAGCTTCATCACTCATGCAGACGGTATGGATTACTTGCCCTTGGCAGGTTTGGGAGGGGTGACCACATATCATCCGTAGACAGTCATGGGCCAGTTTGGTTAGTTTCAGAGCATCCTTCACTTTGAGGGGCTATAAATTAGTGAATATCAGCTTCATCTTTGTCGTCAGCTGACCTGGTCAGGACTTATATGTGTTGGACTCATGGGTGATGATTGACTTCTCTACTAGCCATCCGAATCATTCTCCAAAGTATTCGGCATGGTTGGAGGCTCATATTGCACTGGTTGCAGTCATTCACTCATCTCTGAGCGTTGATTCAGACGAGGAGGAGCCTATAGAGTATCCTGATTCTCCCACGGAGGATGATTTGTTTACTGGTTTGACAACATCCTTGGTTAATGACCCACCGAGCATTCTGATTGGGACCGATCCAACTCTTATTAGTTCACTAGCTCAGATGACCTTTGAGAGGGATCAGGCTAGGGCACTGATGTTGACCACCCTTTTTGGTAAGGATGCCACTTTTACTGATAGAGACGAGACTCGAGCTACTAGGGACGCAACATTTGTTGAGAGAGATAAGGCTTGATCTACCCGAGATGCGGCTTTCGCTGAGATTGAGGAGGCTTTGGTCGCCCGGGATGCGGCCTATATTGAGAGGGACTAGGGCATAGCTACCCGAGATGTTTATGTTGTGGACAGCACTGCACTCAGATCATATACACATAGCTTGGTTACAGACATGAGTGCTTTCATAGATGGCCATAACAGTACTATGCAGCTGGCCATGGATATTCTAGCTCTTATGGAGACTGTGGGACATGAACTTACAACTGCTTCTCCATCTTCTGAGAGGGATGCCATGTTGGCACTCCTATCCCATTTATTCACGGGTTCATAGACTAACTTTGTTTTTCCTGCACATACTAGATCAGCCATTTTTGTCATGTATAGGATACATTGTATACATCAAACAGTATTATATAGAAGAGAAATATATTTTGATTCACTTCCCTATTGGATATGTATTATCATTGCTGATTGATTACCATGACTTGCTGTTTTGATGTATTATGAGTTTTTCCTTAATGGATTGACATTGAGATGTCGGAGAGTATCTCAGCAGGGCCTGTTGACCAGGGAGACTTGATAGTATTTTTTATATGGTTTTGGTGTCTTGGGACTGGTTTTTATTGGTTTTTTGTTTTTTCTTGAAGGTCAGACCGCACCATGAATGGTTGCCTACGTACCCCTAGGTTGAGGGAGATCAGGTCATTCGTAGTTCGAGTTTTGTCTGAATGGTTTGAGAAATGTTTCTTTTGATTTTGAATTCAGTTTGATGGGTTTTTTGAATTTTTGTTTGGTTTGATCACGCCTTGAATGGATGCCTACGTACTCCCAGGTGGAGGCAGATCAGGTCATTTGTAGTTCAGGTTTTTTGATTGATTTAATTTTTTTGATTTTTGATTTTTTGATTTTAATATCCACATGCATGAAACATAAAAAGCTTAAGGCTAATAAAGTGATAACGTCCCAACATCTCCTCTAACTCGTAACTTTCCTCTGGATCTACGTCTTTTGGCTAGCTGAGGTTTGATAGTCCAGTTGTCAGTGGTTATGTTACCTTCGAGGCTCGTGATAGAGGTTACCTCTTGGTTCTGAAGATCTTCAATCATGGCCGTAAATTGATCGTTTTTTGATTCAGCATATCCCTTAAGGAGGCTCAAATTAGACTCGTCGCAAAAAGGGATGAACTCTTGATTCCTCGATTGGTTGGCTTCCTTGAGAACTTCACCACCTTTTTCTTCATCTATTCTTTCACCTTTCTCATAGGTTTGAGAGGATTTGAGTATGAATTCACTCTCGAACTATTGTTATATTTCTCGCAAGGAACTTTCCTATTTGGCTTCTTCCATTCTAGGAAGGATCAATATTTCCTCTTCATCATCCAGGAGGGTAAAATCAAGAATGTGGTTGCTGGCTTTGGCAACAAGATATTTGATGGTGGCGGATGAATTTCTTTAGAGGACTCTCTTGTTTCCTCTGTCATTCCCAGCATTAAGATCAGTCCACCTTGTGTTCTACCAGGATTGGTGCTCACGGGCGTCACCTCCTTTGAACTGCCAGTCTCGATTGGACATATTAAGCTTTTTATTTTCCTTTTGCTCTTTCTAGTCATGGGGACTTCAATAATCAGTTCTCCATTTTCATTGCGATCCTGAATTTTATGCTTTAGAGACTATCATTTCTCAGTTGCATGTCCAGGTGAGTTAGAATGGTATAGAAATATCTTGGTGGAATCATAACTTTTCATCTCGGGCTTGGTAGGAGGCAGCAGCTCAGTAATCTTTTTCTGCGCAACCAATAATGCTAACATATTTTCCAACGAGTCCCCCAAAGTAGTAATTACCCTTCTCCGCCTACTCTCCCTGGCTCTCGGTGTTGTAGGATTTCGAGGGTTTGCCAGTGTTTGGAATGTTACTTGATATTTCCTATTTGGGAATTTACATTCCTCCGGACAATTTTTCCTTTGGCAAGATCTTCTAGTAAATTTATCATTCCACCTTTCTCGTCCATTTAGCATGGTTTCATCTTCTTTATTTACCTGGTTGATCTTGAAGGGAGATAGACTTATATACTAAATAACCTCCTTTTTCTCTTGGCTTTATAATAGTTGAGTGAAAAGCTACCTTGTATCTTGATGTTGGCGCACTATCAAATTAGCCAATAGAGCTACTTGATGTTGGATCGTATCCAATTTTTGCATCATTGTCATACCCTCCTCTGAATTTTCCAACTCTAGGATATTTGTTCTGTTCCTTTGGGGGTATTCCTCCATCATTCGTATGTATTTATGATTTTGACACATTTTGATGCTTCCTAACCCGATCATGTTCCTTTCTCCGTATCATGCTGTAACAGAAGGTTGGTGTTGACATTTGGATGATCAGGTTGTTGGGCCACAACTTTGCCGCTTTCGATCAGGTTTTGGATTTTTTATTTTAAGGACTAACAATCTTGTGTATCGTGTCCTGAAGACCCTGAATGGTAAGAACATCTCTGGTTTGGATTGTATCTTTTGCTTCTTGGATCCAGAGGTGGAGCCAGTTCTGTAATTTTCTTCTGCATGATTAATAACTCCAATACATTTTCCAGGGAATCGCCTAGTGTGAACACCCAATTTTCTGTTCTCTCAAATTTTCTCTTTCTGTCCTGGCCTTGGTTGAATACGATATGTTATTGAAATGACATATTGCTTTCCCTCTTCCAAATGAGGGGACTATGGTTGGGTCTCCTCGCTTGCCCCTGTAAAACAAGGAATACTTCTTCATTGCCTTTCTTGGGTACCCTCATGGGAGTGTTCGCATAGTTGCCATACTGTATATTCTCCGCGACTACTTTTAAGGCAGTGAGATCTTTAATCTTGCCTGCTTTCAAGCCCATCTCTGCCATTTCGCCATGTTTAATCATCTCTGAGAATGACTTTCCTATTCCATCTAGGATCCTCTCATAGTAAGGTGCATCTTCGATGTCTATGAAAGTCATCAATATTTCAGTTTCTGTCAAAGGCGAGCTGACCTGTGCTGCCAGACGTCTCCATCTTTGGACGTATTCTCGGAAAGATTCATTATTCTGCTTTTTGGCTTTAGTCACTTGGTATCGATCCAGTGTCATTTGTGACTGGAAACTGTATTGATTTAAGAAGGCATGAGCTAGCTCTTCCCAGTTATGGATTTTTTGCATTGTCAAGTCAGGTGTACCATGCTCTGGCTTCTCCAGTTAGGCTTTTCTGAAATAACTGCATTCTCAGCTTCTCATCCTCTACATAGGATCCAAGTTCTCTAATATATACCTTCAGGTGGGTATAAGGATCTCCCATCCCGTTGTATCTTTCAAAATCTGGGACTTGGAACTTGTCTGGATAACGAGCCCCTGGAAAAATACAGAGATCCGAGTAATTAACACTTCCATAGGTTCCAGTTCCTTTTATTGAACGAATGGTTTCTTCTATTTGTTGGACTTTCCTTCGGATATTGCCAGTTTCCTGATCTTCCCCGAGATTTGTGATTTCAAGGGTTTTGTTGGTTCTTTAACTGGATTGAGTTTTAGAGATCTAGACTTCCCCCTTTTTGTCTGCACTTTGATTGCCACCCTATGAGGAGGACTCTGTTTGATTGGGCATTGCCTGGCCCTGAGTGCTTTTACTTTGTTCTTTTAGGAGGATAGCCAACTCTGTTATTTGATTCTTAAGTCCCTCAAACTCCTTTAGAGATACGGGACCTAATTCATGTTGGGCACTTTGCACCATATCGGTGGATAGGCTTTGTGCTTTCTTAGATTTCGATCTGGCAATGGGACCAATCTTTCCTACGAGAAGAGTAGGTAGTTTAATCTTAATAAGCATTAATAACATGTGTTGATGCAATGTATTAGTTTTATATGGGGTTTTAATATTTTCATGCAAAACAAACGTTAGTTGTTTTGATGACAGGATGATAGGATTTGATATCTGTACAAAAATAAGATTGACGGGAAATAGAATCTACATTTACATTTTATTTTATTTTCCATTTCTTTACATTTACATGTAATCGTAATTTACATTGAATCGAACTTTACATGGAATTGAAAGGGAAAGGTATGAAGAGACTCCCCTTCACGTTTGGTTTATTAGAGGCTGACCTATTTGAGGCTACTCTCACGGTTTTTCGGCATGAAGGTCCCCAGATCATCGCAATCTACTAGAGGGGAAATTAAACTGATATTTTAATTGGAGCGGATATGAGTGGTGCCTTTCCTGAGCCTCAAAGGATTAGTCTCGTTTGAGTCCAATAATCAAACACTGACGGGTTCGCCTCCTGGTGGAGGAATCACACAGCATACATTCATATGTCTCACCGTATGAAATGAGGACATTTGTGCGAAGCACTAATATAAAGAAGTAAAGCATTCATTCACATCCATTTAATGTAAAACACAGCATCCACACATACGCAGATTTAAAAGGGAAATTTTGAAAAGATTTGATCTCGGCCTAACCCATCTACTGCCCCCAGCAGAGTTGCAACCTGTCGACGTTGGGAAAAAATCCGATCAACTTCGGACCCGATCTTTCTCTCTTCCTAAGTATTTTGTTTTCTACCCTCATTTGTCTGTTTTATGAAGGGTGAAAAAGGTTTTTTAGGAAAAGGCCAACATATATCATGTCGACGATTTGAACGGTTTACAGAGTCGCTAGTTGGTAGATTTGAAATGGTTTTACCAACTCAACTGAGTTTTGTTTGCAAGTAGGCCCAATTGTTGGACATTGTCGAAACTTGATCTTTGAAACCAAAATTCTTATGTTCGGGGCTTGGTTAAGTGCGGGGAAGGTGTTAGGCACCACCCAACTCCCGTGAAACACGGTACCGCATCTTTTCAATATTTCCCTTTTTATTTGCAATGTGTGTGTGGATGCTGGAAGAAATTGGGTCTACGTTTGTTTGTTTTGAAAGTATTGTCATACTTCGTTGAACCTATATACGAAGGGTTTGATTTTATTTGCAAAAGTCCCTTTTTTAGACAATATATGAAAATGATGTTTTGAAAGGTTGGTTTTAAAATCCTTACACTTACGTAGGAATTGAAGCATGTTGGTACTTCCATTTTATGCTTTTTAGCCATCGGCTCGATTTGGATGGTGATTGTCGGGCTGCGTAGCATCCTCGACCACAAAATATAGACGAGTGCCGGTCTTCTCATGGGCATGACAACCATTGGAGTGACTCTAGTATGACAAAATATTATTTCATTATGTTTGAGACCTTAAACCCGGATAATCGTTTTAAGGTCTTTCGGATGTACATTTTTACAAAAAAACTGGCACGGTACATTTGTAATGTGGAGTTTGTCCATCATGGGAATCAGATTATGATCAGTTTGATCATGAATCCCACGATTCCTAGGCTCACAGAAAGAGGCTAAGAAAACCTGCACATCACAGATATTTACAAAAAAAATGTATATTTACATCCAGACGTCGCAAAAACCAAGGATTCATCAATCAAATCCTGGCATGCGCGTAGCCAAAGCTTCTTGTTCCCACTAGATAGAAATCTGAGGATCGCGAGGTTGTTTTCATATTTAACAAAACTAGAAAGAAAGCTAGATTTAAATAAATCTTAGCCACTCTAGCTTCCCGGTTCCGGTTGAACCTATTTTGAACCGTTTGAAAGGTAGAAAGGGCTAGATTCAAATAAATCTAAACCACCAACTTTATATTAAAACAAATTCATATCAAATGAATAATTGAAACAGATCTTTAATCACAATGAATAAAGAATATCTATATATATATATGTAATTATATATATATATATATATATATATATAAGTTGTAAAGGGCGACGAATTTACAATCCCAAGCCCGGACAGAACATGCAAATATATATATATATATATATATATATATATATATATATATATATATATATATATATATATATATATATATAAGCTGTAAAGGGCGACGGATTTACAATCCCAGGTCCGGACAGAAATATAAATATATATATATTTGTAAAAACCGTAAACGAGCCATGGAATAATCCAAGCTTGACAGAATGTAAATATATATATATATATATATATATATATATATATATTTATAAAAGCTATAAAAGAGCCACATAATAATCCAGGCTTGACAGAATGTAAGTATATAAATATATTTATAAAAGCTGTAAAAGAGCCACAGAATAATCCAAGATCAACTGAAATATAAATATTAATATATACGGTTAGTATATATATTAAAGCAATAAAGGCCATAAATTAGCAATCTAGGCCAAACGAAGTTAGAAAAATTTATATATATATATATAGTTATAGTTATATATATATATAGTTATATATATAAAAGTAGTAACTGCCACGGATTTGCAATCCGGGCTTGGCAGAATGTAAAATTAGTATATATATATATATATATATATATATATATATATAGTCAGTTATATATATATAATAAAGCTAAAAAGGCCACGAATTAGCGATCCAGGCCAAACAAGTTAGTACGTATATATATATATATATATATATATATATAAGCGAGTAAAAACCACGGATCGATGATCCAGGCTGTGCAAATGCAAAAAAAAATGTATATATATACTAAAATATACTAAAAAAGTAAGCAAAAACGGCCACGAAATTGAGTTCCGGGCAAAATCAAAAGATGAAACTTTACGTGCACATGTATAAATACGTAATGAAGTAGGAAACGATTTCTGATCGTAAAAATACTTATAGTAGACTGCTACAACGGCTTTTTGCCACTTGGTAGGCTTCAAATGGACGTTTCCACCGGTTATTTTTTGGTATGTTGTAGAATATACGTATACAAACGTGTTAGAGTAATAAAATCTATGTTTGGAGTACTAGAAGTCGGACTAAGAAACGAAATAGGCGGAGTTTCAGAGCGTTTTCCTATTTTTTTCTCTTTTTTTGGGCAAGGGGTGGGTTATATTTAAAGACACGATGGTTGCGGGTCTACCCGCGGTAGCCGTGGGTCTCCCTATGGCTGTTTGTGGTGGGCCCCACCTGGTGGGTCCCGTTATCTCGAAGTACGTGCACTCTGACCAATGTGTAGTCTACTTGAACCTTCATAATTTTTGATCCGGGAGTCCGTTTGAGGCGTGCTATACCTTTTCAAAAATCCCTTTCCGAGAGCGATACAATGACATGAGACTTAAACTTTTTTGAATCCAGAAAAATGGGTTTTTAGACAGATCTTCGTTTTTTCGCAGTTTATCCGTTGAGCTGTATTGTGCTGTTTTCACTCGGAATTGATGTTATGGCTCTTTTTGACCTTTATTACATCAATTTGGCTTTCTTTTTACTGATTTGGCTTCAAGTTGGTAAAATGACAATTCTTCCCCTCCAGGTGTTGCCTCCAAGTTTGACATGGTTTTCTACTGTTTCTCGGGATCGTCTGCGAGGTTTTGATCCTAGCCGACTCTGTTCTTCCTCTGGGTATCTCTGAGGTTGACTTGGTCTCTTAGGGTTGTCTCTGGGGATGATTTTATGCTTTAGGATAGTCTTTAAAGGTTGATCTGGTCCCCTGGTGTCGTCGTCGGGGCTGTTGTACGTCTTGGGTTTGTTTCCGGGGTTTGACTTGACATCCCGGTGTTGCCGGAGTTTGACTTGACATCCCGGTGTTGTCGGGGTTTGACTTGACATTCTGGTGTTGATGTCGAGGCTGAGTTTAATCTCCCGGTGTTACCATCGGGGCTTCTGTACCTCCCGGGGTTGTTGCCGGGTTCTTGTTTGTTGTTGTAATCCTCCGGGGTTATTCTCTAGAGTGGAAAAAGACGTCTTTGGCCTCCTATATTGTTAGTAACAGGAAAAAAAAAAATCGAGTGTCTACAGATAGTTCACAATTCATATAATTTAACTAACTCATTAAATTAAAACTTTAACCACAAAATTTTCAGACATCAACTTAATTATTATATTACACTTAATTAAGTTAGTCCACCACAATTCATGAATTATTTATTTAATTTTATAAATAAATAAATAAATCAATTACTTATTTAACCAATATGCACATAAATTAAAATATTTATTTGATTCAATAAATATTTTGAATTACATATAAAAAATCTCAATCGGTACAGGAACGAGGTCGTTCCAAATCCGTTTTCTTCTTTATCTTACGTGCTTAAACTTCTGCTGAACTGAATTTTATTCTGAATTCGTTAACGCTTCTTTTCATAGACTTAAATTTCAACGTTCGTTAACTTTACATTATTAACGTTCTTCATTCATTCGTCCAAAATTCGTTCATTTGAACTTGGAATTCCTTCATTCTTGAGCCTACGACTCACGTTTTCTTACATTCTTATTAAACCCTACTCATTCGGGTTCACTAACTTACTTTCTACATTTCGTTTATTTTTTATGAAATTTTACCATAACTTCGTTATAGGATAATTTCAATCTGTTCTTCATTAACGTTGTTACACTTCTAACCAATCATACATCACAATTGTATATATGATGGTTTTAAACTTGTCCATCAACAACAAGCTATAATTAGATGGTTTAAAATTTGTCAATCAACAACGTTCTTACCACGTTCTTCGTGTTCTTCGTTTATTTTTCGTATTCTTCATTCGTTCTTCATTTTTAATTAATATTTTGATTACGATTTCACTTTTTCATGCATATTAATGTTATAAGTTCGTTAATTCATCCCCATATCATCGGAGAGTTCATATAACTCATCCGAATCGTTTATTAACATTAATAAATTCATAGTTCATATTAAATTTCTTAGAAAAAAAAGATGAAATAAATCTTCAAATTTTCTTGTTACTTACGTATTCCTATGATTCAACCATAGTAATATCATTTCTTAACATATTATACTTCCATTTTCATTAAGCCATATGATTTCATATTAAAAACTTAAAGAAAAATTAGATTAAGGCAAGGTTTTGGATTATCTTTGTTCATTAATCTTCTTCCTTATGGACAAAGCTCGCAAGATTGCTAGCTTTTCCTCTTCCTTTTCTTCCTTTCCCCATCCGAATTCTCTCTTTTCTCTCTCAAGTGTTGGTTGAATTTTTCTAACTAAATAAATGAGCTTAAGGCTTGGTTTTATAAGCTTTGCAAGGTTAGGGGTGTTTTGGTCATTTGGCCAAACCGCCTTACTATTCCACCTCCTTACTAGTCCCGAAGCTTCTCCTGGAAGCTTCGTTGTTCCGTCTTTCGGAATTCGTTTGATAGTTTTTGTAACGAACAAGATTTTTGTATTTGATTTTAAATATTTATTGAATTAAATAAATATTTTCGTTGATTTATTTTGATGGGATTGTTGTGGATCAATTTCATTAAGTTTTATATATTAATTAAATTATTGTTGGATAATTTTATAGTTCAAAGTTTTAATTTTATTGGGATAATTAATTAAATGAGTTGTTAAATAATTATTATGTTGTTCTAATTAAATTTAATAATTAATTAGAGATTTAATGAGTTGTTATAAATAATAAATAAGAATTATAATTATGTGGTAATGTGATTTAATGAGTTATATTAACTTTAATTTAATTAAATTTAGATATTAGAAGTTGATTAATTAAGGTGTGACAAATAAACTATATGATAAATGAGTTATTAAAATAAATTAAAAAGGAACCTTTTAAGGGCTAGCCAAACATGGCCTTTAGAACATGGGATCAGTTGAAGCCATGATGAGCTTAACTGATACCCACGTTATATCAGTTATACGTATATTATACTTATGCCTTATGTTAGTTTATTTGCAAAGCTTAAGTCTGGGAAAAACAAAACAGAGAAAAAAGAGGGAGATTGAAAAAATGGATATTGAAGAAGAAGATTTAGAGAATTAAGGAGGAGTGTTCTATCATCTTGCTTAATCTAAACAAGAAATCAAGGGTAAATTCTTAATCTCAAGCCTTAGTTTGTGTTCTTCATAGTTTACATGAAAATTTTATTTTTAAGTTCTCTATAATTGAGTTTTCATGGTGGAATTATTGAGAAATTGTTTATAGTTGTTATTAAGTATGCATAATCTATTATATGATGTTTATAAACAATTTTTGTTTAATTAATTCATGAAATTATGTTTAAAAAGGAAAATTTGAGTTTATAGTGAAAATATACGAATATGGTTTATACGTATAAAAATTGATGCTTAATTTGTATGTTAATCTGTAAATTGATGATTGATTATGTTTATACATTAAGAAACGAAAAGAATACAATTTGAATGGACTAATTTGGTTTATTAACGAATCTGTGGTGATTGGATTCGCTAAATATGTCTAATAATGAAGAAAAGACAAGAACTTAGAATTTATGGGTTTAAATTTAGTTGTTTAAGTAATTTATGTTGTTAAATCATGATATGATTGTTGTATTATATTTTAGTAAAGTTTTTGTCTCATGTGTATGATTAATTTGTTGTTTGAGTGAAGTTTTTGTGTTTATTTTGGCTTCGTTTGGTGTTCATCACGAACTGCAGGAACTGAATCTACGACGTAGCGCTGCAATGCCTCTTAGAAGGATATTCGGAACACTGCAGCGCCGTAGCGCATTGTTAAATGGCCGCGCCGCAGCGCCTGCAGCACCGGCTACTAGGCCTTTGGGCCGCGTAGCAGTGCCGGTTGGCAGTTTTGCCCAAAAAATCTTATTTAATTATTTAAGTCCATAAAATATAATTGTAACCTAGTCTAATAAACATAAAAATATATTAATCATATAATGAGATGTTAAAACAGATTAGTAACATGTCAATGACGATTTTAAGTGATTAATTGATAAGTTGAATGTGTACTTAAACTCATTGTTTGTGAGGTTTGATAATGTGTTTAAGAGTTAAGGTTTGTGTATGTGGTTAGTATAACCAGATTAAGAGCTAAGTTAAGTTAAAAGAAAATATACTCATGATGCTAATTATGTTATAATTAATTGGTATTGTTACATTAAATGGTATGTAGGGTTAATTGGACAACGTGAATTGTAATTTATAGCTTACGCACGAGGCAAGTTTCCTTACCCTATCTTGATTACAATTATGCAAGTTCCCTAACCCTAAACTTTCATTGAGCAAGTTTGTCGATGTCGGGAAAATTTTGTGGACAGATCTTCCTTTCCCTAATTTAATTGTCTTCTACCCTTTATTTGTCTTATCTGTTTTATGAAGGGTGATTTTTTGAGGAAAAGGCAAACATGTGTCATATCGACGATTTGAAAGGTTTACAGAGTCGCCAGTTGATATATTTTGAAATAGTTATACCAACTCAACCGAGTTTTGTTTGAAAAGTTTGTAAATAGGCCCAATTACTGGACACTTTCAAAACTTGGCCTTGGAAATCGAGGTTCATAAGGTTCGGGGGCTTGGTTAAGCGGGGGGAAGGTGTTAGGCACCCCCCAACTTCAGTGAAACACGGTTACCGCATCTTTTCAATTATTCTTTTTTATTTGCAATGTGTGTGTGTATGTTGGAAATAATTGAGCCTACGTGTTTGTTTTGAAAGTAGTGTCGTGCTTCGTTGGACCTATATACGAAGGGTTTGATTTGTTTTGAAAAGTCCTTTTTAGACAAGATATAAAAATGACATTATGAAAGATGATTTTCAAACCCTTTCGTTCGTACAGGAATTAAAGCCTTTTGATACTTCCATTTTTATTTTATTCGGCATTCGGCTTGATTTGGATGTTTATTGTCGGGATGTGAAGCATCCTCGACCACATAATGTATACACAAGTGTCGGTCTTCTTGTGGGCATGAAAGCCATCAAAGTGACCCTAGAACTAGAAATTACGTTTCACTATGTTGAGACCTTAAATCCGACTAACCGTTTTAAGGTCCATCTGATTTACATTTACAAGAAAAACTGGCAGGATGTATTTACAATGCGGAGTTGTCCATCGTGGGAATCGGATTTAGATCCGTGTGGTTGATCATTAATCCCATGATTCCTAGGCTCATAAAAAATGATCAAGAAAGCCTGCATAGCAAAGATATTGACATATAATGCAAATTGTACTCACGTCGCAAAATAAAGGATTTATTAGTTAAATCCTTGCATGCGTGTAGCCGAAGCTTCCCGTTCCCACTAGATATTAATCTAGGGTCGCGTAGTCGCTTGATTATTTACAAAACTAGAAAGAAAGCTAGATTTAAATAAATCTTAGCCATTCTAGCTCCCTGATTCAGGTTTGACCGATTTTGAACCGGTTTAAAGTTAGAAAGGGATAAATTTAAATGAATCTAATCCACAACATTTACATTAGCGCAGATTCATATCAAATGAATATTTAAAATAGATATGTAATCACATTGAACGAAGAATATATATATATATATATATATATATATATATATATATATATATATATATATATAAAAGCTGTAAAGGGCCACAGATTTTCAATTCAGGCCCGACTAAGAAATGTAAATATATATATATATATATATATATATAAAAGTTATAAATAGCCACGAATTTCCAATCCAGGCTAGACTGAGAAATGTAAATATATATATATATATATATATATATATATATATATATATATATATATAAGCTAAAAAAGGCCATGAATTAGCAATCCAGGCCTGATTGAATGAAATGTTAATATATACAGTCATTATATATATATATTAAAGCTGAAAAGGCCACGAATTAGCAATCAATGCCAAACAAGTTAGTATAAATATATATATATATATAGTTATATATATATAATCGATAAAAAGCCACGAATTAGAAATCCAGGCATGACGGAATTGAATGTTAGTATATATATATAGTCAGTTATATATATATTAAAGCTAAAAAGGCCACGAATTAGCAATCCAGGCCAAACAAAATAGTATAAATATATATATATATATATATATATATATATATAAGCGGTAAAAAGCAATGGATTAGCAATCCAGGCTGTGCAAGCAAAGAAAAACTTATATATATACTTTTATATACTAAAAAGAAAGCTAGAATGGTCATGGATTTGAAATTCGGGCAAAACCAGAAGCTATAACTTTATATGTACGTTGACATATGTATGATAAAGTAGTGAACAACTTCTAATCATAAAAGAACTTAGAATGGGCAGCGTTACGGGCTTTATGCAACTCAGAGGGCTTCAAAAATCCGTTTCCACCGGTTAAAACTTGATATGTTCATAGAATATGCGTATGCAAACGTATTGGAAGAATAAAATTGAAGTTTGGAGTAATAGAAGTCAGAATAAAGGTCGAAATGGGCAGAGTTTCTCTGTTTTTTTCTATTTTTTTCTTCTTTTTTTGCAAGGGTAGGGAGTCTTATTTATAGACCAGATGGTAGCTGGTGTACTCACGACAGTCGGGGTTAGAGGCACGGCTCCCCGAGTGGGCCCCGCTTTCGTGGGTCCCTTTGTCTCAAAGTACGCGCACTCTGACCAACGCGATGTCTGATTCGAACCTTCATAACTTTCAATCCGGGAGTCCGTTTGAGGTGTGCTATACCTTTTTGGAAAGCCCTTTTCGAGAGATACATAATGATATAGGATTTGGCTTTTTTCGAATCAAGGAAGATTAGTCCATGACCAGATCTTTATTTTTTCGCAGTCTATCCGTTAAGCTGTATTGTGCTGTTTTCACTCGAGATTGGTGTTATGGTTCTTTCTAACCCTCATTGCATCAATTTGGCTTGCTTTTGACTTGATTTGACGTTAAGTCAGTAAAATGACCATTTTGCCCTTCTAGTGGTTGTCTCCAATATAGAAACAGTTTTTGACTATTTTCTCAAGGTTGTCTCCGAGGTTTTATCCCAGCCGACTCTGTTCTTCCTTAGGGTTATCTCCGAGGTTAACTTGGTCTCCCAATGTTGTCATCGGGGTTGAATTTGATCTCTTAGTGTTGTCGTCGGGGATGAGTTGATGCTTCGGGGCTGTCTCCGAAGGTTAATTTGGTCTCCCAGGGTTGTCGCCGTGGTTGTTGTATCTCTCGGGGCTGTCGTTGGGGCTGTTGTATCTCTCGGGGTTGTCGTTGGGGATCTCCTAGGGGTTGTCATTGGGGCTTGACTTGATATCCCGGTGTTGTCATCGGGGTTGACTTTGATATCCTGGTGTTGTCATCGGGGTTACTGTTCCTCCAGGGGAAGCTTATCTTGACATCTCGGTGCTGTCATCGAGGCTGACGTAGATATCATAGGGTTGTCACTTGGGTGATTGTAGTTGATTTGGACTTTTAGGGTTGTCTCTAGAAGGTAAAAGATAGTTTTGCCCTCTTGTAGGGTTAGTAACAGGAATGTAAAATTCTGAGTGTCTATAGATGCCCCTCTTTATCATGTTTATGCAATGCAATGAAATGAACAAGATAAAGACTGATAGACACTGGAAATATGACACATGCGAATGTAATACAATGCACGGTATGCCATGTTATGAATGTTATATGCTCTTGTTGTGTTAGCTGCCACGACATTCTATAACTGACTATTCCCACCACTCCTGTTGCGGATGACTTTGTCCATGATAGCTTTCACTGAACTCTCTTGACGCCTGCTCGGATGGTAGTTTGCAATGTTTGACCATCACAGAACCTTTTCGATGTCTACTCAAACGGTAGTTTACATTGGTCGGCTGAACCATCGAACCTTCTCGGTGTTCCATCTGGGGATTTGTATAACAGATTCCATCATTTGTTCTCTCTGGGGAAAATTTTCTCCATGGTTCTTATGATCGAATATCTCTTGATGCTGCGCTAGAGTTGACGCCAATGGTTTGCAATGCCAGATACTCTGACCTTTGTTGAAGCAGTTATCAATGGCTTTCATCACCGGCTCATTCCCAATGTTGCGCTGGAGTTGTCGCTAACGATTTGCAATGTTAGATACTCTGACTTTCGATGAAGTAGTTTTCAACGACTTTCACCACCAGCTCATTCCCGATGTTTTGTTGGAGTTGTCGCCAACTATTTGCAATGTCAGGCCTAATTGGTCTCGACGTGGACGTATCTTTCCCAATACCATTTTGGAGTTGTCGCCAACAGTTTACAATGTCAGTAAATCTGACCCTCACTGAAGTAGTTTTCAACGGCTTTCACCACCAGCTCGTTCCCGATGCTTCATTGTAGTTATTGCCAATGATTTTCAATGTCAGACCTAATTGGTCTCGACATGGGGGTATCTTTCTGATTGGTCATACCCTTAGACTAATTTGGATACTTTGACACATTCAAAACCCATTGTTCACAACGCCAGACCTTTTCGATGCCTTGACAGAGGCAGTTTTTTGCAATTATCATCATCGACATTCCGAATACCACATCATGGCTTCTACCAATGGATTACAAGAAGTTTCTTCCTTCATCATGAGTTTAACGCTTAGAATCAGGGTTTCAGGCAATTTCGCTCAATCGCGTAGCAATTTTTTCCTTGATTTGACTTTTCAGCTTCTATAAATTCTTCTTTAACTTCAATTTAACCGAATCAGAGGGGGTGAGACCCACCTTAGGGAGCCGCATGTCCACTTGCGGTTGCTGCAAGTGGAGTGGCTACTCCCTACGAGTATAACTTGGCCCCCGTGACTTTCATAATTCATTTTCAAGTTTGAACGATAAAGAAAATTCGAGATTTTTTCATCAGATCTACTGAATTTGGCCTATTTTTTCCAAATTTCATCAACATACAATCGTTCTGCACATCTCTGGTAACGTTTACATCCTTTCTTTTCAAGTTTTGATCGTTAGAACGTTAGATTTCATATAGTATGCTTCTAAACACAATATAGCAAATATGCATGCTTATATAACTTGATAAAAAATTTTAGACTTAGTAAATATATATATTTTACTATGCTGAATGTTTTGATGTGAAAATTTTAATTTCTGAGACAGTCATTTGGCGCTCTTTTTGGCCAATTTACTCATCCTATTTGAGGACAAATGAGCCTGGATTTTCAACTAAAAATACACATGGAAATTTAGCTGCCATGGGGAGTTTGATTTTGATTTTTTTAATATATTCAAACTGTTCATGTTTTTGGGTAGGTGTGCTACTGAATGACCACCTAGTCATGCTTATGTGCATGCGGACAGTCCATTTTACAAAGTAGACTCTGGCAAAAAAATTTCAAAAGTCTGAGCATTTAATGAACATACAATTTTAACTCTACTGGGGATGTATGTTAACTAGTACATGCTTTAGGACTTAAAATATGCATGAAGCAATGATTTAATTTTAATAAGCCATAAGTTCAAGGCTTACCTCACCCTTTCTAAGGTGATTTGGAGACTTTGTCCAGGTTATAGAGCCACATAGACCAGGCATTGCTAGTAGGGTCTCTGCAGGTGTGAGATAGAGGAGAGCTACTGATGTTCCCCAGCCTCGTCCAGCCCGGTCGCCTCGCCATTTCTCTAAGCCTGTGATTCGTCCGATCCAGGCTGAGAGGTCGAATGATGTGAACGACGAGGATGCCCTATTTACGGATCATGTTCCAGCTTATGCTCTACGTAGGGAGCTTTCAGCCATCATTGTACTGCTTTCGGAGCTTTTGGGTGATTTGAGACGCCATCCCTTGATATACCTTCACGCCAATGAGGTGATTAAAGTTTCCATTCATTCTAGATGTTTTTTTCTTTTGCCATTGTAGGGATCATGTTTAATCTGGACTTGCTATTTGATGCAGGTTCCCGACTTTACGCAGCCCAGGGGGAACTGGTTCAACATTTATTCTTTATATCATACTCTGCATCCGGAGTATCAGGCCATCGTTAACACTTGGGGTTTCGAGGCCTTCTTTTCTATTCTTTCCTGTCGTTGTGCTTGGGGTTATCTGTGGGCATTATCTGAGCGCTGGTTCCACCAGACCAAGTCTCTCCATCTATTGGACTGTGAGGTGATGATGACGTCGATGGACTGGTGGTTCATCATGGGGATAGATTTTGCAGGGGAGCAAGTGCCTTTGGTGGCTGATATTTCACCTGCTGTCGCCAGATTCCTTTTGGGATTTCCTGCGACGGCCATCAAGGGTCGGACTGTCCGTTCTGGTCCCTTGAATGTTGATGCCCAGAGTGGGGCTTTGACTGAGCCTCTGCCTAATGATCAGAGGGTTAGAGATTGCATTCTTCGATGACTATTCTTCGTGATCATCAGGGGTTGTTTCATTACAGACAACTCCTCGACGGTCTCTTTCGCTCTGGTTAGCATTACTCGATACGTGGAGTGCATTAGGGATTTTGATTGGGGCATATTTACCTTTGCCTAATTTTTTTGTGGATTGCTCCTAGGCTCTGAGGGCGTAACGGAGGCTTGGCTATGTTTTTATCCCTTTCTGTTAGTGAGTAATTTCTCTTTCACCTTTCAATTTTCCTCATTTATGTTTATCAATTTTATCACTGAGGTCATTTGATCTTTGCACTTACAGTTTTGGGCATATAAGAGGCTCCCTTGCTTACGCCTAGCCAGTACTTTGGGCTTAGAGACATA
This sequence comes from Panax stipuleanatus, assembly GCA_020205555.1. NCBI lineage: Eukaryota > Viridiplantae > Streptophyta > Magnoliopsida > Apiales > Araliaceae > Panax > Panax stipuleanatus. The sequence continues at coordinate 107,094,104 of CM035115.1, forward strand.
TCCGTGGGGACAGGGTTTGCATCATTCCACTTTGATGGAGGTCCCTATAGCGGAGGGGTTTACCCATTCCCGCTTACAGCTAAAGCTGTTGACTGCCGACTCTATAACATGGGTTCCTTACACCGCAAACTATCTGACAGTCAGGTTTGAGAATGGCTTTCCACTCGGACTGGAGTTTACATTGGCCACTCCTTAGATTCCTTTTTTAGCAGAGGGAGGTTGGGAGCTCTACTTGGGAGAGCGCACTATCAGGAGTGTAACGGGAGAGATCCGTATTCCCTTTGTTCCTCCTACTTGGCATCATTGGCCCTTAACTCAGCCAGGCACAGATATTCCCCTTGTGGGCATAGATGGTTTTACCCTGTTAGAGGGTCCTCACAGCCAGGAGGCATTTCATCATTGGTGGAGTCCTCGCACTATTGGAGCTTATACTCGTGCTACCCAGTTTATGGCAGACATGGTGCCAGGGTCTGTTATGATGACAGACTGGATAGCTTACCTCAAAGAGCCTACTCATTTAGAGCAGATTTTAGGATTGACCAGCGGTTGGATCGGTCTCAGTTTTTCATTAGGCACCTTGGCAGGGATCCTTCAGAGGCAGCTTCGTTTGATCCTTCCAGCTCCTGAGCTGGCCCCTCAGGAGGTCTATATTCTGGTAGTTATACAAGTGTCGATCCTCCTCTGTATCGACCAGACATTCCTACTGGATGAGATTTAGTGACTCAGAAGGAGCTGTAGCAGGTTGATCTCTTGGATACAGATATTATAGATTTCTTTTGATAGCTTTCTCGCTATATCTTTTAATAGGACTCTATTAGATATTGGGCAGCGGTGCCCCATTTCTCATTATATCTTTTGATAGGCCTCTGTTAGTCATTGGGCAGTTATGCCCCATTTCCCTGTACTTTTTATTTGGCATTTTATGAGCAGACAGAGATGAGGCTTTCAGTAGATAATGTATTTTAGAAATGCATGATATTTCATATCTATTGCATCTTATTGTCCTTTATCATTGTTATTATACATGTAGTATGTCATGGATATGTACTTAGACAGGTGAGTTTAGATTTGACCTCTGGATGGTCTCATAATACGGTTCTACAGATGTCTTCATCTACCGTTAGCCGTATCGAGCACCTGTCACATTCTTTGATATCATCTTCTATGAGATCTTGGTATGATAGTTTACCTCCCACAGACAGGGGGACAGTTGATTAGATGCGGGGGCATTCTTTGGCCATTTTAGCTTTTCTGGTCGCATGGGGCTTTGTGGACAGCATGTAATCCTGTTGGATACCAGAGTGCCAAGTTTTCAGAGTTGGCACCCATAAGCTGACTCCTACCCTGAAGGAGAATGAGCATCTCATGGGTTTGACATTAGATCTGCCTTGTGCTAGGATGGCACTAAGTGATATGAGACGTCCGTTCATGACCATTACTGGTCTGAGGCGCAGAGTCATCACTGATGAGATTACGGCGGGGCATGTGGTGTCCCTATACTTCTTGATCAATCGCTTTGGCCGGCTGGACAACTACGAGCAAAATTCAAGAGACTTTATCATCCCTGCAGACGAGTGGCAGTTTGCACGCGTGGATGTTCTGTTGATGTGCGTCATAGTTTATCTGTATATGTCACTTTATATGGACCACTTGGACATTGGCCTGATGTTACTGGTTCGTGCTCTCAGACAGGGTTGTACTATCCTGCCCATAATATTGGCAGAGACCTTGAGGTCTGCCAAATTTTTCCATACCCATCCAGTGGGGTTTTTAGCGGTAGCGCCATTTTGTTGTACGTGTGGTTCATGACACACTTGAGACCCATCGACACTTTCAGACATTATTGGTACTGCTTTACTCATGAGATAGCCATGTCCTACTCTTTTTGGCTGATAAAGTGTACAGATGCGGCATCCTGGTTGGTCCTTTTGATGGCGATCGAGCATCCATTTTCAATCTTACCCTGCTCAGGGCTTAGCTCCCCTTATAGCTTTATTACTCATGCAAACGGTATAGATTATCTGCCCTTGGCGGGTTTGAGAAGGGTGACCACATATCATCCGCTGGCTGTCATAGGACAGTTTAATTAGTTTCAGAGCATCCACCACTTTATGGGGGTTATGGATCAGCAGATATCAGCTTTATCTTTGTTGTCAGCTGACCTCACCAGGACTTATGAAGGTTGGATTCGTAGGGAGAGGGCTGATTTTTGTACTAGCCATTCGGATCGTTCTGCAAAGTATTCTACATGGTTGGAGGCAGGTATTGCATTGGCTGTGATTGTTCACTAAGATTTGAGCATTGATTCTGTTGAAGAGGAGCCTATGGAGGATCCTGATTCTTCCACTGAGGATGATTTATTTGCTGGATTGACAACATCTTTAGTTAGTGATCCCCCCTGAGCATTTCGACTGGGATAAATCCAGCTCTCATAGATTCATTAGCTCGGATGACCTTTGAGAGGGATCAGGCTAGAGCGCTGATGTTGATAGCCCTTTCTGGCAGGGATGCAACTTTTGTTGATAGAGACGAGGCTCAAGCTACCGAGATGCCGCTATTGTTGAGATTGAGGAGGCTTTAGTGGCCAGGGATGCTGCTTTTATTGAGAAGGATGAGACCCTAGCTACCCGGGATGTTTATATTGCTGATAGCACTGTACTAAAGTAATATACACACATCATCATTTCCTATATGAGTGCCTTTATAGATGGTCACAGCAGTATTATGCAAATGGTTGTGGATCTTCTAGCCCGCATGGAGACCATGAGAGATGAGCTTACAGATGCTCCTCCATCTTCTGAGAGGGATTCCATGTTGGCCTTGCTATCCCATTTATTCATGGGTTTATAGAGTAGCTTTCATTTTCCTGCACATACTAGATCAGCCATCTTTGTCATGTACATGATACATTGTATATATTAACCAATATTGTATAGCAGAGAAATATATTTTGATTCACTTACCTGATGGATATGTATTGTCATTGCTGATTGATTACCACTTTTTTCATGACTTGCTATTTTGATGTGTCATGAGCTTTTCCTTGATGGATTGACATTTAGATGTCGGAGAGTACCTCAGTAGAGCCTGTTGACCAGGGAGGTTTGATAGTATTTGAGTTTTATAGGGTTTTGGTGTCTTGGGACTGGTTTTTATTGGTTTTTGTTTTTTCTTGATGGTTAGACCACACCATGAATGGCTGTCTACGTACTCCTGGGTTGAGGGAGATCAGGTCATTCGTAGTTCAGGCTTGGCCAGAAAGGTTTAAGAAGTGTTTTTTTTGGGTTTGAGTTTAGTTCGAGGGTTTTTTTTTTGGGTTTTTGTTTGGTTTGACCTTACCGTAAACGGCTGCCTACGTACTCCCGGGTTGAGGGATATCAGGTCATTCGTAGTTTGTGCTTCTATTGAAAACTTGAACTGATTTGATTTTTTTCATATGACCAGGATGATAGCTTGCCGATGTCTCAGATATAGTACCTTTTCACTGTGTCTGAATTGATGAGCTGGGGAAATTCTTTCCCATCCATTTCTTGCAATCTGATGGCTCCTCCTCTCAACACTTCTTTGACAATGAAAGGGCCTTCCCAATTTGGGGCAAACTTTCTTTTGGCTTCATCTTGATTAGCCAAGACTTTATTCCATACCAAGTTATTTTCTTTGAATTACCAGAGTTAAACTTTCTTGTTGTATGATCGAGCAATCTTTTGCTGATATAACCTCCCGTGGAAAATGGCTGCAGCCCTTTTTTCATCGATCAGAGATAACTAGTGATATCGCTCTTGTAAACACTGGTCTTTGTCCATCTGAGTGTCTATTAACACTCTCAGGGACTCCATTTCTACTTCTATGGGAAGTACTACTTCCATGCCATAGACCAATGAGTAAGGGGTAGCCCCTGTAGAAGTACGCATTAACGTTCTATATGCAAATAGAGTTAGAGGCAATAGGTCAGGCCATCCTTTGTTATTGACAGAATTTCTGCATGATCTTCTTGATATTTTTGTTGGCCGCTTAGACTTCACCATTCATCTTGGGACGATAGATGACAGAATTGAGATGCTTGATATGAAACTTGTTGCATAATTCTCTCATCATCTGGTTGTTTAGATTCTTGGCATTATTTGATACGATCACCTCTGGTTGTCATTATCGACAGATGACATTGTTTATGATGAAACCAGTGATTACCTCTTTGGTGACTTTGGGAAAAGAGGCAGCTTCAACCCATTTGATGAAGTAATCGATCATGGTGAAGATGAATCGATGATCATTGCTGGCTTTGGGTTCTATTGGCCCAATAACGTCCATTCCCCATATAAAAAAGGGCCATGATGAACTCATATTGTGCAGTTCGTTTGGAGGAGCGTGGATGGCATTTCCATGGACTTGGCATTGGTAGCATCTCCTGACGTGATCATCACAGTCAGCTTTAAGCGAAATCCAGTATTGTCCTGTTCTTAATATCTTCTTGGAAAGTAGATGACCGCTCATGTGTGGACCACAGACTCCACCATATACTTTATCCATCAGTCTGGGCTTGATCTTTATCCAGGCATCTTAAAAGGCCTATTCCAGCATCCCTTTTATAGAGTGTGTCTCCGCTCAGATAGAACTTCATAGCCATTTTATGAATCTGCTTTCTTTCATTTTGACTTGCCCTAGCGGGTGTAGATCCATCTCAGAGATATTCTTTTATATCTTGATACCAAGGCTGTTTGATAGGAGGTATTTCATCTGATACTTCTCCAATGTAATTTTGATATGATGGGGCCTTTTGGCTTGTGAATTTGATGTTGGGAATTCCCATCCAATAAGATATGTGGATCAAGGAAGCCAACGTTGCCAATGCATCAGCGAAGTCATTCCTACCTTGAGGGATGTGGATGAAGGTTATCTCTTCAAACTCCATGGATATCTTGATAACTTGTCGATGATATGACATCGAATGCAATTCTTTGGTATGATATGCCCCGATGGTTTGTTTGATAACCAACTTAGAATCCCCAAAGACTAGTAAACATTTGATACCCATGGACTGGGCTATTTTCAACCCCATTATGCAGCCTTCATACTCAGATGTGTTGTTGGTGTTAACAAACTGCAACTTGATGGCTATAGGATAAGGTTCTCCTACAAAAGAGACAAGGACTGCCCCAGCTCCAACATTTTCCATGTTCACGGTTCCATCAAAATACATTTTTCAATACTGGACTGTATTTTCTTGAGGGATTTACTGAATTGTCATTATCCCATCATCCGGGAAATAAGTTTCCAAGGGTTCATAATTCCCCGATGGTGCTTCGGCCAATTGATCTGCAATTCCTTGACCTTTGATAGCTTTTTGAGTCACGTAGAAAATGTAGAACTATTATAAAATTAACTGCCATTTGGACAACCGACAATTCAACATGGGTTTGCTAAATACGTACTTCAGTGAATCTATACAGGATATGAGATAGGTCATGTGCTCATGCAGATAATGTTGTAATCTGATGGCGGCCCATGCTAACGCACAACATATCTTTTCAATCAAAGTGTACTTCTGTTTACTGCTGCTGAATCTTTTGCCGAGGTAATAGATAGCTCTTTCCTTGCTTCTATCATCCTTCTGTCCCAACATATATCCCATTGCATTAGCATTGATGGAAATGTACATAAACAGGGGAACCTCATTCCTTTGGGTTACTAAGATAGGTGCTTCGATTAACTATTTCTTGATGGAAAGGAAAGCTTTTTGACAATCTTCATTCCGTTTGATGGAGGAATTCTTCCTTAGCAACTTAAAGATGGGTTCACAAGTTGTTGTGAGTTGAGAGATGAATCTACTTAGGAAATTGATTCTCCCCAGGAATCCCCATATTTCCTTTTCTGTTCGGGGCACGGACATCTCGGTGATGGCTTTAATCTTTGTGGGATCCAGTTCAACGCCTCTGTTGCTCACTAAAAATCCCAACAACTTGCCTGATTTGACACCAAAAGCACATTTGGCCGGATTTAGCTTTAGGTTGTACTTGCGTAACCTATTGAAAAACTTTTTGAGATGGATGAAGTGGTCATTCTCCTCCCGGGATTTGATGATGATGTCAACCACATAGACCTCTATTTCTTTGTGTATCAAGTCATGAAAAAAGGCCATCATGGCTCGCTGATATGCGGTACTGGCATTGATAAGGTCGAAAGACAAACGTCTATAACAGAAAGTTCACCAGGGAGTGATGAAGGTTATTTTCTCCCTGTCCTATTCAGCAACCATGATTTGATGGTATCCAGCAACACAGTTAACAAAAGAACATATGTCATACTGTGTCGTGTTATCTATTAGTATGTGGTTAAACGGTACTGGGAAGTTATCTTTGAGATAAGCTTTGTTCAAATCCCGGTAATCCATGCATACTCGTACCTTCCCTCGGGTCTTAGGTACGGAAACTATGTTGGACATCCACTCAGGGTAAGTTGATACCATGATGATACCGGCTTTGAATTGCTTGATAACTTCTTCTTTGACTTTTAGACTCTATTTCGATTTCAATCGCATAAGCTTTTGCTTGATTGGCTTGAATCCATCTTTAATGGGCAGTCGATGGATGACAATGTCAGTAGACAAGCAAATTATGTCTTCACGTGACCATACAAACATATCCTGGAACTGAGTTAAGAGTTTAATCAGGTCGGCTCTTTGGTTTTGGGTAAGCTCTATGCCTATCTGGATTTCTTTAAGGTTTTCTAAGGTTCCGATATTGATAGTGGTGGTTTGATCGAGGTTTGATTTAGGTTTGTCTTCGACCCATTCTTTAATCTCCTCGGTCACCTCATAGTCATCTATCTCCTCTTGATCAATCTCCATCAAGTCAAAGTCCAATTCTAAATCAAAGTTATAGTCACTGTAAAAATTTGGCATCTCATCAGAAGGGACAAACAAATCCAATTCTGGAGTCCTAAAAACAAAATGCTTTCACTTTAATATATGAAATAGTTTAATCATACAAAGAAATTAGCAAAAATATGACAAAAGTAAATGTTATCGATGTGCAACAAAAATAAGCAGTAAATAAAACCATGTTTCAGGGAAATTGGACTTTCAGCCCTTTTACTCTTTTTGAACGAGGCATGGGGTGCTGCTCCAATTGTCCAATGTCAAGTCCTCATGAATAGGGAGGATAAAGGAGTTGTGCTTGTCTGTCTCCTCTTTGATGATGATTGAGACATCCTTCATATAATAGGGTCGGGGTTTTTCTTCGAACTGCTACCCCTATCCCTCTTGATACGAGGGATTCAGATTTGATCTTCTTCATCATTGTCTGGGATATCATCGTTTATACCATCATAGTGCACCAGAAAATATATTTTGACAAATGGGTCTCATCCTTCATACAAGAACTTTTCTTTACCCTTTCTGCTTTCCCCATCAGGCTTTGGGACTCTTCTCTCACTATCTGGTTTGACATAAAGAAACATCGTGCCTAACACAGCAGCAAGAATTCTCCTTATTGGTTTCACAAACCCTGCATCAGTGAGGTTTGGTAGCAGGATGGTGGAGGAAGGAACCGTTGGATGCTTGTGCGGGTTACGGTGGTTTGATCCAGATGAATAACCTAATCCATCTTTCCTTGACAGGCTAGGGATTTGCATTGGACTCTTAATTCCTTGTTGATTTTTCCCTAACCCTTCTTCAAGGCAGAAACCCAAGGATACCATTTCTTGACCGACCATCATTACTTTGGGGGAAACTCTTAGTTTTAAGGCTGGTGCCCCAACAGGTAAGTATTGAGTATTGCTCACCTCCAAAGTTTGAAAATTGACAGGCTCAATCCATTCATCGAGATTGATTACAGGCATATTTCTCTGTGTAGACATGATATTCTGGCTCAACATTTATAGTCATCAGATTGCCATTAATGATGTAATTGAGTTGTTGATGAAGGGTAGATAAAACTGCTACTGCCATGTGGATCCACGGTCTTCCCAACAACAAATTATATTCAGTGGTAATGTTGAGTACCTTGAAGGATATATAAAAAGTATGGGGACCAATCTCTAGTGGAAGCTTAATTTCCCCCACAACCTCTCGGCGAGATCCATCAAAATCCTGGATGACTACATGACTAGTCCGGATTCGGTTTGTATTGATCTTCATCATCTCCAAGGTGTCATAAGGGAAGATGTTTAGGGAAGATCCCCCATCTATCAGCCCACCCACAATAACATACCCTGACGACATTACCGCTATGTGTAGTGACTTACAATGACCCGTCCCTTCTATAGGTATATCATCGTCAGTGAAAGATATCACATTGTTGTTGAAAATATGTTGTATCACGTGATGAAATTTCTCAGTATCTACCTTCTTCAGCAGATGTGCTACCTCCACTACTTTCACCAGAATTTTGCGATGATCCTCTGAGGATAAGACCAGATCCATAATGGATATTTATCGGGGTGCCTCTTTCAAGCTTTGCATAACTTTAATCTCACGATGCCTCATCTTGATGAGGAATTCTTCAATTTTATCTTCATCCACTCTCCCCTTAGCTTTAATGACTGAATTGATCACCCGCTGAGGCATGTACATTGGGTTTTCTTCTGATATACTGACAATGTTATTCGATGTTGATCCTTCATCCTTCCTATAGTTCCATTGGACTTTCTTCAAACTGATTACAGGATATTACGGTTTAAGGGGCAATAATAGAGGCTCGGGTGCAACCACTTTTACAGGATTCTTTCCTTCTTGGACCCCTTTCCCCTATAGTATCAAGGGTTTTATGGCTATATCCTTCTCACAGGAAATGACAGCCACTACTTCTTCCCAATTCCATGCCATTGGAATAAAGAGTGCTTCCTCACTAGGATAACTATAATCTTGGTTTGCCTTAATCAGCTCATCACTTTTAATCAGATTTTGAATTAGATGACGCAGTCCCCAACAATCCTCGGTGTCATGACCAGGCGTGTTGGAATGATATCGACATATCCTTTCAGGCTTGAACTTCTTGGATCGAGGGTCCGTCGACAGTAACAAATCTTTGACCATCCCCTCGTTGATAAACATTTGGAGGATTTCTTTAATAGGTTGATTCAAATTAGTGAAATTCCTCTTGAAGGTGAATTCCCTATTAGCTTGGAACTTCTCTTCCTTGGCTACCATGTCGGCCCAGGGTTCACGCTCATAAAACCGGTAATGATCCCTCATAGCAATGGGGCTAATTTCAGGTGTAGGAAGATTTTCTTCATACTGGTTTGACTGATTTATCAACTGTCTGGTTGTCTAATGTTGATACATTACCAAGTATGCCAACTGTCCAACTTGTTCCTTGATAGCCTTAATTTTATATTCTATCAGGAACTGCCTTTCTGAGAACTCCCAATTGTCGGGGTTGTTAATATTTGCTTGGGTTGACTCTCCAATATGCTGGAGGTATTTGGATAATTCTCTGTTTCTCGCGTTAATTATATTGACGCTCTCCTCATTGTGTTGAGGAAGAGGATTATCTTGAACATGTGGTTGTTCTTGGGTTATAACCAAAATCTCCCCATTATCTATTATGTCTTGAATTTTATGCTTGAGGGACCAAAAATCTTGTGTGTTAAGGCCCAGTGCTCTCGAATGATAAGCACATTTCTTACTTGGGTGAAAATTCCGTCTGCTTGAACTGGTCAGCGGAAGGAGCTGAACAATCTTCTTTTGTGCTGTCAGTAGTTTTAGCACATTTTCCAGTGAATCCCCTAAAGCGGTGAACATTCTTTGACGTCTAACCTCTCTGACTTTTTGAAAGGGAGGGTTATAAGGTTGTGCAAGAGCTTGGAAAGGAGAACAATTTCTCCTTTGAATAGCCAAGCTGCTTGAATTGCCTCTCTGATTTTGCCCCTGAAGTATCAAGGACACTTCTTCTTCTTTCCTCTTGTTTACTCTTTGAGAATTACTCCCATAGCTTCCAGATTGAATATTCTTTGCCACGACTTCCAAAGCGGTAAGGTCTTTTGCCATTTCTCCATATTTGATCATCTCTGAGAATGGTTTTCCTATACCTGCTAGGACCCTCTCGTAATATGGAGCTTCTTGGATATCTATAAAAGTCAGGACTATCTCAGTCTTTATCATAGGCGGGGTGACTTGTGCAGCCATTCGTCTCCATCGTTGGGCATACTCTCTGAATGACTCAGTATTCTGCTTCTAGACTTTGGTTACCTGATATCAATCAGGAGCCATCTAAGACTGAAAACTATATTAATTTAGGAAGGCATGTGCTTGTTCTTCCCAGCTGTGGATTTTGGAATTGTCTAGTCGGGCGTACCAGGCTTTAGCCTCTCTAGTTTGACTTTTCTAGAATAACTGCATTTTGAGCTTCTCTTCCTCTACATAGGATCCTAGTTCTCCAATGAATACTTTCAAATGGGTGTAGAGATCTCCTAATCCGTTATATTTTTAAAAATCAGGGACTTGAAACTTGTCTGGATATCAAGCCCCTGGAAATATACATAAATCGGAGTAGTTAACACTCCCAAATGCCCCAGTTCCTTTGATGGACTAGATTGTTTCTTCCATTTGTTGGGCCTTCTTCATAATATCATCAGCTTCCTGTTCTTTGTTAAGGTTAATGATTTTAGGAGTTTTGTTGGTCAGGTCCTTGTTTTGGGGCTCAAGGGTCTGAGTATCTTTATTGTGGGTATCCTGACGGCTACCGGGTGTGGATGATTCTGTTTGACTGGGTATTTGTTTACTCCGAAGACTTTTTCTTTGCTCCTTGAGGAAAATAGCAAATTCAGCTATCTTGTTCTTTAGTCCTTCGAACTCTTCCCTAGAAACAGGGGTGGATTCAAGTTGAGCACTTGAAGCCATGGCTAGAGATGGGCATAGTGCCTTTTTAGATTTTGATCTGGTAACGGGACCAATTTTTTCCTACAATAAAAGTAGATATGTTAATTTTGGTGTATATATCAACAGGATGCATGCTATGTAATATGTTATGATTTTTGAGGTTTTTAATCTTTTCCTGTAAAATAAAGGTCAGTTGTTTTGATGCCAGGATAACATGACAAGTTTTACAAGATATGGAATGTATATTTACATGGAATCTTGAAATTTACATTGGAAAATTTACATTGAATTGAAAGGGTAAGGCATGAAGAGACTTTATTTTGGATTTGGTTTATCCGAGGATGACCTATCTTAGGCTACTCTCGTGATTTTTCGGCATGAAGGTCACCAGATCATCGCAATTTACTAGAGGGGAAATTAATCTGTACTTTTATTTGGAGCGAATTTGAGTGGTGTCTTTTTTGAGCCTCGTAGGATTAATCTCCTTTGAGTCCAGTATTGAATCACCGACGGGTTTGCCTCCTGGTGGAGGAATCACACATCATACATTCACATACATCGTGTCTCACCGTATGAAATGATGACATTGTGCGAAGCACTAACATAAAGCAATAATTCATTTATTTACATCCATTCAATGTAAACATAACATCCACATATAAGCAGATAAAAAGGGAAATTTTGAAAAGATTTGAAGTGCGGCTTAAGCCCTTTACTGTCCCCAACAGAGTCGCCACCTGTCGACGTCGGAAAAAATCTGTGGACAGATCTTCTTCTACCCTTATTTGTCTTATCTGTTTTATGAAGGGTGAATTTTTTAGGAAAAGGCCAACATGTGTCATGTCGACGATTTAAGAGGTTTACAAAGTCTCCTGCTGATATATTTTGAAATGTTTGTACCAACTCAATCGAGTTTTGTTTGAAAAGTTTGCAAGCAGGCCAAAATTTTGGACACTGTCAAAACTTGGCCTTGGAAACTGAGATTCATAAAGTTCTGGGGCTTGGTTAATCGGGGAGAATTTGTTAGGCAGCCCCCGACTTCCGTGAAACACGGTTACCGCATCTTTTCATTTTTCCCTTTTTTATTTGCAATGTGTGTGTGTATGCTAGAAGTAATTGAGCCTACGAGTTTGTTTTGAAAGTAGTGTCGTGTTTCGTTGAACTTATATACGAAGGGTTTGATTTGTTTTGAAAAATTCTTTTTAGACAAGATATGAAAATGACATTTTAAAAGATGGTTTTCAAACCCTTTCGCTCGCATAGAAATTGAAGCCTTTTGATACTTCTATTTTTATTTTATTCTGCATCCAGCTTGATTTCGATGTTTATTGTCGGGATGCGAAGCATCCTCAATCACAAAATGTATATACTAGTGCTGGTCTTCTTGTGGGCATGAAAGCCATTAAAGTGACCCTAGCACTAGAAATTATGTTTCACTATGTTAAGACCTTAAATTCGGCCAACCTTTTTAAGGTCCATCTGATTTACATTTACAAGAAAAAGTGGCAGGATGTATTTACAATGCGGAGTTGTCCATCATGGGAATCAGATTTAGATCCGTGTGGTTGATCATTAATCCCATGATTCCTAGGCTCACAAAAAATGATCAAGAAAGCTTGCACAGCAATAATATTGACATATAATGCAAATTGTACTCTAGACGTCGCAAAATAAAGGATTCATCAGTTAAATCCTTGCATGCGCGTAGCCAATTCTTCCCGTTCTCACTAGATATTGATCTAGGGTCACGTAGTCGCTTGAATTTTTACAAAACTAGAAAGAAAGCTAGATTTAAATAAATTTTAGCAATTCTAGCTCCTCGGTTCCGGTTTGACCGATTTTGAACCGTCTGAAAGGTAGAAAGGGCTAGATTTAGATGAATCTAATCCACAACATTTACATTAGTGTAGATTCATATCAAATGAATATTTAAAATAGATATTTAATCACATTGAACAAAGAATATATATATATATAAAGCGAGAAAAGCCATGAATTAGCAATACAGGCTCGATAGAATTGAATGTTCGTATATATATAGTCAGTTATATATATATATATATATATATATATAATAAAGATGAAAAGGCCTCAAATTAGCAATCCAAGCCAAACAAAATAGTATATATATATATATATATATATATATATTTATATATATATATATAAGCGGTAAAAAGCCACGGATTAGCAATCCAGGCTGTGCAAGCAAAGAAGCTATAACTTTATAGGTACGTTAACATATATATGATAAAGCAGCAAACAACTTTTGATCATAAAAAACCTTAAATGGGTAGCGCTACGGGCTTTATGCCACTTGAAGGGCTTCAAAGCTGTGTTTCCACCGGTTAAAACTTGATATGTCGTAGAATATACGTATGCAAACGTATTGGAAGAATAAATTTGAAGTTTGAAGTAATAGAAGTCTTGTGAAAGGTCGAAATGGGCTGAGTTTCTCTACTTTTTTCAATTTTTTTCTCCTTTTTTGCAAGGGTGGGTGGTCTTATTTATAGAACAGATGGTAGCGGGTCTACTCGCGGTAGCCACGGGTAGAGGTGCGGTTCCCAGAGTGGGCCCCGCTCCTGTGGGTCCCGTTGTCTCAGAGTATGTGCACTACGACCAACGCGATGTCTGATTCGAACCTTCATAACTTTCAATCCGGGAGTCCGTTTGAGGCATGCTATACCTTTTTGAAAAGCCCTTTACGAGAGATACACAATGACATAGGAGTTGACCTTTTTTGAATCCAAGAACATGGGTCCATGACAAGATCTTCATTTTTTGCAGTCCATCCGTTGAGCTGTATTGTGATGTTTTCACTCAGGATTGATGTTATGGTTCTTTCTTACCCTCATTGCATCAATTTGGCTTGATTTTGATGTCATGTCTGTAAAATGACCATTTTACTTTTCCAAGGGTTTTCTCCAGGATTGACAAGATTTTCGACTATTTTCTCGGGGTTATCTCCGAGGTTTGATCCCAGCCGACTCTGTTCTTCCTCAGGGTTGTCTTCGAGGTTGAATTGGTCTCATGGTGTTATCGTCGGGGTTGACTTTGATCTCTCAGTGTTGTCATCGAGGATGATTTGATGCTTTTGAGCTGTCTCTGAAGGTTAATTTGGTGTCCCGGTGTTGTCATCGGGGTTGTTGTATCTCCCGGGGTTGTCGTCGGGCATATTGTATCTCCAGGGGTTGTCACTGGGGCTGTTGTATCTCTCAGGATTATCACCGGGGCTTGACTTGATAGTAGTGTGCATACAAGCCAATCATGTATGATGATAAAGCACGTACTTTGTAAACAATCTTATTTATTTATTAATAAAATATTTATTTATTAAAAGCATTTAATTATCTACATGGTGCTGTTTTTATAATATGTAAATAACCCATAGTTTTAAGCAATGCTTTTAGAATCATGATGATGATCATGCTAATGAGATCTAAATTCTTAGAAAGCTCTAAAACTAAAATAGTTCCCAATCGTGGGATTACTAAAAAGGGGATTAGTAAATTCGAATAGATTGGTACATATGTTGCTTGCTCATTGGATGAGGATGATTGATCTCATGATCATTTGTGTGGAGACACTAAAGCAAGTATGTAGGTGCTTATTGGAGAATAAGTTCACTGAACGTGACTCGCTATGGAATACCTAATGAAGTTTTACTCGCCTGTCAATAGGAATTCCTAATGTGATAGTAGTACAAGTGATCCTTGGACTTGAGATCATCATAGTATCTTGTATGTAATGAATTATACTTTGACTTATTCCTTAAAGTCCTTTAGGGTATATAAAAGGGTATGCTTGGGTATAATGAGTTACATATGGAGATAATGAATGATCAATAAAGAATCTACCACCTCTAGTAAAAGAGGAGATATATCCTATGTGATTCGTTAAATGACAACCCAGGAATCCTTGGCCAAGGTAAAATGAAATTAGAAAGGAGTTTCTAATTTGCATTATTGGAGTTGTGCATTTTCTAATCGAAATACATATAATTAAATAAAATAAGACTTGACAGTAAATTCATGTCTTATATTTATTTCTAATCGAAATACATATAATTAAATAAAATAAGACTTGACAGTAAATTCATATCTTATATTTAATTGGGACATTGTATGGTGGAAGGATTGAATTGTATGGTAACTATTTACTCACATGTTCTTTTATGATTAATGTTGAAATCTATATTATCTGAAAAGTCGTTGATCGCTAAGGAGGCTTATCCCTATTGTAGAATAAATATTATTTATTTAAATAGATTATTAGTTTAATTTATTTATTTAAATAAGATTAGAATTATTCTAATTGATTTATTCACAACCTTTAATATAGAGAACCTAAAGGGTCACACCATAAAAGGAAGAATAATTATTTAAGAAGGTAATGGCATAATCGTAATAATGCATTAAGTGTAATTTATTTAATCTATAGTGATAGAATAAATTAAATAGCTTAATGTTTATTATTTAATATTTTAAAAATATTAAATATAAATTAATAAGAGGAGTCTTATTAATATTATTACAATTATTATTATTTTAATTTCTAAAGGAGTTTAGTAATTAATTTAATATTAGTACTCTCATTTATTCCTAATAAGATTAGGAGACAAATTAATTAAATGAATTTAATTAATCATTCCCCATGTGGTGGGAAGCCTAAATTAATTAAAGGAGTTTAATTAATTAAAAGAAATCTCATGTTTAATAGGATTAGAAGGGTTGACCAATATCTATATAAGAGGAGTCTTATCATAGATATCAGTAGAGACAATTCTAATTGTTGGAGAGTACTCCTTTTCTATAGAGGATAGAAAACTAAGCCAACCACCCTCCTTCTTGATCATTCATCTTCCTTGGTGGATCACCTCTAGAGGCCAAACACTTGGGTGGCTAACGTTGATCAAAGGAAGGAATCTAACCTGAAAATTCAAGGAGATCACGAAGAACAAGGAGTTGAACATGTACCTCTGGAAGCTTCGTTTTTCAAGGGTATGATTCCATAACTTCTTATTTATCGTTTTAAATTAATAATTTGCATAAAGGATGATCCGAGTAATGGTTTTGTAGAAATTTTTTAAACTCTGATATACCATGCTTCGGCTAATTTTTGCAATTTGATTGCATCACGATTTCGTACAAACCCAACAGTGGCATCAGAGCCAAGCCTTTATGCAATTATTAATTTATTTTTGATTTCATATACATATGGGTATATATTTAAAATAATTTATTGGGCACAATTTTATTGTATAAAATTATTTTTTTTAAGAAAAAAAATGACATTTTTTTTGGGACGAATCACAATTATTTTTTTTTGGGTGCTAATCTTGAATTCTGCAAAGAAAAGGTGTTGTCTATTTCTTACTCCAAAAAGAAGGTGACCCATCAGGAAAGGACTCTTTTAATAAACCTGCAGGACTCTTTTAATAAAAGAAGGTGACTTCTTTTTAAAAAAATAAATATGATATATTTATATATTATATTATAAATAATTTTATAATTAAAATAAAGAGTTTATTTTAATCTTGAAATTGGATTTCATGCAATTTAAAATTGCCCATTAAATGATACTCATATATATATGGAATGTTTTAATTCATGAGATGAATATTTATTTATTGATATATATGGTGATATGTATGATAATAAATGGGGATTGATTATGGACTATTTGACCAATGTGATTGGATTTTATTTTAGTTGAATGCTTGAATGAATGGGTTTTATTAAAAGGGGTTTATGTACCTCGTCTTCTCTAATTTTTTTTTCTTGATGTAAAATTCTATCTCCCTCCTATGTACTTCCCCTTGACTGCTGATCAAGGTTTCTATTTAAATTAAATAGTTTAATGTAATAGAAATAGTTAGAATTATCTTGAAAAAATTGGAGACCAAGGAGTAAGGAGCGCGTGAAGACCCGTTTGCATGGAGCCCGGGTTTAAATGTAATAGTTATATTTAAATTTAAATTCTTGCACTCCTAGGTTTGACCTTTTGGTTCACTTGGTGGCTCTAGTGAGCCAAACTAGAATAAAAGTCCATAATCAATCCGGGTAGAATATAATATTCTATATTGCATGCTAAATATTATATATATATATATATTATATTTTATGCAAACATGCTTCGCATGTTTAATAAAATGACGCGTATTTTATATATATATGTGCATGCGCGCTAAACAAGATGAGACAAATAATAACAAACCCCTCAAAGAAATAATATTAAGTCCGAAGCGTTTAAATGATATTTGGAATATCGAACGTCGCCTTCTAGCATGATAAATTAATAGAGTATTAAATATTTAATATGAGCTTGTTGTGCTATCCACAAGGCGAGTATTGCGTATTTAAGATGTTAATTAATCACATTTGATGCTTATCAAGAAAATTGAACGATCTAGTCTTGTTGTGCTATCCACAAGAATGAACATTTTTCTTTTTTGAATTTATGGAAGTGCTAGGCTGGACTTAACTTAAATCATTTTAGTTCGGATGTGCACACACATGACCATTATGATTTAAGAGGCAAAATAAAAGGAGTTACATGGTGATGTAATTGACAAGAGTTGTCTACCTATTTATTTATATATCGCTTGTTGTGCTATCCACAAGGTTATATACATTTGAAATGGGATCCTTATTCTCACTAGCAAATCTTTAATTAGTTGTTGCCGAACTATATAAGTGAGGGTAATATAGTTTGATAAAAATAGTGGGATATACCAATTTAAAATAAAGACCTAAATTTATTTGGTATGCAAAATTAATAAAATGAATGTTTGCTAAAATGTTGTTTTTCACATGCAAAATTTTAAAAATATCAAAATCACTAATTTCACTGCGAAGCATACTTGATGCTAATAAGCTTACCGGGCCGAATTATACGGACTGGCTAAGAAATCTGAGAATAGTTCTCACTGCTGAAAAGATTTCTTATGTCCTAAACTCACCTGTCCCTGGAACTGTTCCAGAAACAGTCTCTGAGGAAGAGATTGCCACCATTGTAAAGTGGTAAGATAATGCATCTGTGGCTCAATGCATCATGCTCGCATCCATGAATAACGAGCTTCAGCGTCAGCACGAAAATATGGATGCTCCTACTATGTTGATTCTCCTCAAGGAGTTGTATGGTGAACAAAGTAGGACTGCTACATATGAGATATCTAAGGAGCTCTTCCAATTTCGGATGACCAAGGGCAAAGTGAACATAAAGGAACAAAAGAAATTTGATCTAGCTAGCAAAGGAATGTGCTTCCATTGCAACGAGCCAGGTCATTGGAAGAGGAACTGCAAGAAGTTTCTGGCAAAGAAGAAGCTTGGAGAAGCTTTGACTTCCAATCAAGGTTTGTTCATGATTGAAATTAATTTTTCAGAAAATCAAAATTCTACTTGGGTATTGGATACCGGCTGTGGTTCTCACATATGTAATAATGTGAAGGGACTGGTCAGAAGTAGAAAGCTGAACAATGATGAGGTGATCCTACGAGTGGGGAATGAAGCAAAGGTTGCTGCATTAGCTGTAGGAACTTATTATTTAGCCATGCCTTCGGGCAAGTCCATTTATCTTAATAATTATTATTATGTTTCGAATATTATTAAAAACATTATTTCAATTTCTGTATTGGATATGGAAGGATTTAACGTTGTTATAAAGAACAATAGTTGTTATATTTATAAAGACGATGTTTTATATGGTGTTGGAAATTTGCGAAATGGACTTTATACACTTGACTTACAAGAAAATGTATTTCAAATTGAACAAACTAAGAAAAGGAAAAGAGATGATATTAATTATACCTACATGTGGCACTGTAGACTCGGTCATATCAATGAAACAAGATTATTCAAGTTGCATAAAGATGGGCTCCTTGAGTTATCTGATTATGAATCATATCCAACTTGTGAATCTTGTCTCATGGGTAAAATGACTAAATCTCCTTTTAGTGGAAAAGGAGAAAGAGTTACAGAGTTGTTGGCATTGATTCACACAGACGTTTGTGGACCTATGACAACAAGTGCACGGGGTGGGTATTCTTATTTTATTACTTTCACTGATGATCACTCAAGATTTGGATATGTGTATTTAATGAAATACAAGTCAGAATCATTTGAAAAGTTCAAAGAGTTCAGAAGTGAAGTAGAGAAACAAACGGGCAAGAGTATAAAGATACTTCGATCAGATCGAGGTGGAGAATACTTAAGCGGTGAGTTTCTCAATTGTCTCAAAGAAAATGGTATAATCTCACAATGGACTCCTCCAGGTACACCATAGTTAAATGGAGTATCTGAAAGGAGAAATCGAACACTGTTGGACATGGTTCGATCCATGATGAGTTTTACCGACCTTCCAATTTCTTTCTGGGGATATGCCCTAGAAACGGCTGCATACCTACTTAACAAGGTACCTACCAAATCCGCCCCAAAGACTCCATATGAGATGTGGAAGGGGAGGAAACCAAATCTTAAGCATGTTAAGACTTGGGGTTGTCCAGCTTATGTCAAAAAGTTTAAAAATGATAAGCTACAGACTAAATCCGATAAGTGTAGATTTGTGGGATACCCTAAAAAAACTTTAGGGTATTATTTCTATCATCCAACTGATCAAAAGGTGTTTGTTGCGAAACATGCTGCCTTCTTGGAAAAGGAGTTTATCCATGAAGGGGTCAGTGGGAGTAAGATATATCTTGAAGAAGTTCAAGAACCACAAATTACCACGGATCAAAGTCAGGTACCTGACCAAGTAGAAGAACCTACTATACCACACCCTGTTCGTAAATCTGGAATAGTACCGAAGATACCTGAGAGGTATGGATTCGTTATAGAGGATGACGATGAGGTACACATTATGAATGACGATGATCCATTGAATTACGAACAGGCTATGAGTAATAAAGACTCAGGAAAATGGCTTGAAGCTATGAAATTCGAAATGGACTCCATGTATGAAAACAAAGTATGGACTTTGGTTTCACCACCTGAAGGCATTAAGCCTATTGGGTGTAAATGGGTCTTTAAAAGAAAGACTGGAGCGGACGGCAAGGTAGAGACCTATAAGGCCCGACTGGTTACAAAAGGTTTCAAACAAAGACAAGGAGTTGACTATGATGAAACCTTTTCACGAGTAGCTATGCTCAAGTCCATTCGGATTTTTCTTGCAATTGCAGCTTATAACGACTATGAGATCTGGCAGATGGACGTGAAAACGGCCTTCTGCAATGGAAAACTTGAGGAGGATGTGTATATGACACAGCCAGAGGGATTTGTTTCAAAGGTTGGAATAAATCAAGTCTGTAAGCTGCAACGATCCATTTATGGATTGAAGCAAGCTTCTCGTAGATGGAACATTCGTTTTGATGAGACAATCAAAGAGTTTGATTTTATCAAAAATGACGATGAACCATGTGTGTACAAGAAGGTTACTGGGAGCGCAGTTTCATTCCTTGTATTATATGTTGATGATATATTACTGATAGGGAATGACATTCCTATGCTACAATTGATTAAAATCTGGTTATCTAAACACTTCTCCATGAAGGGCTTGGGAGATGCATCCTATATTTTGGGGATAAAGATCTGTAGAGATAGATCTAAAAGGATGCTTGGTTTATCCCAAGGAACGTACATTGATGCAATGCTAAAGAGATTTAGCATGGAAGATTCCAAAAGAGGTCTCATGCCGATGAGCCATGGAATACATCTCTCCAAGAAACAGGCCCCAAAGACACCTGAGGAGAGAGCCCGTATGAGTAAGATCCTTTATGCTTTTGCAATAGGATCTATCATGTACGGTATGATATGTACTAGACCGAATGTTGCTCATGCACTTAGTGTAACGAGCAGATACTAGTCGAATCCAGGAGAAGAGCACTGGAAGGCAGTGAAGAATATCCTAAAATACTTGAGAAGGACTAAGGATATTTTTTTTGTCTACGGTGGGTCTGAATTAAAACTCGAGGGCTTCACAGACTCAAGTTTTCAAACTGACCAAGATGACAGTAAATTTGTTTCGGGGTATGTTTTTACCTTGAACGGAGGCGCAGTGAGTTGGAAGAGTTCCAAGCAGCAAACAGTTGCTGATTCAGTGACAGAGGCAGAGTATATAGCTGCAAGTGAAGCTGCAAAGGAAGCTGTTTGGATGAAGAAGTTCATAACTGAACTTGGTATGGTTCCTAGCATTGGAGAAGCAGTTCCCGTTTACTGTGACAACACAGGAGCAGTTGCACAGGCTAAGGAACCAAGGTCTCATCAAAAATCTAAACACGTGTTGCGGCGATTTCACTTGATCAGGGAGATCATTGAAAGAGGAGACGTCACCTTGGAGCGTGTAGACTCTTAAGACAACATTGCAGATCCATTTACTAAAGCTTTAACACAACAGCAGTTTGATCGTCACTTAGAGAAGATGGGTATGAGATACCATGGCGATTGGCTTTAGTGCAAGTGGGAGATTGATAGTAGTGTGCATACAAGCCAATCATGTATGATGATAAAGCATGTACTTTGTAAACAATCTTATTTATTTATTAATAAAATATTCATTTATTAAAGGCATTTAATTATCTACATGGTGCTGTTTTTATAATATGTAAATAACCCATAGTTTTAAGCAATGCTTTTAGAATCATGATGATGATCATGCTAATGAGATCTAAATTCTTAGAAAGCTCTAAAACTAAAATAGTTCCCAATCGTGGGATTACTAAAAAGGGGATTAGTAAATTCGAATAGATTGGTACATATGTTGCTTGCTCATTGGATGAGGATGATTGATCTCATGATCATTTGTGTGGAGACACTAAAGCAAGTATGTAGGTGCTTATTGGAGAATAAGTTCACTGAACGTGACTCGCTATGGAATACCTAATGGAGTTTTACTCGCCTGTCAATAGGAATTCCTAATGTGATAGTAGTACAAGTGATCCTTGGACTTGAGATCATAATAGTATCTTGTATATAATGAATTATACTTTGACTTATTCCTTAAAGTCCTTTAGGGTATATAAAAGGGTATGCTTGGGTATAATGAGTTACATATGGAGATAATGAATGATCAATAAAGAATCTACCACCTCTAGTAAAAGAGGAGATATATCCTATGTGATTCGTTAAATGACAACCCAGGAATCCTTGGCCAAGGTAAAATGAAATTAGAAAGGAGTTTCTAATTTGCATTATTTGGAGTTGTGCATTTTCTAATCGAAATACATATAATTAAATAAAATAAGACTTGACAGTAAATTCATGTCTTATATTTAATTGGGACATTGTATAGTGGAAGGATTGAATTGTATGGTAACTATTTACTCACAGGTTCTTTTATGATTAATGTTGAAATCTATATTATCTGAAAAGTCGTTGATCGCTAGGGAGGCTTATCCCTATTGTAGAATAAATATTATTTATTTAAATAGATTATTAGTTTAATTTATTTATTTAAATAAGATTAGAATTGTTCTAATTGATTTATTCACAACCGGTTTAATATAGAGAACCTAAAGGGTCACACCATAAAAGGAAGAATAATTATTTAAGAAGGTAATGACATAATCGTAATAATGCATTAAGTGTAATTAATTTAATCTATAGTGATAGAATAAATTAAATAGCTTAATGTTTATTAATTAATATTTTGAAAATATTAAATATAAATTAATAAGAGGAGTCTTATTAATATTATTACAATTATTATTATTTTAATTTCTAAAGGAGTTTAGTAATTAATTTAATATTAGTACTCTCATTTATTTCTATTAAGATTAGGAGACAAATTAATTAAATGAATTTAATTAATCATTCCCCATGTGGTGGGAAGCCTAAATTAATTAAAGGAATTTAATTAATTAAAAGAAATCTCATGCTTAATAGGATTAGAAGGGTTGACTAATATATATATAAGAGGAGTCTTATAATAGATATCAGTAGAGACAATTCCAATTGTTGGAGAGTACTCCTTTTCTATAAAGGATAGAAAACTAAGCCAACCACCCTCCTTCTTGATAATTCATCTTCCCTGGTGGATCACCTCTAGAGGCCAAACACTTGGGTGGCTAACGTTGATCAAAGGAAGGAATCTAACCCAAAAATTCAAGGAAATCACGAAGAACAAGGAGTTGAACTCGTACCTGTGGAAGCTTCGTTTTTCAAGGGTATGATTCCATAACTTCTTATTTATCGTTTTAAATTAATAATTTGCATAAAGGATGATCCGGGTAATGGTTTTGTAGAAATTTTTTAAACTCTGATATACCATGCTTCCGCTAATTTTTGCAATTTGATTGCATCACGATTTCGTACAAACCTAACATGACTTGATCTACAGGTGTTGCCGCTGGGGTTACTGTACCTCCCGGTGTTGTTATCGGGGCTTGTCTTGACATCCCGATGCTGTCGTCGGGGCTGTCGTTGATATCACTTGGTTGTTGCCGGGGTGA
This sequence comes from Panax stipuleanatus, assembly GCA_020205555.1. Taxonomy (NCBI): domain Eukaryota; kingdom Viridiplantae; phylum Streptophyta; class Magnoliopsida; order Apiales; family Araliaceae; genus Panax; species Panax stipuleanatus. Next base: position 107,117,362 of record CM035115.1, read on the forward strand.
TTGTAGTTCATTTGGACTTCCTGGGTTGTCTCTGGAAGGTAAAAGATGATTTTGCCCTCCTACAGGGTTAGTAACATGAATGTAAAATTTTGAGTGTCTACAAAGTTCTTACTCTAGTTTCTAGCTATTCAAAACTTATATTATTCAAGTTCATGATTCCAAATGATATGTTTTAACTATTTTGAAATAATGTTTCGGTTATACAATATTTATTCAATTGTATATAGTTAAGATGCAACCTTTGATTTAAATATCGATTATATTATTGTGTTGAACCCTTGAATGGCTTGTGAACCCTTATTAATTCGACTAGTCCATAGTTGTTGTGCGCTAAAAATTCTAGAATAGTTATTAAAGCTTATCCAAACCAAACTTCCTTTGGTGTGGACTCTTATGTCAAAACTAAGATGAATAACCCTATTATAAGGGATTATATTACGCGATAGCGTTAAGATGTTTGTGCACAATACATAGTACGAAGGGCTGATCCCCCTAAGTATGAGAAGTAAGGTCCATATAGTCTTATGACTGTAAAAGATTTAAAGTAGAAATACTTGACAACCTAGGACATTGTTCATGGTCTTGCGACCCTCAGATGTACTTTTGATCTTGTTTCTATTCTTGATTCAAAAGCCGAGCTTTTTATTATTCAATATCCATTTATTACTCTTTTGTGATTCCTATTATTATTGTCATACTTGTGGAAAATTGTTTGCTCACTCTTGCATAATAGCATTGCAGCTAAGGTTGAAAGAATTGACGAGCCGTCCACTAGTAAGGGGAAAGACAAGGCGAACAAGTGATGAAGACTTGTTTAATTTATTTTAAGATGTTTATGTATAAGACTTATTTAATTATGTCATGTTTCCACATTCGATTTATTTAAGGTTAGACAACCTCGGATTTATTTATTTATGATGTTGGGAGGATTTCTATTTAAGATGTGAGTTTCATTTATATCTTTATTTATGGGTAGTTAGATGTGATTTTATTAGACAGTGAACACAAAATCTTGTGAAAACGAAATACCCAGATTTGGGGGTGTCACAAGTTGGTATCAAAGCTTTAGGTTATGAACCTTCGGTGAGGAAAACCATAGGTAGTAGCCTTATAGGAGATCAAAAGCATAGTGGCAATAAACTCTTATCTAGTTTTAAGGAATGAATTAAGGAAATTCATCAAAGATAATAAAAGACTTTATGTGCTTATTTGTTATTAACCTATGTGCTCGCGAGTACCGAATAACATCGAGTAGTAATTAAAACTTAAAACTTTGTTGTTAGGATGTCTAAAAATTGAGGATCCAGTCAGCTTAGGGAGGATGAGCTCCGAGTAGCTAGAGAGGAGGAGCCTCGAGACATCCATACCATCTAGGAGCAGTTAGTACAGAGGGAGCCATCTCCGTTGATCACAGTTGGGGGTCAGGAGCATGAGCCTGAGTTTAATCCAGAGGAGGACTTTAAGGAGATAGAGGTAGAGGTTGAAGAAGAGGATGCAGATTCTTATGAGATTCCACCTAATTCTATTGCAGCTGAGATGTACGATGAGTTGTATGACCGTAACATACAGTTACATGATTAGTTGGAGAGTTAGAGAAGCTGGCAGATACGTGTCAGACTACCATAGAGCAAAAGGATGACAAGATTGAGAATTTTGATGAACGTCTTGGAGACGTGGAGTGGAAGCTAGTTCAGGAAGAGAGTCAGAAGGAATAGTTGTTGGTTGAGGTAGAGAAACTGAAGGGTGACCTGAGAGAAGAGTCAGCGAAGCGCGCTAGAGCGGAAGACGCTTGGATGAAGGCTTCTTGACGTGCAGATCTCGCTGAAGACAATGAACGGGTAAATAAGGCTAAGATTAAGGAGACAGACTACGCTTTTCAGACAGCGATTGATAGGGCCCAGGACTGAGTTTTCTAATATCCAGTTCAGTTCGAGGACTTACCATTGTACATATTGGATCGTAGGATGATGTTCCGTATCATGGAGGAAGAGCACAGAGAATTCGTTCGATGTCTTAGATGGTCGTGATAGGAAGAGTAATAAGTTATGTAAATAACTATGGTAGTTAAAAGATTGAAAAGTACATAACAATACTTTTCGTCGTTTTTATTTCGTCGAATTTTTGCACATTTTGCGAGAAAAACTTTTATCGGCTAACAATTTTTTCACGACATATTACCGTCAAATATTCAAAGAATGTCATTCCGACATCCTGATCTCTCAGAAAGTCTTAGGTTATTCAAACCCTAACCCTTAGGATTCATTGGGTGAATAGTGCCTAATTCGTCTTTTTCTCGAAAAAAGTTTTATTCCCAGAATTTTTTTATTTTGGTCTTGAATATTCTTACTCATTCATTCTAGCTCGTAGCTAAAATACTCCTGTTTTATAATCATACTAAGTCATATAACGACCAATAAACACATAACACAAAATATAATTAATAAAAATCTATTTAATTAATTAATAATTCTTTAAACTTAACTTTCTGGACAATCCGATTTTCTGGGTTGTCACAAGAGCAATATGACGGCTTTATTCCATGACATGATGCACAAAGAGATAGAGGTTTATGAGATTATATCATCGTGAAATCCAAAAAGGAAGATGACCACAATGACCATTTTAGAAAACTATTCAACTTGCTCCGCAAGTATAACTTGAAGCTAAACCCAGCCAGGTGTGCTTTTGGTGTTAAATCCAGCACACTCTTGGGCTTCCTAGTATGAAATCAAGGCATCGAACTAGATCCATAAAATCAAATCCATTATCGACGTCGGGAAAAAAATCCGTGGGTCGGGTCACAACTCGGATATTTCTCTTTTCCTAAGTTATCTCCACCCTTACTCTTTTTATTATAAAAAAGGATTTGAAGGGTTTTTTAGGAAAAGGCCAACATGTATCATGTCGATGATTTGACCGTGTACAGAGTCGCCAGTTGGTGGATTTGAAATGGTTGTATCAACTAAACCGAGTTTTATTTAAAAGGAGGCCCAATTGTTGGACACTGTCGAAACTTGATCTTTGAAATCGAAGTTTTGAGTTCGGGGGCTTGGTTAAGTGTGGGGATGGTGTTAGGCACCCCACAACTCCCGTGTAAACACGGTACCCCATCTTTTCAATATTTCCCTTAAAAATTGAAATGTGTGTGTGAATGCTGTTTGAAAATTGGGCCTATGTTTGATTGAAAGCATGTCTATGCATCGTTGAACCTATATACGAAGGGTTTGACTGGATTTGCAAAAAAGTCTTTGATTTGATTTGCAAAAGTTTTTGATTTGATTTGCAAAGCTTCTTTTTTCAAAAAGATTATTGAAGTGATGTTTTAAAAGAAGAATTTCAAACCTTTACGCTAAACATAAGAAATGAAGCATATCAATACTTCAGTTTTATCTTTTTCAGCCTTAAGGCGAAATTTGAATGGTGATTATCGGGCTGCGAAACATCCTCAATCACAACATATATATAAGTGTCGGTCTCCTCATGGGCATGATAGCCATCGGAGGGACTCTGACACGACAAACCATTGGTCTCATTATTTTGAGACCTTAAATTCGGATAACAGTTTTAAGGTCTTTTATATGTACATTTTACAGAAAAACTGGCAGGGTACATTTGTAAAGTGGAGTTTGTCCATCGTGGGAATCAGATTCTGATCAGTTTGATCATGAATCCAACTATTCCTAAGCTCACATATGAGTAGCCAATAAACTTGCACAGCGCAAATTTGCACAGAAATATATCCAAATATCGCTAGAACCAAAGATTCATTCAGTAAATCCTGGTTCACACATGGCCGAAGCATCTCGTTCCCACTAGATAGCGATCTAAGGGCCGCGAGGTTGCTTTTATAACTGAAACTAGAAAAAATGCTAGATTTAAATAAATCTCAGCCATTATAGCTTCCCGGTTCCATTGTACCTATTTTGAACCATGTGAAAGGTAGAGTTGGCGAGATTTAAATAAATCTAGTTCGCCTACAGATATGTCAATGTCGATTCATACAAAATGAATACTTAAAGCAACAATTTAATAAAAGTGAGTAAAGAAATATATATAAAATTATATATACGAAAGATGTAAAGGGCGGTGGGTTTTCACACCGGTGCCAGAACTAGAATTGAAATATATGTATATATTTATAAAAGTTGTATAAAAGCCACAAAATGATCCAGGCTGGACAAAATTGACATATATAAAGAAAAACAATAAAAAAGGGCGATGAATTTTCACACTTGTGCCCGGACTAAAATATAAATATATATACAGAAACGTAGTCAACTAGGACTGAAAAGATAATCCAGTGTGGTGAATGTTGCTTATATATGCATATTTATATTTAAAAGCAGTAAAAAAGCTATAGAATGATCCAGGCCGAACTGATATATAAATAAATATATATATATAGACAGAAAAGTAGTCAACCATGACTGGAAAGATAACCCAGTGTGGTGAAGGCTACTTATATATGCATATTTATATATAAAAATAGTAAACTATCGCGAATTTGACATATGGGCTTGATAGAATTGAAAAGTTAGGAAAAATATAGTTAAATATATACAAAAAGAAGCCAAACCCGGATTAGGAAGATAACCCAGTCTGGCAAAGTTGCTCAAAATGCAGATATTAGTATTTAAAAGTTGCTGGAAGCGACGGATCGTCAATTCGAGTTATAGAAATGATAGAAAATGCGTTTATGTACAAAAATGTATCAAAAGTTGACGAAAACGGCCACAGAACTGAGTTCCGGGCATATTTAGAAAACAAAACTTGATATGCAAGTGTATAAAAATGCGAAGAAGTAGTATTGACTTGTTGATCGTATAAATACTCATAATAGACTGCTACACGGGCTTTTTGCCAAATTGTAGGCTTTAAACGTCCAAATCTACCTGTTATTTTCTGATATGTGGTAGTTTGTGGGTATGTCTACGTGTTCGATTTAAAAAATTTTGGTTTGGAAGATAAGAAATTAAATAGAAAACCAAACGGGCAGGGGTTCGGAGTGTTTTTTCTTTTTTTCAAATGAGAGGGGGGTGCCCTCTTATTTATAGACCAGGGAGCCTCCACTCTACCTACTGCTGCCGCAGGTAGAGGTACAGCTCCACATGGCATGGGTCCGCGGAGGGTTCCGTCATCTCGAAGTACGTACACTATGAGCAATGCGAGGTCAAAGTCAAAACTTTCTAACTTTTGATTGGAGCGTCCGTTTGAGGCTTCCAATACCTTTTCGGAAAGCCCTCGCCGAGAGTGTCACAATGAGATGGGATTAAAAAATTTTGGGTCCAAGAAGATGGGTTCATCACCAGGTCTTCGATTCCCCGCAGTTTATCCGTTGAGTTGTCTTGCGCTTTTTGCACTCGGGATCATCGTTATGGTTCGTTCTGAGTTTGGTGGCATAAATTTAGCTTGAGTTTGACCGAATGGGCTTGGATTTAGTAAAATAACCATTTTCCCCTCCCGAGATTGCCTTCAGTCTCGGCATGGCCTTCGGTTGACTTCCTGGGGCTGTTTCCAAAGTTTGGATCCCATTCGAGTCTGTTTGTCCTCAGTGTTGTCTCCGAGGATGATTTGTTCCTTCTAAATTTTACTCTGTAGGTGTTGTGATGCTTCAGGATTGTTTTTGAAGTTGACCTGACCTCTCGGGTTGAGATTGGGGCTGACCTGTACCTCTCGGGTTGAGACCAGGGCTGACCTGTACTTTCTAGGTTGAGACCGGGGCTAACCTGTACTTCCCAGGTTGGGACCGGGGCTGACCTATATTTCCTGGGTTGAGACCAAGGCTGACCTGTAATTCCCAGGTTGAGACAGGAGCTGATCTGTACTTTTCGATTTAAGACCGGGGCTGACCTGTACTTCCCGGGTTAAGACCGGAGCTGACCTATACCTCCCGGGATGAGACCGGGGCTGGCCTGTACTAATCGAGTTGAGATCGGGGCTGAGCTGTACTTCCCTGGTTGAGATCGAGGCTGTTTTGATTGCCCGGTATTAAGACTGGGGTTGAGTTGATGGCCCGGTATTGAGACTGGGGTTGAGTTAATGACCTGGTATTTAGATTGGGGTTGAACTGATGGCCCGATATTGAGACCGTGGTTGAACTGATGCCCCGATATTGAGACCGAGGTTAAACTGATGGCCCGGTATTGAGATCGGGGTTGATTTGATGACCCGGTATTGAGATCGAGATTGAGTTGATGGCCCGGTATTGAGATCGGGGTTGAGTTGATAAGATAATCTTACCCTCCTACAGTGTTAGTAATAGGGACATGAAATGTTGAGTGTCTATAGATGCCCCTCTTTATCATGTTCATGTAATGCAGTGAAATGGACAGGATAAAGATTAGTAGACACATGAAATGCACAGGAAAAGGGGAGGCAATGCATGGCACGATATGCGATGAATGTTAGATACCTTTGAGGGGGTAGGGTATCACTAATTTGATTACGTTAGCTTCTGCTAGGGATAACGTCACCTGTGATAACCCCAGTGGCGGCATTGCCTGACGATTACTGGTAGGATAACCACTAACAGGTTATCAGCGTTAGACTACTATCTAGTTCTGCTGGGGATGTCACTAATAGGCTACCGCTAACTATTTTTGTCACTTTCAACTGGGGATGACATCATCCATGATAGCCTAGGTAACTCTGATGAGGACGACATTGTTGCCGTCGAGTTATTCAAATGAGTGCTCCCGATGCCTATCTTGATAGTCATCTACACCGGTAGTTGGCAACAGGGGTTTGAATTACCAATATTTCTTGGTGCTCCTTCTGAGGTTGTGTATAACAGATTCCATCATAAGGATGGAATATCATATTGCTTTTGTCACTGGATCCCTTCTGATGCTTCGTTGGGGTTGTGCCAACAGCTGAACTATCACCGTTCTGTACCCGACGCTTCACTGGGGTTGAGCCAACAGCTGAACTGTCACCGGTCTGTACCCGACGCTTCACTGGGGTTGAGCCAACGGCTGAACTGCCATCGGTCAGTACCTGACGCTTCGCTGGGGTTGTGCCAACGGCTGAATTGTCATCGGTCTGTACCCGACGCTTCACTGGGGTTGTGCTAACGGCTGAATTGTCATCGGTCTGTACCCGATGCTTCGCTGGGGTTGTGCCAACGGCTGAACTGTCACCGGTCTGTACCCGATGCTTCAATGGGTTTGAGCCAATGACTGAATTATCATTGGTCTGTACCCGACACTTCGCTGGGGTTGAGCCAACGGCTGAACTGTCACCGGTTTATACCCGATGCTTCGCTAAAGTTAAGCCAATGGCTGAATTGTCATTGGTATGTACCCGACGCTTCGCTGGGGTTGAGCCAACGACTGAATTATCACCAGTCTATACCTAACGCTTCGCTGAGGTTGTGCCAACTGCTGAACTGTCACCGGTCTGTACCCGACGCTTCGCTGGGGTTGAGCCAACGGTTGAACTATCTCGGTCTGTACCCGACGCTTTGCTAGGGTTGAGCCAACGACTGAACTATCACCAGTCTGTACCCGACGCTTTGCTGGGGTTGAGCCAACGGCTGAACTGTCATCGGTCTGTACCCGACGCTTTGAAAGTGGCAGCTTTCGACAGTTTTGCTAGTTTTTTAGTATTATTCATCATTGATCCCTGGACATTGCTTCGGGATGAATACCAAGGGTTTTCAGAATGTTCCTCTTTCTGTTAGAATTATGTTGCTTAAACGCAGGATTTCAGGACAAACTGCTCAATCGTGTAGCGATTTTTCTTTAGATTTGACTTTACAGCTCATATAAACTCCATTTTAGCTCAAACCGAACAGAGCCTGGGGAAGTGGGACCCACTCTGGGGAGTCGCAAGTAGAGGTGAGGCTGCTGTGGGTGGGCCTGCTTCCACCTGTGGCTTTCTATTAGGCAGCGGGAGTTCATTTGAATCAGTTTCATTTCGAGTTTCAAACGGAATCCGATCTTCTTTTTCAGATCTACAGAGTTCGGGCAGCCTTTTTTTATTCCATCAGTTTCTTCGCATTCAGCGCATCGCGGGTAACGTTTTACATTCTTTTTTTGCAAGTTTTGACCGTTAAAAGCATGTAAACCATGTAAGGGGCTTTTAGATGCAATGTATAAAAAATGTATACTTATATGACATACTAAATTTTTTTTGACTTCATATATATGTATATCATACTGTAATGTACGTTTTGACGTAAGAAAATTTAGGTTCTGAGACAGTCATATCTTGCTCTTTTAATCAGTTTACTCTTCCTTTTTGGGCCTAGTGAGCCTAGATTTTCAACTAAAAATGTCCATGGTTATTTGGCTACCATGTGAAGTTTATTTTTAATTTTATTTCATAAATATGAACTGTTCCTGTTTTTGGAAAGGTGTGCTACTGAATGGCCAGCTAGACATGCCTGTGTGCATGCAGACAGTCTATTTTACAAAGGAGACTCTGGCGAAATTTTTTTAAAAACTTGAGCAATTAAAAACATGTAATTTTGACTCTACTGGGAATTTTTGACTGACCCATGCTTGTTTCAGGACTTATCTTTTGAAAAACATGTAGTTTTAACTTTACTAGGTATTTTTGACTGACCTATGCATGTTTTGAGACTTAGAAATGCATAGAGTACTGATTTAAAATAATAAGGAATAGGTTTTAGGCTTACCACACCCTTTCTGAGGTGATTTGGAGACTTTATCCAGGTGATGGACCGAGATAGACCCGACAGTGCTAGCAGGGTAGTTTCAGGCGTTAGACGTAGGCGAGCTTCTGACGTTCCTCAGCCACGTCCAGCTCGACCGCCTCGCAGATTGGCAGAGTCAATGATTTATCCAGCCCAGAACGAGCCACCGATTGATATTGATGATGAACAGGCTCCTTTTGCTGCTTTTACTCCTGTTCAGGCACCACAAGCGGAGGTTCCAAGCAATGTTGTGCAGACCCAGGAGCTGTTCGGAGACTTGAGTCTTCATTCAATGAGATTTCTCCACGCCAACGAGGTGACTTGAAGTTTTCTTCTCACTGGATTATCTTTCTTTTTTTTGCCATTCTCGAAGAACAGGTTTTTGACATGGGTTGGTTTTTAATGCAGGTTCCCGGCTTTACGCAGCCTAGAGGGAACTGGTTCAACGTGCACTCCCTCTACCATACTTTGCATCAGGAGTACAGGATATCGTTGATGGCTAGGGATTTCAGGCCTTCTTCTCTATTCTTCCCCGCCGTTGCCCCTGGGGTATATAAGGGCTTTGTCTGAGCTTTGGTTCCACCAGACTCAGTCCATTCATTTGTTGGACTGTGAGGTGATGATGACCCCTATGGACTGAAGATTTATCATCAGCATCAACTTCAAGGGTGAGCCAGTGCCTGTCGTGGCTGACATCACACCTACTGCCGTTCGGTCCTTGCTGGGAGTTCCTGCGATGGCGATCAAGGGTCGGACGGTCCGATCTGATCCGTTGAGTATAGATGCCCAGAGTGGGGCTTTACTTGAGCCTTTGCCTGATGATCAAAGGGTTCGGGATTGCATCTTGAGGCAATTATTCCTGGTGATCATCAGGGGTTATTTTGTGGCGAACAACTCATCGACTGTGTCATTTGCCCTGGTCAGTGCTACCCGACATGTAGAGTGCCTCAGTGACTTTAATTGGGGTTCCTACATCTTTGCTTATTTTCTCCGGGGCATGCGTATGCTTTCGGAGGGTTTGATGGAGGCTTGGTTAGGGTTCTACCCGTTTCTGCTGGTGAGTACATCTTTCTTATACTTTATTAATTTCTGCATTTATATTTATCAGTCTTAGTTACTGAGGACTTTTGATATTTACATGGCCAGTTCTGGGCTTATGAGAGGCTTCTTTACCTACGGCCCGCCACTGCTTTAGGTCTGGAGACCTATCCTTGGCAACGGCGTTGACATCACTCCACTCAGACGAAGGTCCATGTTACTGAGGGCTTTACTCATTCCCGCCTACAATTAGAGCTTTTGACAGCCGGAGCGATCACATGGATCCCATATACCTCTAAGTTTTTGGCTGTCGGGTTTGAGGGAGGCTTCCCCACTGGTCGGGAGTTTGTATTATCGACCTGCAGAGTCCCTCTTTTGACAGAGGGAGGCTGGGAGCTCTATTTAGGAGAGCGTGCGATCAGGAGCATTATGGGGCAGATTCGTATTTTAATTGTTCCTCCTGCTTGGCATCATTAACCATTGATCCAGCCAGTGATAGATATCCCTTTAGAGGCATAGACGACTTTACCTTATCAGGGGGCCCTTACAGCCAGGAGGCATTCAGCAGTTGATGGAGTCCTCGCACGATTGGAGCTCAGACTCGTGCTACCCAGTTTATGGCAGACATGGTGCCTGGGTCTGTGATGATGACAGACTGGATATCTTATCTCAAAGAGCCCACTCATTCAGACCATATTTCAGAGCTGACCCGGGAGTTGGAGAGAGCTTGCTTTTTTATCAGGCATCTTGGCCGAGATCCGTCAGAAGCATCTTCTTTTGACCCTTGTAGCTCATGAGCGGGTCCCTCTTCAGGTCCATTTTCTAGCATTTATGCAGGGGATGATTCTCCCTTGTACCTCCCAGACATGCCTGATGACCGCGACTCTGTGTCTACGGAGGAGATGGAGCAGGTTAACCACCTAGGCGTAGATGTTTTGGATCTTTTTGGATAGCTATTATAGCTATACCTTTTGGTTGGCCACTATTTTGGCTTTTGGGTTGCTGTGCCCCATTTTGATAGACCACTATTAGTAGCTCGGTGGTGGTGCCCCATATTCTTGTACTTTTTATTTTGCTTTATATTATCAGACAGGGATGATGCTTGCAGTAGATAGTTTGTTGTAGATATGCATGATATTTCCTATCTATCACATCATATTTATCATTGTGATTATGCATGTATTATGTCATTTATATGCATTTAGACAGATGAGTTCAGATTTAACCCCTGGATGGTCTTGTGATACGGTGATACAGATGGCATCATCTACCGTTAGCTGTATCGAGCATTTACCACCATCTGAGGTGGCATCGTCATTGAGATCGTGGTACGAGAGCCTGCCCTTCTCAACCAGAGGGACAGTTGATCAGATGTTGAGGCATTTGTTGGCCCTCGCAAACTTTCAGGTGCCATATGGATTTATGGATGGCATTTTATTCTGCTGGATACCTGACAAACATATTTTTTACTTCGGGCTCCACGAGTTGACTCATACCCTTAAGGAGTACCAGCGGTTCCGTTGCTTAGCTTTAGAGGCGCCATGTGCTCGCATGGCTATTAGTGACATGAGGAGACCATTTATACGGATGTCGAGTCTCTGTCAGAGCGTATTGATGGAGGAGATTATCTCTGGATGCCTGATCTCCATCGACTTTTTGATCGATCGCTTTGGTGAGCTTGAAAGTTACGATCGACATGCTGAGGATTTTATTGTGTCATCAGAGACGTGGCATTTAGCCATGATAGACATTTTGCTGATGTGCATCGTATTCTATGTCTATATACTGCTACTCTTGGACCACTTGGATGTGGGATTGATAGTTGTGGCTAGGGCCCTTAGGCAGGTAGCACCATTATACCGATGATATTGGCCGAGACGCTGAGGTCAGCCACCCACTACATTACCCACCCGGAGGAGTTTTTCAGAGGCAGTTCGGTCTTGCTGTATGTATGGCTCATGTCCAATCTACGATTGATTGGATTTTTCAGACACCAGGGGTATTGTTTCACCCATGAGATAGCCATGTCCTATTCCTTTCAGCCGGCGGAGTGTACCGATTCAGAGACATGACCATCATTTCTGTCTGACATTGCACATTAATTTTTGATTCTGCCCTGCACATGACTAGTCTCCCCATATAGCTTTATTACCCATACATCTGGCATGGATTATTTGCCCCTAGCGGGATTGAGGGGAGTGATTACTTAACATCCTCTGGCTGTTATGGGCCAGTTCGATCAGTTTCAGAGTCTGCATCATTTTGAGGGGAAATTGATTAGAGGATGTCAACTTCTTTTATGTCATCTGCTGACTTTATTCGAGTGTATGAGTATTGGACTCATAGAGAGAGGGCTGATTTCTCCAGTAGCCATCTGGATCGTTCTCCAAAGTACTCGGCGTGGATGGAGGCAGATATCGCATCAGCTGCATTCATTCAGTCAGCTCCGATTGTGGACTCAGACGAGGAGGAGCCCATGGAGGATCCTGAGTCTCTTACTGAGGTTGAGTTGTTCATGGGTTTAACAACATCACTAGTTAGTGATCTGCCGATCATTCCTGCTGGGACAGATCCGGCTTTGGCGGACTCACTAGCTAGGATGACCTTTGAGAGGGATAAAGCTAGAGCTCTGATGTTGACCGCCTTGTCTGGCAGAGATATAGCTTTGGCGGAGAGAGATACGTCTCGCGCCACTCAGGATGCAGGATTGATTGAGCGATAGGAGATCCGCTCTGCCAGAGACACAACTTTTGGGGAGATCGAGGAGACTTTGATTGCTAGGGATGCTACTTTTGTGGAGAGGGATGAGGCTATAGCTTCCCGGGATTTCCAAATTGCCGACAGTACTGCTCTTCGATCTTATACTCATGGTTTGGTTACCAAGATGAGTGCCTATATTGATGACTATAGTGCCACACTATAGATGAATGTGGATATTTTGAGCCGTATAGAGGCTAAAGGTATTGCACTTGTAGCTGCTCCTCCATCTTCAGAGAGAGATGCTATGTTGGCATTGCTGGCCCGCTTATCCTTGGGTCCATAGACTAGCTTTGTTTTTCCTGCACATACTAGATCAACCATTTTTGTCTTGTACAGGACACTATGTATATATCAAATAATTTCATATATTAGAGAAATATATTTTTGATTCACTTCCCTATTTGGATATGTATTGTCATTGCTGAGTGATTACAACTTCTTTCATGACTCGCTGTTGTTGATGTATCTTGAGCTTCTCCTTGATGGATTGACAATGAGATGTCAGAGAGTAGCTCAGCAGGGCCCGTTGATCAGGATAGCTTGATAGGACTTAGCCTTTATATGGTTTCGGTGTCGTGGAACTATTTTTTATTGGTTTTTGTTTTTTCTTGAAGGTCAAACTGCACCGTAAATGGCTGCCTACGTACTCCCGGATGTAGGGAGATCAGGCCATTCGTAGTTCACTTTTTGTGTGTGAGAGGTTTGAAAAGTATTTATATTGGGTTTTGAGTTTGGTTTGATGAGTTTTTAAATTTTTTGCTTGGTTTGATCGCACCAGAAATGGCTTCCTACGTACTCCCGGGTTGAGGGAGATCAGGTTATTCGTAGTTCCGGCTTCTAGTGAAAATCGAACCTGATTAAATTTATAGGCCAGATGCGGGTATGCATATACTTCAGACATAGTACCTTTTTATGGTGTCTGAATTGATGAGTTGGGGAAATTCGCACCCATCCATTTCTTGTAATTTGATAGCTCCTCCTGTCAACACTTCCTTGACAATAAAAGGGCCTTCCTAATTCGGGGCAAACTTTCCTTTGGCTTCATCTTGATTGGCCAAAACTTTATTCAGCACCAAGTCGTTTTCTTTGAATCGCCGTATTCGAACGTTCTTGTTGTAGGATCGAGCAATCTTTTGCTGATATAACTGTCCGTGGAAAATGGTTGTAGCCCTCTTTTCATCTATCAGGGATAATTTATGGTACCGGTTTTGCAACCACTGATCTTCGTCCATCTGAGCATCTATTAACACTCGCAAAGACTCCATCTCTATTTCTATGGGAAGGATTGCTTCCATGCCAGAGACCAATGAATAGGGGGTAGCCCAGTAGAAGTGCGCATTGACGTCCTATATGCTAACATAGTTAGAGGCAGAAGGTTAGGCCATTCTTTGTGATTGGCGGACATTTTCTGCATAATATTTTTGATGTTCTTGTTGGCCGCTTCAACAGCACCAATCATCTTGGGCCGATACATGACGGAATTGAGATGCTTGATGTGGAACTTTTCAGAACCATGAATTTCATGAATAAATATTAATTTTGATATTAATAAGAAAATAAATATTTATTTGAATATAAATGTTTATGTGTTATGAGATGAGTAATTCAATTAATTTCAAATTAAATTTATGATAATTAAGAGAATATGGAGAATTACGATAAACTCGTAGAATGCCTTGTGTGGCACGAGAATGGATATGATGATGATTTAATTAATTAAAGGATGAAAGAATTAATATGTGAATACTTAATTAAAATTATATTGTTAATTAATTATTATTGTAAGCAATAAAATGTTAATGAGTAAATGATTAATAAATATAATAAGATTTATATTTGCTCGATTAATTGTTATGTGCAAGGTATGTGATAATTAAACATATAATATATAGTAGTTACATCTATATTATAGTGTAACACTTAAATGAGACTATATAATATATAAAAACTATATAGTAAGATTTAATGAATGATGTAAGTTACATAAATAATGCTTATGTGACAAATATGTGATAAGTAGATACATTAAGGTGTATGTATAAATATTATAATAAACTAAATAAACAATTATTATTTAATGATTATTTCAATAATTAGATATAATTAAAATAATATAGTTTATGATAATGAGGAAAGATAATACCCAATTAGATTATATTCGGTATTAGCAAAATGTACATGAATTATATTATGTGTATAAGATATATACCCCAACTTGCTAAATTGTAATAATTAAAGGTTCATGTGTACACTCAAATGGAATTTATAACCTGAGTGTATATATATATATGTGTATATGTGTTATAAAACTGAATATGCAGTATGTTATTTTTCCAAGTTGCTGAGATATAGCCTTGTCCCACATTCATTGTCATTTCTCTTCACGTGTGCACTCAATAACCTAAGCCTATTAGTTGCTTCTCAAACTCAGCAAACATAGCCAGTAATCATCAATGGGGAGTGGGCTCAATAGTGGAAATCAACAACTACTAACTCCTCTTCCTTAACCAATGTATTTTGATCTTTCCCGTGGGTTTGAAATGGAGTAGAATAGCATTGTCTGTGTATTGAATTTTCTATAAATAAAGCTCCATCCTTCTCATTTGATTTTGCTGAGATAATTTCTAAGTGTTATAGAATGAATTGAGAATGAATATATATCAGTGGAGAGATTATGAGATTGAAGGAAATCATATAGCAACAAGTTCAACTAGCAGAGGTATAACTTCCATGTTCTTCATTCTTGAAATTCTAAGTTCTGGACTATGCATGAATTCTATGTTAATTGGATCAAGTAATGATTGATAGTTGTTATTTAAGTTAGTATTTATGTTAGGACTGTAATGTGGTTGAGTTAGAATAGATTTCGTAAGAAAATTTTGTATTTGGGTTTGGTTTCTGCCGAGCAGAAGTCATTCTGGTTCTGGCCGAGAAGGGGCGCAGTTGCGCCCATTTTGTACTAGGGTGCAGCGCAGCTGCGCCAGGCGCCAATTTTGATTTTTAGTTTCTGTTACAATCTGCTAATTGCTAACGTGTTGATATTACTTAGACATGCATGAAACAAGTTTAACATGTATATATAAGCACCTTAACATAGCATGAACGAGTTTAACTTCATTAGTGTAGATTTACTAAAGAAAGTATAAGTTTTGAAAATAGACTTGACACATACAATGATATTTATGTTCTGTTTTTTTGAGCATGTTTGTATGGTCTAGATCTGCATTAAATGTTAGTCTAAAGTGTTGAGTAAGCACTAGAATACATGGTGTACGTTAAGAATGATTTCAAAAATAAAACTTGAACTTTTTGCAAACTAAGTTCCATGAACATGATGGGTCTATATTCTGATATTTTTGAACATACATGATAGTGCTTTTAACATCACTTAGATGGCCTACATGTGCACGTACTTTCTTAGATACCTTGAAAGTTAGTTAAGCATGAATAAGACATGATTAATAGTAATAGATGATGTTAGCTATGCGCATATGACGTAAACTCTTATGAACATGCATATTAACTGATTATATGACCACCTCACATGTTTACACGACGATAATAGTAGCCTGTTTGATTTCATGACCTTGTATGGCCTTAAGTCATTAGAGATATTAATCTAGAACTATAACATATAAGTCGAACTTGGAAAGATTATGTAAGCATGCAAGACCCTTTAACATGTGTATATACTATATGACAATGTATGTTTATGTTTTGAACAGAAGCAGCAGAGCAAAGCTCAACTCTGGTCTGGCCAGGGGACGGCGCAGCTGCCAGGGGACAGCGTAGCTGCGCCGTCCCTAGGCTTAACCAGGGCTCAACTGCGCCAGCATGAAATCTTGTCTGAGTATTTTGGTTGCTTTCTGATTTTGTCAATTGGTTTACAATGATACTCTAAACTATTAAAAAGAGTCTGATTGATACTGATCATATTCAAATGTGATGATGATATGGTATAAAGATTGTAAACTTGTAAAAGGAACTCTAAACATAATAAAGACACAATCGATTAAGCGTTGTAAATAAATATAATGTTATACGTGGTATAACTATGTAGCAAGGATAAGACCTAAGTATGTATTGCTTATGTGAGGTAATATATGTTGTTAAATTGTGTAACTAATGGATATATTTATACACGTATCTATGTTACTTGATTTCATGGTGTCTTATAAACTGATTTCGTGCTACGTGTGTATAAGTACGTAATGACGTACGTATAGGGTTATACGACTAAGTTAGAATCGTATGTGTATATTTAACTTACATATCGAGTTTGTGTACCGAATGTACTTAGTTAATGAATATCCTATATACGTAAATATGTTATAATAGGGTTTGAAAAGTATCGATAAGGTAAAGGTTGATAAACTACGCTTGAGGCAAGTTTCCTAACCTTACTCGTTATTGGGCATTCTTAAGCTTATGCTATTATTGGTCGTACAAGTAAAACATTGAAATTATTATTCATGTCTTACGAATTAATACTTCGAAGAATCTAAGATAAAGTTGTTTACATTCTTTGAACTTATAATTGTTCTTATATACCTTGAAAGAACGGTATATGCCAATTGATTCGACTAAACCTATATCATAATTTGAAAATGATCCAAAACCAATTGATTGGTGCAGAAATCATATATTGACTGAGATGAACCACCCTTTTGAAGGGAAAAACTATATATTGTCGGGAGACTGACGTGCACACTTGAGTACAATTAAATGATATGCATAACGTAGGGTACTTTAGGCTGATCACCTATTGTACTTATTTTATTTGATTATCAGCATATTACTGTTAATTCTAGTAGAAGTTCATAGTCCCTAGTGACTGCTCAATATTCATTATTCTTGAAATGTGAAAAGGCTAAACCTTGAATCTTATTGATATCTTTTTGTCCTTAGCGACTATTGTTGAAAACTATTGATACTTCTTGTTATTCTCGAACTATCCTTTATTGTCATACCCTTGGGAATTAAAAACTATATTGTCCCCTTATTGCTATATTACTTGCTAAGCAAACTTTTTGCTCATTCTTGCTTTTTCGTAAAAATATTTTAGTTAAGACAGAGCAAGGCGGTCCCTCGGGCACTGACAAGGGTAAGGGCAAGGCTACAGAGTAGCTTGTACTTGATTAGAACTATTATGATTATAATAAGTTTATATATGCTTAAGCTATGTTTAAGATGTAAGAGATGTTTAAGTTACGAAACCTTGGGACATGAATGGTTATATTAAATAAATATAATCTATTTGTATGTGTATTTCTGTTGCGCGAGATATTATTATTTAGAACCTGACGAACCGAATTCGAGACTGTGGCCGTCCAAATTTGGGGGCGTCACAGGTTGGTATCAGAGTTGTAGTTATAAACCTTAGGAGCGAGAGTCCATAGATTATAACTTAGTAGAACATAAAAGATAGAAAGGGAGGAGACTCATATAGAGTTTTCCTAGAGAGAGACTTAGTGTGTTATGAAATATAATTTCATTCTATACAATGAATTTATGTTTTATTTAACATTCTAATAGAGTTGTTGTTTGTTTGTCTTGTGTTTGAGATTGTAGGATGATAGACATGAGAGAACCTATAGAGTGGTAGAGGAGGAGCCCCGAGATATACATGTCGTTTATGAGGAACCTCTAGAGGTTGTGCCTGTATAGGCAGTTTTACCGTCCGAGTTTGACGAAGAGGACGAGATTGAGGTAGAGTCTGATCCAGAGGAAGAGCCTATAGAGGACGAGCCGATGGAGGATGAGCCCATGGAGGACTTTGATGAGGCTACTATCGAGGAGCTAATGCTAGGAGAGTACGAGGAGCGGATCCTAGAGTTAGACTGCAGAGTTCAAGAGCTGGAAGTTGAAGCTCAGGAGAGGGAGTCCAAGTTCCAGAAGCTAAGGGATGAGGACCACCAGAGGAAGCTAGCGATGTAGCAGATGAAAGTAGAGATTGATTACCGTAGAGAGGCAGGGATCCAGATGGGAACTTTTTTCCACAGGTCGGTATCTAGGAATGTGGATTTGGCAGGAAAGCTGGAAGAGGTAGAGCAGAGAGAGTTAAGCGAGAAGACGTAGAAGGAGGCTCTCCGTACTCAGCTAGAGTTGGAGGTGATGGATAGGAGCCATTTCAAGGAGAAGTGAGAAGCAACTAATGAGAGAGCAGACGACCTAGAAGATGAGGTGAGATGCAAGAAGAGGAAGGTGAACAAGATGGGTTACGTGTTTCGCTCAGTTATTGAACACCACTACCCGGCAGAGCAGGGGCAGACCCGACATACTATGAGCAGAGAGCTGATGGCGTACATAACGCAGATCGAGTATAAGAGCGCTGTGGAGCGTGGGATGTTGGGATGAGATCCCTTAGTTAGTGATGGTAGCATTAGTAGTTACTTTATGTGATGTATATAATGATGTAACCCTAATCTTTTGTTTAAGATATGAGATAGTTATGTAGACCCCGAGTAGACTTATTTTAGAAGGGTAATATGTTAGTTTTTTCCCCGTCTTTTGTGATATTAAGGGATATATGTTGACATTTATAGGAGTATGCTAGGAATAATCATGTAATGAAATGATTTGGCATATGAATATAAATGAATCTTTTTTCACAAAAGTGTTATAAATTCTATTCCTTTTAGCATTAAAGAAATACTTAAGTAATACAATTGAATAATAAAAGTGAAAATTTTGTGATGCAGAAAATGCCGCCCAGACGTAGATTAACTGCACCTGAGGAATCAGTGAACAATGAGAGAGAACAAGTAGACCTGATCAAGAAGTTAGTGGATTTGTTAGGAGAGGCTCTTAGAGGAAGGAACAACGAACCCGTTCGCCTCAATCCTCAAGCAGTCCCAGTCACGAATTTCAAAGACTTTAGGAGCGTAGGACCTCCAGAGTTTGAAGGTACTACCGATCCAATCATTGCGCAAACTTTGATAAAAGAAATAGAGAAGGCTTTCACCATCGCTCGTGTGGGTGAAGACCAGAAGACGATATTTGCTACATATATGATAAGGGGCGAAGCCAACCACTGGTGGGAGGCAAATCAGCAAAGATCGGGAGAGGGGATGATAGCTTGGGAGAGATTTAAGACTCTGTTTTTCGAGAACTACTTCCTGAAAAGCATGAAGAATAGAATAGAGGTTAAGTTTTTAGAACTGTAGCAGGGTGATATGACGATGGCGCAGTACGCGGCTAAGTTTAACGAACTAGCGCGGTTTGCAGAACACCAGGTAGGGGATGAAGAGAAGAAAGCTAGACGTTTTGAGCAAGGACTGAAGCCTTGGTTGTTTAATAAGGTGTCAGTTCTTCAGATTGATTCCTTTGCGACATTACTGGAGAAGGCGATCATTGCGGAAGGTGGCAGTGAAGCCTTAAGTCTATATAACAAGGAAAAGAAGGGTAAGAATATGGGAGGAGGAAGCAGTAGCGGGGGAAGTAACTTAGGAAAGAGAAAGTGGGAGAATAACAACAATAACAACAAAAATAATCAGTCGGGAAATTTTTGTGGAGGTTCTAAGAAGAGGGCTGAGGGATGCCCGAAGTGTGGAAAGAATCATCAGGGCGAGTGCTGGAAGGGGCGCAGTACTTGCTACAACTGTGGCCAGGAGGGACACATTTCACCTAACTACCCGAAGCCAAAGAAGATCCAAGGGTGTTTCGCTTGCGGCTCAACTGAGCACCGGATCAAAGATTGCCCGAAGAAGGGAAGCGGCAGAGGAAGTGGCCAACAAGGGGGAGGCAGCAAGTTAATGATCGGCGGACCGACACAATCCAACCGCCAAACCGCTAAGACCTTTAACATAACCGTCCAGGACGCAGTAGCTGCGAATGATGTGGTGTCAGGTATTATCCTAATCAATGATATAAATGCATATGTATTATTTGATTTGGGTGCCACCTGTTCTTTTGTATCTGAAGAATTTGCTAGTCAACTTAATTTACCCCGAGAACGATTAGGGAATTCTTTAGACATAGAAGTTGCAAATGAGGAGGTGATCCCTGTAGAATTTATATACCAAAATTGTCACGCAAATATTAGAGATCATGAATTGAGCGTAGACTTGATTCCAATTAGATTGGTTGAATTTGATGTAATACTGGGATTGGATTGGTTGTATAACCATGCTGCAATAATTGATTTTCAGAATAAAAGTGTAAACCTTCAGACTCCGAGTAAGTCTAAGGTAGTGTTTTATAGTAGCTCATTGCTTAAGAAATCGTGTTTTCTTACGATGATGCAGGCCAAGAAATTATTAAGGAAAGGATGTGTAGGTTATTTAGCTTACATCATAGATACTTAGATAAAAGGAGTAGAAATTAAGGATATATCCGTAGTGAGAGAATTCCAAGATGTATTTCTGGACGATCTGCCTGGTCTTCTGCCAGACAAAGAAATCAAATTCGTAATAGACTTAGCACCGAAAACGGCACCGATTTCAAAGGCTCCATATCGTATGGCGCCAGTAAAAATGAAAAAACTGATAATACAATTACAAGAGTTATTACATAAAGGTTACATACGACCGATTGTGTCTCCTTGGGGAGCACTAGTGTAGTTTGTTAAAAAGAAGGACGGATC
This sequence comes from Panax stipuleanatus, assembly GCA_020205555.1. Classification (NCBI taxonomy): domain Eukaryota; kingdom Viridiplantae; phylum Streptophyta; class Magnoliopsida; order Apiales; family Araliaceae; genus Panax; species Panax stipuleanatus. The sequence goes on from CM035115.1 coordinate 107,138,403, forward strand.
AATGAGGCTGTGTATCGATTATCGAGAATTGAACAGAGTAACGATCAAGAATAGATATCCACTACAAAGGATAGACAACTTTTTTGATCAACTGAAGGGAGCGAAGTGTTTCTCGTAGATAGACCTACCGACACGTTATCACCAATTGAAGGTACGGGAGGAAAACATACCAAAGACGACATTTTAAACTCGTTGTGGGCATTACGAGTTTTTGGTAATGTCATTCGAATTAACTAATGCTCCGACAGCATTCATGGACTTGATGAACCGAGTTTTCAAGCCCTACTTGGACAAGTTTGTGGTAGTTTTCATCGACGACATCTTTATCTACTCGAAGACAGAGGAAGAACACGTCGAACATCTGAAGATCGTTTTGGAGGCGCTAAGGAAGGAGAAGATGTATGCAAAGTTTTCTAAGTTTGAATTTTGAATGGACAAGGTTCAATTTTTAGGACACGTGGTGGATAAGAATGAAATCTCAGTAGACCCTGCGAAGTTAAACGTAGTAAGTAATTGGGAGCAGCCAAAAACACCAACAGAGATAAGAAGTTTCTTAGGGTTAGCTGTGTATTATCAAAAATTTATCCAGAATTTTTCTAAGATAGCGACCCCGTTGACCAATTTGACGAGGAAGACGGTAAAGTTTGTATGGACAGGCAAATGTGAAGAATGTTTTCAAGAGTTAAAGAAGAGATTAAGTGAAGCGCCTGTATTATCATTACCAGACGATACGGGAGGTTTTGTGGTAATGATGCATCGCATAAGGGACTTAGTTGTGTGCATATGCAACATGGCAAGGTTATTGCGTATGCATCATGACAATTAAAGTATTACGAAAAACGATACCCTACTCACGACTTAGAGTTAGCGGCAGTAGTTTTTGCGTTGAAGATATGGAGGCATTATTTGTACGAAGAGAAATGTGAGATATACACGGACCATAAAAGTCTGAAATATATCTTCACACAGAAAGAGTTGAACATGCATCAGAGGAGGTGGTTAGAATTAATCAAGGATTATGACTGTGATATTCTTTATCACCCGGAAAAGACAAACGTAGTTGTCGACGCTATAAGCAGGAAAGGAAGGGAGAAATTGTTTCACTTGATGACTCAGGGAAAGTTATTAAGAATAATGGAAAAGTTGGAAATAGAGGTAAGGGGACCAGAGAGGTCTGAAGAAAAGTTGTTTGTAATGGAAGCTCATCCAACATTGTTGGATAGAGTGAAGTATTCACAGGAGAAAGATGAAGAGTGCGAGAAAATCAGAAAGAGGATCGCAGAGAATGAAAAGGAAAGATTCAGAATGGATAAAGACGATATCTTGAGATTCGAATGGAGAGTGTGGGTGCCAGCGGTTGCCAAATTGAGAGAAGAAATTTTGCACGAGGCACACAATATGACGTATTCCGTTCATCTGGGAGGCACAAAAATGTACCGAGATTTGAGGCAACATTTTTGGTGGCCCAATTTGAAACGGGAAGTCGCAGAGTGCGTTAATAGATGTCTTACTTGCCAATGCGTCAAAGCTGAGCACCAGAGGCCGAGTGGTTTACTTCAACTGTTGGAAATACTATAGTGGAAATGGGAGCACATTATGATAGACTTCGTAGTGGGACTTCCAGTTACGCAGAAAGGTTATGATGCCATTTGGGTTATCGTGGATCGACTAACGAAGACCGCACATTTTCTACCAATCAAGATCCGATATAATTTGAATCAGTTAGCGAGTCTGTATGTAAGGGAGATTGTTTCACGACATGGAGTGCCGGTGTCAATTGTCTCTAATCAAGATCCGCGATTCACGTCAAATTTCAGGAAAAGTTTGAAAGAGAGGATTGGAACACAGTTGAGGTTGAGTACCGCTTATCATCCTCAAACAGACGGACAGAGTGAGCGAACAATAAAAATACTGTAAGACATGCTTAAGACTTGTGTGATGGATTTCAAGGGAAATTGGGGCGACCACCTACCCTTAGTAGAGTTTGCATATAACAATAGTTACCATGCGAGTATCGGCAGGCCACCGTACAAAGCTCTTTACGAAAGAAAGTGCAGAACGCCGTTATGCTAGGATGAAGTCGAAGAACGACGAATGTTGGGGCCAGAATTAGTACAACAAACTGTAGACATGGTGACAGTAATAAGAGCCAGACTGGTAGCAGCTCAAGATCGCCAGAAAAAGTACACAGACTTGCATCGACAAGACCGGGACTTTAAAGTCGGTAGTTTCGTTTTCTTGAAAGTATCTCCTTGGAACGAAAAAATACGATTTGGCAAGAAAGGAAAATTGAGTCCGAGATTCATAAGACCGTTCAAAATATCGAAGAGAGTGGGCGAAGTGACATACAAAGTAGCATTACCACCTGAGTTGGAGCACATCCACAACGTGTATCATATCTCCGTGATGCGTCCATACAAGGCCGACTACAAGCACGTGATTTCTTATGAGCCCATTCAAGTAGAGAATAACCTGGCGTATGAAAAAATTCCTGTCCAAATATTAGATAGGAAAAGAACAGATATTACAAAATAAAGTCATATCTTCTATAAAAGTATTTTGGCGAAACCACGATGTCGAGGAGGCTACGTGGGAATTAGAAGATAAGATGATGAGAGACTATCCCTATCTTTTTGTGTAACCTTGTAACAATTCCGAGGATGAAATTTTTATAAGGAGGGAAGGATGTAAGAACCGTGAATTTCATGAATAAATATTAATTTTGATATTAATAAGAAAATAAATATTTATTTGAATATAAATATTTATGTGTTATGAGATGAGTAATTCAATTAATTTCAAATTGAATTTATGATAATTAAGAGAATATGGAGAATTACGATAAACTCGTAGAATGCCTTGTGTGGCACGAGAATGGATATGATGATGATTTAATTAATTAAAGGATGAAGAAATTAATAAGTGAATAATTAATTAATATTATATTTTTAATTAGTTATTATTGTAAGCAATAAAATATTAATGAGTAAATGATTAATAAATATAATAAGATTTATATTTACTCGATTAATTGTTATGTGCAAGGTATGTGATAATTAAATATATAATATATAGTAGTTATATCTATATTACAGTGTGACACTTAAATGAGACTATATAATATATAGAAACTATATAGTAAGATTTAATGAATGATGTAGTTACATAAATAATGCTTATGTGACAAATATGTGATAAGTAGATACATTAAGGTGTATGTATGAATATTATAATAAACTAAATAAACAATTGTTATTTAATGATTATTTCAATAATTAGATATAATTGAAACAATATTGTTTATGATAATGAGGAAAGATAATACCCATTTAGATTATATTCTGTATTAGCAAAATGTACATGGATTATATTATGTGTATAAGATATATACCCCAACTTGCTAAATTGTAATAATTATAGGTTCATGTGTACACTCAAATGAAATTTATAACCTAAATGTGTGTGTATATATATATATATGTGTGTGTGTGTGTGTGTGTGTGTGTGTGTGTGTTATAAAACTAAATATGCAATATATTATTTTGCCAAGTTGCAGAGATATAGCCTTGTATTGTCATTTCTCTTCACGTGTGCACTCAATAGCCTAAGCCTATTAGTTGCTTCTCAAACTCAGCAAACATAGCCAGTAATCATCAATGGGGAGTGGGCTCAACAGTGGAAATCAACAACTACCAACTACTCTTCCTTAACCAATGTATTCTGATCTTTCCCGTGGGTTTGAAATGGAGTAGGATAGCATTGTCTGTGTATTGAATTTTCTATAAATAAAGCTCCCTCCTTCTCATTTGATTTTGCTGAGATAATTTCTAAGTGTTATAGAGTGAATTTAGAGTGAATATATATCGGTGGAGAGATTCTGAGATTGAAGGAAATCATATAGCAGCAAGTTCAACTAGCAGAGGTATAACTTCCATGCTCTTCATTATTGAAATTCTAAGTTCTGGAATATGCATGAATTCCATGTTAATTAGATCGAGTAATGATTGATAGTTAGTATTTATGTTAGGACTATAATGTGGCTGAGTTAGAATAGATTTCATAAGAAAATTTTGTATTTGGGTTTGGTTTCTGCCGAGCAGAAGCCATTCTGGTTTTGGCCGAGAAAGGGCGCAGTTGCGCCCATTTTGTACTAGGGTGCAGCGTAGCTGCGCCAGGCATCAGTTTTGATTTTCAATTTCTGTTACAATCTGCTAAGTGCTAACGTGTTGATATTACTTAGACATGCATGAAAATAGGTTTACCATGTATATATAAGTACCTTAACATAGCATGAATGTAATACCCGAGAATTTTTGAATATTATAAAATGAATATATTAATAGAAATGAGTATTTATTTGAATATAAATGATTTTGTGTTATGAGATGAGTTAACTCCATTATATTAAATTGAATAATTATGATAATTGAGAAAATATGGGGTTTGCGATAAACTCGTTGAATGCCTTGTGTGGCACAGTGATGAGAAATATTAATGATTATATTAATCAACGAAGGAACTATTGAGCGAACAATTAATCTATATTAATTGTTAATTATTATTATGAGAAATATAATAATAGTCTATTAATTTATTATTATTACAAATAATAGAATAATAATAAGCAACTTGTTTATAAATATAATAAGAGTTATATTTATTAATGTGATAATTAATCCTATAAATATTGATTAAGTGTTATTAATGATTACATTGATATATGAGGGATGAATTAATTAATATTTTATTAATTGATTAATTGTCATTATGAATGATAAAGCAAGTAAGTAAGTTATTAATATAATAAGATTATATTAATTGTTATGTGCAAGTATGCAATAATTAAAAATATAAAGTATATGGAATACAACTATATTATATAGTGTAGTGAAGCACTTATGTGACAACCCGAGAATTTATAAGATTAATAAAATCTTAAATGATTAAATAAAGGTTAAATAATAAGACCTATACTGGAAATAGAGTATGGATTTAAAAAATTTGTGAAGGACTTATATGGTTTTGTGTATTGTTTATATATTTATAAGGAGAATTAAGAATAAAGTCTTGTAACCTAATATATATATTAGGTATGGAAATTAAGTAACTTAAGGGTTATAATATGTAGGGATGTTAGTATTTAAAATATTAACCAACACTAAGAGATTAAGTTTATTATCTTGATTTATTAATTTTATTAAAGCAAGTCTAATTGGGTTAAGAAATTAAATATATTTGAGTAAAGAATTAAATTACAATTGAGTGAATATAAATCCTAATTAAATGATTAGGGTAGAATAGAATTAAATGTAGTGGACTATGTTAATTTACATAGCCCAATTATTTTATTAGCAAGCCCAAAAGAATTAATTAAGTAGCTCAAGCTAAGTTCATTTGTTAAGGAACATATGGGACATTTGTTAAGTAAATAAAGTAATAAAATTGAATTAAATTGGAGGAGAAAAGCCCATAATTTCAGCCCACACAAGGAATAAGAAGGAGGTGCATATATGTAATTATTGTTTACTTTAGTAGGTAACCAACTGTCCACCAACTCTTCCATGTGTCATCTTATTAATGTGTCTCATCATTTTACCAAGTGTGCAAGCAATGACTTCATTAATGAGACAGATAAAGAGATGGAGTGTTGGGTAAAAAATATGGCATACATATGATATATCTATATCAATGTACCAACACACAAATATCATTTTCTTTTCTCTTTTCTCTCACTTCATATCCTATGAACCAAACTAGAGAAAGTGTAACGACTGAGAATTTTATATATTAACTGTAAATATTTATTGAATTAAATAAATATTTTATTAAATTTATTTGTTGAGTTAATAAATAAATTGAGTGATTGTTGTTGACAATTTAATTAAGTGCTATATGTTTAATTAAATTGATATGTTAGCAATAGTGTAGCATAATTTTAATTTAATTGAGAACAATTCAATTAGATTTAATGTTATGTGCTAAGTGATAATAATTTGTTACATGAATTATGTTTAATAAAGGAATTAAAATTGTGTGACAATTTGGTATTATGTGAATGTTAGTTTATTTAATTGAATTAGAGTGTTGTAAATTAATTAAATAAGTGTGGTATTTAATCTATGGATTAAGGATTTATTAAAAGAATAGAAAAGAGTTTTAAGTGATTTTACCAAACAAGGCCCTTGTACTTGTTTAATCTTATTTTACCCAAACAAAACCTTAGCACTAAAACCTATTTTTTTAACTAAGAGTTTGCCAAACATGGCCTTGGGCTTTTCAAAATTTTGTAACCTATGTTATTAATAAGAATTAATATGGTTATAAGTATTATACTTATTATTTATAAGTTACATATATATTATATACGTATACGTATATGTATATGTATATTATAATATATGTCAGATAGTTAGTACGTTAGTTTTACAAACAAAACAAAGAAAGAAACAGAAGAAGAGAGTTAGAGAGAGTTATCAGAGAAGAAGAAGAGGAAGAAGAATAAGAAGGGAAAGCTTTGAGAAGACAAAGCAAGCCCCATCATCATCATCTCCATCTCTCTCTTAAGTCAAAAACTAGTAAAGTTATAATCTTAACCCTAGAATCAATTCACATGTGTTGTGTTTTTCTTTATCAAATTAGGTTTTCATGATTATGAAATTATATGTATATATAGTGTTCATATATTTTCATATGTAATTGTATGCCATGAAAGGGTTTTCAAAATACAATTGTTGTAAAAATAAGTTTTCAAAGGATGTTTTTCTATATTTTCATAATTTTAGAATTCTTTGTAAAAATCTCTTTGTGAAAGTTATTTATTTTGATATGTGAATGGGATATGTACATATATATGTATATATATATATATATATATGTTTACATATGATTTTTATAGTTGTTTAAGAGTTTTAATTCGCAAGTATATGATGAACACGATGAAATCATGTTCATAGTACTCTTTTATGAAGTTACTTTGAAAATTATTCTTAAATCATTGATGTGAGTATGAGTTATGTGTAATATGTGATGTAACATGATTATATATGAGTTATATGGTTGTGTTAGCAATTCAAACCATGAATTTTTGATAAACAATAGGAATTATGATTATAGTGATTTTCTTTGAATTAATTTCTGAAAAATGGCTTTTGAAACTATCAAATTGATGTTTGATTATGGGTTATTGTTGAAATTGATCATGTATTATGTTAGTATGTTAAGAATAGGAGTTACTGCATTTGGAATCACTTGAATTGATTGAAAAACGAATTCGTAATAGCAATTTTCGTCAAGAACATTTAATATTTTATTTTCTTTGAAAATCATGAAATCTTGATTTTGATTATGTGTTCTATGGATTATAGATGTTATGAGCATGTTAATGAGTTTAAAATATTGTTTGTATCAAGTTTCATGTTTATCATGTTGGGAAAAATCGAATTCGGTGTGAAGGAATGAGCCAATTTGGCTTATTTCTCCACCAGTTCGCGAGCCAGCCCTCCCACCAGAGCATGCACACGCCCCAGCGGGGCTTTTTCCCTTGGGGGACCCGCCCCTGCGGGTTCACAATCTGTACAAAAAAGTTACTTTTTGGCTTCTGAGTTTTCATGCCCCGTTTGTTTAGCTAACTTGCTTCTATGACTTGAAAAGTGAAATATATAATAAGTTAACATGTTTTTGATGTGTTTAAGTTTGATTGAAGTGTTATGTAAGTATGTTACATGTGTCTGTGTGTGTTACTTTCCTAAGGTACACAACACGGTTCATTGAGTTATAAGCTTATTAATGTATGCCGTGAGTATAGACTCACGTACTTGACTAGTCAGAAACCAATGTGGTAAATTACATTGTGAATTGGACTTGGATATGAATTTTGATGGTTTAAATGTTGTAGTTTGATACTAATAGATGATTTGAATGTAATATAAATGTGTAGGGTGTTTGTGAATTGATTGTAATTGTGTTTCAAGTGTAGCTTGCGCTTAAGGCAAGTCTTCTAAACCCTAAACTCGTTAACGTTCAGCAAGTTTCCTATCTCTAAACTTATTATTGTGCAAGTTTTCTAGTTAAACAAGTTTCCATTTCGAACTTGTTATTTAATTTGTACAAGCGTTGTTGGACTCTAATATTCCTAATGCTCAAATATTGAAGTATTATTGAGGTATTATGATCTTGACTTAGTTGTTCAAGCAAGATTCACTTATTCTTTCAATTGCTTTGAGTTACTTCTAAAGCATGCCTTTCTATTATAAAGTTTATTATCATATCTTGTAATTGGTTCATGATTCTTATATCATTGAACTATTAAAGTGTTGTGAGTTGATTCAACTACTCCTAGTTGATGATAGTTGAACTCTAAAGTTCACTTATCTATCCAAACCAAACTTTCTTTGGTACAGACTTGAATTCAATTACTGAGAATGAACAACCCTATTTATTAGGGGATATTTATGCGAAAGTGTTAAGATGGTTGTGCACAATTCATGATACAAAGGGTTGATCCCCCAGAGTACGAGTTAAAGGTCCATAGTTTTATTAACTGTTAAAGGTTTAAATAGAAATATTTATAACCTAGGACAATGGTTCAAGGTCTTATGACCCTTAGATGATTCTATATTCGAATTCTATGTATTGATGAAAGAATTATAATTCAATTCTTTATATTGCTGAAAGTAAAGTTATTCAAACTCCTTTGAAGCTATTCATATATGTCATATCACTGTTGTAATTTCAAGTGAGCTTTTGTTTGCTCACTCTTGCATGTTCTACCACCACTTGCAGTTGAGAACAAGAATGTTGACATATCGTCAAAAAGTAAAGGAAAAGGAAATATGAACAAGTGAAGGTTTGTTATGTCAAGTTTCTATTGTAATAAGACTTGGTTGATTATGTTATGTTTTATTTCCGCATTTATTTGATTGATGTTAAGGTTTAGTTAACCCTGGGATTTTATTGGACAAGTTGTCTTCCTTTCTAAAGGAAGATTTTATTTAAGGTTTTATGAAGGCTGTAATTAGTTTATAATTCTTTATTATTGGGGTAGATGTATGTTTTAATTAGAAAGTGAAAACCAAATCATGTAGAAATGAAGTACCCGGATTTGGGGGTGTCACTGGTTGGTATCAAAGCTATAGGTTATGAACCTTAGGTGTGGGAAAAACCTTAGGTAGTAGCCTTATAGGAAGATCGAAAAGATAGTGGTGATAGGTAAAGATAATAAACTACCATATGTGCTATGTGTTTACGTTTAGGTATTCGAAGAGTGACGATTCGATATCACATAATAATAAACTTTACAATTCTTTTGTCAGGATGACGAACATTGGAGAATCCAGTTAGGCTAGAGAGGATATACCTCAGGTACCTAGAGAGGAAGAGCCCCGAGACATCCATGTTGTCTGGGAACAGCTGGTTAGGAGGGAGCAAACTCCAGTGATCACCGTAGCTGGTCGGGAGCGTGAGCTGATATCTATTCCAGAGGATGAGGATGAGGACGAGTCTGAAGAGCATGAAGAGGAGGAAGAGGATCCCGAAGAGGAATTTCCACCTCACTCTGTTAGTGCTGAGATGTACGAGGCAGTTTACGACAGTAATGTGGAGCTTCATGGTCAAGTCGGAGAGCTCGAGGAAACCATCGAGCAGCGGGATGAGACTATTGAGGATATGGCTAGTGATCTAGGAGAAGCACAGTGGAATTTAATACATACAAAGAATGATCGAGACGAGGCAAGAGCCGAGCTAGTAAAGCTGAAGCAAGATATCTAAGAGGAGTCGACGAAGAGTGCCAGAGCTGAGGAAACAAGCTTGAGGGCTACTCAACGACCCGATCGAGCTGAGTACGAGGCAGAAACCAAGAGAGCCAAGCTAAGAGAAACAAAATACACTTTCTATACAGCTATTGATAGGGCCCATGACCGTATCTTTTATTACCCAGCTCAGTGCCAAGGGTTACCTGGTATGTGGTGGACTGAAGGACAGCATTTCGGGTGATGGAGGAAGAACGTAGAGAGGCTGTGCAACGTCTTAATATGCCTAGACATTAGAATTTTTAAATTATGTGTTTCTTTTTGTAATAAATGTTGTTAATCCCATAATTTGAGATAATGATGGGATAAAGTGATGATGTAATCCTATAACTTGTTCTAATTCAGGAAAGATGATGTAAATAGCAGAAATGCTATCTATCCTATGTTTTTAAAACTATTAGTAATGAATAAAAGAAGTTTATTGATGTGCTATGTGTTCATATATGAACTGAGTTATTTAATTGTTTAAGTGGAACTTGAATACTTAAGAATCAAATAAAGGATCTAATAATAATAATATTTTTTTAACAGAAAATGCCTCCTAGAAAAAGACCAACACGTCAAAACCCCGAGGGTTCGACGAACAATAACAATAACGGTGGGACGAATCCCAACTCGGTTCAGCAGTTGGTGAACCTACTGACAGGAGCTTTGGCGAATCAGTAGCAAGTGCAGGCCACAACGTTCAAAGAGTTTAAGGCAGTAGGATCCCCTGAATTCAAGGGATCAACAAACCCTATCGAGGCCCAGATATATGGGTGATGGAAATGGAGAAAGTCTTTGACATGGCTAAGGTCGGTGAAGACCAAAAGACAACATTTGTGACTTTTATGTTGAAGGCAGATGCTAGTTTATGGTGGCAGGAGAATAAGACCCGAGAGGGTGAAGGAGTCATAACGTGGGAACGTTTCAAGGAAATGTCCTACGGAATGTACTTCCTAGTGAGTTCGCAGAACCAGATGGAGGTCCAATTCTTAGAGCTGAAGCAAGGAGGAATGACAGTGTCGGAATATGCTTCAAAGTTCAACGAGTTGGCCAATTTTGCTACTTACCAAGTCAGCACGGATGCTAGGAAGGCAAGGAGGTTTGAGCGGGGACTGAAACCCTGGCTCTACAGCAAGGTCTCTATGTTCCAGCTGAACACGTTTGCAGCCGTGCTAGAAAAGGCCATTCTAGCTGAAGGAGGGAGCAAAGCGATGACTAAATTTAACCAAGACAAGAAGAAGAAGGTTGAGACTGAAAACAAGGCTTGTGGTAGGGTAGTTATCCATCAGAAGAGGAAGTGGAATGACAATACCTCTGCTGGGAGTCAGCAGGGAGGCCAGCAGAAGAGGAAGCTTGAAGCATGTGCTACATACGGGAAGACTCACACTGGAGTGTGCATGAAAGGGAAACGGGTGTGCTACAACTGTGGTCAGGAAGGCCACATCGCGTCGAACTGCCCAACCTGAAGAAGGGAGCTTGCTATACATGTGGATCCAAGGATCACATTGCTCGTAATTGCCCTAAGAAGCCAGCGTCATTGTCAATAGGCAATGGAGGAAATGGCAGCGGCAGCTCTCTGACTATTGCCGGACCATCTCCATTGCAAGCCGTTCAACCCACTGCCCGCACATTTAATATGACGGTGCAAGACGCGATGCAATCAAAGGATGTCATGGCAGGTATTATTCCGATCAATAGTATAAATGCATATGTATTATTTGATTCGGGTGCTACTTGTTCATTCATATCTGATGATTTTGCTAAGAACTTAGACTTACCTATAGAGGAGTTAGCTTACCCCTTGAACATAGAAATTGCGAATAGGGAAGTTATTCCTGTTAGGTTAGTATACAAGAACTGTAGATTGGATATTAAGGGTCAGGAGCTGAGGGTAGATTTGATTCCTATAAAACTTGAGGAATTCGATGTCATATTGGGAATGGACTGGTTGTTCAACCATGGGGCGATAATCGACTGTCAGAGGAAGTCGGTAAACCTTACGACTCCATCAAAAGTAGTGTTCTATGGTAGTAAATTGCCTAGACAAGCGAATTATCTGATGGTGATGCAAGCCAAGAAACTTTTGACGCAAGGCTGTGTGGGATATCTAGCCTATATAGTAGATACGTGTAAGGAGAGCCTGAAGTTAGAAGAGATATCAGTGGTTAAGGAGTTTGTGGACGTGTTTTTGAGCGACTTGCCAGGACTTCCGCCAGATAGGGAGATAGAGTTCGTGATCGCCTTAGCGAACTGCTCCAATTTTAAAGGCTGCGTATCGAATAGCTCCAGTTGAGATGAAGGAACTAATGGTTCAACTTCAAGAATTGCTAGACAAGAAGTATATTCAACCGAGCGCTTCGCCGTGGGGAGCGCCAGTGTTATTCGTGAAGAAGAAGGATGGAACAATGCGTCTTTGCATTGACTATAGAGAGTTGAACAAAGTTATGATCAAGAATAGGTATCCCTTACCTAGGATCGATGACTTGTTTGATCAACTGAAGAGTGCTAAGTACTTCTTGAAAATGGATTTGAGAAGCGGGTATCATCAATTGAAGGTAAGGAAGGAAGATATATCGAAAACGGCTTTTAAGACTCGGTATGGTCATTACGAGTTCTTGGTGATGTCATTTGGTTTAAAGAATGCCCCAGCTGCATTTATGGACCTAATGAACAGGGTGTTTAAGCCATTTCTGGATAAGTTCGTAGTGGTGTTCATAGATGACATCCTGGTTTATTCCAAGACCGAGGAGCAATACGCTGAACACTTAAGGCTTACCTTAGAATCGCTGAGACGAGAGAAGCTTTAAGCTAAATTCTTGAAGTGCGAATTCTGGTTGGAATGTGTGCAATTTCTTGACCACGTAATCGACAAGGATGGTATTTTGGTAGATCCGTCGAAGGTTGAAGCGGTAATGAATTGGGATCAGCCGAAAACACCATCTGAAGTGAGGAGTTTCTTGGGATTGGCAGGTTATTACCGGAGATTTATCCAAGATTTTTCCAAGATCGCAACTCCGTTGACGAATTTGACTCATAAAACGGTTAAGTTTGTTTGGACAGAAAAGTGTGAGGAAAGTTTCCAAGAATTAAAGAAAAGGTTGAGTACTACGCCTGTGTTGTCTTTACCGGATAGTACAGGGAATTTCGTGCTATATAGTGATGCCTCACATAAGGGTTTAGGCTGTGTGTTGATGCAGAGCGGCAAGGTCGTTGCTTATGCATCACATCAGCTGAAGGATTACGAGAAGAGGTATCCAACCCATGACTTAGAATTGGCGGCAGTAGTGTTTGCTCTAAAGATTTGGAGACACTACTTATATGGAGAAAAGTGTGAGACATACAAAGATCACAATAGTCTAAAGTATATTTTTACCCAAAAAGATTTGAACATGCGCCAAAGAAGATGGTTGGAACTGATCAAATACTACGACTGCGGGATACTTTACCATCCGGGTAAAGCTAACGTTGTCGCCGACACTTTGAGCAGAAAAGGTCCGAAGAAGCTGAATATGTTAACTAATCAGGATCAGTTGATAGAACAGATGGCTATATTAGAGCTGGAAGTAAAGTTTCCAAAGGAATCAAATGAGAAGTTGTTTCAAGTAACTACTGGTTCTACTCTGGTAGACAAAGTGAAAGAAGCACAACTTCACGATGAGGAATGCTAGCAGATTTGAAAGAGAATAGCCGATGGTGAAGAGTTTAAATTCAGAATCGACAGTAAGGGACTGCTACGATTTGAAGGTAGAATCTGGGTACCGCTAATACCAGAAGTTAAGGAGGAGATCTTGAGTAAAGCTCATAGCTCAAAGTATTCAATTAACCCTGGGTGTACGAAGATGTACCAGGATCTTAAGCATCATTTTTGGTGGCTGAATATGAAGAGGGATGTTGCTGAGTGCGTTGTGAAATGTCTAACTTGTCAGAAAATCAAGGCAGAACACCAGAGACCTAGTGGATTGCTGCAATCGTTAGAAATTCCAGAATAGAAGTGGGAGTATATCACAATGGATTTCGTAGTTGGTCTTCCAGCGACTCAGAATAGATTTGACGTAATTTGGGTAATTGTGGATCGACTGATGAAGTCTGCCGCTTTCTACCAATCAGGATTAAGTACAACTTAGAGCAATTGGCGAAGCTGTACGTTAAAGAAATTGTTTCTCGACACGGTGTTTTGGTATCGATTGTGTCCGACAGAGATCTGCGGTTTACGTCAAATTTCTGGAAGCGATTGCAAGAGTGTCTGGGAACGCAATTGCGAATGAGTACACCATACCATCCTCAAACCGATGGCCAGAGCTAGAGAACAATTCAGACGCTTGAGGATATGCTGAGAGCTTGCATGATGGATTACAATGGAAGCTGGGAGGATCCTCTACTGTTGGTGGAGTTCGCCTACAACAATAGTTATCACGCGAGTATTAGCATGCCGCCTTACGAAGCATTATACGGTAGGAAATGCAGAACTCCTTTGTGTTGGGATGAAGTTGGTGAACGTCAGCTGTTGGGACGGAATTACTACAACAAACCGCTGAAATTGTGAAGCTGATCAGAAAAAGATTTATTGCTACTCAAGACAGACAAAAGAAATATGTCGATCAACATCGACAGAACCGATAATTCTTATTAGGGAGCTTCGTTTTCCTGAAAGTATCTCCCTGGAAGGGGAAGATTCGATTTGGCAAGAAAGGGAAGCTGAGTTCCCGATTTATTGGACCTTTCGAGGTACTGCGAAAAGTTGGCGAGGTAGCTTACGAAGTGGCATTACCTCCGTAGCTTGACAATATACATAACGTATTTCATATTTTAGCGGTACGACCTTACAAACATGACTATAAACATGTAATAAATATGAGCCTTTACAATTTGATAAAGACTTAACTTTTGAGGAGGTTTCTGTTCAAATAGTGGACAGAAAGGAACAAGTACTTAGAAATAAAGTGATACCTTCTGTTAAGGTAATTTGGAGGAACCACAGTGCTGAAGAAGCCATGTGGGAACTCGAAGATGTAATGAGGAAATCGTATTCTCAATTATTTGCTTAATTGATTTGTTTAACCCTTATATATCGATTCTGAGGACAGAATCCTTTTAAGGGGGGAAGAATGTAACAGATGAGGATTTGAATTTTAAATTTTTATGAGAATTTTTTTTTATGTTGTCATTCCGGGGACAGAATCCTTTTAAGGAGGGAAGACTGTAACGATTGAGAATTTTATATATTAACTATAAATATTTATTGAATTAAATAAATATTTTATTGAATTTATTTGTTGAGTTAATAAATAAATTGAGTGATTGTTGTTGACAATTTAATTCAGTGCTATATGTTTAATTAAATTGATATGTTAGCAATGGTGTAGTATAATTTTAATTTAATTGAGAACAATTCAATTAGATTTAATGTTATGTGCTAAGTGATAATAATTTATTACATGAATTATATTTAATAAAGGAATTAAAATTGTGTGACAATTTGGTATTATGTGAATGTTAGTTTATTTAATTGAATTAGAGTGTTGTAATTTAATTAAATAAGTGTGGTATTTAATCTATTGATTAAGAATTTATTAAAAGAATGGAAAAGAGTTTTAAGTGATTTTACCAAACAAGGCCCTTGTACTTGTTTAATCTTATTTTACCCAAACAAAGTCTTAGCACTAAAACCTATTTTTTAACTAACAGTTTGTCAAACATGGCCTTGAGCTTTTCAAATTTTGTAACCTATGTTATTAATAAGAATTAATATGGTTATAAGTATTATACTTATTATTTATAAGTTACATATATATTATATACGTATATGCATATTATAATATATGTCAAATATTTAGTACGTTAGTTTTACAAACAAAACAAAGAAAGAAACAGAAGAAGAGAGTTAGAGAGAGTTATTAGAGAAGAAGAAGGGAAAACTTTGAGACGACAAAGCTAGCCCCATCATCATCATCTCCATCTCTCTCTTAAGTCAAAAACTAGTAAGGTTATAATCTTAACCCTAGAATCAATTCACATGTGTTGTGTTTTTCTTTATCAAATTAGGTTTTTATGATTATGAAATTATATGTATATATGGTGTTCATATATTTTCATATGTAATTGTATGCCATGAAAGGGTTTTCAAAATACAATTGTTGTAAAAACAAGTTTTCAAAGCATGTTTTTCTATATTTTTATAATTTTAGAATTCTTTGTAAAAATCTCTTTGTGAAAGTTATTTATTTTGATATGTGAATGAGATATGTACATATATATGTATATATATATACATATATATATATATATATGTTTACATATGATTTTTATAGTTGTTTAAGTGTTTCAATTCGCAAGTATATGATGAACACTATGAAATCATGTTCATAGTACTCTTTTATGAAGTTACTTTGAAAATTGTACTTAAATCATTGATGTGAGTATGAGTTATGTGTAATATGTGATATAACATGGTTATATATGAGTTATATGGTTGTATTAGCAATTCAAACCATGAATTTTTGATAAACAATAGGAATTATGATTATACTAATTTTCTTTGAATTAATTTCTGAAAAATAGCTTTTGAAACTATCAAATTAATGTTTGATTATGATTTATTGTTGAAATTGATCATGTATTATGTTAGTATGTTAAGAATAGGCGTTATTGCATTTGGAATCACTTGAATTGATTGCAAAATGAATTCGTAATAGCAATTTCCGTCAAAAACGCTTAATATTTTGTTTTTCTTTGAAAATCTTGAAATCTTGATTTTGATTATGTGTTCTATGGATTATAGATGTTATGGGCATGTTAATGAGTTTAAAATATTATTTGTATCAAGTTTTATGTTTATCATGTTGGGAAAAATCGAATTCGGTGTGAAGGAATGAGCCAAATTGGCTTATTTCTCCACCAGTTCGCTAGCCAGCCCTCCCACCAGAGCATGCACCCGCCCCAGCGGGGCTTTGGCCCTTGGGGGACCCTCCCCAGCGGGTCAACAATCTGTTCGAAAAAGTTGCTTTTTGGCTTTTGAGTTTTCATGCCCCATTTGTTTAGCTAACTTGCTTCTATGACTTGGAAAGTGAAATATATAACAAGTTAACATGTTTTTGTTGTGTTTAAGTTTGATTGAAGTGTTATATGAGTATTTTACATGTGTGTGTGTGTGTGTGTGTTACTTTTATAAGGTACACAACACGGTTCATTGAGTTATAAGCTTATGAATGTATGTCGTGAGTATAGACTCACGTACTTGACTAGTTAGCAACCAATGTGGTAAATTACATTGTGAATTGGACTTGGATATGAAGTTCGATGGTTTAAATATTGTAGTTGGATACTAATAGATGGTTTGAATGTAATATAAATGTGTAGGGTGTTTGTGAAGTGATTGTAATTGTGTTTCAAGTGTAGTTTGCTCTTAAGGCAAGTCTTCTAAACCCTAAACTCGTTAACGTTAAGCAAGTTTCCTATCTCTAAACTTATTATTGTGCAAGTTTTCTAGTTAAACAAGTTTCCATTTTGAACTTGTTATTTACTTTGTACAAGCGTTGTTGGACTCTAATATTCCTAATGCTCAAATATTGAAGTATTATTGAGGTATTATGATCTTGACTTGGTTGTTCAAGCAAGATTCACTTATTCTTTCAATTGCTTTGAGTTACTTCTAAAGCATGCCTTTCTATTATAAAGTTTATTGTCATATCTTGTAATTAGTTCATGATTCTTATATCATTGAACTATTAAAGTGTTGTGAGTCGATTCAACTACTCCTAGTTGTTGATAGTTGAACTCTAAAGTTCCCTTATCTATCCAAACCAAACTTTCTTTGGTACGGACTTAAATTCAATTACTGAGAATGAACAACCCTATTTATTAGGGGATATTTATGCGAAAGCGTTAAGATGGTTGTGCACAATTCATGGTACAAAGGGTTGATCCCACCAAGTACGAGTTAAAGGTCTATAGTTTTATTGACTGTTAAAGGTTTAAATAGAAATATTTATAACCTAGGACAATGGTTCAAGGCCTTATGACCCTCAGAAGATTCTATATTCGAATTCTATGTATTGATGAAAGAATTCAATTCTTTATATAAAATGAGCAAGTTATGACTATTTCAATATTTATATTTTTTTAACAAAAATTGCTATAACCGAAGTTGTATAACTCCGATGGCCACGAAATATAAACTGGAGGCTCACGTTAACATGTGTAAGATCCCGCCAAGAGTTGAGAATTTATGGAGTGAAGCGCGAGGTTGCTAATTTCTTAAGGAATTAACTAGAAATGGATTTTTAAAAAATACTAAAGGAAATTGAAAAATTTCTAAAAAATTATTTTTGTGTATGAAATACATGTATTTATGTGTGTACAAATAATAAAAAAAATAATAAGATAATTTGGTTAAAAAAGGGGAATCCAGCTTGCTGGATTGGCCATCAAGTTGTTGGATTGGCCATCAAGTTGCTGGATTGGGCATCAAGTTGCTGGATGAGATGTTTGGATAATCCAGGATGCTGGATTGGTCTGTTTAGATAATCCAAGTTGCTGGATTAGAGGTAAGTTGAATCCAGGCTTGCTGGATTGGATGTTAGTTTGAATCCAGGATTGCTGGATTGGAGGTCAATTGAATCCAGGCTGCTGGATTGGAAAATAGTTTACTAAATTAAAATTTAATCTGAATCCAGGTTGCTAGATTAGGTATTCATCTTACTAAATTATAAAGGACTTATAAAATGAAAGATTAAGTGTTAATTCACAAGTTATATATGATACAGTTATGTTATGTCTAAGGTAGTACAGTCGTACCCTTTAATGATTGATGTATAATAGCTGGGCAAAACTACTCCTTTATATGGGGAAGGGATCTACGAATTAGTAACCAATCTAACTCACTGTGAAAATAGTGTAGATTAGACGAAAACTAATTTGTTAGTTGTTTGTGGGAAACCACTCAGTATATTATATTGAATATTATTAAAGACTCGATGTGTGCTAGGTTTAGACTTGTGTATGTATAGTGTTAAGGTTATCTAATATTTAACTATGTGTTTAAATGTTAGATAGTTTACTTATAAGGTATGTTATGCTAATTGAATGATCAATCTTATAAACTGATAAGTCTTTTCAATAAAGCGATTAACTTAAATTGCGTAACAGTAATCGACGGTACAGGCAAGTTTCCTAAACCATACTTTTATTGAGCAAGTTTCCTAACTCGAACTCGGGTTGTTATTGTAAAGCATGTTCGTGATTAATCATTGTTGATTACATCACATCTACGATTTATTGATTCGCACGTTGTGCATATTGTATATATTCATCAGGTATGAAAGGCTGATCACCTTCATTACCATATTGTTCAGTTGAATTTATTCATGTTCATTGTTGACTATTCAGCATTATTGATTCATGTACTTTCACAATTCTTATATTGCTGAAAGTTTGTCATCTTATTATTCTTTCTTTCAATCATGATATATCCTTGTTGTATTTAAACTTGCTGGGCAAACTTGTTGCTCACCATTGCTATATCATGATAAACATTTCAGATTAAAGACGAAACTTCTGACACAGTCAAAGGCAAAGACAAGTTCTAGGAAGGAATTATTATACGGTTAAAATGGTAATAGTATAGGATACAAATGACATTATATGTTGTGTAGGATATTGAATGCAGGTATTAAGTTAAGGTTACAGACCTTGGGAATTATGTTGTAAAAGTTATTGTATAAACAATTTATATTTATATCTTTCGCAATAATTATAGAAATAATGTATCGTAACGTACTAGGTCCGGGGTTCTGGGGGCCCGAATTTGGGGGCGTCACAACTTAACTGTGACCATGCAAGTATATATAAACTATATTATACAGTGCAATGTGATTATACTACACATAGAAACCATATATTAAGATTGATTAAATTATATAAGCTACATGATGCTGATGAGACAATATGTATGTGAAGTATACATTAAAATAATACATCATGGATATATGATAAATAATTGTTAATTAATATAATTTAATTGAATAAGACATGAGATAATGTAATATGAGAATATCCGATTAGATTATACCGGTGTGACAAAATATACATAGATTATTTATGTACAAATTTCAGTGAAGTATTATTTATGTGAATTGCATTGTGACATTAAAATTACAACCTAAACATGTATCATATGAATAGAACTTAGGTATATATATGATAATGTAAGTGCAAAATGACTTAAGTGTTGTATATATTGCTAGAATGCTAAGAATTGCTTTGCTTGTCCCATATTGATAGTCTCTTTCTCTCTTCACGTGTGCAAGCTCAAAGCTAGTCTATTCCTATAACATCAAACTCAGTAACGTAGACTAGCAATCATGCAATGGGGAGTGATTTTGATGATGAGTTCTAACAACAAAATACCTACCAATCCATAACCTTCATGCAATTTGCTAATTCGTTAGTTTGTTTTGAGAGAGAAAAGCATTGCCTGGACATTAGCTTCTCTATATATATAAGCTCTTCTCCTTCACATTTTAATTGCTGAGAATTTCCAAGTAAAGATAGTATACTGTGATTGTCTATTGAGTTGAGGAAGAATTTCTATATTAGCATTACCAAGCAATCTCATATTAACCGAGTAGGAGAGGTATAATATACCTCTCTTAGTCTTCATTTTCATTTTCTATCAATTCCAATTCTTGATTTTGGTAGAGATTTATTACCTTATGATTGGGTATTGTTTGATAGTTATTGTATTGGCTTGCTAGTATGTTAGAACTATAATGCATCTTGGTTACAGTCGAAATTATTGTGAAATTTGGAAATTGGGTTTGTAGTTTGTCATTTGCAGGTACTGTCTGCTGCTGGCCGAGAGCTGGCGCAGCTGTGCCAGTCTTGTACTGGAGAGCTGCGCAGCTGCGCCAGCAGCCTGTTCCAGTTTTGGTTTCCTGCTACAAACTGTTGAGTGTTGGTTTACTTTTGTAACCTAGATGAACATGCTAGCATGAGTAATACATATATATGAACATATGGAGATAATGTAAGCATGTTTTACTAAGAGTTGCATGTATACTTATAGTTTTGAAATAAGCTTAGCATTTTATAAACAAACTTTGAATTTTGGAAACGAAATCGATATGTATACTTGCCATGTTAACATTCTGACTTTGCAAGCATGATAGCATGACTTAGAAATACATGAAACGCATGTTGACTTAGGTATACGGGTTTCATACTATGACATGAACATGTGAACCTCACTAGTGCACATTCCTAATGAAAATGTATGTTTTGAAAAAAAACTTTGACATGCTATAACCATGTTGATATTCTGATCTTGCGAGCATAGTAGTATGGTTTAGAAATGCATGAATAACCGTTAACTTGTGTTTATATGATTCGTAATGAAGCATGAACATGTTGGACTAATTAGTGAACATTACTAATCAAAATACAAGCTTTGCACGTGAGCATTGACATATTACATGGAGTTTTAAATTCTGATAATTTTGGACATGATTGGATAGTACCATTTAACCTCACTAATGTATCAAACATACATATCTACCATAATAGAAGACATTAAAAGAAAGTTAGGCACAAGTGAAGCATGAACTAAGTTGTAACATGTATACGATATAACTACTTGTGAGCATGCCTAAAACAAGCTATGTGATCACCCCGTATGTTTACTTGACAAGCATGATAACTTACGTGAATTTATGGCGTTGCATGGCCCTAAGTCGCTAGAAACCACGATTTAGAACTATAGCATGTATGATTGAAATTGGAAAGGTTGAACAAACATGGAAAGACTCTTTAATATGCATATATGTTATGTGATACCATATGTTGATGCTTGAATTCGATTTGACGGTTAACTTATAATAATGCTATAACGTGCTAAAAAGAGTATATTTGCTATTCGTTGTGATCTTATGTGATAATGACGATATGTAAACTTTTTTAACCCGAAAAGAGGAACTTTAAGGATAAAAGATAATGTAAGTTATGTCAATCTAGAGTCATGAAGTGATATAATACTATGTGTGTTATATGACGGTATAGTAAGATTGAAGACTAACTTATATGTTGATTGTATGAATAAGATAAAGTATAATGTTAAACTGTATGACTAATAAATATCTTATACGCATAACTATATTATGATAGGGATTCGAAAGTGTTGATTACTTAACGTGGATAGACTACGCTTAAGGCAAGTTCCCTAAATTTACACTTTTTTATTGTGCAAGTATCCTATCCTTGTGTTTACTTTATTCAAGGAACATTGTAAGCAAATTCCTAACCCTACTCTTTATTGAGCATTCATTAAGCTTGTGTTATTATTGTCGTACAAGTAAACTTTTGAAATTGCAATTCATGTATTATAACTATATACTTCATGGATAAGATAAAAGTTAACTTATAATCTTCAAGTTTTAAATCTTGAGTTTGAACTTATAATTGTTCTTATATACCTTGAAAGAGTGGTCTATGCCATTTGATTCGGCTAGACTTATACCATGATCAAAAAGCTATCCAAACCAATTGATTGGTGCATAGTCTTATATTGACTGAGATGAACAACCTTCTTTGAAGGGAACTATATATTGTCGGGAGACCGACGTGCGCACTTGAATATGATTAAATGTTATGCATAATATAGGGTACTTTAGGCTGATCACCTGTTGTACTTGTTTTTATTGGATTATCAGTATATTTTTGTTAATCTTAGTAAGAGTTTATAGTCCTTAGTGACTGCTCAGTATTCAATTATCTTGAAATCATGAATTGATTTAGCATTGAATCTTATTGATATTCTGCTGTCCTTAGCGACTATTATTAAAAACTGTTAATAATTCTTGCTATCTTTGAACTATCATACCTTGCTATACCCTTTTCGATTTGAGAACTATATTACTCACCTTGTTGTTATATTACTTACTGAGCAAACTTATTGCTCATTCTTGCTTTCCCTAAAATATTTCAGTTAAGGCAGAGCAGGGTGGATCTTCGGGCACCGACAAGGGTAAGGGAAAGGCTACAGAGTAGCTTTTATTTATGTAGAACTTTATAATTGTAATAAGAATTTATGCTGTTATGTATTAGTTAGGTTTATATATGCTTAAGATATGTTTAAGCTATATAAGAGATGTTTAAGTTACGAGACCTTGGGACGTGAATAAATTCTATTAATTAAATGTAATCTACTCGGTAGTAGTGATGTTTATTATTCCGATGTGCGATGCGACAGTTAGTCGTAATAGTTTTATCATGGTGTTAGATTATAGAACGTGACGAACTGAAATTCGAGTGACCCTGTGGCGGTCCGAATTTGGGGGCGTCACAATGAACGAGTTTGACTTCATTAGTGTACGTTTACTAAAGAAAGTATAAGTTTTGAAAATAGACTTGACACATACCATGATATTTATGTTTTGACTTTTTGAGCATTAAACGATCCCAAAATTCATACAATACAACTCTCGACCTCGGTTGTTAACAATACATCAAACTTCTAACTTTATATCATTAATTGGTAATAAACTTAATAAAATGCGGAATAATAAAAACTTTTAAAATCTTCTTTCTATATTTCCTTTAATCACAACCTTTATCATTACATATCTTTGATTCAAATTTATTTCATAAATTGTTACATCAAGGTTATTATATAAAACCTTACATACCAATTCAATATCCTTTATACTTCGGATAACTCATACTTTACAACTCAATATAAATAAAATATCATAAACCATTAAGTACATCTCATGAATATTAAACCTGGTTTAAAGGAATAACAACTTTAGCTAAAATATTTAATCTTCGTGAATTATATATGAGCCACGTCACTCAAGTAGCACATAACATTACCTTGAATCCTTAGCCTGCAAAAAGGGTTATTTTGCAAGAATGATCTCGACAGCTCAGCAAATCTAATAACTTTCATGCCGCACATAACACAGAAATTCATGCTCAATATATATCTCAATTTAAAATAATTATAAGATTTCATGCTCAGCATAAATATCAGTTCAATATAAATATAAGTTCCACATGCTCAACATTCCATATATCACATGTTGAGTTCCAAAACTCAACCAAATATAGTCATAATTTAACTTTTTCAATTCATAGCGAGTAACATGTAATTCAACATCTCATATTGCTACCATTAATACATGTAAATAAAAATTGAATACAAGTAGCACATAAGAACTGGAAGACTTGCCTTGATCGTGGATTACAAATTACCAAAAAACAGCTTATAATTATCTGCATTTCATGAATCCTACACAATTATATAATTATGCACATCATTTATTAGCCACATAGCATTGCTTAGTAATCATTTAAGTAACTCTACTTTACAATCTACTATCATCTTCTTTAGGTTCGATACACAATGTTCCATTTATGTGGTTAAGTCCTTTTAGGGCTCCTCATCGCTTATTTGATTTATTTTACGTTAAACTTCATTTTTACTTCTCATTACGTTCTCTTTTAATACACTTAACATTTAGTTAAGTCTTAAATCTCGTCTTTGTGACACCCCCAAATCCGGGTACTTCGTTTTCACATGATTTGGTGTTCACTTTCTAATATAACATACATCTCTACCCAATGAATAATGTAAAATAAACTACAACTTAAATTAGAATAGATAAATCTCCCTTAAAACAAGGGTTACAACCTTTTCAAGATAATCCCGGTTTACTCTAACCCTGACATGAATATAATAAAGTGCGGAAACAAAAACATAACATTCAAGTCTTATTACAATCATTCTCAATATAATAAAAACAAGTCTTCACTTGCTTTGCTTTCCCTTGCCCTTACTTGTAGACGGAGCATCAGCGTTATCAACCTTAACTGAAATTGTTATTTAATGCAAGAGTGAGCAAACCACAGCTCACTAGAGTTTAACAATAACATAGACATGAAAGGATATATTTAAAAGAATCTGAACAACTTAGCTTGCTTCAATAATAAAGAATTGAATAATAATTCTCTATCAACATTAAAATTCAAATATAGAATTTATCTTAGGGTCATAAGACCATTGAACTCTTGTCCTAGGTTATAAATATTTCTATTTAAACCTTTAACAGTCAATAAGACTATGGACCTTAACTCGTACTTAGGGGGATCAGCCCTTTGTACCATGTATTGTGCACAAACATCTTAACGCTATGCGTAGTAACCTCCCCTAGTAAATAGGGTAGTTCAACTCAGTAATTTGAATTCAAGTCCGCACCAAAGAAAGTTTGGTTTGGATAAGCTTGCAAGGGTAATTTAGAATTCACGTTCATCAACTAGGGATTAGTTGAATCGACTTTTAATAATTCATAAATAAAAGAACTATGAAATAACATATGCTTTAGAAGTAAATTTAAAGCATTTAACATAATAACTGGATCTTACTTGAACGATAAGTTAAGATCATTTCAATTAAATAAACAATTGTCCAATACAGAAATGGAAAGGACATTCTCAATAATGAATATATGAATTCCAGAAATTAACAAGTTTAGGGTTTAGAAGACTTGCCTCAAGCGCAAGCTACTTAACACAATTCACGTACTTTAATACTTCCTACACATATATATTCAATCACAATAACCTAAATTAGTTAACACGTAACTAATTCACATAAGTGGTTAACTCACTCTAATAATAATAATCAACTATCACATAGTTAATTAAATCAATTATGTATTTAACTAAATTATAATTAAACAATTATAATTCAAACACTTAATCAAATTATAATTACTTAAATTATAATTACCATTTAAATTATAAATAATTATAATCAATTAAACCACATCATGCATTTAATTACACTAATTATAATTAATCATGAAATTATCAATTTATATTCAATAATTAAACATGCATTTATTAAATTATAATTACATAAATTATAATTTAAATTAACATCTAATTGATTAAAATAAATCAACTTCTATACATTATAATTTCACAAAAATTATAATTTAAATTAAACATTTACTCTTAATTATAATTAATAAAATTATAATTAAGTAACTTATTGTACAATTAAACAATTATAGTTTATAATTTAAATACCATATTAGTTTTTCAAAACTTCCTTTTTCTCAAATTATAACACATGTTATAGCAGCTAGATACATGCTCATTATCATAGAATAATTAAACTAAGCTTAGAATTAACACTGCACAAAAACTAAAGTCACTGCCACTGCCCGGGACACGGCGCAGCTGCGCCACCTTTAGCCTTGACACCGGTGCAGCTGCGCAGGGGCCAAACTTGCGAAAACCCAGCGGCGCAACTGCGCCGTTTCTACCCTTACTGCCTGCGCAGCTGCGCCGACAGCGGACAGAAACAGAGCAGCTTCGCGAACAGTGCAGAGAAAAGCCAAATTGGCTTAATTCTCTACAATGAGTTCTCAATTCAGCCAACAATTTTCATATAAAACTTTACAGAAACAACGTGCAAAGCTTCTAACATGTTTTGAACACACTAATACATCAATTAGCAAGATTACAACGCTTAATTTTTACAAAAATTTAAAGAAAATACCAATGTCAGTGTTCTAGATGAAATTGATCACTACGAATTTATTTTAAAACCAATTCTCACAATTCCAATCCCAATCAACTAATTTCTAAACATAATAACATATTCCACAATTAATTTATACAAAAATCAACAATCAACATATATTTTGATTTCTATGAGAAACTTTATTTTTCCCAGACACTTCACTGTGACTTTTGAAAAACATAAATTCTCCATTATATCATATATATTCATGAATTAAACAACTAATAAAAAATACCATCACATATAGACATGATATGAACACAATTATATATATATATATATATCCATCATGCTATACAACTTCCAAAACATGTTTTACAGAGAATGAAAATATAAGGATCATAACTTTAAAACTGGTTTTTACAACAATTGTATTTTGAAAATCTTTCTATGGCACACAATTACATATGAAACATATGAACATCATATATACATAGTTATAATTATACAACTTCATGAAAACTCAACTTTTGACAGAGAATAAAATACATGTAACATATGAATTGAGTTCTATAATAATTAAAGATTATAGATAATACCTTTTGTTAATAGATTGAAAGAGAAAAGCGATGTGAGTTCAATTCTAGCAATTCTTCTTCCTCTTTTCTCCTCTCTGCTCTTCCTTTTCTCTGCTCTTTTTTTTTTCTTAGTTCTTAGTTTAGACTTAGGAAAAACTAACGTAGTTTAGATATATTATATCTGATATAATATACGTATACTAATGATATATATGTAACTGCTAATTACTTAATATATATAATAAATACATTTATTATGTAAGTTACAAAAATTCAAAAATCACAATGCCTTGTTTGGCAAAACAAGGTTATTTTCAAAAACAGATTATTAATGCCAAGGTATTATTTGGTAACAGTTTATTTAAAAATAGCTTTTTGATAGTTAGGGCCCTGTTTGGTAGAAATAGGTTTAAAACAAATACAAGGGCCTTGTTTGGCAAAACAATTTAAAACTTTTTCTTTATTTTAACAAATCATTTAACACATACTTTAATGTCACATTTTAATTATTTAAATATTAATCAACTAATTTAATTAATTAAAATATAACATCAATTAATCACATAAAATTGCCACATAATTATAATTACTCGCTAATTATAATTCATGTAACACTTCATCACATAATTCATCTAATTTAATTCTCTCAATTCAATTAGAACTATAATATAAAATTAATATATACACATCAATTAAATAACATTCATTAAATTAATATGTAACACTTAATTAAATCATTTCCATAAATCACATAATTATTTATTTCACTCAATAAATAATTCACATAAAATATTTATTTAACTCAATAAATAAATCACATAAAATATTTATTTAATTCAATAAATATTTAAAATTAAATATAAAATCTCAATCGTTACAGTCTTTACATCACATTAGATGTATAATATTTGTTAACATTAAGCATGTTAACCTTCGTTTCATATTCCTTTATACTTCTATTTTAATCGACACTTAACGTTTGTTTAAGTCGACATAATTATCATGACATCTTTGACTAATGTTAAGCATCATTTATAATTCATAATAATCATGTTTTATAACTTAGAAAAACATCTATTATCGTCGACAACACTATACTTGCGTATGTGCATGTCCGACGCCCTCCGATTGCCTCCGAGTACGCATCAGCCACAAAGATGGCCATTTTAACCCCTTTTAACGACTTCAAATCAAAAAACTTAAAGAATAAAAGTTGTAGGTCTACTCGTTTCCTTTCCGAATCATCCTAAACCGCCTTAATCGGAGGTCATATGAAAATGTTATGTTTGTTTTACTACAGGATGTCAAAATAGTTTTGCATTACAACACTTAAACCACTCCGGACAGCATGTAGCCCCGCTGGGGCGGGAGTTCTAGGCTAAAATCCTCGCTGGGGCAGGGCCCCCTGCTAGTGGTTTCCCCAGCTCGCGAACTATGCAGAGAAATAAGCCGATTTGGCATATTTCTTCGCACCAAAGTCCGATTTTAACTAACATACTGCACATAAAACTTTATGAAAATAAAATCCTAAACTTCTAACATGATTTTAACATACATAAACATCACAACACATAATCAAAACACTAATTTTCATGCTTTTGAAGAAAACACCATTGTTAAGCTTTCTTGAAGAAAATTAACACTGTGAGTTCGTTTTAAACCCAAATCACACGATTTAAATCACGTTTTGTTCGTTTCTTAACATATTATTATAATCTATAATCAATTTACATAGCATATCACAATCAAACACTAATTTTGATATTTAAGGAAACTATTTTTCAAGTTAGTTCATTGTAAATTGCTATGAACATGATTTCTTTATGTTCATCATATTTACATGAAATTAATCACATAAACTATCATATAACTCATATATAATAGTTTTTATACATAATCTAATATATATTGATCATCAATTTATAGTTTATTATGAAAATCAATTTACAGAGAATAAAAACAATGAAGAACAGCAATAAAACTTAGGTTATACCTTTGCTTCTAGAGGAAGAGGAAGAAGATGAAGATGATGGCAATTATCTTCTCTTTTGATTTCTCAAAATCTTCCTCTTTCTTCTTTCTCTCTTCTTCTTCTCTCTAGTTTACTCTGTTCTTTCTTCTTTGTTTCTAACAGACTAACTTTAACTATTTGTTCTTCTACTAACGTAATATACATATAATATATTTTACATATATTATACATATAATACATAAATATAAGATATATAACTTATAATACATAATTATCCTAATAAGTATAATAATTGCACTTAATACATAGGTTACAACATTTGGAATTTAGAAAGCCCTAAGGCTTGTTTGGCAAAAATAACATTATTTTTAAAAACAGGTTTTTAGTAGTTAAGCGTTTGGCAAAACGGATTTAAAACAGGTGCAAGGGCCTTGTTTGGCAAAACGGTTTTAAAAGCTCTTTTAATTCTTTTAATAAATCATTTAACACATATTTCTAATGTTATACTTTAATTAATTAAATCTTAACATTCTAATTTTAATTAATTAAAAGTTAACATCAATTAATCACATTAAAATTATCACATAACAATTATAATTACTCACTAATTATAATTTCATGTAACAATTACCACATAACTTCATCTAATTTAATTATCCCAATTAAATTAGAACTATAACATAAAATTATTACATATTAATTAAATTAAATATTAAATATTTATTTAATTAATATATTACACTTAATTAAATTACTTCACAACAATCACATAAATTATTTATTTAACTCAATAAATAAATTAATTAAAATATTTATTTAATTCAATCAATATTAAAATTAATATATAAAATTCTCTTCACACCAAATCACATATTTCACAATATATAACAGATATACACATACTCAAACTCGAAACATCTCATAATAAGAATTTTATTTATTAAATTCTCATTTATTAATTCTTGAAAATTCTGGTTGTCACATCTTTCCCTCCTTATAAGGATTCCGTCCTCGGAATCAACGAAACCTCCCTTACTAGATTTTTACTAAATCTCTTTCATAATTTTATCATTGAATAATTTTAACACATTACCTTAACCAAAGTTTTACATATATATACTACTCCATTCATTTCTTCAACAAGTTTTAGGTTTTATTTCATAACCTTCAATTAACTCAATTATGTTTCAAATATTATATATTATTTAACCCGTTCATTTCCTTTTCTAAAGATCATTACCATATACTCTACTCGTCGAATTCATATACTTCATAATTCACTATCTTGTAAGTATTCGGGTTATCATATTCACCCATTCTTCTAAGAATTTTGTCCTCAAAATTTTAATCTATCAATCTTTATATATCAATCTATCATAATAGATTTTACGCTAATCTTTATTCACCGGATTGTTGCGTTCTACAACTACTTCCTTCTAAGGAATATCATTCTTGCCACATTCACCTTCAGAATAATAAGAATCTTCCACAATTGCTCAATAATTGGGAAGCGATGTAAATAACTTAGGAATTTAAAAGATTTTCAAATCAAGCTGAGGGGTCACAAGACCTTGAACTCATCTCTAGGTTTAATAGTTCTTCACCCCCTGTACTTCACACTAAAAATCGCTAAAACAAAATATTTAACAACGACACAGACTGTAAACATCCTATATCGGTGCTCTAGGTGATCAGACTATCGCACCACTACGTCGTGCACAAACGTAGTACATATATGCTTTACACTCAGAATTATTGTCTCCGATAACATGTCCCCTTTATAGGGTTGTTTACCTCAGCTTTCAACATCTGAATCCGCACCAGAGCAACCTGGTTTGGCATACTTTGTCAAGAATGCTCGAATTTCATAAACATCTTTCAATATTTGTCTAGCTGAATCAAGTAGCATAGACTTTTAGCAAAAATTCAGACATCAATAGAAATATATATATATATATATATATATATATATTTAACTAACTCAATAAAAAAATTATAGTGTAAGGTAACAAAAAAAAATCATTTTGTAATATCCTGATACTATACCGTAGTAATGGTATGCTGAGGATTTTGTCATTATACGACGTCGTCATTATACGACGTCGTCATGCTACAACATACTATAGTGGGCAGACGATCCTACGATCACATCCAACACTAAGTTCAACTGCATTGATGACTTCTTCGATTATTGTTTCTACATCATATCAAATGATGCATAAAATATATAAAATATATTTTGAAAATTTCAAATCATTTTTGTCTAGCTGAATCAATTAGCATAGACATGTGAATAATAGCACTGTTTTAAAAATCCATTGGTTCAATCATTTGATCTAATATTTTTTAAGAAAACAGAAGTGCAACATCAGCACGAAATCAATAAATTTTGAAAATCTAGCATAGCTAAAGGATTTAGAATATCTAATTTTCTCCATTAATATAAATCTTTACTCCACCGTTTCATTACTTAAACATTCTATCAATCTTCAATAACATCGATACTTTCTATACCATAACCTTTCTATACCCAGTATAGTTCATCAAACTTACCACACTTTGGAAGTTCAGGAACTTGCCACAATAATATGAGTTTAAGAACTTGTCTTAGCAATACGTAGTCCAAGAACCTATCAGGGACTGTCCATATGCTTAGGGGTTCAAAAATATACATACGATTATGAGTCACGAACTTATCATAAGTATGAATTTTAAGAACTCATACCTACTCTTAATATCATCTAATCTAATCTTAATTGTTTCTAACTATCAAATATAATATGAGAAAAGAATCACCTTCTCGCCATATATATATATCGATAGCGCGACACCAACATTCCAATGATTATTAAAATGATAAACCAAGTGTTAGCACAAAACCACTGCCCATACAAAGGTTTGTACAACTCAGCCACCACATGAGTCCTCAGTTGAAATCCCACTTAACTCTATCTTGCTCATAACTTTCTCTTTGGTCGATACAATTTTTGTATTTCGTCATTTATAACTCCTCGTGAGTTTATCTCGTACTATATCATAGTACATTCTCGTTATAGCATCAAACTATAAATATTCAATCATTACATACCATCTGTCTTTTACAATTTTAAAAGATCACGTCGTGATCTTATTCTATAATCACCTCCCTTTTAATTCTTTTCTTATCTCGTTATCGTTTTGTTTTACAATCTTCTTATCTTTACCTTTCATCATGTCATATTATGATTTCATTATGCTTTTAGTATTATAGACTCTATCTATTCATCATTATTCGTCATCCTGATTATTGGAGTTAGGCAACTCCCGATTCTTATCTTCATATCTCTTCAAGATTCTTCTTTGAATCTTCTTGTTTATTAAACAACACTTCCTTTAAGAATTTCTAATTCATTCATATAGTTCAATATTTTATTCGAGTTTACTTCTCGTTGTTCTCATCTTCTTCTTATAACATTTCTAGGACTTAACTCATCCTATACTTCTACGTATGTGAAAAGAGTCACCTTTTTATTATACGTAGCTTAAACTTAACTTCTTATTTTACAGTCATAGCCTAAGGTACTCTTACCTAAGGTGTATAACCTATAAGCTCTAATACCAACTGTAACGACCCCAAAATTCATACAATACAACTCTCGACCTCGGTCGTTAACAATACATCAAACTTCTAACTTTACATCATTAATCGGTAATAAACTTAATAAAATGCGAAATAATTAAAACTTTTAAAATTTTCTTTTGATATTTCCCTGAATCACAACCTTTATCATTACATATCTTTGATTCAAATTTGTTTCATGAATCGTTACATCAAGGTTATTATATAAAACCTTACATCGCAATTTAATATCTTTTATACTTCAGATAACTCAAACTTTACAACATAACATAAAATAAACATCATAAACCATTAAGTACATCTCCAGAATATTAAACACGGTTTAAAGGAATAACAACTTTAGCTAATATATTTAATCTTCATGAATTATATCTGAGACACGTCACTCAAGTAGCACATAACGTTACCTTGAATCCTTAGCCTGCAAAAAGGGTTATTTTACAAGAATGAGCTCGACAACACAGCAAATCTAACAGCTTTCATACCGCACATAACACATAAGTTCATGCTCAATATATATCTCAAGTTAAAATAATTATAAGATTTCATGCTCAGTATAAATATCAGTTCAATATAAATATAAGTTCCACATGCTTAACATTCCATATATCATATGTTGAGTTCCATAACTCAACCAAATATAGTCATAATTTGATTTTTTCAATTCATAGCGAGTAACATGTAATTCAACATCTCATATTTTTACCATGAATACATGTAAATAAGAATTGAATACAAGTAGCACATAGGAATTGGAAGACTTGCCTTGATCGTGGATTACTAATTATCGAAAAATAGATTATAATTATCTGCACTTCATGAATCATACACAATTATAAAATCATGCACATCATTTATTAGTCACATAGCATTTCTTAGTAATCGTTTAAGTAACTATACTTTACGATCAACTATCATCTTCTTTAGGTTTGATACACAATGTTCCATTTTTGTGGTTAAGTCCTGTTAGGGCTCCTCATCGCTTATTTGATTTATTTTACGTTAAACTTCCTTTTTACTTCTCATTACGTTCTCTTTGAATACACTTAACATTTAGTTAAGTCTTAAATCTCGTCTTTACATCACATTAGATGCATAATGTTTGTTAACAATAAGCATGTTAACCTTCGCATATTCCTTTATACTTCTCTTTTAATCGACACTTAATGTATATTTAAGTCGACATAATTGTCATTACATCATTGACTAATGTTAAGCATCATTTATAATTCATAATAATCATGTTTTATAACTTAGAAAAACATCTGTTATCGTCGACAGCACTATACTTGTGTATGTGCATGTCTGACGCCCTCCGATTGCCACCGAATACGCATCAGTCACAAAGATGGTCATTTTGACCACGACTTCAAATCGAAAAACTTAAAGAATAAAATTTGTAGGTCTACTCGTTATCATTCTGAATCATCTTGAACTGCCTTAATCGAAGTTAGTATGAAAAAGTTATGATTATTTTACTACAGGAGGTCAAACACAGTTTTGCAATACCACACTTAAACCACTCCGGACAGCATGTAGCCCCACTGGGGCGGGAGTTCTAGGCTAAAATCCCTGCTGGGGCAGGGCCCCCTACTGGTGGTTTCCCCGGCTTGCGAACTGTGCAGAAAAATAAGCCAATTTGGCTTATTTCTTCGCATCAAAGTCCGATTTTAACTAACATAATACACATGAAACTTTATGAAAATAAAATCTTAAACTTCTAACATGATTTTAACATACATAAACATCACAACACATAATCAAAATACTAATTTTCATGCTTTTGAAGAAAACACCATTGTTAAGCTTTCTTGAAGAAAATTAACACTGTGAATTCGTTTTAACCCAAATCACATGATTCAAATAATGTTTTGTTCGTTTCTCAACATATTATTATAATCTGTGATCAATTTACATAACATATCATAATCAAACACTAATTTTGATATTTAAGGAAACTATTTTTCAAGTTAGTTCATTGTAAATTGCTATGAACATGATTTTTTAATGTTCATCATATTTACATGAAATTAATCACATAAACAATCATATAACTCATATATAATAGTTTTTATACATAATCTAATACATATTGATTATCAATTTATAGTTTCTTATGAAAATCAATTTATAGGGAATAAAAATAATGAAGAACAACAATAAAACTTAGGTTATACCTTTGCTTCTAGAGGAAGAGGAAGAAGATGAAGATGATGGCAATTATCTTCTCTTTTGATTTCTCGAAGTCTTCCTCTTTCTTCTTTCTCTCTTCTTCTTCTCTCTAGTTTACTCTGTTCTTTCTTCTTTGTTTCTAACAGACTAACTCTAACTCTTTGTTCTTCTACTAACGTAATATACATATAATATATTTTACATATATTATACATATAATACATAAATATAAGATATATAACTTATAATACATAATTATCCTAATAAGTATAATAATTGCACTTAATACATAAGTTACAACATTTGGAATTTAAAAAGCCCTAAGGCTTGTTTGGCAAAAACAACATTATTTTTAAAAATAGGTTTTTAGTAGTTACGTCCCCGTTTGGCAAAACAGATTTAAAACAGGTACAAGGGCCTTGTTTGGCAAAACGATTTTAAAAACTCTTTTAATTCTTTTAATAAATTATTTATTACATATTTTTAGTGTTATACTTTAATTAATTAAATTATAACATTCTAATTTTAATTAATTAAAAGTTAACATTAATTAATCACATAAAAATTATCACATAATAATTATAATTACTCGCTAATTATAATTTCATGTAACAATTACCACATAACTTCATCTAATTTAATTATCCCAATTAAATTAGAACTATAACATAAAATCATTACATATTAATTAAATTAAATATTAAATATTCATTTAATTAATATATTACACTTAATTAAATTATCTTCACAACAATCACATAAATTATTTATTTAAATCAATAAATAAATTAATTAAAATATTTATTTAATTCAATAAATATTAAAATGAATATATAAAATTTCCTTCACACCAAATCACATATTTCATAATATATAACACATATACACATACTCAAATACGAAACATCTCATAATAAGAATTTTATTTATTAAATTCTCATTTATTAATTCTTGAAAATTCAGGTTGTCACAGAGCATGTTTGTATGGTCTAGATATGCATGAAATGTTAATCTAAAGTGTTGAGTAAGCCCTAAAATACATGGTGTACGTTGAGAATGATTTCGAAAACAAAACTTGAACTTGTTGCAAACTAAGTTGCATGAACATGATGTGTCTATATTCTGATATTTTTGAACATACATGATAGTGCTTTTAACATCACTTAGATGGCCTACATATGCACATACTTTGTTAGATACCTTAAAAGTTAGTTAAGCATGAATAAGACATGATTTAAAGTAATAGATGATGTTAGCTATGCATATATGACGTAAACTCTTGTGAACATGCATATTAACAGATTATATGACCACCTCACATGTTTACACGATGAACATAGTAGCCTATATGATTTCATGACCTTGTATGGCCTTAAGTCATTAGAGATATTAATCTAGAACTATAACATATAAGTAGAACTTGAAAAGATTATGTAAGCATGCAAGACCCTTTAACATGTGTATATACTATGTGGCAATGTATGTTTATATTTTGGACATAAGTAGCAGAGCAAAGCTCAACTCTGGTCTGGCCAGGGGACAGCGCCGCAGCGCCGTCCCTAGGCTTAACCAGGGCGCAGCTGCGCCTGCATGAAATCTTGTCTGAGAATTCTGCTTGCTTTTTGATTTTGTCAATTGGTTTACAATGATACTTGAAACTATTGAAAAGAGTCTTATTGATACTGATCGTATTCAAATGTGATGATGATATGGTATAAAGATTGTAAACTTGTAAAAGGAACTCTAAAGATAATAAAGACACGATCGATTAAGCGTTGTAAATAAATATAATGCTATACGTGGTATAACTATGTAGCAAAGATAAGACTTAAGTATGTATTGCTTATGTGAGGTAATATATGTTGTTAAATTGTGTAACTAATGGATATATTTATACACGTATCTATGCTACTTGATTTCATGATGTCTTATAAATTGATTTCGTGCTACATGTGTATAAGTACGTAATGACGTATATATAGGGTTATACGACTAAGTTAGAATCGTATGTGTATATTTAACTTACATATCGAGTTTGTGTACCGAATGTACTTAGCTAATGAATATCCTATATACGTAAATATGTTATAATAGGATTCAAAAAGTATCGATAAGCTAAAGATTGATAAACTACGCTTGAGGCAAGTTTCCTAACCATACTCTTTATTGAGCATTCTTAAGCTTGTGCTATTATTGGTCGTATAAGTAAAACATTGAAATTATTATTCATGTCTTACGAATTAATACTTCGAAGAAGCTAAGATAAAGTTGTTTACATTCTTTGAGCTTATAATTGTTCTTATATACCTTGAGAGAACGGTTTATGACAATTGATTCGACTAAACCTATATCATAATTTGAAAACGATCCAAAACTAATTGATTGGTGCAGAAATCTTATATTGACTACTCTGATGAACAACCCTCTTGAAGGGGAAAACTATATATTGTCAGGAGACCGACGTGCGGACTTTAGTACGATTAAACGATATACATAACGTAGGGTACATTAGGCTGATCACTTGTTGTACTTGTTTTATTGGATTATCAGCATATTACTGTTAATTCTAGTAGAAGTTCATAGTCTTTAGTGACTGCTTAGTATTCATTATTCTTGAAATGTGAAAAGGTTAAACCTTGAATCTTATTGATATCTTTCTGTCCTTAGCGACTATTGTTGAAAACTATTGATATTTCTTGTTATTCTCGAACTATCCTTTATTGTCATACACTTGGGAATTGAAAACTATATTGTCCCCTTATTGCTATATAACTTGCTGAGAAAACTTGTTGCTCACTCTTGCTTTTACCTAAAAATATTTCAGTTAAGACTGAGCAAGGCTGTCCCTCGGGCACTGACAAGGGAAAGGTCAAGGCTACGGAGTAGCTTGTACTTGATTAGAACTATTATGATTGTAACATGTTTATATATGCTTAAGCTATGTTTAAGATGTAAGAGATGTTTAAGTTGCGAAACCTTGGGACATGAATGGTTATATTAAATAAATATAATCTATACAT
The DNA here is from genome assembly GCA_020205555.1 of Panax stipuleanatus. Classification (NCBI taxonomy): domain Eukaryota; kingdom Viridiplantae; phylum Streptophyta; class Magnoliopsida; order Apiales; family Araliaceae; genus Panax; species Panax stipuleanatus. The sequence goes on from CM035115.1 coordinate 107,176,077, forward strand.
ATGTGTATTTCCGTTACGCGAGATATTATTATTTAGAACATGACGAACCGAATTCGAGACTGTGGCTGTCCGAATTTGGGGGCGTCACAGAACTTACTGCATAGTTCTTTCATCATTTAATTGTTCAGGTTCTTGGCGTTGTCTAAGATGATTACCTCCGGTTGTCCATATCGACAGACAATATTATTTCTGATGAACCCAATGATTACCTCTTTGGTGACTTTGGGAAAGGAGGCAGCTTCAACCCGTTTGGTAAATTAATCAATCATGGTGAAGATGAATTGATAACCATTATTGGCTTTGGGTTCTACTAGACCTATCACATCCATTCCCCATATGGAGAAAGGCCTTGGTGAACTCATATTATGTAGCTCATTTGGAGGAGCATGTATGACATATCTATGTACTTGGCAGTGAAATCATCTCTTGACGTGATCATCACAATCAGCTTTGAGCGAGATCCAGTAATGTCTTGTTCTTAATATCTTCTTGGCCAGCAAGTGACCGCTCATATGTGGACCACAGACTCCACTGTGGATTTCATTCATCAACCTCTAGGCTTGCTCTTTATCAAGGCATCTTAACAGACCTATTTCAGCATCTCTTTTATAGAGTGCATCTCCTCTTAGATAGAACTTTATAGCCATTCTGTGAATCCGCTTTCACTTGGATTGGCTTGCCCCAGCGGGTGTAGATCCATCCCGGAGATATTCCTTGATGTCTTGATACCAAGGCTGATTGACAGAAGGTATTTCACCTAATATGTCTCCAATGTATTTCCCGTATATCGGGGCCTTTTGATTTATGAATTTTATGCAGGGAAATCCACTCCTATCGGATATGCGGATTAATGAAGCCAACGTCGCCAATGCATCAGCGAAGTCATTCCTACCTCGAGGAATATGGCTGAAAGTTATGTCTTAAACCTCTAGGGATATTTTGATGACCTGCCAATGATAGGGCAGCAAATGCAATTCTTTGGTGTGATATGCCCAGTGGTTTGTCTGATGACCAACTCAGAGTCTCCAAAGACCAGTAAATATTTGATACCCATGGATTGGGCTAATTTCAACCCCATTATGCAGCCTTCATACTCGGCTGTGTTGTTGGTGTTACCAAATTAAAGTTTGGTAGCCACATGATACTGTTCTCTTATACCAGAGATAAGGACTGCCCTAGCTCCGACAACTTCCATATTTACTGCTTCATCGAAATATACTTTTTATGGTTGGACTGTATTCTCTTGCTGGAGTTATTAAATTGTCATGATCCCATCATATGGGAAATAAGTCTCCAGGGGCTCGAACCCTCCTGAAGGTGCTTCAGCTAATTGATCTGCAATACCTTGACCCTTGATTGACTTCTGATTCACGTAGACAATGTCGAACTGTTGTAGGATCAAATGCCATTTGGACAGTCAATAATTCAATATTGACTTGTTGAATACGTACTTCAGGGGATCCATGCGGGATATGAGGTAGGTCATGTGCCCATGAAAATATTGTTGCAACCTCATGGCGGCCCATGCTAACGCGCAGCATGTCTTTTTGATCAGGGTGTACTTCTGTTCACCACTGCTAAATCTTTTGCTGATGTAGTAGATGGCTCTCTCTTTGCTACTATCATCCTTCAGTCCTATCATACAGCCCATTGCATTGACATTGACGGACAGCTACATGAATAAGGGAACTCCATCCCTTGGGGGTACCAAAATAGGTGCTTCGTTCAGCTATTTCTTGATGACAAGGAAGGCGCATTGACAATCCTCGTTCCATTTGGTCAAGGAATTCTTCCTTAGTAGCTTAAAGATGGGTTCACAAGTTGCTGTGAGCTGGGAAATGAATCGGCTTATGAAGTTGATCCTTCCCAGGAACCCACGTATCTTCTATTTCTGTTTGAGGTACTGGCATCTCAATGATGGCTTTGATCTTGGCAGGGTCTAGCTCAATGCCTTGATTACTCACCAAGAATCCCAACAGCTTGCTTGCTTTGACGCCAAAAGCATATTTGGCGGGATTTAGCTTGAGGTTGTACTTACACAACCTGTTGAACAGCTTCCTGAGATGGTCTAGATGATCATCCTCCCTCCAAGATTTTATGATGATGTCGTCCACATAGACCTCTATCTCCTTGTGCATCATATCATAAAACAGGGCCATCATGGCTCGCTGATATGTAGCTCCGGCATTAATGAGGCCGACGGATATTCGTTTATAACAGAAGGTTCCCCAGGGAGTGATGAAAGCTATTTTCTCCCGGTCCTCTTCAGTAACCATGATCTGATGCTAACCAACAAAGCAATCTACGAAGGAATACATGTCGTACTGCGCCGTACTGCGCCGTATTGTCCATCAGGATGTGGATAAAAGGTATTGAGAAATTGTCCTTAAGACAGGCTTTGTTCAAATCCCTGTAATCCATGCATACTGGTACTTTCCCTCAGGGTTTAGGTATGGGAACTATGTTTGACAGCCACTCTAGGTATGATGATACCATGATGATTCCAGATTTAAATTGTTTAACAACTTCTTCTTTGACTTTTAGACTCCATTCAGGTTTTAATCGCCTGAGCTTTTGTTTGACTGGCTTGAATCCATCTTTGATGGTCACTCGATGGATGATAATTTTAGTAGACAGGCCAATCATGTCTTCATGTGACCATACAAATACATCCTGGAACTGTATTAAGAGTTCAATCAGGTCGACTTTTTGGTCTGGTGTGAGGTCTACGCCTATCTGGATTTCTTTGATGTTTTCAGAGGTTCCTATGTTGATAGTGGTGGTTTGGTTGAGATTTGGTTTGGGTTTGTCTTTGACCCATTCTTTGATCTCCTCAAGCAACTCATAGTCATCTTCCTCCTCTTGATCAATATCGATCAAGTCGTAGTTCAGTTCTACATCAAAATTGTTATCACTTTGACAGGTTGGCATCTCATCAGCAGAGATAAACACATCCAATGGTTCAGTCTTGCAAACAAAAATGCTTTCATTTTAATATATACAACTGCTTAAATATACAGAGCATTTGGCAAAGCATGACAAAATTTACTGCTATAGTTGTGCAATCAAAAGTAAGCAGTAAATGAAAACATGTTTAAAGGGCAGATAGACTATCGGCCCCTTTACCCTTTTTGACTGAGGCAAAGGACACTGTTCCAGTTATCCAGGGTTAGATCCTCATAAATAGGGATGATCAAAGATTTATAATCATCTGTCTCTTCTCGGATAACTACTAAGACATCCTTTATAATATGGTCAGGGTTTTTCTTTGAACTGCCCCCTTTTTCCTTCTTGATGCGAGGAATTTGAATCTGATCCTCGTCATCGCTGTCTGGGATTTCATCATTCATACCCTCGTAGTTTATGATAATCCTCAAGTTAGCAAATGGGTCTCGTCCTTTGTATAAGATCTTTTCTTTTTTATTTTTGTTATCCATCTCAGATCTGGGAGATATTCTCTCACTTGCTGGTATAATGGGAGGAAATAACATGGTTAATACCACAGCTGGGATTTTCCTCATGGGTTTCACCCATCCGACACCCGTAAGGTTTGGAAACAAAATTGTGGAAGCATGAGCCTTAGTATGCTTGGGTGGGTTCCGGCGGCTTGACCCGAATGAATAACCCAATATGGCTCTCCCTGTCTGGTTCGGGATTTGGACAGGACTTGTGATACCTTGTTGGTTCTTTCCTAACCCTTCTCTTGGTTGGAAACCCACAGATACCATCTCCTGGCCTACTGTCATCACCTCGGTGGAGACCTTTGGTTGCAGGGTTGGTGCTCTGATAGGTAGATACTGAGTATCACTCACCTTCAGGGCTTGAAAACTTGCAGGTTTAATCCCTGCATCCAGGCTAATCATTGGCATGTCTCCCTGTATGCTGGCAGGGTATTTTGGTTCGGCGTTGACCATGATGAGGTTGCCGTTGATAATGTATTTGAGTTATTGATGGAGGGTGGATGGCACTGCCCCTGCCATGTGGATCCATAGCTTGCCCAACAACAAGTTGTATCTAGTGGCGATGTTGAGCACTTGAAAGGACACATAGAAAGTGTGTGGGCCAATCTCTAATGGAAGTTAAATTTCTCCGATAGCTTGTCGGCGAGATCCATCGAAAGCTCGGATGACCACATGAATGGTTTTGATCTGGTTCGGGTTGATCTTCATTCTTTCCAAGGTGTCGTAGGGACAGATGTTGAGGGATGATCCTCCATTTATGAGTACACCTCTGATCACATACCTAGATTACATTACAACTATATGTAGGGACCTACGATGGCCCGTCCCTTCTGCAGGGATATCATCGTAAGTGAAAGATATCACATTACTGTTGAAAATATGTTCTACTACGTGATGAAATTTTTTGGCATCCACGGTATATGGTAGATGGGCTTCTTCCAGTACTTTCACTAGAATGTTGTGATGATCCAGCGATGACAAGACCAAGTCTAGGATGGACATCTGCTTGGGTGCATCTTTCAAGCTTTGCACTATTTTGATTTCATTGTGTCCCATTTTACTGAGGAACTTTTCGATTTTCTCATCAGCCATCTTTTCTTTGGTTTTGACGACTGCTTTGATCACCCGCTGAGGCAGGTACAATGGATTATCCTTTGGTACTATGGAAATATTATTTGAAGTGGAACCTTCGTCGTTCCCGCAGTTCCATGGAACTCTCTTATGACTAATAATTGGATACTGAGGTCTGAAGGGAAAAATTAAAGGCTCAGGTGCGGCCACCTTCAAAGGATTTTGTGTTTCTTTGACCCTTTTCCCTGGCAGTACTAAGGGTCTGAGAGATTACTCCTTATCACAGGAAACCACTGCCACTATATCTTGATTCCACTCAGTGGGAATAAAAAGATTATCTTTATCTGGGAGGCCATAATCCTGATTCCCTTTTATCAATTCACCGCTTTTAATTATATTCTGAATCAAGTTACGAAATGCCCAATAATTTTCAGTATCATGGCCGGGTGTATTAGAGTGGTACTGACAGATTTTGTCAGGCTTGAACTTCACGGATCGCGGGTTTAATGGTGGTAATAAATCTGCAACCATTCCCTCGTTGATTAACATCTGGAGGATTTCCTCCATTGAATGGTTCAGGTTGGTGAAATTCCTTTGAAATAAGAATTTCTTGCCAGCTTGGCAATTCTCATCTTTGGCCACCTTGTCAGTCCAAAGTTCATGGTCATGAGACTGGTAGTGATCCTTCCTGGAGATGGGATTGATCTCCGGTGTGGGAGAATTTGCCTCAGGAGGGTTAGTCTGGTTTATCAGCTGCTTGGTGATCTGATGTTGGTATATGACCTGTTCTGCTAATTGTTTAATTTGTTCCTTGAAAGACTTTATCTCCTACTCTATCAGGAATCGCCTCTCCGAAACTACCCAACTTTCTAGGCTGTTGTTGCTGGATTGAGTTGATTCTCTGACATATTGGAGGTACTTGGATCCTTCTACATTTCCTGTGTTAATCATGTTGACACTCTCCTCTTTGCGCTGAGGGAGGGGATTGTCTTGTACGTGTGGTTGTTCTGGTTTGGTCACCATAATCTCTCCATTGCCAATTAAGTCTTGGATTTTATGCTTGAGAGACCAACAGTCTTGAGCGTCATGGACCAGATATCCAGAATGGTAGGCACACTTCTTACTTGGGTCGAAATTTCGCCCACCAGTATTGGTTGGTGGGAGGAGCTGCACAATCTTTTTGTACCGTTGATAGTTTTAGCACATTTTTGAGTGAATTGCCTAGAGGGATGAAAGTTCTTCAATGCCTGACCTCTATATTTTTCTGAAATGGAGGGTTTGAAGGTTGTGCTGAAGCTTGGAAAGGGGTATAGTTCCTCTTTTGAATGGGCATACTGTTTGACTCGCCTCTTTGACTCTGTCCTTGAAACACTATGGACACTTCTTCATCTTTCTTTTTGTGTACCCTCCGGGGATTACTCCCGTAATTTTCGGACTGGATATATTCAGCAATAGCTTTGAGGGCTGTTAGATCCTTTATCTTTCTGGACTTGAGCCCCATTTCTGCCATCTCGCTGTTTTTGATCATTTCAGAGAATAGTTTTCCTATGCCCGCTAGGACCCTGTAATAATATGGAGATTCTTGAATATCGATGAAGGTCATGACTATCTCAGTCTCATATATAGGTGGAATGACTTGTGATGCGACTTGCCTCCATCGCTGAGCAGATTCTCTGAATGACTCATAACTTTATTTCTTGATTTCGGTTATCTGGTATCTGTCTGGAGCCAGCTGAGATTGGAAGCTGTATTGACTGAGGAAGGCATGAGCCAACTATTCCCAGCTGTGAATTTTGGAGTTGTCTAAACGGGAGTACCAGGCTCTACCCTCTCCAGTCAGACTTTTCTAAAATAACTGCATTCAGAGCTTCTTGTTCTCTTCATAGGATCCGAGCTCTCCAATGAATACCTTCATGTAAGTGTAAGGATCTCCCAATCCATCGTATTTCTCAAAATTAGGAGTTCTAAATTTTTTGGGATAATGAGCCGCGGGGAATCTACAGAGGTCTGAATAATTGACACTGCCAAAGGCCCCAGTCCCTTTGATAGACTAGATGGTTTCTTCCATCTGCTGTACTTTTTTCAGAATATTACCAGCTTACTGTTCTTTGCTAAGGACGGTGATTTCAGAGGTTTTGTTGGTTATGTCATGGTTTTGTGGTCCAAAAATCTGAGTCTCTACTTTTTCAGTCTCTTGACCGCCACCACTACCACCAGGTGTTCCCGGTTCCGTGTGAGCTTGGGGTTGTTTCCCTTTAAGGGCCTTGCTTTGTTCTCTCAGAAAACTAGCTAATTCAGCTATCTGATTCTTTAGTACTTCAAACTCTTCCCTAGAGACAGGGGTGGATTCTGGTTGAGCACTGGAAGTCATGTTCGTGGAAGGACTTAGTGCTTTCTTAGACTTAGATCTAGTGACAGGACCAATTTTTCACCTACAACAAAACGTAGGCGTGTCAATTTCTTGATGTAGGTAAGGATAGGATGCATGCTATGATGTATTTTTGTGGTTTTTTAATCTTATCCTGCAAAATAGAGGTTAGTTATTTTGATAACAGATGACAAGATGTATATGACAGGAAATGTAAATCTTTCATTATAATATTTACATTGTGCTTCTTTACATTGGAATTGAAAACATGACATTTAAATGAAAGAGGAAGGCATGAAGAAGCTTCCCATCGGATTTGGTTAATCAGAGACTGACCTATCTTAGGCTACTCTCGCGGCTTTTTGGCATGAAGGTCCCCGATCATCGCAATTTACTAGAGGGAAAATTAATCCGATCTTTCAACTAGAACAAATCTGGGTGGCGTATTTTCATGAGCCCCCAGAGACTTAGCCATCCCCAGAGTCATTACTTATCACTGATGGGTTTTACCTCCCGAAGGAGGAATCATAACATACATTCACATACATCGCGTCTCACCGTTATGCATATGATGACATTGGTGCAAAGCACTAATATGGGTGCGAAGCACTAAAAATGAAAGCAAGCATTCATTCATATTTATTCAATGTAAATACGCAGCATTCATGCATTCATTCAAATGTAAAGACGCGGCATTTCATGCATTCATTCAATGTAAAGACGCAACATTCATACATACGTAGTTTTGAAAGGGAAATGTTTGAAAATATTTTAACACGGCCTAAGCCCTCTATTGTCCCCAGCAGAGTGGCCACCTGTCGACGTCGGGAAAAAATTCGCGGGTCGGGTCACAACCCGCATCTTTTTCTCCTCCTAAGTTATCTCTACCCTTACTCTTTTTATTGTGAAAAAGGTTTTGAAGGGTTTTTTTAGAAAAAGGCCAACATGTATCATGTCGATGATTTGAACGTTTTACAGAGTCGCCAGTTGGTAGATTTGAAATGGTTGTACCAACTCAACCGTGTTTTGTTTGAAAGGAGGCCCAATTGTTGGACACTGTCAAAACTTGATCTTTGAAACCGAAGTTTTGACTTCGGGGGCTTGGTTAAGTGTGGGGAAGGTGTTAGGCACCCCACAACTCCCGTGTAAACACGGTACCGCATCTTTTCAATATTTCCCTTTAAAATGGAAATGTGTGTGTGAATGCTGTTTGAAAATTGGGCCTATATTTGATTCAAAGCATTTATATGCATCATTGAACCTATATACGAAGGGTTTGATTTGATTTGCAAAAAAGTCTTTGATTTGATTTGCAAAAGTCATTAATTTGATTTGCAAAACCTTCTCTTTTCGAAAAAATTATTGAAGTGATGTTTTGAAAGAAGTTTTTCAAACCCTTACGCTGGCATAGGAATTGAAGCATATCGATACTTCAGTTTTATCTTTTTCAGCCTTAAGGCACAATTTGAATGGTGATTGTCGGGCTGCGAAGTATCCTTGACCACAACATATATACAAGTGTCGGTCTCCTCATGGGTATGATAACCATCGGAGGGACTCTGACACGACAAACCATTGTTCTCATTATTTTGAGACCTTAAATCCGGATAACTGTTTTAAGGTCTTTTGTATGTACATTTTACAGAAAAACTGGCAGGGTACATTTGTAAAGTGGAGTTTGTCCATCGTGGGAATCAGATTCTGATCAGTTTGATCATGAATCCCACGATTCCTATGCTCACATATGAGTAGCCAATAAACCTGCACAACTTAAATTTGCATAGAAATATATCCAAATATCGCTAGAACCAAGGATTCATTCAGTAAATTCTAGTTTTCACATGGCCGAAGCGTCTCGTTCCCACTAGATAGCGATCTAAGGGCCGCGAGGTTGCTTTTATAACTGAAACTAGAAAAATGCTAGATTTATATAAATCTCAATCATTCTAGCTTCCCAGTTCCGTCTGTACCTATTTTGAACCATTTGAAAGCTAGAGTTTACGAGATTTAAATAAATCTAGTTCGCCCGTAGATATGTCAGTGCCGATTCATACAAAATGAATATTTAAAGCAACAATTTAGTAAAAGCGAGTAAAGCAATATACATACAATTATATATACGAAAGCTGTAAAGGGTGGTGGGTTTTCACACCGGTGCCCAGACTGGAATTGAAATATACGTATATATTTATAAAAGTTTTATAAAAGCCACGGAATGATCCAGGCTGGACATAATTGAAATATATATAAAAAAATAATAAAAACGACGATGTATTTTCACACCTTTGCCTGGACTGAAATATAAATATATAAAGAAACGTAGTCAACCAGGACTGGGAAGAAAACCCAGTGTAGTGAATGTTGCTTTTATATGCATATTTATATATAAAAGCAGTAAAAAGGCCACAGAATGATCCAGGCCGAACTAAAATATAAATATAAATATATATATATAGACATAAAAGTAGTCAACCAAGACCGGGAAGATAACCTAGTGTGGTGAAGGCTGCTTATATATGCATATTTATATATAAAAGTAGTAAACTACCACGGATTTGACATCCGGGCTTGAAAGAATTGAAAAGTTAGTATATATATAGTTAAATATATACAAAAAGAAGCCAAACCCGGACTGGGAAGATAATCCAGTCCCGCAAAGTTGCTCAAAACGCAGATATTAGTATTTAAAAGCTGCTGGAAGCGACTGATCGTCAATCCGAGTTGTAGAAATGCTAGAAAATGTGTTTATGTACAAATATGTATCAAAAGTTGACGAAAACGGCCACGAAACTAAGTTCCGGGCATATTTTGAAAACGAAACTTGATATGCAAGTGTATAAAAGTGTGAAGAAGTAGTATTCACTTGCTGATTATAAAAATACTCACAATGGACTGCTACACGGGCTTTTTGCCAAATCGTAGGCTTTAAAAGTCTTAATCTACCGGTTATTTTCTGATATGTGGTATTTTGTGGGTATATCTACGTGTTAGAGTGAAAAATTTTGGGTTTGGAAGAAAAGAAATTAGACAGAAAACCAAATGGGTAGGGGTTCGGAGTAACTTTTCTTTCTTTCAAATGAGAGGGGGGTGCCCTCTTATTTATAGACCAGGGAGCCTCCACTCTACCTGCTACTGCCATAGGTAGAGGTACGGCTCCACGTTGCATGGGGCCCGCTGTTGGTTCTGTTGTCTCGAAGTACGTGCACTCCGAGCAAAGCGAGGTCAAAGTCGAAACTTTCTATCTTTTGATCGGAGCGTCCGTTTGAGGCGTGCGATACCTTTTCGAAAAGCCCTCGCTGAGAGTGTCACAATGACATAAGATAAAACATTTTTTGGGTGCAAGAAGATGGGTTCATCACCAGGTCTTTGATTCCCCGCAGTTTATCCGTTGAGCTGTCTTGCGCTGTTTGCACTCGGGAACATCGTCATGGTTCGTTTTGACATTGGTGGCATCAATTTGGCTTAAGTTTAACTGAGTCAGCTTAGAGTTGGTAAAATGACCATTTTGTTCCACCCGGGGTTGCCTTCAGTGTCGATATAGCCTTCGGTTGACTTCCTGGGGCTGTTTCCAAAGTTTAGATCCCATTCGAGTCTGTTTGTCCTCAGTGTTGTCTCTGAGGATGATTTGGTCCTTCTAGGTTTTCCACTGGAGGTTTTGTGATGCTTTAGGATTGGTTCTGAAGTTGACCTGAGCTCCCGAGTTGAGACCGGGGCTGACCTTAACTTACCGGGTTGAGACTGGGGCTGACATGTTCCTCCCGGGTTGAGACCGAGGCTGACCTGTACTTCCCAGGTTGAGACTAGGGCTGACCTGTACTTCCCGAGTTGAGACTGGGGCTGACCTGTACTTTATGGGTTGAGATCGGGGCTGACCTGTACCTCCTAGGTTGAGATCGAGGCGGACATGTACCTCCCGGATTGAGAACGGGGCTGACCTGTACTACTCGGGTTGAGACCAGGGCTGACCTATACTTCCTGGGTTGAGACCGGGGCTGATTTGATTGCCCGATATTGAGATCGGGGTTGAGTTGATGGCCCGATATTAAGATCGGTATTGATTTGATGGCCCGATATTGAGACCAAGGTTGATTTGATGACCCGATATTGAGACTGGGGTTGAGTTGATGACCCGGTATTGAGACCGGGGTTGATTTGATGACCCGGTATTGAGATCGGGGTTAATTTGATGGCCCGGTATTAAGACCAAGGTTGATTTGATTGCCCAGTATTGAGACTGGGGTTTAGTTGATGGCACGGTATTGAGACCGGGGTTGAACTGATGGCCCGGTATTGAGACCGGGGTTGAACTGATGGCCCGATATTGAGACCGGCGTTGAACTGATGGCCCGGTATTAAGACCGGGGTTGATTTGATGACCCGATATTGAGACTGGGGTTAATTTGATGGCCCGGTATTGAGATCGGGGTTGATTTGATGACCCGGTATTGAGACCGGGGTTGAGTTGATGGCCCGATATTGAGACCGGGGTTGATTTGATGACACGGTATTGAGACTGGGGTTAAGTTGATGGCCTGGTATTGAGACCGGAGTTGAGTTGATAAGACAGTCTTGCCCTCCTACAGTGTTAGTAACAGGGACAGGAAATTTCGAGTGTCTACATCCATCACTGAGATGCCTACATCCCAGACAGAAAAAGAGATTCGAGATCTCTAGGAAGAATCAAATTCATCAGCCAATTTATCTCTCAGGTCAACCCAATCTGCGAGCCCATTTTGAAATTATTGAAGAAAAATTCCTCATGAAAGTAGAATGAAGACTGTTAGAATGCCTTCCTCGCCATTAAGAAGTAGTTGATTGAAGCTTTTATTTTGCTGCTTCCAAGGGACAAAGTTCCATTTTTCTTCTACATATAAGTCAACTACAATATCGTGGGCTATATAATGGGGCAGAAAGACAATAGAAGCAAGGAAAGAGCCATCTATTACCTCGACAAAAGATTTAGCAACTGCGATAGGGAGAAAACTGCCTTTTTCACTCCCTGGGGTACCTTCTGTTATCGACTACTAGCTTTCAGACTTACCAATGTCGGTGCCACATATCAGAGAACTATGATGGCTTTATTCCATGACATGACGCATAAAGAGATAGAAGTTTATGTGGATGATATTATCATGAAATCCAAAAATTAAGATGACCACAAGTACCATCTCAAAAAACTATTCAACTGGCTCTGCAAGTATAACTTGAAGCTAAACCTATCAAAGTGTGCTTTTGGTGTTAAATCCATCAAAATCTTGGGCTTCCTAGTGAAAAATAAAGGCATCAAACTAGATCCAACTAAAATCAAAGCCATCACTAAGATGCCTACACCCCATATATAGAAAGAGATTTGGGATCTCTAGGAAGAATCAAATTCATCAGTCGATTTATCTCTCAGCTCACCCCAACCTGTGAGCCCATTTTCAAATTATTGAGGAAAAAATCCTCAAGAAAGTGGAATGAATACTGTTAGAAAGCCTTCCTCGCCATTAAGAACTAGTTGTTTGAAGCTCCTATTTTGGTCCTTCCAACGGATAATGTTCTATTTTTCATCTACATATCAGTCAACTACAATGTCATGTGTTGTATGATTGGGCAGAAAAATGATAGAGGCAATGATAGAGCCATCTATTACCTCGACAAAAGATTTAGCAACTGTGAGCAGAAATATACTTTGATTGAAAGGACCTACTATGCACTAGCATGGGCCGCCATGAGGTTACAACATTACCTCCATTGACACACAACTTATCTCATATCCTACATGGATCCTTTAAAATACATCTTCATCAAACCCATGTTAAATTGTTGATTGTCAACGTGGAAACTAATTATCTAGTAATTCGTCATCATCTACGTAACACCAAAAGCCATAAAGGGCTAGGGAATTGCAAATCAACTCGCTGAAGCACCGTTAGGGAGCTTCGAGCCTCTAGAAACATACTTTCCCGATGACGGTGTAATGACAGTTCATAAAAACCATCGGAAAGATACGGGCTAATTCTAGAAACTATACTTCGACGATGCTTTACACATGAAAGGTACGTGAGCAGGGGTAGTTCTCGTATCCATCTCTGGAGAACAACATCCCACAGCCACCAAGCTATAATTTAACAACACTAACAACACTAACAACACAGCCAAGTATGAAGGTTGCGTAATGGGATTAAAATTTATCGGATCAATGGATGTCAAACGTCTAGTTGTCTTCGGAGATTCTAAGTTGGTTATTAAGCAAACCACCAGGGCATATAATACCAGAGAATTGCACTTGGTACCTTATCATCGACAGGTTATTAAGATGGCTATAAAGTTCAAAGATATAGCCTTTATACATATTCTATGACATAGAAATGACTTCACAGATGTACTTGCAACCCTAGCTTCCTTAATACGCGTATCCGCAATAAATGGACTCCCTAATATCAAATTCACAACCCAGGTGGCACCAGCCTATGGACATTGTATCGAAGAAGTATCAGATGAACTACCTCCCATCAAAATGCCCTGGTACCAGAATATCAAGGAATATCTGCGAGATGAATCCATACCTGATGGGGTAAGCCAAGCTGAAAGAAAGAGAATCCAAAAGATGACCATGAAATTTTACTTACTTAAGTGGAGACGCTCTTTACAAAAGAGATGCTGGAATGGGCCTTCTAAGATGCCTAGAAAAAGATCAAGCCCAGAGGCCTATAGATGAAGTCCACGGTGGAGTGTGTGGGCCACACATGAGCGGTCCATTACTTGCCAAGAAGATAGTAAGAACAAGGCATTACACCTCTCTATCAAAGCAGATTATGATGATCACATTAAGAGATGTTATCAATGCCAAATCCTTGGGAATGTTGTCTGTGCTCCTCCAAGTGAACTACACTACATGAGTTCGCCATGGCCCTTTTTTGTGTGGGGAATGTATGTAATACCCACAAATTCGGTCTATCTTTAAACCCAAATTTTTTGCATCACGAGTGCTTCTCATTCTATACATACATCAAAATATCATTAAAATATTATTTAAAACTCTAAATATAACAATATTGTCGACGTCGGGAAAATTCTTTGGCGATCCTTTTTACTATGTCTATTTCTACCCTTGATGCCCTCTATTTGATTTGTTTAATCTGAAGGCTGAATTTTTAGGAAAGGCCGACATATATTGTCGACGATTTAAAAAGTTTGATTTTACAGAGTTGCCTGCTAGTATGTTTGAAATGGTTGTACCAACTCAATCGAGTTTTATTTGAAAAGCTTTGCTAGTAGGCCTAATTACTTGACTCTGTTTAACTTGGCCTTGGAAACCGAGATTCATAGAATTCTGAGGCTTGATTAAGCGGGGGGAAGGTGTTAGGAACCCCCCGACTTCCGTGAAACACGGTTACCACGTCCTTTCAATTTTTCTAGTTTATTTGTAGTGTGTGTGTGTGTGTGTGCTTGTAGTAATTGAGCCTAAGTGCTTTTTTTGAAAGTAGTGTTGTGCTTCATTGGACCTATATACGAAGGGTTTGATTTATTTGAAAAGCCCATTTTTTAGACATAATATGAATGTGATGTTTTGAAAGATGGTTTTCAAACCATTTCGCTAACATAGGAATTGAAGCATTTTGCTACTTCTATTTTATTCTAAATTCGACTGATTTTGATTTTATTGTCGGGATGCAAAGTATGCATCCTCGACCAAATAATATATATACAAGTGTCGGGCTCCTTATGGGCATGAAAGCCATCGAAGTGACCCGAGCACTACAAACCATAATTTACTATGTTGAGACCTTAAATCTGGATAACCGTTTTAAGGTCCCGCTAATTTACATTTACAAAAAGACAAGCAAGACGTATTTACAATTTTAATTTGTCCATCGTGAAAATCAGATCTAGATCCATGTGGTTAATCATAGATCTCCTGATTCCTAGGATCACAAAATGTCATCAAAAAGCTTGCACATCAGATATATTGAAATAAAATGCAAATTAATATCTAGACGTCGCAAAACAAAGGTTTCATCAGTTAAATACTTGCATGCGTGTAGCCAAAGCATCCCGTTCCCTCTAGATACGGATCTAGGGTCGCGTAGTTGCTTTAATATTTACAAAACTAGAAAGAAAACTAGATTTAAATAAATCTTAGATATTCTAGTTCAACGGTTCCAGTTTGACAACTTTTGAACCAGTTGAAAGTTAGAGATGGCTATATTCAGATAAATCTAGTCCACAAACTTTACATGAGTACATATTTAAATCAATTGAACAGTTAAAATTGATATTTAATCACATTGAATAAATAATATATATATTACTTATATGTATTAAAGCTGGAAAGAGCCCTGGATTTATAATCCAGGCGTGACTGGTGAATGTAAATATATATATATATATATATATATGCTTATATATATATATATATTAAAGATGAAAAGGTCACATATTAGCAATCCAGGCCAAACGAGTTAGTACACACACATATATATATATATATATATATTAAAGCAAAAAAAGCCACAGATTTAAAATCCAGGCATGACTAAGTTAATGTAAATATATATATATATATATATATATATAAGCGATAAAAGTCACAGATTTGCAATCCCGATCGAAATAGAACTTATAAATGTATATATATACTTATATATACATAGATTGAAGCAAAAAGACCAGGATTTGAAATCCAAGCGAAACTAGAAGCTATAAATATATTTATATATATATATATATATATGAAAAAAGCTTCAGATCACAAGAAATCTCACAGTGTATAGCGCTAGAGGCTTAAAACCACTTTTGAAGCTTGAAAACTTCGTTTTCACTGGTTAAAACTTGATATGTTAGTATATATATGTATACAAGTGTTTAGGAAGAGAAATATCGACGTTTGGAGCACTGTAGGTAGGGTTAAGACCTGAAATGTACAAAATTTCCTCTCTTTTTCTATTTTGTTTCTTCCTTTTTATGGCTAGTGGGGGGCCTTATTTATAGACCAAGGAGGCGCGGGTCCACCTGCGGCTGACCCGGGTGGCCCCGGTCCCGTGGGTCCTGTTGTATCGAAATACGTGCACTCCGACCAACTCGCTGTCTGCCTAAACTTTCATAACTTTTAATCTGGGAATCCGATGTAGGCGTGCTATACCTTTCCAAAAATCCCTTTTCGAGAGCTACACAATGACATGGGTTTTGATCTTTTTCGAATCTAGAAAGATGGGTCAATGACCAGATCTTTGAGTTTTTGTAGTCCGTCCGTTGAGCTGTCTTGTGATGTTTTCACTCGGGATTGTTGTTACGGTTCTGCACGACCTTCATGGCAATGATTTGGCTTGATTTGATGTGAAGTTGGCAAAATAACCGTTTTGCCCTTTCAGGGGTTGTCTCCAGGATTGACGGGGTTTTCGACTGTTTCTCGGGGTTGTCTCCGAGGTTTGATCCCAGCCGACTCTGTTCTTACTCAGAGTCGTCTCCGAGGGTTGATTTGAATATTCCAGGGTTGTCTGTAATATCCCGGATATTAGTTAGATTTCTTTTAGGGGAAATATTAAAGGTTTAATAAAGGTTAGGGAATTAACCAATTATTAATAAAGGAAATATGAAAAGAGTAGATTAAATTTTTTTGATGTGCTATAAAGAGCCCATAAGGTACAAAATGATTGTGAAGCCAGACTTTTAAGATAAAAGGCTTTAATTAAGAATGTACGAGACATTATAAATATTACTCGTTCATAATGAAAATAAAGTAATATGAGGAATTAAATAAATTATATGAGACGTAGTAAGTAAATGTATTGTTAAAATTATACATTTATTATACAAAATAAAAAGGGAAGCCAACATGGCTTACTTGTGAAATATTCTTAACATAAATCTACCTATGAGATCAATGAAATAATTATATTATATTATAATTAATTTAATTCAAAAAGTATTATTTAGTGACAAATAAGAAAATTGGTGTACTACCATGAGTATTTGAATTACATAGAGCCGTCATGAGGCTGTGCTAACTATTTTACTAGCATAAACAAGTGTTGTGGATAAAAATCCATGTATATTAGTATGTAATATGAGTCCATATTAAATATTGAACCATATCCATTTTACTAGATGTGCTTGTAAATAATTTAGTGTTATGGACCATTGCCTTACTTAAAAAGGTGCAATGAGAATTTTGTGATAATAATTATGTACAATATGTAATCATAGAATTAATTAATGCAATGAAATTATATCTTAATGGATTTCAAAAATAAAGCCTTGTGTGACACAATGATTCATGGGGAATCAATTTAAGTATTTTATTGACCAAGGAAGGATGGTTAGATATATATATATATATATATATATATATATATATATATGTATATACCCGAATGAAAATTTTTAATAGGCAAGCTAAGCCGCGTGTTAGAAAAAGATTTAGTGTTGATTTTGTTAGCATTATATGTGAATTACCAAGTTTAAGTGTGAGTCATGGAAGGGCTAAATAAGCTGATTGTGAAGAGTAGGGATTGCTAAGTGGTTGCGAAGTTTAAGTCCAACCGAGTGACATCACTAGTCCAATCGAATTGTGTTGTAGATAACTGCTAGAACCCAACATTTATGTAGATGATATTAGAAATGTCCAGTTGAAATGAAGAGCAGTAGGCCCAGAAATGATATTCATGAAAGGTTAACCCAGAAATTAGAAAGCTGTATATAATGAGATAACCAAAGGATAAAGGGTATTAATAAACAATGATCATAGTACTTCTAGCATACTCAGCAGTGGCCTACAGCCACCCTATATTACTTTAGATTAAACAAATCCCATGTGGGCTGAAAAGATTTCCAGCAGTATGGCTAGCGAGAAGTTGGTAAGACACTTTTCACCAAACCTTTATTAACCAACGGTTGATTCAGTGAGGACCAGTCCAAAGATTTGAGTAATGACCAATAATTAAACAAAATGGCTCCCTATAAATAGAGACCCTGATACACCTTAAAGAGTTGGCTGATATTGCTAGTTCTAATAAAGAAAGAGAGAGTCTGAGAGATAAACGGAGAGCCCAAGAGGAACTCGGCAAGTCGGTAATTCAGAGGAGACTAGAAAGGAATAGGGCAACGAGAAGTTTGCACTATTTCTTTGTCTTAAGAAGGTACACAAACTCCTTATCCTTAAGACTCTTAAACTACAGTCAGTTATAATGTAATAATGCATGTTAGCTGTAGGAAGAATCATTTAGAATGATGTTGATGAAAGGAGATGCACTAATAGGTGTTATAAACAACTTAAAACTGAAAGATATCATGTGCTATTTTATCGAGATAAACTTAAAGACCAGATCAAAAACTGTAAAAGAAGCACGGTGCTCTATGTTGATGAATGATATAGACCATGAGTGCTAATAGTGAATTTATGTCTGAACTCTAGTGAAATAAGGAAAAATGTTAATCCTACCAAATGTGGTGATTCTATACCAAAATAGTTCAAATGCCTGTCTGTATGTTAATGTGCTTGTGTTAGTAACCTAACTTGAGAACCATTGAGCTCTGCAAAGGTGTGACAGACCTGAGATCGAGTTCCATTTCCCCAAAGCATCTATTATGGTGTTCTCTTCAAACCTTAACACTGTAAAAGCCAAGTGAGGCCCAAACACAATTTTAAGTCTTCCAAAATGAAAAGGAGTATGAGATTAAAACAGTCAGCCAAAGTTATCCTTTGGACTGGAATATCAGAGTATTGTTTAGCCTCAGATCGTCGAAGTAAACCCCACGATCGTAGAATGACTCTACCAATCGTGGAGCTCAATCACAGACCAAGACTTTATAGTCAAATTAGTTTCAAAAATCGTGGGGCGCACCCCACGATCGTAGTGTGGATTCACTTCAATCGTGGAATGTTATCACCGATTGTGGAGTAGACTAGGCCAACCATAAATTAAATTATAGTAGTGAACCCCACGATCGTAGTGTGACTTAACTTCAATCGTGGAACGCTCTTGCAGATCGTGGAGTAAATCCGACAAGTGTGGAACGATTCGATCAAATCATAAACTGATCGTAGAATGACTTTGCTGATAGTGAAGTCTAACCCCAGACCAAGACTTTATAGTTGGTTTAGTTCGTAGATCGTAGACTGAGTCTGTTGATAGTGAAGTCCAACCCTAGACCAAGACATGATAGTTGGTTTAGTTTGTAGATCGTAGACTGAACCCCACGATCGTAGTGTCGCTTCACTTCAATCGTGGAACTCTCTCGTAGAATCGTAGAGTGGATTTATTAAATCGTGGAATGACTCTCGGAATTGTAGAGTTGGTAGTAGAGTGGAAATATAAAACACCCATTTTGGAGCACTCTCTTAAGAAGACATAAGGGGTTGTTTCAATTCACCGACTGTGGAATGAACTATTATGATGTATGGTCTAAAAGCTTGTTCATGATTTGGAAGTCAAAAGTTCATTACAAAGATTAGTAAAAATCCCCAAAATACCCTAGAGAATCATACTTTCTATTTGTAAACTGTGATGGAATTATGGGAGTTGATTCTTGAAAATGTTATAACATAACGTAAGATGATATTTGAAGTGTATAACTATTAACGATTTGTTTCATGTTATGATGGGACCAAAATAAGTATATTTGAGAATGTATAGGAACTAAGTATGTAATGTATACCATGTGTGTATGATCACCAAGTGATGAACGAAGGCTATATGCATAATCTAGGTCTAAGGAACTTAGATGAGTAATGTTTAACCAAGTTTGGTATGTTGTAATGGTGTGATACACACACAGTAAACTACAAGTGTGATAAGCTAGTACATGTGGTAATGAAGGAAAATAAAACTGAGTTATATAAATAACGAAGTTGAATATAAATATGGTATAAGGACAATATAAGATAAAGTTGGTTATTAAAGTAAGATTAACCATGAGATCAAGTATTGATGTTATTTATTATCAGTCTCACATACCGTGCTGGTCAAGCAAAGGAACACGAAAGGTTAATGGCAAAACGCCGGTACAGGTAAGTTTTCAAAATTTGTTTTATACGTGAACTTGTTAATTGTAATGTGTACATATTTCCTACATTATATACTTCTTGTGAATAATTTGGAATGTGCACTATGAGCTGTACTGTGACATAAATCAATTGAGTTAAGTTAATGACTGATGTAGATTGAGTTATGGAAACTTATTATATTCGTGATATGCGGAAGGTGATAAGTATGAAGTAGGAATAATTGTTCAGTATGAGCATTATGATGCTTGAATAAATGCAAAGTTTGAAAAATACGAATTATGTATAAAATGTGAAGCATGAATAATTTAAATTTCTCTTAAAATGCTAAATATGTGTTATGTAATAACTGTTAAACTTGTTGGGCAACGTAGTTGCTCACCCTTGATATAAACAATTATTTTCAGCTAAACTAGAGCTGATCGAATGATTCAGGATAGACGAAGGAAAAAGGGAGAAGTACTTATTGAAGTTGTTCGTATAGCTCTAGCTATCTCAGATAACGTTCATATGACATATTGTAATTGTATAGTCAAAAAACATTGTACAAAAGAATAGTTAAGTCAAATTATGAGATCGTGGATACTTAAAATAAATATATCCAAGTGATAAAATATTATTTATAATCTGAAATGCATATGTTAAATTCATATGATTTAAAAGTTTAATTACTAGGTGGTAAAGGTTGCGAATTCTAGAATTAGAAATAATTAATGTATTAATTACCAAGCGAGGTTGTACTCATTATTATATGAATAAAGGTTATAAATATTCAAAGGAAGGTTGTATCGTGACTCACCAAGTCTGAGGTAAAAGGTTACCTGTATTTGGGGGCGTTACAAGTTGGTATCAAAGCAGTAGGTAATAAACCTTAGGTAAGGGTACCTTAGGCTATAATTGTAGTGATGAAAGATGAAAACGATGACGAATAAACTTGAATAACAGTTTAAGTAATATGAAATGACTTTAGAAACTACACAAAGGAGTTAAAACGAATATCGAAGATTAATAAAGTAAGAGTCAAAGTATTGACAATTATGAGATTCAAAGAAGAATCTCAAAGAGTTATAAAAGATAAGAATCCGGAGTTACTCGACTCTAATGATGAAGATGACAAGTAATAATGATTAGACAAAGTCTATAAGATGGAAAGTGTAAATAAAATTATAATATAACATGATTAAAGAAGAATAAGAAGATCGTAGGGTGAAATGATCGTAGGGATAAAAAGAATAGTATTGTAAAACAAGATCACAACGTGATCAGAATGAGTTAAGAAATAACAGATAGTCTGTTGAATGAATGGAAAGTTATATCTTGATGCTATAAAAAGAAGGTACTATGAGTTAGTACAACGAAAGAGTGGAAAGTGATGAGATATGGATTAAAGAAAATTCGTAATGAGCAAAGAGAAAATTAGGATTTATGTGGGATTTCAATTGAGGACTCATATGATAGCTGAGTTGTACAAACCTTTGTATGGGCAGAGATTGTGTGCTTGGTTTAACGACCACTTAGTCTATTACATTGATAAACGTTGGAATGTTTGTATCAGGTTATCAATATATGTATGGTGAAAAGGTGATTTTTTAATTTCTCATATCTATATATGATAGTAGATAATATTAAGATTAGGTGTGAGTTCTTAAAACTCATGTTTATGGTAAGTTTGTTACTCATAATCTTATGGTATGTTATGAACCCCTAAGCGTATTGACAGTCCATGATTTGTTCTTGGACTACGTATTGCCAGGATAAGTTCTTGAACTCATATTATTGTGAAAAGTTCCTAAAAACATAAGGTGTGATAAGATTTGATGAACTATACTGGGGGTATGGGAGTGTTGTAAGACTGAAAACTAACTATTTTCATAGTATTAATCATTAAGAGTGTTAGAAATAGATAGAATTATTAAATGGTGATATACTGGAGAAAGTTGAAGTTGATCAATAAAATTATTCCAAATCTTCTAGATATGCTAGACTTCAAAATTTATTCACAACGTGCGGATACGTTCCTTTTAAAAAAAATCTTGGATCAAATTATTGAACTAATAAGTTTTAAAAGTTCTATTATTCATATGCCTATGCTAATTGTTTCAGCTAGACAACGATGATTTGAAAAATGTCAAAATGTATTTTTTTTAAATAGTCATCAACACATCATTAAAATTGGTGTAAATATGACAGATGATGGAGTCATCAATGCAGTTTAACCTAGTGTGGATTTGATCATAGGATCGTCAACCCACTATGGTATTTTGTAGTATGACGAAGTCATAAAATGACGGAATCATCAACTTACTGTCAAAACGGTACGGTATCATGACGTCATAAAATGATTTTTGGTTTTCTTCAAACTATAAAAAAGCATGCCAGTTGAGTTGACTAAAATATTTCGATTGTTGTTCGAATTATTAATATATGTCTAAGCTATTTGATTTAGCTAGGCAAACACTGAAATATGTTTATGGAATTCAAACATTCTTCGAGAATTTATGACAAACCAAACTGTTCTGGTGCATAATTTGGTACTAAGTTTTAGGTGAACAACCCTAATAAATAGGATCAAACGTATATAGTCATTTATAGTAATGTGGAGTACAATAGTTTGATCACCTAGAGTACGCGTTTCAATGTGAAGAACTATGGTGAAGCACTGCTACGTTTTGGGTTACGGTATGAAGTACTGTGGTGAAGTACTGTTAACCTTTTTGAGAAAGAAAAAGGCAGTTTACCTTCTTCGTGATTGTAAACATACCTAGTAGAGAATGTTTTAGATATGGTTGTGTTGGAAATACCCATTAAACTAAGTAAAGAATCCATGGTCTTTATGACCCCTCAACAAAATATGAAAAGTTTTTAAAGGAATTTATTACTTCCTAGTTATTCATACCGTTTCAGAATTATTGAACAATTGTTGAAAACTCTTGAAAGATACTTCAATATTCTGGAAATTGAATGATAAGAAGGTATGGGCTTTTAGAGGATGGTGAGGATATAAAGGTTAGTATGAAAACATAGTTCTGATGTATAGGATGCGCAGAAACGAGTATGCTGTAATTTTGGGGACGAAGTTCTTTGAAGGATGGGTGAATGTAATATCCCGAATATTAGTGACATTTCTTTTAGGGGAAATATTAAAGGTTAAATAAAGGTTAGGGAATTAACCAAATTATTAATAAACAAAATATAAAAAGAGTGGATTAAATTTTTCGATGTGCTATAAAGAGCCCGTAGGATACAAAATGATTGTGAATAGAGACTTTTAAGATAAATGGCTCTAACTAAGAATGTACGAGACATTATAAATATTACTCGTTCATAATGAAAAGAAAGTAATAAGAGGAATTAAATAAATTTTATGAGACGTAGTAAGTAAATGTATTGTTGAAAATATACATTTATTATTTAAAATAAAAAGGGAAGCCAACATGCCTTACTTGTGAAATATTCTTGACATAAATCTACCTATGAGATCAACAAAATAATTATATTATATTATAATTAATTTCATTCAAAAAGTATTATTTAGTGACAAATAAGAAAATTGGTGTACTACCACGAGTATTTGAATTACATAGAGTTGTCATGAGGTTGTGCTAACTATTTTACTAGCATAAACAAGTGTTGTGGATAAAAATCTATGTATATTAGTATGTAATATGAGTCCATATTAAATATTGAACCATATCCATTTTACTAGATGTGCTTGTAAATAATTTAGTGTTATGGACCCTTGCCTTACTTAAAAAGGTACAATGAGAATTTTGTGATAATAATTACGTACAATATGTAATCATAGAATTAATTAATGTAATGAAATTGTATCCTAGATTGATTTCGAAAATAAAGCCTTATGTAACATAATGATTCATGGGGAATCAATTTAAGTATATTATTGACCAAGGAAGGATGTTTATATATATATGTATGTATGTATGTATATACCTGAATGAAAATTGATGATAGGCTGGCTAAGCTGTGTGTTAGAAAAAGATTTAGTGTTGATTGTGTTAGCATTATATGTGAATTATCAAGTTTAATTGTGAGTCATGGAAGGGCCAAATAATTGGTTGTGAAGAGTAGGGACTGCTAGGTGGTTGCCAAGTTTAAGTCCAACCGAGTGACATCACTAGCCCAATCGAATTGTGTTTTAGATAACTACTATAACCCAACGTTTATGTAGATGATATTAGAAATGTCCAGTTGAAATAAAGGGCAGTAGGCCCAGAAATGATAGTCATAAAAGGTTAACCCAAAAATTAGAAAGCTGTATATAATGAGATAACTAAAGGATAAAGGGTATTAATAAACAATAATCATAGTACTGCCAGCAAACTCAGCAGTGGCCTACAACCACCCTATGTTACATTAGATTAAACAAATCCCATGTGGGCTGAAATAATTTCCTGCAGTATGGCTAACAAGGAGTTGATAAGACACTTTTCACCAAACCTTTATTAACCAACGTTTGATTTAGTGAGGACCAGTCCAAAGATTTGAGTATGACCAATGATTATACAAAATGTCTCCCTATAAATAGAGACCCTAATACACATTACAGAGCTGGTTGATATTGTTAGATCAAATAAAGAAAGAGAGAGTCTGAGAGATAAACGAAGAGCCCAAGAGGAACTTGACAAGTCGGTAATTCAGAGGAGTCTAGAAAGGAAGAGGGCAACGAGAAGCTTGCACTATTTCTTTGTCTTAAGATGGTACACAAACTCCTTAATCTTAAGACTCTTAAACTAAAGTCAGTTATAATGTAACAATGCATGTTAGCTGCAGGAAGAGTCAGTTAGAATGATGTTGATGAAAGGAGATGCACTGATAGGTGTTATAAATAACTTAAAACTGAAAGATATCATGTGATATTTTACCGAGATAAACTTAAAGACCAGATCAACAACTGTAAAAGAAGCACGGTGCTCTATGTTGATGAATGATATAGACCATGCGTGCTAATAGTGAATTTATGTCCGAACTCTAGTTAAATAAGGAAATGTGTTAATCTTACCAAATGTGTTGATTCTATACCAAAATAGTTCAAATGCATGTTTGTATGTTAATCTGCCTGTGTCAGTAACCTAACTTGAGAACCATTGAGTTATGTAAAGGTGTGACAGACTTGAGATCGAGTTCCGTTTCCCCAAAGAATCTATTATGGTGTTCTCTTCAAACCTTAACACTCTAAAAGCCAAGTCAGGCCCAAACACAGTTCTAAGTTTGACCAAATGAAAAGGAGTATGGCATTAAAACAGTCAGCCAAAGCTGTCCTTTGGACTGAAATGTCAGGGTATGCCTTAGCCTCAGATCATCGAAGTAAACCCCACGATCGTAGAATGACTCTGCCAATCGTGGAGCTCAATCGCATAGCAAGACTTTATAGTCATATTAGTTTCAAAAAATGTGGGGCCCACCCCACGATCGTAGTGTGGATTCACATCAATCGTGGAATGCACTCGCCGATCATGGAGTAGACTAGGCCAACCATAAATCAAATTGTAGTAGTGAACCCCACGATCGTAGTGTGATTTCACTTCAATCGTGGAACGATCTCTCAGATCGTGGAGTAAACTCGACCAGTGTGGAACGATTTCATCAAATCGTAAACTGAACCCCATGATCGTAGAATGACTTTGCTGATAGTGAAGTCTAACCCCAGACCAAGACTTTATAGTTGGTTTAGTTCGTAGATCGTAGACTGAGTCTGTTGATAGTGAAGTCCAACCCTAGACCAAGACATGATAGTTGGTTTAGTTTGTAGATCGTAGACTGAACCCCACGATCGTAGTGTCGCTTCACTTCAATCGTGGAACTCTCTCGTAGAATCGTAGAGTGGATTTATTAAATCGTGGAATGACTCTCGGAATTGTAGAGTTGGTAGTAGAGTGGAAATATAAAACACCCATTTTGGAGCACTCTCTTAAGAAGACATAAGGGGTTGTTTCAATTCACCGACTGTGGAATGAACTATTATGATGTATGGTCTAAAAGCTTGTTCATGATTTGGAAGTCAAAAGTTCATTACAAAGATTAGTAAAAATCCCCAAAATACCCTAGAGAATCATACTTTCTATTTGTAAACTGTGATGGAATTATGGGAGTTGATTCTTGAAAATGTTATAACATAACGTAAGATGATATTTGAAGTGTATAACTATTAACGATTTGTTTCATGTTATGATGGGACCAAAATAAGTATATTTGAGAATGTATAGGAACTAAGTATGTAATGTATACCATGTGTGTATGATCACCAAGTGATGAACGAAGGCTATATGCATAATCTAGGTCTAAGGAACTTAGATGAGTAATGTTTAACCAAGTTTGGTATGTTGTAATGGTGTGATACACACACAGTAAACTACAAGTGTGATAAGCTAGTACATGTGGTAATGAAGGAAAATAAAACTGAGTTATATAAATAACGAAGTTGAATATAAATATGGTATAAGGACAATATAAGATAAAGTTGGTTATTAAAGTAAGATTAACCATGAGATCAAGTATTGATGTTATTTATTATCAGTCTCACATACCGTGCTGGTCAAGCAAAGGAACACGAAAGGTTAATGGCAAAACGCCGGTACAGGTAAGTTTTCAAAATTTGTTTTATATGTGAACTTGTTAATTGTAATGTGTACATATTTCCTGCATTATATACTTCTTGTGAATAATTTGGAATGTGCACTATGAGCTGTACTGTGACATAAATCAATTGAGTTAAGTTAATGACTGATGTAGATTGAGTTATGGAAACTTATTATATTCGTGATATGTGGAAGGTGATAAGTATGAAGTAGGAATAATTGTTCAGTATGAGCATTATGATGCTTGAATAAATGCAAAGTTTGAAAAATACGAATTATGTATAAAATGTGAAGCATGAATAATTTAAATTTCTCTTAAAATGCTAAATATGTGTTATGTAATAACTGTAAAACTTGTTGGGTAACGTAGTTGCTCACCCTTGATATAAACAATTATTTTCAGCTAAACCAGAGCTGATCGAATGATTCAGGATAGACGAAGGAAAAAGGGAGAAGTACTTATTGAAGTTGTTCGTATAGCTCTAGCTATCTCAGATAACGTTCATATGACATATTGTAATTGTATAGTCAAAAAACATTGTACAAAAGAATAGTTAAGTCGAATTATGAGATCGTGGATACTTAAAATAAATATATCCAAGTGATAAAATATTATTTATAATCTGAAATGTATATGTTAAATTCATATGATTTAAAAGTGTAATTACTAGGTGGTAAAGGTTGCGAATTCTAGAATTAGAAATAATTAATGTATTAATTACCAAGCGAGGTTGTACTCATTATTTCATAAATAAAGGTTATAAATATTCAAAGGAAGGTTGTATCGTGGCTCACCAAGTCTGAGGTAAAAGGTTACCTGTATTTGGGGGCGTTACAAGTTGGTATCAAAGCAGTAGGTAATAAACCTTAGGTAAGGGTACCTTAGGCTATAATTGTAGTGATGAAAGATGAAAACGATGACGAATAAACTTGAATAACAGTTTAAGTAATATGAAATGACTTTAGAAACTACACAAAGGAGTTAAAACGAATATCGAAGATTAATAAAGTAAGAGTCAAAGTATTGACAATTATGAGATTCAAAGAAGAATCTCAAAGAGTTATAAAAGATAAGAATCCGGAGTTACTCGACTCTAATGATGAAGATGACAAGTAATAATGATTAGACAAAGTCTATAAGATGGAAAGTGTAAATAAAATTATAATATAACATGATTAAAGAAGAATAAGAAGATCGTAGGGTGAAATGATCGTAGGGATAAAAAGAATAGTATTGTAAAATAAGATCACAACGTGATCAGAATGAGTTAAGAAATAACAGATAGTCTGTTGAATGAATGGAAAGTTATATCTTGATGCTATAAAAAGAAGGTACTATGAGTTAGTACGACGAAAGAGTGGAAAGTGATGAGATATGGATTAAAGAAAATTCGTAATGAGCAAAGAGAAAATTAGGATTTATGTGGGATTTCAATTGAGGACTCATATGATAGCTGAGTTGTACAAACCTTTGTATGGGCAGAGATTGTGTGCTTGGTTTAACGACCACTTAGTCTATTACATTGATAAACGTTGGAATGTTTGTATCAGGTTATCAATATATGTATGGTGAAAAGGTGATTTTTTAATTTCTCATATCTATATATGATAGTAGATAATATTAAGATTAAGTGTGAGTTCTTAAAACTCATGTTTATCAATATATGTATGAACTAGGAATAATTGTTGAGTATGAGCATTATGATGCCTGAATAAATGCAAAGTTTGGGAAATACAAATTATGTATAAACTGTGAAGCATGAATAATTTAAATTTAGCTTAAAATGCTAAATATGTGTTATGTAGTAACTGTTAAACTTGCTGGGCAACGTAGATGCTCACCCTTGCTATAAAATATTATTTTCAGCTAAACCAGAGTGGATCGAAGGATTCAGGATAGACAAAGGAAAAAGGGAGAAGTACTTATTGAAGTTATTCGTATAGCTCTAGCTAACCTAGATAACGTTCATATGACATATTATAATTATATAGTCAAAAAACATTGTATAGAAGAATAGTTAAGTCAAATTATGAGATCTTGGATACTTAAAAATAAATATATCCAAGTGATAAAATATTATTTATAATCTGAAATGTATATGTTAAATTTATATGATTTAAAAGTGTAATTTCCAAGTTGTAAAGGTTGCGAATTCGGGAAATAGAAATAATTAATGTATTAATTACCAAGCGAAGTTGTATTCATTATTTTATGAATGAAGGTTATAAATATTCAAAGGAAGGTTGTATCGTGCCGCACCAAGTTTGTGGTAAAAGGGTACCTGGATTAGGGGGCGTTACATTGTCTCTAGGGATTGATTTGATGCTTCGAGGCTGTCTCCGAAGGTTGATTTGGTGTCCCAGGATTGTCGTCGGGGTTTGAATTGATCTCCCGGGGTTGTTAACGAAGTTTTTCTTGATCTCCCATGGTTGTCGCCGGGGTTTGGCTTTGATCTCACGGGGTTATCGCCGGAGTTTGGCTTGATCTCCCGGTGTTGTCGTCGGGGTTGGACTTGATCTCCCAGGGTTGTCGCCAGGGTTTTGCTTTGATCTCCCAGGGTTGTCACCGGGGTTTGACTTGATCTCCAGGGGTTATCGCCGAGGTTTGGCATTAATCTCTCAGGCTTGTCGCCGGGGTTTTGCTTGGTGATTTGGACTTCCAGGGTTGTCTCTAGAAGGTAAAAGATGATTTTGCCCTCCTGCAAGGTTAGTAACAAGAATGCAAAATTTTGAGTGTCTACATATGCCCCTCTTTATTATGTTTATTCAATGCAATGGAATGAACAGGATAAAGACTACTAGACACTGGAAATATGATACATGCAAATGTAATGCAATGCATGATATAATATGTTTATGCTATATGCATCTGCGGTGTTAGCTGCTATGGTATTTGATTACTGACTGCTCCCGCCACTTCTAGTGGGGATGGAGTTGTCCATAATGGTTTTCACTGAACTCTTTTGATGCCTACTCGAATGGTAGTTTGCAAAGCTTCCATCACTGGACTTTTGCAATGCTACATTGGGTTGAAGCCAATGGTTTACAATGTCCATCAGTGCTACCAAGACTGATTCTACAAAATGTTGTGAATATGTTTTCAGGATCTCTGCTGGGGAGATTTGTCTATGGCTGATACTGCTGGAGCTCTCTGAATTTGACGTTGGGGCTGTCACCAACATTCTTCATTCTTTGACTTTTCCTCCGCTAGGGATGGTCCTCTTATTACAGGTGACCTCATTGGGGATTCCTGATGCCTACCTTGATGATAGCTTACACCGGTTTACATCATCGGATCTTTCCCGACGCTACGTTGGGGTTGTCGTTAACGATTTGGATTGTTGTCCGGTTGATGCCGACATTTCTGCCAGGGATAGAATTCTCACAATCTATTCGAACAATAGTTGACAACGATTTGACCATCATCGAACCTCCTCGATGCCTACACGAACGGTAGTATACTAAGGTCGACTACATTGATTTGATTTGATACCTACTTGAAAGGTAGTTTGCAGAGTTGACCATCACCGAACCTCCTCGATGCCTACTCGAACGTTAGTTTACAACGGTCGGTTGAACTAACTTGATTCCTACTCGAACAAGAGTTTGCAGAGTTAACCATCATCAAACCTCCTCGATGCCTACTCGAACGGTAGTTTACAACTGTCGGTTGAACTGATTTGAAGCCTACTCAAATAGTAGTTTGCAGAGTTTGATCAACATCGAACCTCCTCGATGCCTACTCGAATGGTAGTTTACAACGGTTGGTTAAACTGATTTGAAGCCTCGGCTGGGGATTTGTATAACAGATTCCATCATTGGTTCTCCCCGAGAAGGATAGTTTTCCACGATTTTAATCATCGGATCTCTCCTAATGCTACGTTGAAATTATTGCCAACGGTTCCCAATATCAGACATTTTGACCTTCGTTAAAGCAGTTCTCAATGGTTTTCATCACCAGATCTTTCCCGATGCTATGATGGAGTTATCGCCAATGGTTTGCAATATCAGACATAACTGATCTCAATGTTGAGGGTATCTTTCTAATAAGCTATACCCTCGAACAAGTCTGGATACTATGAGGCATTCAAAATCTACTGTTCACAAAGCCGGAACTTCCCGATGCTTTGACAAAGGCAGTTTTTAGCAATTTTCATCATTGGCACTCCAAATACCGTATCAGGGTTCATACCAATGGCTTACATGAAGATTTTTCTTCATCAGGAGTTTAACACCCGAATTTAGGCACTTTTTTCCCTGATTTAACTTTTCAGCTTCTGGGAACTCTGCTTTTACCTCATTTGGACAAAACTGGAGGGGGTGGGACCTACCCTGGGGTGCCACAAGTCTACCTGCTGCTACAACAGGTAGATTCGCAGCTCCGCACGGGTCTATTTTAGTTCCCTAGTGGCTTTTACAAGTCATTTTCAAGTTGAACTACATAGAAAATCCAAAAATTCCTCTTCAGGTCTACTGAGTTCAGGCTATTTTTTTAAAATCTATCACCGTACAATCGTTCTGCACAACTCCGGCAATGTCTACTCCTTTCTTTTCAAGTTTTGACCATTAGAACGTTAGATTTCATATAAAATGCTTCTAAACACAATATAGTGAATATGCATACTTATATGATTTTATAAAAAAATTTAGACTTAGTAAATGTGTATATTTTACCATGATGAATGTATTGATGTGAAAAAATTGATTTCTGAGACAGTCATTTGGTGCCCTTTTTGGTCAGTTTATTCATCCTATTTGAAGATAAATGAGCCTGGATTTTCAAATAAAAATACACATGGTAATTTAGCTATCGTGGGAGTTTAATTTTGATGTCTTTCATACATATGAAATGCTCATGATTTTGGGTTGGTGTGCTACTTAATGGCCACCTAATCACGCCTATGTGCATGCGGATAGTCCATTTTACAAAGGAGACTGGCAAAAAAATTTCAAAAGCCTGAGCATTTAATGAACATGCAATTTTAACTCTAGTGGGGATGCAGGTTAACTAATGTATGCTTTATGACTTAGAATATGCATGAAACAATGATTTAATATTAATAAGATATAAATTTGAGACTTACCTCACCCTTTCTGAGGTGATTTAGAGATTTTGTTCAGGTTATGGATTCAGATATACCAGGCAGCTCTCGTAGAGTCTCTGCAGGTGTGAGGAGGAGGAGGAGTATTTTTGATGTTCCTCGGCCTCGTCCAACCCAGCAGCCTCACCGGTTGGTTGAGTATATGATTTGTCCTATCCAGGTTGATAGGCCGGATGACGTAGACGATGAGGAGGATGTCGCTATTTTGGATCTCACTTAAATCTGACTACCTTGCTTTGGGAGCTTCAGCCATCATTGTGACGATTCTAGGGCTTTTGGATGACTTGAGGCACCATCCTTCGATCTATCTTCATGCCAATGAGGTGACCGAAGTTTTTATTTTGGACTTTTCTTCCGTTTGCCATTTTAGGACAACAATTTAATCTGGATTTGTAATTTAATTCAGTTTCTCGACTGTACACAATATAGGGGGAATTGGTTTAGCGTCCACTCCTTGTATCATACTCTTCATCTGGAGTATCAGGCCATCGTCAACTCGTAGGGTTTTGAGGCTTTCTTCTCTATTCCTCCCCGTCGTTGACCTTGGGGTTATTTGAGAACTTTATTTGAGCACTGGTTCCACCAAACCCAGTCTCTTCACTTGTTTGACTGTGAGATTATGATGACACCGATGGATTGGCGGTTCATCACAGGGTTGGAGTTTACAGGTGAGCCAGTGCCTTTGTGGCTGACATTTCTCCTATTATTGTTCGATCACTTTTGGGAGTTCCTGCGACAGCCATCAAGGGTCAGATTATTCGTTCTGGCCCCTTGAGTGTGGATGCCTAGAGTGGGGCTTTGATTGAGCCTCTACCTGATGATCAGAGGGTTAGAGATTGCATTCTTTGGCGACTATCACTGGTCATCATCAGGGGTTGTTGCATAGTGGATAGCTCCTCAACGGTCTCTTTTGCTCTGGTTAGTGCTACTTGAGATGTGGAGCGCATCAAGGATTTTGACTGGGGCACCTTCACCTCCGCCTATTTTCTTTGTGGGTTGCGCCTACGCTCTGAAGGCGTGACGGAGGCTTGGCTGGGTTTTTACCCATTCCTGCTGGTGAGTAACTTTCTCTTTCACCTTTTAATCTCCCTCATTTGTGTTTATCAATCTTTATCACTTAGGACATTTAATTTTTGCACTTCCAGTTTTGGGCATATGAGAGGCTCCCTTGCCTGCGCCCGGTTACGACTCTAGTTCTAGAGACCTATCCTCGAGGACGGTGATGGTATTATTCCACCTTTACAGAGGTCCCTGTAGTAGATGGGTTCACCCATTCCCGCTTGCAGTTACAGCTATTAACTACCGATTCCATCACGTGGGTTCCATACACCCCTGATTATCTGACAGTCGATTTTGAGGATGGATTTCTGAATGGATTAGAGTTTATATTGTCCACTCGTCGGATTCCCCTTTTGATTGATGGAGGCTGGGAGCTCCACTTGGGAGAACGGGCTATCAAGAACGTCATAGGAGAGATTCGTATTCCATTCCTACCTCCTACTAGGCGATATTGGTCCCTATCTCAACCGATCACAAACATTCCCTTGATGGGCTTGGATGGCTTCACCTTATCAGAGGGTCTTCTCAGTCAGGAGGCATTTTATCGCTGGTGGAGTCCTCGTACTATTGGGGTTCAGACTCGTGCCACTCAGTTCATGGCAGACATGGTTCCTGGGTCTGTTATGATGTCATACTGGATAGCTTGCCTTTGAGAGCCTACTCTTTTAGAGCAGATTTCCAGTTTGACCCAGCAATTGGAGAGGGCACAGTTTTTCATCAGGCACCTTGGCAGGGATCCTTCAGAGGCAGATTCTTTTGATCCTTCCAGCTCCAGAGTTAGCCCCTTAGGAGGTCCATATTCTGGCAGTTATACTGGTGCAGATCCCCACCTCTATCGACTAGACATTTCTTCTGGCAGAGATTTAGTGACTCATGAGGAGTTACAGCAGGTTGATCATCTAAATGCAGATATCATAGACATCTTTTGATAGATTTCTCGTTATATCTTTGATAAGCCTCTATTAGATATTGGGCGGTTGTACCCAATTTCTCGTTATCTCTTTTGATAGGCCTCTGTTAGTCATTGGGCGGATGTGCCCCATTTCCCTGTACTTTTTACTTTGCATTTTAGAGGCAGATAGAGATGATGCTTTCAGTAGACAGTGTATTTAAAAATGCATGATATTTCCTATCTATTGCATCCTATTGTCATTTATCATTATCATTTATTATGATGCAAGCATTATATCATGGAAATGTAATCAGATAGGTGAGTTTAGCATTGACACCTGGATGGTCTCATGATATGGTTCTACAGATGTCTTCATCTACCGTCAGCCATATTGAGCATACGCCATCTACATTGATAGCATCTTCTTTGAGATCTTGGTATGACAGTTTGTCTCCTATAGATAGGGCAATAGTTGATCAGATGTTGGGGCATTCCATGGCCATCTTGGCTTTCCAGGTCCCACTAGGCTTCGTAAATAGTATGCTCTCCTATTGGATACCTGAACGACAAGTTTTCATATTTACCATCTATTAGCTGACTCCTACATTGGAGGAGTATGAGCGCATCACTGGTTTTCCATTGGATCGGCCTTGTGCTAGGATGGCCATCAGTGATATGAGACGATAATTCATGACTTTGACTGGCTTGAGGCGCAGAGTCATCACAGATGAGATTACTTCGAGGTATGTGGTGTCCCTGGACTTCCTGATTGATCGATTTGATCGGCTGGACAACTATACATGATATTCAGGAGATTTTACTATCACTGCAGGGGATTGGCAGATTGTATGCGTATATATTTTGTTGATGTGCGCCTCAGCTTACCTGTATATGTCGTTGTATATGGATCACTTGGATATCAGCCTGATTATAGTGGTTCGCGCTCTTAGACAGGGTTGTACCATCCTGCCCATAATACTGGCAGAGACCTTGAGGTCGGCTACATTCTTCCATACACATCCTGTGGGGTTTTTCAGGGGTACTATCGTTTTATTATACGTGTGGTTCATGACACACTTGAGACCGATCGACACTTTTAGACATTATGGGTATTATTTTACTCATGAGATAGCCATATCCTATTCTTTTCAACCGACAGAGTGTACAGATGCAGCAACTTGGTTGGCCTTTCTGACAAAAATTGAGCATCCATTTGCGATCTTGTCATGCTCAGGATTCAGCTCTCCTTATAGCTTCATTACGTATGCAGTTGGCATGGATTATCTACCATTGGCGGGTTTGAGAGAAGTGACCACATATCATCCACTGGCTGTCATGGGACAGTTTGATTAGTTTCAGGATATTCACCACTTTGAGGGGGCTTTGGATCAACGATTATCAACTTCGTCTTTGTCATCAACTGACTTGACCAGGATTTATAATTGTTGGACTCGTCGCGATAAGGCTGATTTTTTAACTAGTCATCCGGGTGGGTCTTTAGAGTATTCGGCATGGCTAGAGGCAGACATTGCATCAGCTACGGTTGTCAAGAGGGACGATGCTCGAGCTACTAGGGACGCAGCCTTTATTGAGAGAGATGAGGCTTTACTTGCCAGGGATGCTGCTTTTGTTTAGCAGGATGAGGCTACAGCTACCCGGGATGCTTACATCTCTGATAGTACTGCACTTATATCCTACATGCATAGCATTGTTGCATATATGAGTGCATTGATAGATGATCATGGTAGCACTATGCAGTGAAAGTAGTATGCATACATGCCAGTCATGTATAATGATAAAGCATATACTTTAGAAACGATCTTATTTATTTATTAATAAAAGTATTCATTTATTAAAGACATTTAATTATCTACATGATGTTGTTTTTATAATATGTAAATAACCCATAGTTTTAAGCAATACTTTTAGAATCATTATGTTGATCATGCTAATGAGATCTAAATTCTTTGAAAGATTAAAACTAAAATAGTTCCCAATCGATGGATTAGTAAATCCGGATAGATTGGTACATATGTTGCTTACTCATTGGATGAGGATGATTGATCTTATGATCATTTGTGTGGAGACACTAAAGCAAGTATGTAGGTGCTTATTGGAGAATAAGTACACTAAACGTGACTCGCTAAGGAATAACTAATGGAATTTTACTCGCCTGTCAATAAGAATTCCTAATGTGATAGTAGTACAAGTGATCCTCAGACTTGAGATCATCATAGTATTCTGTGTGTAATGAATTATACTTTGACTTATTCCTTAAGACATTTAGGGTATATCAAAGGGTATGCTTGGGTATAATAAGTTATATATAGAGATAATGAATGATCAATAAAGAATCTACTGCTTCTAGTAAAAGAAGAGATATATCCTATGTGATTCGTTAAATGACTACCCATTAGTCCTTGGCCAAGGCAGAATGAAATTAGAAAGGAGTTTCTAATTTGCATTATTTGGAGTTGTGCATTTTCTGATCGAAATACATATAATTAAATAAAATAAGACTTGACAATAATTCTGCGTCTTATATTTAATTGGGACATTGTATGGTGGACAGATTAAATTGTACGGTAACTATTAACTCAAAGATTCTTTTATGATTAATGTTGAAATATATATTATCTGGAAAGTCGTTGATCGCTAGGAAGGCTTATCCCTATTGTAGAATAAATATTATTTATTTAAATAGATTATTAGTTTAATTTATTTATTTAAATAAGATTAGAATTGTTCTAATTGATTTATTCACAAGCGGTTTAATATGGAGAACCTAAAGAGTCACACCATAGAAGGAATAATAATTATTTAAGAAGATAATGGCATAATCGTAATAATATGTTAAGTGTAATTAATTTAATCTATGATGATAGAATAAATTAAATAGCTTAATATTTCTTATTTAATATTTTGAAAATATTAAATATAAATTAATAAGAGGAGTCTTATTAGTATTATTATAATTATTATTATTTTAATTTCTAAAGGAGTTTATGAATTAATTTAATATTAGTAATATCATTTATTCCTAATAAGATTAGGAGGCAAATTAATTAAAAGATTTTAATTAATGATTCCCAATGGGTTGGGAAGCATAATTAATTAAAGGAGTTTAATTAATTAAATGAAACCCTATTTTTAATTGGATTAGAAGGGTTGACCAATATATATATAAGAGGAATATTATGTTAGATATCGGTTGATGCAATTCTAATTGTTGGAGAGTACTCATTTTCTATAGAGAATAGAAAATTAGGGTTTAGCCAACCACCCTCCTTTTTGAACAATTCCTCTTCCTTGGTGGATCACGTCTAGAGGCCAAACACTTGGGTTGCTAACATTGATCAAAGAAAGGAATAAATCCCGGAGATTCAAGGAGATCACGAAGAACAAAGAGTTGAACTTGTACATGTAGAATCTTAGTTCTACAAGGGTATGAATCTAATCTCCTTCTATTTTGTTATAAGTAATAACTGTGCATAAAGAATGATTCGGGTAATTGGTTTGTAGAAAATTATATACTCTAATTTTACCATGCTTTCCGCTATTTTGTGCAATTTGATTGCGCCCACGACTTCATATAAACTAACAATGCCATCAGAGCCAAACCTGTGACGCCCCCAAATTCGGGACCGCCACTTGGTCGCTCGAATTCGGTTCGTCACGTGCTCATGGTAATACATCACAATAATAATACAACTAAATGTCGCATCGCACAGCGGAATAATACACAACTAATACCGAATAAATTACATTTAAATAATATAATTATTCACGTCCCAAGGTCTCGTAACTTAAACAGTGATTACATAGCTTAAACATATCTTAAGCATAAATAACCTTAACTAGTACATAATATCATAAGTTCTTTATTACAATCATAAAGCCCTACATAAACAAAGCTACTCAGTAGCCTTTCCCTTGCCCTTGTCAGTACTCGAGGGTCCGCACTGCTCGGCCTTCACTGAAATGTTTTTAGGAAAAGCAAGAATGAGCACAAATTGCTCAGCAAGTAATATACAATAAGGGTTTGTAATATAATTCTCCATTCTCGAAAGGGTATAGCAAGGTTTGATAGTTCAAGGATAACAAGAATACCAACAGTT
Source organism: Panax stipuleanatus (assembly GCA_020205555.1). Classification (NCBI taxonomy): domain Eukaryota; kingdom Viridiplantae; phylum Streptophyta; class Magnoliopsida; order Apiales; family Araliaceae; genus Panax; species Panax stipuleanatus. The sequence continues at coordinate 107,213,732 of CM035115.1, forward strand.
CTCAATAACAGTCGCTAAGGACAGAATAATATCAACGTGATTCAATAATAAATCAATTCAAGATTTCAAGATAACTGAATACTGAGCAGTCACTAAGGACTATGAACTACCACAGGATTTGGCAGTAATAAACTGAAAATCCAACAAAAACAAGTATAACAGGTGATCAGCCTAAAGTACCCTATGTTATGCATAACACTCAATCATACTAATGTGCGCGCGTCGGTTCTCCGACAGTTATATTTTGTTCTTCTCAGTCAAATACAAGATCCAGCACCAATCAATTGGTTTGGGTCACTGTTCAATAATATAAGTCTAGCCGAATCAAATGGCATAGACACTTTCACAATATTCAAGAACAATACCAAGTTCAACATGAATAATAGCTTTAATGAAATAAGAGTTCAAGTATGCTAATTTAATTTAAACGATTAAGTAAAGAAACTAGTTTGCAATATACAAGGATAGAATACTTGCACCGTAAAAGAGTGTAAGTTAGGAAACTTGCCTTAAGCGTAGTTTATCCCCGTAATTTAATCAACATTTTTCGAATCCTATCGTAATATAGTTACGTATATATGATATTCATTAGTCATATAGTTTAACATTATATCTCATTTCGTATATACGATTAACACATGAGCTAAGTCTTGACCTAGCGACACAGTTATATAGTATTATAGTAATATAACTTCTATCCTTAACTTTCCTCTTTTCTCAAGTTAATCATCTTCATACCTCATTACTATCATGTGAGACTACCACAAATAGCAAACATATTCTATTTTAGCAAGTTATAGTATTACTATAAGTTAACCGTCAAAATTGGATCCACGTATCAACATATGATACCACATAGCACGTATACATATTAAAGAGTCTTTCCATGTTCGTTCAACCCTTTCACGACCAATTTATAGGATATAGGTTCTATGTTAATACTTTTGACGACTTACGGTTATTCAAGGTCATGATGTTATGAAATCTAGCATGCTCACCTTGTAAACATATAAGGTAGTCATATAATAGGCATGCTTATGAATATTCACATTTCATACATGTAACTATCAAAGTTATTAGTTGAAAACATGCTTTGTTTATGCTAAACTTGGTTTCACGGCATGTAACATAGTAGGCAAACATGAATGATACTTTAGCAAGTCTAAAAGTACTATCAAGCATGATCATAACTTTAAGAATAAGAATCTTGTAATAACATGTTAAGGTTCACCATCAAAGCTCATATTTTCATTAGCAAATCTTACTAACATGTTCGTGTTACATCATAAAATCCGTATACATAAGTCAATAGGTTTGACATGCATTTCAAGGCCATATAAACATGCTTGAAAAATTAGAACTCATATATGGTACGTACATGTCTAAAGTTCGTTTGTAAAAACTTACATTTCCGTTACTAATGAGGTTTGCATGTTCGTATTTCGTTATGAAACTTATCTACACAAGTGAACATACATTTTATGTGTTTCTAGGTCATACAAATGTGTCTCAAAAGTCAGAACGTCTATAATGGATACAACGAATCAACGTCCATTTTGAAATCCTAAGTTTATTTCGGAAATCTATAACTTCATCGTTCACGTAAGCGATTCGAATATAACATGCTCATACTAGTTTAACAAGTCCATATATACGTATTAATCATATCAGCATGCTTGTTCTATTTTATTTCATCAACTAGCATGTAGCAGACATCAAGCAGGAATCAACAACCAAAAATCTGCAGCAGGGGCCCTGCGCGGCTGCGCTGCGCCGCAGTGTAATGCCGGCGCAGCTGCGCCGTGCCTGGTTCGACTCAAGACACAGTCTGCTTTGGCAGACTTCTAAGCCAAATCACAAAAATTCTTCACGAAATCATTTCTAATCAACCACATTGCTTTCTAATCATATTATAAGACTATATATCAACTCATTAAAATTATTAAACCACCAATTTTGTGAATTCCAACTTAATTCAAGAATTGAACATTGTTACAGAATATTTCGAAATAGAAACATAAAATGAAAATGAATAATCAAGGAAGCTATATTGATATTCCAACATACATATAAGTCCATACTACACTACACAGGCTTTCTATAATCCAATTATACTTTAATTCCTCATGATCAAGAATTTCAAGAAAACTCAGAGAATAACAATGGAGTTTTTGACAGAAAATGAAAATAAAGACACGAAGATGATTTATACCTCTGCTACGGAGTAAGCTAGTTCCAATTTGAATTTCCAACTCTCTGTAAACTACCTTGCTATCAACTCACAATGTACTCTCAATTCAATCCTTAAACACAATCTCAGCAAAGAAAAATGCAAAGGGATGAGGCTATATTTATAGAGCTTCAAATATACAGATAATGCAATTGCCTACCATTTCAAACCAACGAAAATTTGAATTGCATGGAGGTTATGAGATGGTAGGTAATTGGTTGGTAAATGTAATCATAATTCCCACTCCCTTATTCATCATGATAGCTAAGGTTTGATGAGTTTGATAAATAGAGAAATAGACTAGCCTTTTTCCATACACGTGAGGAAGAAAGGGTCTCTTAGAATGGGACAAGGCAACAATACTCAGCATTCTAGTAGCACACAACACTTAAATTATTATACACACATAACATAATTCCTACTCTTATGTTTTATTTTATATACCTATTGTCCATACATAGGCTATAACTTAATGTCACAATATAAATTTTACATAAGTAATACTTCAATGCAGTGAAGGTAATTTGTACGCATATTACTCATGTACATTCTATCACACCGATATATTTTAACCGGATATTATCACATTACATTGTCTTATTTATTATTTAAATTCTATTTACAATATATCCATAACATATTATTTTAATGTATACTCATACACAATTGTCACCTAAGCCTTATCATGTAGCTTTCTCAATTCAATATCTTTACTATATAGTTTATGTACATAATATAATCACATTATGCTTCATATAATATATGGTTTCTATGTGTAGTATAATCACATTGCACTATAGTTTATATATACATGCATGGTCACACTTAAGTGTCTCTCTACACTATATAATATAGTTGTATTCCATATACTTTATATATTCAAGTATTGCACATTTGCATATATCAATTAATATAATCTTATTATATTAATAACTTACTTATTTGTTTTATTATTCATAATGTCAACTAAATAAATTATTCATCTCATTGATTAATTAACGATAATATTAATTAATCCATTCCTCATTGATTATTAATTTCCATAATAATCGATTAACACTTATATGATTAAATATCACATTAAATGAATATAAATCTTATTATATTTATAACCAAGTGGTTTATTATTATTATATTTCTTGCAATAATAATAATCACGTATTATTAATCAATCACAGTTAATATTCCATAACCATTAATTAATATTCTACAATAGCAATTAACAATTAATATAGATTTATTGTTTACTTAATAATTCATTAATTAATTAATATAATCATTAATAATTCTCATCACTGTACCACACAAGGCTATCAACGAGTTTATCGCAATCTCCATAAATTTCTCAATTATTATAATTATTCAATTTTATATAATTGAATTAATTCATCTCATAACAGAAAATCATTTATATTAAATAAATTCTCATTTCCATTAATATATTTATTTAATAATATTAGGAAATTCTAGGGTATTACAAAACCTTTATGCGAGTTATTAATTGTTTAGATTTGATATATACACTGATATGTGTTTTGAACAATTTAATTGGGCATAATAGTTAGCTAGGAATTAAGTTTTTGGAGAAAAACTGCACAATTCGCGAACCAGAAAAACAGACGCTGCCCAGCGGTGCTGCAGCGCCGGTCACAGACCTTGCAGCAGCGCTGGCTCCTTGTCCCTGATGTTGACGTGGCGCTGCAGCGCCTGTCCCGAGCTTTACAGCAGCGCCGGCTCCGTGTCTCTGGCGCTGACGTGGCACTGCAGAGCCTGAAGCCAGTACTTCAGCAGCGCAACGCCAGCCATCAATCTCTGTTTTTGCTGACATGGCATGGCAGCACCGGATGCTAGTTCACTAGCGGCGTTGCACCGCAACCCCTCCCCCAAAAAAATAATTTTTTTTATTTTTTTTGTTTAATCAAGATAAAAGGTTTATTTTAATTAAAATTAAAATTAAATTTTTTTTCCTGTAATTCTAGATTAATAAAGGAGTTTATTAGATTTGAAATTGGATTAAAATAAAGATGTTTATTTTAATTAGAATTGGATTTCATGCTAACTAATTAGAGTTGGAATTAGATTCCATGATAACTAATTAGAGTTGAAATTAGTTTCCGAAACTAACTAGGATTGCCCATTAAATCGATATCAATGTATATATTAAATGTTTTATTTATTGATGCATATGGTGATATGTATGAAAATAAATGGGATTGATTATGGACTATTGACCAATGTGATTGGATTTTACTTTAGTTGAATGCTTGAGTGAATGGGTTGTATTAAATGGGGTATGCGTACCTCGTCTTCTCTAATTTTTTTCTTAATGTAAAATTCTATCTCCCTCTTATGTACTTCTCCTTAACTACTAATCAAGCTTTCTATTTAAATTAAATAGTTTATGTAATAGGACTAGTCAGAATTATCTTGAAGAACTAGAGAGCAAGGAGCATGGAGCGCTTGAAGACCTATTTATATGAAGCCCGTGTTTAAATGTAATAGTTATGTTTAAATTTAATTCTTGCACTCCTAGGTTTGACCTTTTCGTTCACTTGGTGGCTCTAGTAAACCAAACTAGAATAAAAATTCATAATCAATCCGAGTAGAATATAGTATTCTATATGTGCATGCTAGTATTAAATATATATTATATTTTATGCAAACATGTTTCGCATGTTGAAATAAAATAATGCGTATTATATATATATATGTGTGTGTGTATGTGTGTGCATGCGCGCTAAACAAGATGAGACTAATAATAACAAACTCCTCAAAGAAATTATTTTAAGGCTAAAGCGTTCAAAGATATTTGAAACATCGAACGTCGCCTTTTAGCATGATAAAATTAATAAAGTGTTAAATATTTATTATGAGTTTGTTGTGTTATCCACAAGGCAAGTATTAAGCATTTATGATATTAATTTATCATATTTGATGCTTATAAAAAAATTAAACAATATTATTTTGTTGTTTGGATCACCTCTAGAGGCCAAACAGTTGGGTGGCTAACGTTGATCAAAGAAAGGAATAAATCCCGGAGATCACGAAGAACAAGGAGTTGAACTTGTACATGTAGAAGCTTAGTTCTACAAGGGTATGAATCTAATCTCCTTCTATTTTGTTTTAATTAATAACTGTGCATAAAGGATAATCCGGGTAATTGGTTTGTAGAAAATTTTAAACTCTTATTTTACCATGGTTTCCGCTATTTTGTGCAATTTGATTGCGACCACGATTTCATACAAACCTAACAGTGGCATCAGAGCCAATCCTTTATGCGAATTATTAATTGTTTAAATTTGATATATATACGGATATGTGTTTTGAACAATTTAATTGGGTATAATAGTTAGCTACGAATTAAGTTTTTGGAGAAAAACTACATAATTCGCGAACCAGAAAAACAGACACTGCCCAGCAGCGCTGCAACGTCGGTCACAGACCTTACAGCAGTGTCGGCTCTGTGTCCCTGATGTTGATGTGGCGTTGCAGTGCCTAACCCAGGCTTTACAGCAGCGCCGCAGCGCCGAGCCCATGTCCCTGGCATTGACATGGCACTGCAGCGCCTGAAGCCAGTACTTCAGCAGCGTAGCGCCAGCCAGCTATCGCTGTTTCTGGTGACGTGTCGCAGCAGCGCCGGATGCTAGTTCACTAGCGCCCCCCAGAAAATTATTTTTTTTACATTTTTTGTTTAATCAAGATAAAAGGTTTATTTTAATTAAAATTAAAATTAAATTTTTTTCCTGTAATTCTAGATTAATAAAAGAGTTTATTAGATTTGGAATTGAATTAAAATAAAGATGTTTATTTTAATTAGAATTGGATTCCATGCTAACTAATTAGAATTGGAATTATATTCCATGATAATTAATTAGAGTTGAAATTGGTTACCGAAACTAACTAATATTGTGCATTAAATTGATATCAAACTATATATTAAATATTTTATTTATTGATGCATATAATGATATGTATGAAAATAAATGGGATTGATTATGGACTATTGACCAATGTGATTGGATTTTATTTTAGTTGAATGCTTGAATGAATGGATTTATTAAATGGGTCTGCGTGCCTCGTCTTCTCCAATTTTTTCTTGATGTAAAATTCTATCTCCCTCCTATGTACTTCTCCTTGATTGCTGATCAAGCTTTCTATTAAAATTAAATAGTTTATGTAATAGGACTAGTTAGAACTATCTTGAAGAACTGGAGAACAAGGAGCATGGAGCATGGAGCGCTTGAAGACCCATTTGTATGAAGCTCGTGTTTAAATGTAATAGTTATGTTTAAATTTAATTCTTGCACTCCTAGGTTTGAACTTTTCGTTCACTTGGTGGATCTAGTGAACCAAACTAGAATAAAAGTCCATAATCAATCCGAATAGAATATAGTATTCTATATGTGCATGCTAGTATTAAATATATATTATATTTTATGCAAACATGCTTCACATATTGTAATAAAATGACACGTATTATATATATATATATATATATATGTGTGTGTGTGTGTGTGTGTGTGTGTGTGTGTGTGTGTGTGCATGCGCGCTAAACAAGATGAGACTAATAATAACAAATCCATCAAAAAAAGTATTTTAAGTCTAAAGCGTTCAAAGATATTTGGAATATCGAACGTTGCCTTTTAGCATGATAAAATTAATAGAGTATTAAATATTTAATATGAGTTTGTTGTGCTATCCACAAGGCAAGTATTAAGTATTTATGATGTTAGTTTATCACATTTGATGTTTATAAAAAAAATTGAATAATATTATTTTGTTGTGCCATCCACAAGGAAAATATTTTTCTTTTTTGAATATATGAAAGTGCTCGGTTGGACTTAACTTAGATAATTTTGATTTGGACGTGACATCACTTAATCAAAATAATCTGAGAGGCAAAAGAAAAGGAGTTACATGTTGTTGTAATTCACAAAAAGTTGTCTACCTATTTATTTATATATGGTTTGTTGTGCCATCCACAAGGCTATATACATTTGAAATAGGATCCTTATTCTCACTAGCAAATCTTTAATTAGATTTTACAGAACTATATAAGTGAGTGTAATATAGTTTAAAGAAAATAGTTGGAGATTCCAATTTAAAATAAGACCTATTTTATTTTGGTATGTAAAATTAATTAAAAGAATGTTTGCTAAAATATTGTCTTTTCACATGCAGAAATTTAAAAATATCAAAATCACTAATTCACTACGTAGCATACTTGATGCTAACAAACTAACCGGACCAAATTACACGGTCTAGTTAAGGAATCTGAGAATAGTTCTCACTGCTGAAAAGATTTTTTATGTCCTAAATTTGTCTGTCCCTAGAACTGTTCTAGAAACAGCCTATGAGGAAGAGATTGCCACTATTTTAAAGTGGCAAGATGATGCATCTGTGGCTCAATGCATCATGCTCGCATCCATAAATAACAAGCTTCAACTTTAGCATGAAAACATAGATGCTCCTACTATGTTGCTTCACCTCAAGGAGTTGTATGGTGAACAAAGTGGGATTGCTAGATATGAGATAACTAAGGAGCTATTCCGATCTCAGATGACCGAGGACACTTCCGTTGAAAATCATGTCCTTAGGGTGATCAATCTTATTGAACGCCTTAGATAGCTTGGGTTCATCATAGATGGGGAGTTGAGTCAAGACTTAGTCTTGCAGTCACTCCCTGAGACCGTATCACAATTTATTATGAATTTTCACATGAATAAGTTGGATGTCAGCTTGCCTGAATTACTTAAAATGTTAAAAATTACAGAAGGTCATTTCCCATCCAAGAAGAACAATGTATTAATGGTGGATGATTCTTCCAAGAAAAGGAAGAGGCCCAAGGTATCTTCTCAAAAAGAAGAAATCTAATAAGGTTAAGGGCAAGGTGAATGTAAAGGATATTGAGAAACATGATCCAGATAGCAAAGGCATGTTCTTCCATTGTAACAATTTGGGTCATTGGAAAAGAAACTGCAAGGATTTCCTTGCAGAACAAAAGTAGAAGAAGCTTGGATAAGCTTCAAATCCTAATCAAGGTTTATTTATGATTGAAATTAATTTTTCAGAAAGTCAAAATTCTACTTGGGTATTGGATACCGGCTGTGGTTCTCACATATGTAATACTATGCAGGGACTGGTCAGAAGTAAAAATCTGAACAAGGATGAGGTTGTCTTACGAGTGGGAAATGGAGCAAAGGTTGTTGCATTAGTTGTAGGCACTTATTATTTAGCACTGTCTACGGGCAAGTCCATTAATTTGAATAATTGTTATTTTATTCCAAATATCATTAGAAACATTATTTCTATTTTCGTATTAGATATTGATGGTTTTGACATTATAATAAAGAACAACAGTTGTTCTATTTATAATAACAATGTTTTATGTGGTGTTGGTAATTTGTGAAAAGGACTTTACATACGTGACTTGCATGTAAATATATTTTAAATTGAACAAACTAAGAAAAGGAAAAGAGATACTGTTAATTATACCTATATGTGGCATTGTAGACTCGGTCATATCAATGAAACAAGATTATCCAAGTTGCATAAAGATGGGCTCTTAGAGCTATCTGATTATGAATCATATCCAACTTATGAATCTCGTCTCATGGGTAAAATAACTAAATCTCCTTTTAGTGGAAAAAGAGAAAGAGTTATAGAGTTGTTAGCATTTGTTCACACAGACATTTGTGGACCTATGACAACGAATTCACGGGGAGGGTAATCTTATTTTATTACTTTCACTGATGATCACTCAAGATTTGGATATGTGTATTTAATGAAATACAAATCTGAATCATTTGAAAAGTTCAAAGACTTCAAAAGTGAAGTAGAGAAACAAACTGAAAAAAGTATTAAGATTCTTCGATCGGATCAAGGTGGATAATACTTAAGCGGTGAGTTTCTCAATTATCTTAAAGATAATGGTATAATATTACAATGGACTCCACCAGGCACACCACAGTTAAATGGAGTATCTAAAAGGAGAAATCAAACATTGTTGGACATGGTTCGTTCCATGATGATTTTTACCGATATTCTAATTTTCGTCTGGGATTATGCCATAGAAACGGCTGCATACCTACTTAACAAGGTGCCTACCAAATCTACCCCAAAAATCCCATATGAGATATGGAAAGGGAGGAAACCAAATCTTAAGCATGTTAAGACTTGGGGTTGTCCAGCTTATGTCAAACAGTTTAAAAATGATAAGCTACAGACTAAATCTGACAAGTGTAGATTTGCGGGATACAGTAAAGAAACACTAGGGTATCATTTCTATCATTCAACTGATCAAAAGGTGTTTGGTGCGAAACATGATGCCTTCTTGGAAAAGGAGTTTATCCATGAAGGGGTCAGTGGGAGTAAGATATATCTTGAAGAAGTTCAAGAACCACAAATTACTACGGATCAAAGTCAAGTAGCTGACCAAATGGATGAACCTATTGTACAACACACTATTCGTAAATATGGAAAAGTGCCGAAGATACCTGATAGGTATGGATTGGTCATAGGGGATGACGATGAGGTACGCATCATGAATGATGATGAACCATTAAATTACGAACAAGCTATGAGTAACAAAGATTCAAGGAATTGGCTAAAAGCTATGAAATCCAAGATGGACTCCATGGATGAGAACCAAGTATGAACTTTGGTTTCACCACCTAAAGGCATTAAGCCTATTGGGTGTAAATGGGTCTTTAAAAGAAAGAATGGAGCGGATGACAAGGTAGAGACTTATAAGGCCCGAATGGTTGCAAAAGTTTTCAAACAAAGACTAGGAGTTGACTATGATGAAACCTTCTCACCAGTAGCTATGCTCAAGTCCATTCAGATTTTGCTTGCAATTACAGCTTTTTTCGACTATGGAATCTGGCAGACGGACGTGAAAACGGCCTTCCTTAATGGGAAACTTGAGGAGGATGTGTATATGACACAGCCATAGGGATTTATCTCAAAGGTTGAAACAAATCAAGTCTGTAAACTACAACTATCCATTTATGGATTGAAGCAAGCTTCTCGTAGATGGAACATCTATTTTAATGAGACAATTAAAGAGTTTGATTTTATCAAAAACGAGGATGAACAATGTGTGTACAAGAAGGTTAGTGGGAGCGCTGTTTCATTCCTTGTATGATATGTTGATAATATATTACTGATAGGGAATGATATTCTTATGCTACAATCGGTTAAAATCTAGTTATCTAAACACTTCTCCATGAAGGACTTGGGAGAAGCATCCTATATTTTGGGGATAGAGATCTATAGAGATAGATTTAAAAGGATGATTGGCTTATCCCAAGGAACGTACATTGACTCGATGCTAAAGAGGTTTAGCAAGGAAGATTCCAAAAGAGGTCTCATGTCGATTAACCATGTAATACATCTCTCCAAGAAAGAGGCCCCAAAGACACCTGAGGAGAGAGACCGTATGAGTAAGATTCCTTATGCTTCAGCAATAGGATTTATCATGTACGGTATGATATGTACTAGACCGGATGTTGCTCATGCACTTAGTGTAACAAGAAGACATCAGTCGAATCTAAGAGAAGAGCACTAGAAGGTAGTGAAAAATATCCTAAAGTACTTACGAAGGACTAAGGATGTATTTCTTGTCTACGGTGGATCTGAATTAAAACTCGAGGGCTTCACAGACTCAAGTTTTCAAACGGACCAAGATGATAGTAAATCCGTTTCGGGGTATGTGTTTACCTTAAACGGTGGCGCAGCGAGTTGGAAGAGTTCCAAACAACAAACAATTGTTGATTAAGTGACAGAGGCAGAGTATATAGCTGCAAGTGAAGCTGCAAAGGAGGCTGTTTAGATGAAGAAGTTCATAACCGAACTTAATGTGGTTTCTAGCATTGGAGGAGAAGTCCTCTTGTACTGTGACAACACCAGAGCTGTTACACAGGCTAAGGAACCCAGGTCTCATCAGAAATCTAAACACGAGTTACGGCGATTTCACTTGATCAGGGAGATCATTGAAAGAAGAAACGTCACCTTGGAGAGTGTAGACTCTCAAGACAATATTGCACATCCATTTACTAAAGCTTTAACACAACAACAGTTTAATCGTCACTTAGAGAAGATGGGTATTAGATACCATGGCGATGGGCTTTAGTGCAAGTGGGAGATTGAAACTAGTATGCATACAAGCCAATCATGTATGATGATAAAGTATATACATTGAAAACGATCTTATTTATTTATTAATAAAAGTATTCATGTATTAAAGACATTTCATTATCTATATGATGTTATTTTTATAATATGTAAATAACCCATAGTTTTAAGCAATACTTTTAGAATCATGATGTTGATACTGCTAATGAGATCTAAATTCTTAAAAAGCTTAAAACTAAAATAGTTCCCAATCGATGGATTACTAAAAAGGGGATTAGTAAATTCGGATAATTGGTACATATGTTGCTTCCTCAGTGGACGAGGATGATTGATTGAAAGTGTAATAATCCAAAACTTAAGCATGATTATTAATATAAAAAATATATATTATTATGTTTATGTTTTGTATAATGTGTATTTAGTCTTATTATTGCTATATATATATATATATATCAATAAAAAGATATAATTATAAAAACATAAATGGAAAGTCTTTATTAGTAAACCCTAATTTAAGATTCTATCTAAATAAAAAATCCTAACCCTAATTGTTATTATAAATAGAAATTATAACTTAATACATTGATAAATTTATAAAAGATTGTGAATATTATGCGCATTAACTTTATGTATAGTTAATTAAGGAATGAATTGAAAAATGTTGCTAGAAAACCCTAATTTAGGATTAGGAAACCCTAACCCTAAAGGTGAACTCCTAATTTTATTTATAAACCCTAATTCTAAATTATTAAAACCCTAATAATTCAACTTTTATTTTTGAGTTTCTAAGAGAACATGAAATGACTAAATTACCCTTAGATTTAATTATAAAATTACCAAAATACCCTTAATATGTGTAAAATGACTAAAATGCCCTTAATCTTCTCTTTTTAAAGAGATAAGATGAAATCTTAAAATTAACTAGCAAATGATTTGTCCCATGCTTCTATTATGACCCTAGCTTGACAACACAACACTACACACTTAATGATCTAGGCTTAGTTGTCAAGTGAAGGAGAGAATTATGTTTTTACCCCACTTTAAGTTTTCTTACAAGGCAAGGTGATAAGATCTTAAAGCCACGAATTTTACACTTAAAGTATATCATAAATAAACTCCCAAACACTCCTCAGCAAGGCCAGATCAAATCAGAAAAGAGAGAATCAAAAGTTGCTCAAAAAAGTCAAAACCTAACCCTAAATCTAGATTTTTAAATCTGAAATAGAATTGTTATTTTTATTATTTAAATATGTTAATTAGTATGCTATTTAGTGATATGGGTTGCAAGAACATGAATCTATAACACTTAAATGCATGAAAATAGTGATTTAAGCAAATATGCCAAAACATAAGAAATGGTCTGACAGTCAAATGTCAGACCTCATAGATCGTGCTCTATTAATGGTTTAAGTATTTTAAAGGTTTGTAGTTATAGTATGTAGTGTTGTCAGTAATCTGAAAGTGGTACCATGGAAATCAAATTAACAGGTTGAAAGATATAGGCAGTCAAAACCCGTTGACCGACCTTGACTTTCAGTTTTTTGGAAAACCCTAAAAACTTAAGAACACGACTGACAAGCCGTTTGATCTGCTTTGATCTCTCAACTATCAGACTATTAGAATGTTAGGTTGTATCTAGCTTATACCCTAACATGTGTGCTACACCATCAGAGCACTTTAAAGCCTTAAAACGTCACAGATCAAACAATATTGAAGGTCAAACTACGTTGACCATTCAGCTTGCATTTCTGGGTAACCCAGAATTCCAAAACAGCGTTCTGACAAGATTCTTAGAGGCCCAGATCTTGTTGCCTTGTGATACTTAGGGCCCAGATTAAGAATTAAATCAAGTCAAATTAGGGCCCAGGATGTTGACCAGCGTGTTCTTCAGCTAGTGAAGAACACCAAAGGCGACGGATACTGTCGATATAACATATAGCGACAGTTTATTTTGAAAATTAATAATAATAATTAAAATAAATAGAAATACATACTAAATAATTAATAAATAAATTTAAAGTTGTATGAAATAAATTATTTAAAAATAATATTAATAGTTTAAAAATCATTTTAAATAATAATAAATTATTTTAAAATTATATTAATGATTTAAAAATCATTATTAATAAAAATAATATTGATGATTTAAAAATCATTATGAATGATTATTAAATATTTAAAAATGATATTAATGATTTAAAAATCATTATAATTGATAATAAATCATTTAAAAATTATTTTGAGCCATTGGAAATTATTATAAATAATAACTAAAATATCTAAAATGATATTGAAACTTGTGAATAAAGTTTATTGAAAAACCAACTCGATAACTATTCAATAAAGAAATAAAATACCGAACGGACACCGAAATCAACCCAAACACTAATAGTTTGACTAGTTATTAGCTGTTATTATTTCTAATGACTGTTATAAACATATTTAGGTAGCATAGACAGTTTGAATAGCATAAGAAAATTATTCTTCTAGCAGGCAAGTTTTCCAACTACATATAATTTTTGTATTAAATGTAATTCTTATATTGATGACATGTGAACTCGTTTTAAACGGTATTCGTGATATCTGTTATTAAAAAAGGTTATTGCTTCTTGTTCAAGCATAACCAAGCCATATGAACTGTTCTTTGCGTAAAATGTGTTTGATTTGATATCAAAATATAGACTATGGTAAAACCAATATTATTTGGTACATATATATATATATATATATATATATATATATATATATATATATATATACTAATACTATTCAAACAGACAGTTATAGCACTGATTGGTTGTTACATTTATAGGCAGTTATAGCACTGACCTGGTTGGACTGGTAGGATGATATGCATACTCTTAGGATATGATTAGGCTGATCCCCTATGAGATATCCGAACAGAGCTCCTATAAGTCTATATGACTGTTAAGAGTGTGGTGTGGTTGACCGAATCAACTCGGGTTGCTAAGTCTTTATGACTGATAGAAGCTCGTAATGTGTGGACTCAGTATATATATATGTGAAAAAACTATGAACTATATGTTCATTCAATTAAGATTCAGTGTGAGTGTAATGTATAACTTGTTTAAAACTTGCTAAACTTTCTGTAGCTCATTCTTGCAAATATTATTTTCCTTTGCAGCTTTGACTGACATAGTGGAAGTTCTAGAACTCAATCATGTGGATATAAAAACTCTATTAAGTTAAGTTTTGGTTACATCTTTAAAAATTTTTGATGTAATAGTAAGTTGGGATTTATTGTAATCAAATTTAAGAATATGTAAAATATTATTATCTTTTGTCAATTGATTAGTTTTACCTTTCAAGAAAATCGAAAGAAGTACAGTATCTATATGAACTATACATCTGAATGGGAGTATTAAAAGATCTTGGAGTTCTCTGATGCACTAAGGTCGCGCCCCTCAGTTCCAAGAATGATCCTAGTGTTAATACTGCTAATGTTAGATAGATAGGAATTATTGATATGAAAAAAATATCTGTGAGATTATAAACCTATTCATCTAAGTGAGGGTATCCAAACACAGTAAATGTTCTGACGAGAACTACTGTTCGTTGTGGAAATATGTAAATCTTGGATTTATAGGAATTATTATCTTATGAAATATTTACGTGAGCACCAAATATGCTATAGGGAGTGTAGAGAATTTGAGGGCGTCACAATTTGGTATCAGAGCTATAGGTTTGAAACATTAGGTGAGGACACCTTAGGCTATAACCTTAGAAGAATAAGAATAGTAGAAAGGTTAGTGAAAACATAAACTCAAAAAGAGTTTATAGGAGATGAGTTGAGAAAATTCATCGTAAAACAAGATAAATACTAACTTAAAGAAAACAATTATTTGCTATTTGTATATAATGTATATTGGGTGCTAATCAAGTTAATATAATTGATAAGAGATAAAGAATTTAAGGATATTCTCGTAAGTGAGTGAGGAAATTATCGTACAGTTTGAGCCGGTATCTGAACCAGAATTAGTTGGGCCAATAAAGAATAATCCGGAGGGTAGGATAGGAGAAGTGCCCACTGAAGTAGCTTATAAAAATGTTTGAAGTTGTAGAAGTCAAACCTATAGTAGATTTAGGGAGTGCTCATGAAGAGTACCGGAGTTGGAGATAATTGAATAGGGAAAATCAAATCCCAATTGGACTTATATAGAGCTAGAAGGGGGGACAACAGAAAAAGAAGAAACAGAAAAGCATGACATGTTTAGGAAACGGGTTGGGAAGATGAGATTTGAGATACAATGTAAAACTCAGAGTAATGAGGGGAAGGAAAATATGGAATAACATTGACCTAGGAGGCTCTGAAAGTAAACAAAAGAAAATAGAAGAGCTATGGGAAGATGCATACAGATGTATGTAGGAAAGGCAGAAGGTATTGCTATAATGAAAAGGCAGGTTAAAGAAGTAGAAATATATAAGATGAAGTTTGAGTATTAGGAATTTGGTAATGGTGAAAATAATAAGGAAGATATGATAATATCTTATGAATGAATATATATATATATATGAATATACATCTGTGTGTAGTGTGTAAGTTCCAAACTTTGGAATAAGTTAAGGAATAATAGTAAATTCTAACTTTCTGACTGTAATAAAGGGATATGTAATATATATAGCAACAGCTATAATATGAACTGTAACCTATAAATTTGTAAGTATTCCCAATGTGTTCTTCAGCAAAGCTAGTGATAATATATAAAACACTAGTCAAGTGTATGACGTACAAATTCTGTTCGTTTAACCGAATTAATTGTTGTACTTGTATTTATACTTGGTTATTTGTTATTGTTAGATAAATGGCAACACACGAAAGTTTACAAGCAGAGATCAACGTGAAACAATTAGAGCCAAACTCAACCCAACAGTTGACAAACATTTTGTCAGGAGCTTTACAGGAAGGTCCGGGAATCCACCATAAGCTGAACCCAATACTCTAAATATTATCTTAAACTTTAAGGTAACCGGACCACCTGAGTTTAAAGGGACTGATATACTAGAGAATGAAGCATTAAGGAAATGTCAAAGGAAGATAAATAACAAAAGGAAGTGTAATGCCACTTTTCCTAATAACTTTAGGAAAGGGGGCAATAACTTTAGCAACAAAGTCAACAAGGGAGGAAATAGCAACATTAGTCGGAGGAGTGAAGGTTGTCGTATTTGTGGGAAAAAGCACGGAAGGGTATGCATTTTTAGGGGACTCAGTGTTTTACTTATGGAAACATTGGACATTACTCAAATAGTTGCTTTCAGAAGAAGTATAGTATGAATAATAAGATCAATAAGATTAAATGTTTTAACTGTGGGGTGGAGGGACAAATTGCTAAATTTTATCCAAAACCCAGAAATTCAAACATAGGGGGAAACCAAAACTTCAAACCAACAGTAGCAGGAGAGGTTGGTCAGAGTCGTCCAAAAGTATTATGACCTTTAACATGACGATGTGGGATGCTGTTGCACAAGAAGTGGTAACAGGTATTATCCCAAATCGATATTTTAAATACTTATATGATATTTGACTCTGGTATAAATTGTTCGTTCCCATCTATACCAATATCTAAAAATATAAAAAGATGTCATGTGAAGAAATAGATATAGAAACTTTTCACAAAGAAATAGTTTTCGTTAAAATAATATAAAAATTATTATATAGTGATTAAAGGACATAAATTTTTGGTTAAGAGAGTTTAATGTAATTTTAAGGATAGATTGGTTAATCATAAGTTAATAATTGACTGCAATTAGAAATGAACAAAAATTATAAAATACATCGAAATCAAAAGTAGTGTCCAACGAAAATTGTTCACTAAAACACTCTGGGATTTAACAATTATATAAATAGAAAAATTTCTTAAAAAGGCTAGTATGGGTCTATTATCAAGGTGAAGAGATAGTTAGAGTTAATAAAAGATTTTGATTGAAAAATCTTATACCATTCCATTAAAAATCAATGTCATTATAGACGCTTTAAAAGTTAAAAGAATCAAGAAAGGTTAAAAGTAATAACAAAATAACGAGGTACTGATAAAAGAGTTTAATAAATTTGAAATTTAGATAAGAGTTTCAACTAACTCCACCTCGAGGCTATAGTTTGACCTTAATAAAACAGAGTCAAAGAAATACAGGACGTAGATAAAGAGTGTCCAAAGTATAAACTGAGATAACTTATAAAATAAATATTAAATTCAGAGTTTATAGATATAGGGCACTAAAATACAAAGAAAGAAGTTAATAAAGTGAGGCACCGAAGCCAGACTCTCCGTAGGGGACGCCGGGTTGGTCGGTGGCAAACTAATAGATACCATTGTGAAGTGCTATGGTTTAAACACCATGAAAATCACAATTTATTATTAGAATTGACGAATGAAGAAGGCATAATATCAAAGATATAAAAGAAGATAAGTCAAAGAATTTCTAAAGTTAAAGAGGGATAAGATTAGAATTAAGATTTGAAGGAGGAATTTGAGTTCCAACATTGTTGAAGCTAAAATAAAAAGTTATAGTAAAAATTTTAAATTTTTGAATAACAAATGAGAATATATTATTACAAGTTTTGTGAATGAATTTTCAGTTAGGTGAAGGAAGCCAAATGTTAAATAAGAATATAATAATTGTTTTATAAGGTTGGTATAATTTATACCAGTTAAGATAGAATATAGGTGCAATACAAGGAGAAAACTTCAGTTTGATCAAAATAAGCACCAAGAAATGGGATCTCAAATAAAGCCTTAGCTGTAAATTTGTAAAGACTTTGGGTGGTCGAACATGAAATTATAATTAGTGGAATGGGTATGTAAATGTCTTACGCTTAGATATAAACATCAAAAGACGAATATGTTGTTATTAACCGTACCAATCTCTGAATAAGGGTAGGAACACAAGATCATGGAATTAGTAATAAATTCTTCTGTCACACAGAAAGGCTGCAATATTATTAACAGTCTCACCAAAACAACCTTATCTTCCGCTTATTAATGTAATTATTAATCTAGATTAATTAGTCAAGTTGTACCTAAACAAAATAATTTCTAAGTATGTTGTTTTTGTTTCTATAGTGTCAGATTCGAGATCTACGGTTTATTTCAAACTTTAGGAGGAGAGTTATCAAACACATTTACGGACTTAGTGAAGGTTAAGTACAGTATACCAGACATAAACAAATGGACAAAGTGAGAAAAATGTTCAAACCTTAAAAAATATATTAAGAACTTGTATTACAAACTTCAAAGAAAATGGCAGCCTTATGTAGAAGTTGCATACCATAGTTACCATGCCAGCATAAGAATGCCACCATATAAAGCCTTGAACGGTATAAAATATATAACATATTTGTATTGGGATAAAAGCCAGGGAAAGTTAAAATGCTAAAATTTGAGATAGTTCTACAAACTATGAAGATAATTGGGATTATATGTGAAAGATTTCAAACATCTCAAACTCAATAGAAAAGGATGAGAGGTTAAGGGTAAGAATCATGTATTCTTAAAATTTTTACTTTGGAAGTGCAAATATATTTTGATAAGAAAAGAAGATCGGGTCCGCGATTCGTTGAATCATGTTAGCTATTAAGAAGAATGGATGAGGTAGCACTACCTCCTAAATTAAAAAATATTCATATTCTATCATATGTGTCCGTATAAACCTGATTATACAAACAAACCTATCCATATTAAGGAAGATGTATCGTATATGGGAGTTACTTCTCAGATAATTGATCGAAAGGAACAAGTGTTAATAAATAAAGTAATATCATCAGTTAAAGTGATCTGGAAGAATTATGATATAGAAGGAGCTACATGGGAGTTGGAGGATAAAATGCGAGAAGATTTCCCACACTTGTTTTCATTGATTGTATTTTAATTTCGGGACGAAATTCTTATATTAGAGGGTGATTGTAATAATCCAAATCTTAAGCAGGATTATTAATATATAAAAAATTTAAAAAAATATTATTATGTTTATGTTTTGTATAATGTGTATTTAGTCTTATTATTGCTATATATATATATATATATATATATATATATATATATATATATATATATATAAAAGATATACTTATAAAAATATAAATGGAAAGCCTTTATTAGTAAACCATAATTTAAGATTCTATCTAAATAAGAAACCCTAACCCTAATTGTTATTATAAATAGAAATTATAACTTAATACATTGATAATTTTATAAAAGATTATGAATATTATGCGCATTAACTTTATGTATGGTTAATTAAGGAATGAATTGAAAAATGTTTTTAGGAAACCCTAACCCTAAAGGTGAAACCCTAATTTTATTTATAAACCCTAATTCTAAATTATTAAAACCCTAATGCTTCAATTTTTATTTTTGAGTTTCTAAAAGAACATAAAATGACTAAATTACCCTTAGATTTAATTATAAAATTACGAAAATACCCTTAGTGTGACACCCCCGAAACCGGGTCCTCTGACCCCGGTCCGGTCACCACGAAACAATACTAACATCCACCTTTAAGTAACATACAATAACTAAAATGCAGAATATAATAAACGTACGTCGTTCATTCAAAAGGTGTTACTAATCTCCAGATTCGATAACCTTAATACATTAATACAAATATACCCTAGAATAAACATTAGGGTTCATATTACATTAACAGTAATTAAACAAATCATAAAGACAAAGTCTGCTCATTTCAAACCATCCTATATCTTTCCTTTACCCTTGTCCTTCCCTGAGGGCTCGGGCTCAACTACAATATAAGTCATGATATAGCAAGAATGAGCAACAAGTTTGCTCAGCAAGTTTAAATACAACAATAAAGGGTATATCATGATGAATGGAAAAATATCTGACAATAATTTCAATAAAATGAATATCTTAAAGATTCAACACTATGAATATTTGAACGATTCAATAATATGAATATCTGAACGATTCAATAATATGAATATTAGAACGATTCAATAATATGAATATCTGATAGATTCAACGATATGAACATCTGAACAATTCAACAATATGAATATTAAAAGCAAAGATAATAATTGCCTTTAGAATGACTGATAGTCGAGTAGACTCTGAACTATAACTTTCCAATGGGTTCAATAGCTAATTGACCCTTTTTGGATTACTGGCTACTGGCTACAGAAACCTAGTACCTCGAGGAGATCAGCCTCAGGCACAACGTGAATATGCATAACACTTATATCTGCTTACTCGTATCATATATATTAGATACCTGGGCACACTCCTACATATGAGGGGTGTTTTGTTCTGTCTAAGAATCCTTACCATCAATTGGTTTGGATAGCTTCAAAGAAAACTTCATACACTAGTCTGACCGAGCAAAGGTTCAGACTCTTACTGACATAGTTCAAGAAATTTAGGACCTTGAATAATGTACAAGTCCAAGACTGTACGAGCTCAAATGCACTAGGTGCGGACATCAATAATATCAATGTGGAATAATTGATAAGTAATTAAACCACTAAATAACATGCTTGGAAATAAGGTTCAAGCAATTAAGTAAACAACTTCGATTCAACAATAACCTACTCAATACAATATGAGAAGGATAGAGAACTTGCACAAAGTGAAGTTTAGAATTTGCACAATATAGGAATTTGTGTAAGTTCGGGGAACTTGCACAATACCCAACGTGTGAAGTTCGGGGAACTTGCACAATATTCAACGTGTGAAGGTCGGGGAACTTGCACAATACTCAACATGTGAAGTTCGGGGAACTTACACAATAATAGATTCCTTGCATAAAATAAATGCATAGGCTTAGACAATTACAATATCAAAGAGTGAAATTCGGGGAATTTCACCATAATAGATCCCTTGCATAAAGTAAATGCATAGGTTAGGACATTTGCGTACAACGTTATTTAAGTAAAGTAAACACAAAGATAAGATACTTGCACAATATACGAGTTTATATAAGTTTAGAGAACTTGCATAATAAAGAAATGAAGTTCAGGAATTTGCAAAATAACCAAAGTGTGAAGTTCGGGGAACTTTCACAATACTCAAAGTGTGAAGTTCGGGGAACTTTCACAATACTCAAAATGTGAAGTTCGGGGAACTTTCACAATACAATAATAACCTGCTCAAAACAATATGAGAAGGATAGGAAACTTTCACAAAAAAACAAGTGAAGTTAAGAAACTCGCTTACACAACTCATTGAATAAAGTAGTGTAAGAATTTAGAATAATTGCACAATAGGGTCCGGATACTTGTACAATAAATAAGTATAAGTCAAGAAACTTACTCAAATAAAAGAGTAATTCAGGAAAACTAAAAATACCCTGCTCAATATAAAATTGAGTAAAGTTAGGGAGACTTGCACAAATAATAAGTTTAAGTCAGGGAACTTGCTTACAAGATTTATCAAATAAAATAGTGCAAGGGTCTAGAATACTTGCATTCAATATCACAATTAAATAAAGTTAGGAAACTTGCCTGTTTGCTCAGCTACAAATAATTCTAGCTTTAATTTAAACGGCGTTGGAATGACCTAATATTAACAAGTTGATCTCTCCAATTAGTATATATAAACTAATATAAGTTCACACATACAAGAATCTAATCATTATATAATTCTATCACATAGTTCACGTAAGTCAATCTAATCATGTCTTAGATTTAATAATTTTAGATTGTCTAGTTCATAAGCATCAACATAGGCTTGAACACATAGCACTTCCAATTACTGATATAAATCAACACATATGTTTATCAAGTTTTATAATCTCCCATTCGAAACTAGCACGCTCGTCCTAATCCAATTTCGAAGTTATATGTTTTCATGCCGGTAATTCACATACTTTAACTAATACATGCTCATGCTTCAAAGTTGATTACTAAAGTCATGTTTTCATATAACAAGGCTAAACAATATATAATATGTATGCTCAAGTATACTACACATATACTTTAATCACGTAGTTCATACTTGAAGTTCATTTTCTATAATTTAGCATGCACATGTGAAATTTGTATATAAACAAATGAGGTTCATGACAATACGTCTATAAGCATAATGACATCCTAATAAACATGCTTGAATGATCATAATATAATTCACATGGTAATCATTGCTAGTTAGCTTCCACATTCTAAGTTTCCATTTGCAAAGTACACTAAGTCAAAAAGACAACACGGTACATGTAAAGCATCTCGTAACCGTTATTCATATATATTAGAATAAGTTACATGTATTTAAGTGGTCACAATCTAAAAGACACAAGTCTTGGTTAAGTTCTCTTTGAAAGTCTTAACTTACGATCAAGTATGCTAGTGTGTTCTATCATTTTAGATTAAGTTCTCATGTTTATAGAACACACAATCATGACCATGCAAATCAAAATTCATACATACTACGTATGCGCCAAAGTTCACATTCAAAGCTTATGTTGTTGTTAGTAACGTTCACTAATGAATTCAACATGCTAATGCTTCATTATGAGTCATATAAACATAAGTCAATGGATTATTCATGCATTTCTAAACCACAGTAACATACTTGCAAAATTAGTACCTAAATATGTTACACACATGTAAAAGTTTATTTTCAAAACTTCTATTTTTGTTAGGAATGTGCACTAGTAAGGTTCATATGATCACAGTTCATTATGGAACCTATATACGCGAGTTAGCATACTTCTCATACATCTTTAAATCATACTAATATGCTTGCAAAGTCAGAACACTAACATGCTTCATATATGTTAACATTCGTTCACGAAACTCTAAGTTGATTTCAAAACCATAAGTGATATGTCAACCATGTGTATCATCATTGTTATGCCTATTCAATTACTTGTATATACTCCTATAAGTGTATTAAGTCTGTTCACATGGCTGCTCTAAGGGATAATGCATGATAGTATACAACAGGCTTGCATCAGAAGAAGAAAAGCAGCAACTAGTACTGGCGCAGCTGCGCCGCTGGCCAGTGCAATACTGGCGCAGCTGCGCAGGCTGGCGGCCAGACCAGGAGCTGCTTCCTGCTTGGCAGACTCACATCCCATCTCAAAATTTTCCAACGAAATTGATTCAATCACAACACATTGCTATTCTAACACCTTTAGAAGTTTATATAAAACTAAATTAACATGTTCCATAGTTCAATTAACATTTCACTCAACAAATTAAGAATCAAGGATTTATCAAGTTTATAGAAAATGAGAACAAGAATGGAAATGGTAGAAAGTATACCTCTGTAAATTGAAACTGACTTGCCACTAAACCAATCCACCCTCACTGATATTTCTCTAAACAACTTACACATATATGAAATCTCAGCATTGCAAATCATGAAGGGGAGAGTTCTTATATAGACAAACATATAACCAGTCAATGCAATACTCTACCAAATCAAACCCATGGATTGTAAGGTTGTTCAATAGACAAGAGAGAGTTGGTGAGAAGTGGGTGGATTCAATCATCAAATCCACACCTCTCCTAATCATTATGGCTAGCAAGAGTTTGGGAGACTAAGATGGAATAGGCTTCTAGCCTTTTTTTTATAATACGTGAATGAGAAGGAGGAGCAATTGGGCACCCCATATGGGACAAGTAGTAAGAACTCAGCCACTTGCAAAGTATATAGTGAATATGTCCAACACTTAATTATATAATGAATACACTAGGTTATATAATACACATAGTATATATTTAGGCTATAAATAATGTAAATTCACAATTCCAATGGGCAAATAATAACACAATGTAATCAAATATATAATAACATATATTCCATGTACATTTTACTAACACCAAATATAAAGCAAGTGGGTATTATTATAATAATAACTGTTATTATAATAATTATAATAACTTATTGAAATTATTTATCAATTAATAATGTTATTGATATAATATAAGGTAATAGGGTATACATATTAATGTCTATCCATGTATTGTCACATGCTCTTATGTACACATTCAATTTATCAACCTCACATAATACAATTAAGGTTACTATATAGTTTATATATAATATACATAGCCATATTAAAGGTCACCTTATAGTTAACTACCATTTATATAACATGTGTTCTTATAAAATAATTAATCAAGTAAATATAATATTATTATATTTATTAATCTCTTACTCATTAATTATTATTTATTCATAATAATTATTCAACATACTCCCAATTAATTACTCATTAATTATTATTTATTCATAATAATTATTAATCAACAACAATAATAATTTCATACGTTATCAATTAATTACTCAAATATAAATAATTAATCACGATTAACTCTCTACACTATATTCAAGAAATTTGAATATATAATTTACTAACACTTTTATCAATATTCTGATATAAAAGTCTCAGGGTTAATCTACTAATTTAAATGACCATTAGTGATTCCCTTTTAAAAAAAATATCCTAGCATTTCTTCGCATAGATTAAATTCACATAAGCACATAACCACATAAGGTTTAAATAAGTTTGAAAAATTAACTCCTAAAAATTTTAAATCACATATAAAATTAATAAGGAGCTTAAAATTCCTGATCGTTACACTTAGAATGTGTAAAAGGACTAAAATGCCCTTAATCTTCTCATTTTAAAATAGATAAGATGAAATCTTTAACTAAACAAGAAAAATATTTGCCCCATGCTTCTATTATGACCCTAGCTTGACAACACAACACTACACACTTAATGATCTAGGCTTAGCTGTCAAGTGAATGAGAGAATTAAGTTTTTACCCCACTTTAAGTTTTCTTATAAGGCTAGGTGATAAGATCTTAAAGCCACGAATTTTACACTGAAATTATATCACAAATAAACTCCCAAACACTCCTCAGCAAGGCCAGATCAGATCAGAAAAGATAGAATCAAAAGTTGCTCAAAAAGGTCAAAACCTAACCCTAGCTCTAGATCTTTAAATCTGAAATAGAATTGTTGTTTTTGTTGTTTAAATATGTTAATTAATATGTTGTTTAGTGATCTAGTTTGCTAAAACACGAATCTATAACACTTAAATGCATGAAAATAGTGATTTAAGCAAAACTGCCAAAACATACGAAATGGTCTGACCTCATAGATCGTGCTCTATTAATGGTTTTAGTGTTTTAAAGGTTTGTAGTTATAATATGTAGTGTTGTCAGTAATCTGGAAGTGGTAGCATGGAAATCAGATTAAAATGTTGAAAGATATAGGTAGTCAAAACCCGTTAACCGACCATGACTTCCAGTTTTTTGAAAAACCCCGAAAACTTAAGAACACAACAGACAATCCGTTTGACCGGCTGTGATCTCTCAACTGTCAGACTATTAGAATGTTAGGTTGTATCTTGCTTATACCCTGACATGTGTACTACATCACCAGAGCACTCTAAAGCCTTAAAACGTCACAGAACGAACGATATTGAAGGTCAAACTACGTTGACCGTTCAGCTTGGATTTCTAGGTAACCCAGAATTCCAAAACAACGTTTTGACAAGATTCTTAGAGGCCCAGATCTTGCTGCCTTGTGATACTTAGACTCTCTAAGTGCTAACCTTTTGTATCCTAATAGTTACTCTACAAAACCTTGACAATAAACTACCTTAAATATGAACAGGTTACAAGATCTAAGGGTTGTAAGGTCGTTGACCGACCTTGAATTCTCATTTCTGGGTAACCCAGAAATGACCCAGAAATGAGGAACAACTTTGGCCTAGTGGTTTGACCGTCCATATAATCTTGTAGTGATGTTGTTAGACACTGAAATGGCCATAGATATGTACTACTACACTAACACTACAACTTGATCACACTTACCTGCCCAGAAATCGAACAGATTGACAATTAAATCAAGTCAAATTAGGGCCCAGGACGTTGACCAGCGTGTTCTTCAGCTGGTGAAGAACACCAAAGGCGACGGATACTGTCGATATAACATATAACGACAGTTTATTTTGAAAATTAATAATAATAATTAAAATAAATACTAAATAATTAATAAATAAATTTAAAAATTCATTTTAAGTTATAATAAATATTTTTTTAATATTTTGACATAAAAATTTATTAATACTTAATTTATTTAAATATTAATGATAATAAAATTATTTAATAGTTGTATGAAATAAATTATTTAAAAATAATATTAATAGTTTAAAAATCATTTTAAATAATAATAAATTATTTAAAAATGATATTAATGATTTAAAAATCATTATTAATAAAAATAAATTATTTAAAAATAATATTGATAATTTAAAAATCATTATGAATGATTATTAAATATTTAAAAATGATATTAATGATTTACAAATTATTATAACTGATAATAAATCATTTAAAAATTATTTTGAGCCCTTGAAAATTATTATAAATAATAACTAAAATATCTAAAATGATATTGAAACTTTTGAATAAAGTTTATTGAAAAACCAACTCGATAAATATTCAATAAAGAAATAAAATACCGAACGGACACCGAAATCAACCTAGACACTAATAGTTGGACTAGTTATTAGATGGTATTGTTTCTAATGACTGTTATAAACATATTTAGGTCGCATAGACAGTTCGAATAGTATAACAAAATTGTTCTTCGAGCAGGCAAGTTTTCCAACTACATTTAATTTTTGTATTAAATGTAATTCTTATATTGATGACATGTGAACTCGTTTTAAACGGTATTCATGATATCTGTTATTAAAAAGGGTTATTGCTTCTTGTTCAAGCACAACCAAGCCATATGAACTGTTATTTGCGTAAAATATGGTTGATCTGATATTAAAGCATAGACTGTGCTAAAACCAATATTGTTTGGGACATATATATATATATATATATATATATATATATATATATACTGATACTATTCGAACCGGCAATTATACCACTGATCGGGGGTTGCATTTATATGTAGTTATAGCACTGACCTAGTTGGACTGGTAGTATGATACGCATACTCCTAGGATATGATTAGGCTGATCCCCTATAAGATATCCGAACAGAGCTCCTATAAGTCTATGACTGTTAGGATTGTGGTGTGGTTAACTGAATCAATTTGTGTTACTAAGTCTTTATGACTGATAGAAGCTCGTAATGTGTGGACTCAGTATATATATGTGGAAAAACTCTGAACTATATGTTCATTGAATTCAGATTCAGTGTGAGTGTAATGTACAACTTGTTTAAAACTTGCTAAACTTTCTGTAGCTCATTCTTGCAAATATTATTTTCCTTTGCAGCTTTGACTGACATAATGGAAGTTCTAGAACCCAATCACGTGGATATAAAAACTCTATTAAGTTAAGTTTTGGTTACATCTTTGAAAAATTTTGATGTAATAGTAAGTTGGAATTTATTGTAATCAAAATTAAGAATACGTAATATATTATTTTGTTTTGTCAATTGATTAGTTTTACCTTTCTAGAAAATCGAAAGAAGTATAGTATATATATGAACTATACATCTGAATGGAAGTAATGAAAGATCTTGGAGTTCTCTGATGCACTAAGGTTGCGCCGCTCAGTTCCAAGAATGATCCTAGTGTTAATACTGCTAATGTCAGATAGATAGGAATTATTGATATGAAAGAAATATCCGTGAGATTATAAACCTATTCATCAAAGTGAGGGTATCCAAACACAGTAATGTTCTGACGAGAACTACTGTTTGTTGTGGTATACTGTAAATCTTGGATTTATAGGAATTATTATTTTATAAAATATTTACGTGAGCACCAAATATGCTACAGGGAGTGTAGAGAATTTGGGGGCATCACAATTTGGTATCAGAGCTATAGGTTTGAAACCTTAGGTGAGGACACCTTAGGCTATAACCTTAAAGGAATAAGAATAGTGGAAAGGTTAGTGAAAACATAAACTCAAAAAGTGTTTATAGGAGATGAGTTGAGAAAATTCATCGTAAAACAAGATAAATACTAACTTAAAGAAAACAATTGTTTGCTATTTGTATGTAATGTATATTAGGTGCTAATCAATTAATTTAATTGATAGGAGATAAAGAATTTAAGGATATTTGCATAAGTGAGTGGGGAACATGTCATTCAGTTTGAGCCGGTATCTGAACCAGAATCAGTTGGACCAATAGAAAATAATCCGGAGGGTAGGATAGGAGAAGTTCCCACTAAAGTAGTTTATAAAAATGTTTGAAGTTGTAGAAGGCAAACCTATAGTAGATTTAGAGAGTGCTCATGAAGAGTACCGGAGTTGGAGACAATTGAATAGGGAGACTCAAATTCTAATTGGACTTATATAAAGCTAGAAGGGGTGTAGACACTCAAAATTTCTTGCACCTACTACTAATACTATAGGAAGGCAATGCGGGTCACTCCAGTCAAATTCGATCACTAATATCGGTACTCCAGTCAAATTTGATCACCAATATCGATACTCTAGTTAAATTCGATCACCAATATCGGTACTCCATTTCAATCCAGCTCCGACCTCCAATCGAACCATCAATCCAACTCCGATCTCTAATCAAACTGTCAATCCAGCTCTGATCTCCAATCAGACCGTCAACCCAGCTCCGATCTACAATCGGGCCGTCAACCTAGCTATGATCTCCAATCGGACCGTCAAGTCAGCTCTGATCTCCAATCAGACCCTCAATCCAACTCCGATCTCCAATCGGACCGTCAATCCAGCTCTGATCTCTAATCGGACCGTCAATCCAGCTTCGATCACCAATCGGATCGTCAATCCAGCTCCGATCTCTAATCGAACCGTCATCCAGCTCCGATCGCCAATCGGACATTCAATCCAGCTCCAATCTCCAATCGGACCGTCAATCCTGCTCCGATCTCTAATTGAATCGTCAATCCAGATTCGATCTCTAATTGGACCGTCAATCCAGCTCCAATCTCTAATCGGACCGTCGGTCTAGCTCTGATCTCTAATCGAACCGTCAATTCAGCTCCAATCTCAATATCGGGCCTTCAAATTAACTCTTATCTCTAATCGGACCGTCAGATCAGCTTCGATCTCAATATCGGGCCATCAAATCAACCCCGGTCACTAATACCGGGACAACCACAACCTCGAACACCAGTCTCGGGACGTCAACTCAGCTTCAGTCTCAACCCTAGAGGTATAGGTCAGCCCCGGTCGTAACCCAGGATGTCAAGTCAACTTCAAAAATAGTTCTGAAGCTTTACAACATCTCCAGAGTAAAACCTGGAACGACCAATTCAACTTCAGAGACTACACTAAGGATAATCAGACTCAAATGGGATCCAAGTCTTGGAAACAACTCTCGGAAGTTAACCGAAGGCCATGCCAACACTAAAGGTAACCCCGGGAGGGGCAAAATGGTTACTTTACCAACCCTACGCCGATTAGGTCAAATTCAAGCTGAAATGATGCAACTAAGGTCAGAACGAACCATAACGATGATCCCGAGTGCAAACAGCACAAGATAGCTCAACAGATAAACTGCGGGGAATCAAAGACCTGGTTATGAACCCATCTTCTTGGACCCAAAAAATATTTTATCCCATGTCATTGTGACACTCTCAGCGAGGGCTTTTCGAAAAGGTATAGCACGCCTCAAACGGAAGCTCCGATCAAAAGTTAGAAGTTTTAACTTTGACCTCGTGTTTCTCGGAGTGCACGTACTTCGAGACGACTAAACTAACGTCGACAGATGGCGACTCCGCTGGGGACAGTAGAGGGCTTAGTGTTGGGTTTGTACGAAATCGTGACGCAATCAAATTGCAAAAATTAGCGGAAGCATGGTATATCAGAGTTTAAAAAATTTCTACAAAACCATTACCCGGATCATCCTTTATGCAAATTATTAATTTAAAACGATAAATAAGAAGTTATGGAATCATACCCTTGTAGAACGAAGCTTCCACAGGTACTAGTTCAACTCCTTGTTCTTCGTGATCTCCTTGAATTTCCGGGTTAGATTCCTTCCTTTGATTAACGTTAGCCACCCAAGTGTTTGGCCTCTAGAGGTGATCCACCAAGGAAGATGAATTATCAAGAAGGAGGGTGTTTGGCTTAACCTTAGTTTTCTATCCTCTATAGAAAAGGAGTACTCTCCAACAATTGGAATTGCATCAAATTAATATCTATTATAAGACTTCTCTTATATAGACATTGGTCAACCCTTCTAATCCTATTAGACATGGGATTTCTTTTAATTAATTAAACTCCTTTAATTAATTTAGGCTTCCCACCACATGGGAATAATTAATTAAATTCATTTAATTAATTTGTCTCCTAATCTTATTAGGAATAAATGAGAGTACTAAATATTAAATTAATTACTAAACTCCTTTAGAAATTAAAATAATAATAATTGTAATAATATTAATAAGACTCCTCTTATTAATTTATATTTAATATTTCCAAAATATTAAATAATAAACATTAAGCTATTTAATTTATTCTATCACCATAGATTAAATTAATTATACTTAATGCATTATTACGATTATGCCATTACCTTCTTAAATAATTATTCTTCCTTTTATGGTGTGACCCTTTAGGTTCTCCATATTAAACCGGTTGTGAATAAATCAATTAAAACAATTTTAATCTTATTTAAATAAATAAATTAAACTAATAATCTATTTAAATAAATAATATTTATTCTACAATAGGGATAAGCCTCCCTAGCGATCAACGACTTTCCAGATAATATAGATTTCAACATTAATCATAAAAGAACCTGTGAGTTAATAGTTACCATACAATTCAATCCTTCCACCATACAATGTCCTAATTAAATATAAGACATGGATTTACTGTCAAGTCTTATTTTATTTAATTATATGTATTTCGATTAGAAAATGCACAACTCCAAATAATGCAAATTAAAAACTCCTTTCTAATTTCATTTCACCTTGGCCAAGGATTCCTGGGTTGTCATTTAACGAATCACATAGGACATATCTCCTCTTTTACTAGAGGTGGTAGATTCTTTATTGATCATTCATTATCTCCATATATAACTCACTATACCCAAGCATACCCTATATGCCTTAAAAGGTCTTAAGGAATAAGTCAAAGTATAATTTGTTACATACAAGATACTATGATGATCTCAAGTCCAAGGATCACTTGTACTACTATCACATTAGGAATTCCTATTGACAGGGGAGTAAAACTCCATTAGGTATTCCATAGCGAATCACGTTCAGTGAACTTATTCTCCAATAAGCACCTACATACTTGCTTTAGTGTCTCCACACAAATGATCATGAGATCAATCATCCTCATCCAATGAGCAAGCAACATATGTACCAATCTATCCGGATTTACTAATCCCCTTTTTAGTAATCCCACGATTGGGAACTATTCTAGTTTTAGAGCTTTCTAAGAATTTAGATCTCATTAGCATGATCATCATCATGATTCTAAAAGCATTGCTTAAAACTATGGGTTATTTACATATTATAAAAACAGCACCATGTAGATAATTAAATGCCTTTAATAAATGAATATTTTATTAATAAATAAATAAGATTGTTTACAAAGTACGTGCTTTATCATCATACATGATTGGCTTGTATGCACACTACTATCAATCTCCCACTTGCACTAAAGCCAATCGCCATGGTATCTCATACCCATCTTCTCTACATGACGATCAAACTGCTGTTGTGTTAAAGCTTTAGTTAATGGATCTGCAATGTTGTCTTGAGAGTCTACACTCTCCTCTTTCAATGATTTGTTTAATCAAAGTGCCGCAACACATGTTTAGATTCAAGATGAGACTTAGGAACTATTCCTAGTTCTGTAATGAACTTTTCATCTAAAACATCAACTTGCAGCTTCACTTACAGTTATATACTCTGCCTCTGTCACTGAATCAGCAACTGTTTGCTGCTTGGAACT
Organism: Panax stipuleanatus; assembly: GCA_020205555.1. Taxonomy (NCBI): domain Eukaryota; kingdom Viridiplantae; phylum Streptophyta; class Magnoliopsida; order Apiales; family Araliaceae; genus Panax; species Panax stipuleanatus. The sequence goes on from CM035115.1 coordinate 107,245,945, forward strand.
CTTCCAACTCACTACGCCTCCGTTCAAGGTAAAAACATACCCCGAAACAGATTTACTGTCATCTTGGTCCGTTTGAAAACTTGAGTCTGTGAAGCCCTCGAGTTTTAATTCAGACCCACCGTAGACAAGAAAAATATCTTTAGTCCTTCTCAAGTACTTTAGGATATTCTTCACTGCCTTCCAGTGCTCTTCTCCAGGATTCGACTGGTATCTGCTCGTTACACTAAGTGCATGAGCAACATCCGGTCTAGTACATATCATACCGTACATGATAGATCCTATTGCAGAAGCATAAGGGATCTTACTCATACGGTCTCTCTCCTCAGGTGTCTTTGGGGCCTGTTTCTTGGAGAGATGTATTCCATGGCTAATCGGCATGAGACCTCTTTTGGAATCTTCCATGCTAAACCTCTTTAGCATCGTATCAATGTACGTTCCTTGGGATAAACCAAGCATCCTTTTAGATCTATCTCTATAGATCTTTATCCCCAAAATATAGGATGCTTCTCCCAAGTCCTTCATGGAGAAGTGTTTAGATAACCAGATTTTAATTGATTGTAGCATAGGAATGTCATTCTCTATCAGTAATATATCATCAACATATAATACAAGGAATGAAATTGCGCTCCCACTAACCTTCTTGTACACACATGGTTCATCGTCATTTTTGATAAAATCAAACTCTTTGATTGTCTCATCAAAACGAATGTTCCATCTACGAGAAGCTTGCTTCAATCCATAAATGGATCGTTGCAGCTTACAGACTTGATTTATTCCAACCTTTGAAACAAATCCCTCTGGCTGTGTCATATACACATCCTCCTCAAGTTTTCCATTGAGGAAGGCCGTTTTCACGTCCATCTGCCAGATCTCATAGTCGTTATAAGCTGCAATTGCAAGCAAAATCCGAATGGACTTGAGCATAGCTACTGGTGAAAAGGTTTCATCATAGTCAACTCCTTGTCTTTGTTTGAAACCTTTTGCAACCAGTCGGGCCTTATAGGTCTCCACCTTGCCATCCACTCCAGTCTTTCTTTTAAAGACCCATTTACACCCAATAGGCTTAATGCCTTCAGGTGGTGAAACCAAAGTCCATACTTTGTTTTCATACATGGAGTCCATTTCGGATTTCATGGCTTCAAGCCATTTCCCTGAGTTTTTATTACTCATAGCTTGTTCGTAATTCAATGGATCATCATCATCCATGATGTGTACCTCATCGTCATCCTCTATAACGAATCCATACCTCTCAGGTATCTTAGGTACTCTCCCAGATTTACGAACAGGGTGTGGTATAGTAGGTTCTTCTACTTGGTCAGGTACCTGACTTTGATCTGTGATAATTTGTGGTTCTTGAGCTTCTTCAAGATATATCTTACTCCCACTGACCCCTTCATGGATAAACTCCTTTTCCAAGAAGGCAGCGTGTTTCTCAACAAACACCTTTTGATCAGTTGGATGATAGAAATAATACCCTACAGTTTCTTTAGGGTATCCCACAAATCTACACTTTTCGGATTTAGTTTGTAGCTTATCATGTTCAAACTTTTTGACATAAGCTGGACAACCCCAAGTCTTAACATGCTTAAGATTTGGTTTCCTCCCCTTCCACATCTTATATGGAGTCTTTGGGGTGGATTTGGTAGGTACCTTGTTAAGTAGGTATGCAGCCGTTTCTAGGGCATATCCCCAGAAAGAAATTGGAAGGTCGGTAAAACTCATCATGGATCGAACCATGTCTAATAGTGTTTGATTTCTCCTTTCAGATACTCCATTTAACTGTGGTGTACCTGGTGGAGTCCATTGTGAGATTATACCATTTTCTTTGAGACAATTGAGAAACTCACCGCTTAAGTATTCTCCACCTCGATCTGATCGAAGTGTCTTTATACTCTTGCCCATTTGTTTCTCTACTTCACTTCTGAACTCTTTGAACTTTTCAAATGATTCTGACTTGTATTTCATCAAATACACATATCCAAATCTTGAGTGATCATCAGTGAAAGTAATAAAATAAGAATACCCACCCCGTGCACTTGTTGTCATAGGTCCACAAACGTCTGTGTGAATCAATGCCAACAACTCTGTAACTCTTTCTCCTTTTCCACTAAAAGGAGATTTAGTCATTTTACCCATGAGACAAGATTCACAAGTTGGATATGATTCATAATCGGATAGCTCGAGGAGCCCATCTTTATGCAACTTGGATAATCTTATTTCATTGATATGACCGAGTCTACAGTGCCACATGTAGGTATAATTAATATCATCTCTTTTTCTTTTCTTAGTTTGTTCAATTTGAAATATATTTTCTTGTAAGTCAAGTGTATAAATTCCATTTCGTAAATTTCCAATACCATATAAAACATCGTCTTTATAAATAGAACAACTATTGTTCTTTATAACAACGTTAAATCCTTCCATATCCAATACAGAAATTGAAATAATGTTTTTAATAATATTCGGAACATAATAACAATTATTAAGATAAATGGACTTGCCCGAAGGCATTGCTAAATAATAAGTTCCTACAGCTAATGCAGCAACCTTTGCTCCATTCCCCACTCGTAGGATCACTTCATTATTGTTCAGCTTTCTACTTCTGACCAGTCCCTGCACAGTATTACATATGTGAGAACCACAGCCGGTATCCAATACCCAAGTAGAATTATGATTTTCAGAAAAATTAATTTCAATCATAAACAAACCTTGATTGGAAGTCGAAGCTTCTCCAAGCTTCTTCTCTGCTAGATACTTCTTGCAGTTCCTTTTCCAATGTCCCGGCTTGTTGCAATGAAAGCACATTCCTTTAGCTGGTTCAGGTTTCTTTTGTTCCTTTTCTTTCCCCTTTCCCTTAGCCTTCTTAGATTTCTTCTTTTCAGAAGATACCTTGGGCCTCTTCCTTTTATTGGAAGAATCCACCATCAAGATATGGTTCTTCTTGGATGGGAAGTGACCTTCTGCAGTTTTCAGCATGTTAAGCAGCTCAGGCAAGCTGACATCTAACTTATTCATGTGAAAATTAACCACAAACTGCGAGAAGGTCTCAGGGAGTGACTGCAAGACCAAGTCTTGACTCAGCTCCCCATCCATGACGAACCCCAGTTGTCCAAGGCGTTCAATCAAATTGATCACCTTTAGGACATGAGTCTCGACGGCAGTACCCTCGATCATCCGAGATCGGAAGAGCTCCTTAGATATCTCATATCTAGCAGTCCTACTCTGTTCACCATACAACTCCTTGAGGTGGAGCAGCATAGCAGGAGCATCCATATTTACGTGCTGACGCTGAAGCTCGTTATTCATGGATGCGAGCATGATGCATTGAGCCACAGATGCATCATCTTGCCACTTATTGAAAGTGGCAATCTCTTCCTCAGAGGCTGTTTCTGAAACAGATTCAGGGACAGTTGAATTTAGGACATAAGAAATCTTTTCAGCAGTGAGAACAATTCTCAGATTTCTTAGCCAGTCCTCATAATTCGGCCCGGTAAGCTTGTTTGCATCAAGTATGCTTCGTAGTGAGATTAGTGATTTAGACATTTTTAAAATTCTGCATGTGAAAGAAAATAACATTTTAGCAAACATTCATTTTATTAACTTTGCATACCAAAATAAATTTAGGTCTTTATTTTAAATTGGTATCTCCCACTATTTTCATCAAACTATATTACCCTCACTTATATAGTTCGGCAACATCTAATTAAAGATTTGCTAGTGAGAATAAGGATCCCATTTCAAATGTATATAACCTTGTGGATAGCACAACAAGCGATATACAAATAAATAGGTAGACAACTCTTGTCAATTACATCACCATGTAATTCCTTTTAGTTTGCCTCTTAAATCATAATGGTCAAGTGTGTGCACATCCGAACTAAAATGATTTAAGTTAAGTCCAGCCTAGCACTTCCATAAATTCAAAAAAGAAAAATGTTCGTCCTTGTGGATAGCACAACAAGACTAGATTGTTCAATTTTCTTGATAAGCATCAAATGTGATTAATTAACATCTTAAATACGCAATACTCGCCTTGTGGATAGCACAACAAGCTCATATTAAATATTTAATACTCTATTAATTTATCATGCTAGAAGGCGACGTTCGATATTCCAAATATCATTTGAACGCTTCAGACTTAATATTATTTCTTTGAGGGGTTTGTTATTATTTGTCTCATCTTGTTTAGCGCGCATGCACATATATATATAAAATACGCGTCATTTTATTAAACATGCGAAGCATGTTTGCATAAAATATAATATATATAATTTTTAGCATGCAATATAGAATACTTTATTCTACCCGGATTGATTATGGAATTTTATTCTAGTTTGGTTCACTAGAGCCACCAAGTGAACCAAAAGGTCAAACCTAGGAGTGCAAGAATTTAAATTTAAACATAACTATTACATTTAAACCCGGGCTCCATACAAATGGGTCTTCACGCGTTCCTTGCTCCTTGGTCTCTAATTTCTTCAAGATAATTCTAAATATTTCTATTACATTAAACTATTTAATTTAAATAGAAACCTTGATCAACAGTCAAGGGAAAGTACATAGAAGGGAGATAAAATTTTACATCAAGAAAAAATTAGAGAAGACGAGGTACGCAGACCCCATTTAATAAAATCCATTCATTCAAGCATTCAACTAAAATAAAATCCAATTACATTGGTCAAATAGTCCATAATCAATCCTCATTTATTATCATACATATCACCATATATATCAATAAATAAACATTCATCTCATGAATTAAAACATTCCATATATATATGAGTATCATTTAATGGGCAATTTTAATTTGCATGAAATCCAATTTCAAGATTAAAATAAACTCTTTATTTTAATTATAAAATTATTAAGAATATAATATATAAATATTTATATATATATCATATATATATATATATCATATATATATATATATCATATATATATATAATATAACCTATATATATTATATTAATATAACCGCCACTTTAAGAAATCCTGGCCACTTTTTCTTTTAATCTTATGAGTCACCTTTAATATTATATATATATATAATAATAATATTAAGGGATACATGTTACATATATATATATACTATAAACGTGACCCAGGAAAAAAAAACGTGATCTATATCATCTTTTTAAAACATCCGTGAATCACCTCGTTTGTACAGTAACGTCATCATGAGTATTTAGTGACTCCAGGTCACTTGCCTTTGAAAACCACGCCCACGAATTATAACAGCCACGGAACGGAATCCAGCAGCAACGAAAGAGAAAAAAAAATTAACTTATTTCCGTTATTATTTTTTTTTTCTTTCCAAATAAAAATAAAAATATAATAATTTTATACAATTAATTATGCCCAATAAATTATTCTAAATATATATACCCATATGTATATGAAATCAAAACAATTAATAATTGCATAAAAGTTTGGCTCTGATACCACTGTTGGGTTTGTACGAAATCGTGACGCAATCAAATTGCAAAAATTAGCGGAAGCATGGTATATCAGAGTTTAAAAAATTTCTACAAAACCATTACCCGGATCATCCTTTATGCAAATTATTAATTTAAAACGATAAATAAGAAGTTATGGAATCATACACTTGTAGAACGAAGCTTCCACATGTACTAGTTCAACTCCTTGTTCTTCGTGATCTCCTTGAATTTCCGGGTTAGATTCCTTCCTTTGATCAACGTTAGCCACCCAAGTGTTTGGCCTATAGAGGTGATCCACCAAGGAAGATGAATTATCAAGAAGGAGGGTGTTTGGCTTAACCTTAGTTTTCTATCCTCTATAGAAAAGGAGTACTCTCCAACAATTGGAATTGCATCAAATTAATATCTATTATAAGACTTCTCTTATATAGACATTGGTCAACCCTTCTAATCCTATTAGACATGGGATTTCTTTTAATTAATTAAACTCCTTTAATTAATTTAGGCTTCCCACCACATGGGAATAATTAATTAAATTCATTTAATTAATTTGTCTCCTAATCTTATTAGGAATAAATGAGAGTACTAAATATTAAATTAATTACTAAACTCCTTTAGAAATTAAAATAATAATAATTGTAATAATATTAATAAGACTCCTCTTATTAATTTATATTTAATATTTCCAAAATATTAAATAATAAACATTAAGCTATTTAATTTATTCTATCACCATAGATTAAATTAATTATACTTAATGCATTATTACGATTATGCCATTACCTTCTTAAATAATTATTCTTCCTTTTATGGTGTGACCCTTTAGGTTCTCCATATTAAACCGGTTGTGAATAAATCAATTAAAACAATTTTAATCTTATTTAAATAAATAAATTAAACTAATAATCTATTTAAATAAATAATATTTATTCTACAATAGGGATAAGCCTCCCTAGCGATCAACGACTTTCCAGATAATATAGATTTCAACATTAATCATAAAAGAACCTGTGAGTTAATAGTTACCATACAATTCAATCCTTCCACCATACAATGTCCTAATTAAATATAAGACATGGATTTACTGTCAAGTCTTATTTTATTTAATTATATGTATTTCGATTAGAAAATGCACAACTCCAAATAATGCAAATTAAAAACTCCTTTCTAATTTCATTTCACCTTGGCCAAGGATTCCTGGGTTGTCATTTAACGAATCACATAGGACATATCTCCTCTTTTACTAGAGGTGGTAGATTCTTTATTGATCATTCATTATCTCCATATATAACTCACTATACCCAAGCATACCCTATATATGCCTTAAAAGGTCTTAAGGAATAAGTCAAAGTATAATTTGTTACATACAAGATACTATGATGATCTCAAGTCCAAGGATCACTTGTACTACTATCACATTAGGAATTCCTATTGACAGGGGAGTAAAACTCCATTAGGTATTCCATAGCGAATCACGTTCAGTGAACTTATTCTCCAATAAGCACCTACATACTTGCTTTAGTGTCTCCACACAAATGATCATGAGATCAATCATCCTCATCCAATGAGCAAGCAACATATGTACCAATCTATCCGGATTTATTAATCCCCTTTTTAGTAATCCCACGATTGGGAACTATTTTAGTTTTAGAGCTTTCTAAGAATTTAGATCTCATTAGCATGATCATCATCATGATTCTAAAAGCATTGCTTAAAACTATGGGTTATTTACATGTTATAAAAACAGCACCATGTAGATAATTAAATGCCTTTAATAAATGAATATTTTATTAATAAATAAATAAGATTGTTTACAAAGTACGTGCTTTATCATCATACATGATTGGCTTGTATGCACACTACTATCACTTAGGCCACTTTCCAATCTTTTCAAACATTTGATAGTAGTGTGCATACAAGTCAATCATGTATGATGATAAAGCACGTACTTTGTAAACAATCTTATTTATTTATTAATAAAATATTCATTTATTAAAGGCATTTAATTATCTACATGGTGCTGTTTTTATAATATGTAAATAACCCATAGTTTTAAGCAATACTTTTAGAATCATGATGATGATCATGCTAATGAGATCTAAATTCTTAGAAAGCTCTAAAACTAAAATAGTTCCCAATCGTGGGATTACTAAAAAGGAGATTAGTAAATCCGGATGGATTGGTACATATGTTGCTTGCTCATTGGATGAGGATGATTGATCTCATGATCATTTGTGTGGAGACACTAAAGCAAGTATGTAGGTGCTTATTGGAGAATAAGTTCACTGAACGTGACTCGCTATGGAATACCTAATGGAGTTTTACTCGCCTGTCAATAGGAATTCCTAATGTGATAGTAGTACAAGTGATCCTTGGACTTGAGATCATCATAGTATCTTGTATGTAATGAATTATACTTTGACTTATTCCTTAAAGTCCTTTAGGATATATAAAAGGGTATGCTTGGGTATAATGAGTTACATATGGAGATAATGAATGATCAATAAAGAATCTACCACCTCTAGTAAAAGAGGAGATATGTCCTATGTGATTCGTTAAATGACAACCCAGGAATCATTGGCCAAGGTAAAATGAAATTAGAAAGGAGTTTCTAATTTGCATTATTTGGAGTTGTGCATTTTCTAATCGAAATACATATAATTAAATAAAATAAGACTTGACAGTAAATTCATGTCTTATATTTAATTGGGACATTGTATGGTGGAAGGATTGAATTGTATGGTAACTATTTACTCACAGGTTCTTTTATGATTAATGTTGAAATCTATATTATCTGGAAAGTTGTTGATCGCTAGGTAGGCTTATCCCTATTATAGAATAAATATTATTTATTTAAATAAATTATTAGTTTAATTTATTTATTTAAATAAGATTAGAATTGTTCTAATTGATTTATTCACAACCGGTTTAATATAGAGAACCTAAAGGGTCACACCATAAAAGGAAGAATAATTATTTAAGAAGGTAATGGCATAATCGTAATAATGCATTAAGTGAAATTAATTTAATCTATGGTGATAGAATAAATTAAATAGCTTAATATTTATTATTTAATATTTTAGAAATATTAAATATAAATTAATAAGAGGAGTCTTATTAATATTATTATAATTATAATTATTTTAATTTCTAAAGGAGTTTAGTAATTAATTTAATATTAGTACTCTCATTTATTCCTAATAAGATTAGGAGACAAATTAATTAAATGAATTTAATTAATTATTCCCATGTGGTGGGAAGCCTAAATTAATTAAAGGAGTTTAATTAATTAAAAGAAATCCCATGTCTAATAGGATTAGAAGGGTTGACCAATGTCTATATAAGAGAAGTCTTATAATAGATATTAATTTGATGCAATTCCAATTGTTGGAGAGTACTCCTTTTCTATAGAGGATAGAAAACTAAGGTTTAGCCAAACACCCTCCTTCTTGATAATTCATCTTCCTTGGTGGATCACATCTAGAGGCCAAACACTTGGGTGGCTAACGTTGATCAAAGGAAGGAATCTAACCCGAAAATTCAAGGAGATCAAGAAGAACAAGGAGTTGAACTAGTACCTGTGGAAATTTCGTTCTACAAGGGTATGATTCCATAACTTCTTATTTATCGTTTTAAATTAATAATTTGCATAAAGGATGATCCGGGTAATGGTTTTGTAGAAATTTTTTTAAACTCTGATATACCATGCTTCCGCTAATTTTTGCAATTTGATTGCATCACGATTTCGTACAAACCCAACAGTGGTATCAGAGCCAAACCTTTATGCAATTATTAATTTATTTTTGATTTCATATACTTATGAGTATGTATTTAAAATAATTTATTGGACATAATTTTATTGTATAAAATTATTTTTTTTAAGAAAAAAAAATGACGTTTTTTTTTTGGGACGAATCACAATTTTTTTTTTTTGTGCTAATCTTGAATTCTGCAAAGAAAAGGTGTTGTCTCTTTCTTACTCCAAAAAGAAGGTGACCCATCAGGAAAGGACTCTTTTAATAAACCTGCAAGACTCTTTTAATAAAAGAAGGTGACTTCTTTTTTAAAAAATAAATGTGAATTTATATTATATATATATATATATAACCTGATTCGTTATATAAATATATATAATATATACGGTAATATCAAATATATATATATATATATGATATATTTATATATTATATTCTAAATAATTTTATAATTAAAATAAAGAGTTTATTTTAATCTTGAAATTGGATTTCATGCAATTTAAAATTGCCCATTAAATGAGACTCATATATATGGAATGTTTTAATTCATGAGATGAATATTTATTTATTGATATATATGGTGATATGTATGATAATAAATGGGGATTGATTATGGACTATTTGACCAATGTGATTGGATTTTATTTTAGTTGAATGCTTGAATGAATGGGTTTTATTAAATGGGGTCTGTGTACCTCGTCTTCTCTAAAAAAAAATTCTTGATGTAAAATTCTATCTCCCTCCTATGTACTTTCCCTTGACTGCTGATCAAGGTTTCTATTTAAATTAAATAGTTTAATGTAATAGAAATAGTTAGAATTTTCTTGAAAAAATTGGAGACCAATGAGCAAGGAGCGCGTGAAGACCCATTTGTATGGAGCCCGGGTTTAAATATAATAGTTATATTTAAATTTAAATTCTTGCACTCCTAGGTTTGACCTTCTGGTTCACTTGGTGGCTCTAGTGAACCAAACTAGAATAAAAGTCCATAATCAATCCGGGTAGAATATAGTATTCTATATTGCATGCAAAATATTATATATATTATATTTTATGCAAACATGCTTCGCATGTTTAATAAAATGACGCGTATTTTATATATATATATATATATATATATATATATATATATATATATATATATATATATATATATGTGCGTGTGTGTGTGTGTGTGTGTGTGCATGCGCGCTAAACAAGATGAGACAAATAATAACAAACCCCTCAAAGAAATAATATTAAGTCCGAAGCGTTCAAATGATATTTGGAATATCGAACGTCGCCTTCTAGCATGATAAATTAATAGAGTATTAAATATTTAATATGAGCTTGTTGTGCTATCCACAAGGCGAGTATTGCATATTTAAGATGTTAATTAATCACATTTGATGCTTATCAAGAAAATTGAACGATCTAGTCTTGTTGTGCTATCCACAAGGACGAATATTTTTCTTTTTTGAATTTATGGAAGTGCTAGGCTGGACTTAACTTAAATAATTTTAGTTCGGATGTGCACACACTTGACCATTATGATTTAAGAGGCAAAATAAAAGGAGTTATATAGTGATGTAATTGACAAGAGTTGTCTACCTATTTATTTGTATATCGCTTGTTGTGCTATCCACAAGGTCATATACATTTGAAATGGGATCCTTATTCTCACTAGCAAATCTTTAATTAGATGTTGCCGAACTATATAAGTGAGGGTAATATAGTTTGATAAAAATAGTGGGAGATACCAATTTAAAATAAAGACCTAAATTTATTTTGGTATGCAAAATTAATAAAATGAATGTTTGCTAAAATGTTGTTTTTCACATGCAGAATTTTAAAAATGTCAAAATCACTAATTTCACTGCGAAGCATACTTGATGCTAATAAACTTACCGGGTCGAATTATACGGACTGGCTAAGAAATTTGAGAATAGTTCTCACTGCTGAAAAGATTTCTTATGTCCTAAACTCACCTGTTCCTGGAACTGTTCCAGAAACAGCCTCTGAGGAAGAGATTGCCACCATTGTAAAGTGGCAAGATGATGCATCTGTGGCTCAATGCATCATGCTCGCATCCATGAATAACGAGCTTCAGCGTCAGCACGAAAACATGGATGCTCCTACTATGTTGATTCACCTCAAGGAGTTGTATGGTGAACAAAGTAGGACTGCTAGATATGAGATATCTAAGGAGCTCTTCTAATTTCGGATGACCGAGGGCAAAGTGAACATAAAGGAACAAAAGAAATATGATCCAGCTAGCAAAGGAATGTGCTTCCATTGCAACGAGCCGGGTCATTAGAAGAGGAACTGCAAGAAGTTTCTGGCAAAGAAGAAGCTTGGAGAAGCTTCGACTTCCAATCAAGGTTTGTTCATGATTGAAATTAATTTTTCAGAAAGTCAAAATTCTATTTGGGTATTGGATACCGACTGTGGTTCTCACATATGTAATAATGTGAAGGGACTGGTCAGAAGTAGAAAGCTGAACAATGATGAGGTGATCCTACGAGTGGGGAATGGAGCAAAGGTTGCTGCATTAGCTGTAGGAACTTATTATTTAGCAATGCCTTCGGGCAAGTCCATTTATCTTAATAATTTTTATTATGTTCCGAATATTATTAAAAATATTATTTCAATTTCTGTATTGGATATGGAAGGATTTAACGTTGTTATAAAGAACAATAGTTGTTCTATTTATAAAGACGATGTTTTATATGGTGTTAGAAATTTGCGAAATGGACTTTATACACTTGACTTACAAGAAAATATTTTTCAAATTGAACAAACTAAGAAAATAAAAAGAGATGATATTAATTATACCTACATGTGGCACTGTAGACTCGGTCATATCAATGAAATAAGATTATCCAAGTTGCATAAAGATGGGTTCCTTGAGTTATCTGATTATGAATCATATCCAACTTGTGAATCTTGTCTCATGGGTAAAATGACTAAATCTCCTTTTAGTGGAAAAGGAGAAAGAGTTACAGAGTTGTTGGCATTGATTCACACAGACGTTTGTGGACCTATGACAACAAGTGCACGGGGTGGGTATTCTTATTTTATTACTTTCACTGATGATCACTCAAGATTTGGATATGTGTATTTAATGAAATACAAGTCAGAATCATTTAAAAAGTTCAAAGAGTTCAGAAGTGAAGTAGAGAAATAAACGGGCAAGAGTATAAAGATACTTCGATCAGGTCGAGGTGGAGAATACTTAAGCGGTGAGTTTCTCAATTGTCTCAAAGAAAATGGTATAATCTCACAATGGACTCCTCCAGGTACACCACGGTTAAATGGAGTATCTGAAAGGCGAAATCGAACACTGTTGGACATGGTTCGATCCATGATGAGTTTTACCGACCTTCCAATTTCTTTCTGGGGATATGCCCTAGATACGGCTGCATACCTACTTAACAAGGTACCTACCAAATCCGCCCCAAAGACTTTATATGAGATGTGGAAGGGGAGGAAACCAAATCTTAAGCATGTTAAGACTTGGGGTTGCCCAGCTTATGTCAAAAAGTTTGAAAATGATAATCTACAGACTAAATCCGATAAGTGTAGATTTGTGGGATACCCTAAAGAAACTTTAGGGTATTATTTCTATCATCCAACTGATCAAATGGTGTTTGTTGCGAAATATGCTGCCTTCTTGGAAAAGGAGTTTATCCATGAAGGGGTCAGTGGGAGTAAGATATATCTTGAAGAAGTTCAAGAACCACAAATTACCACGGATCAAAGTCAGGTACCTGACCAAGTAGAAGAACCTACTATACCACACCCTGTTCATAAATCTGGAAGAGTACCGAAGATACCTGAGAGGTATGAATTCGTTATAGAGGATGACGATGAGGTACACATCATGAATGATGATGATCCATTGAATTACGAACAGGCTATGAGTAATAAAGACTCAGGAAAATGGCTTGAAGCTATGAAATCCGAAATGGACTCCATGTATGAAAACAAAGTATGGACTTTGGTTTCACCACCTGAAGGCATTAAGCCTATTGGGTGTAAATGGGTCTTTAAAAGAAAGACTGGAGCGGATGGCAAGGTAGAGACCTATAAGGCCCGACTGGTTGCAAAAGGTTTCAGACAAAGACAATGAGTTGACTATGATGAAACCTTTTCACCAGTAGCTATGCTCAAGTCCATTTGAATTTTGCTTGCGATTGCAGCTTATAACGACTATAAGATCTGGCAGATGGACGTGAAAACGGCCTTCCTCAATGGGAAACTTAAGGAGGATGTGTATATGACACAGCCAGATGGATTTGTTTCAAAGGTTGGAACAAATTAAGTCTGTAAGTTGCAACGATCCATTTATGGATTGAAGCAAGCTTCTCGTAGATGGAACATTCGTTTTGATGAGACAATCAAAGAGTTTGATTTTATCAAAAATGACGATGAACCATGTGTGTACAAGAAGGTTAGTGGGAGCGCAGTTTCATTCCTTGTATTATATGTTGATGATATATTACTGATAGGGAATGACATTCCTATACTACAATCGATTAAAATATGGTTATCTAAACACTTCTCCATGAAGGACTTGGGAGAAGCATCCTATATTTTGGGGATAAAGATCTATAGAGATAGATCTAAAAGGATGCTTGGTTTATCCCAAGGAACGTACATTGATGCAATGCTAAAGAGATTTAGCATGGAAGATTCCAAAAGAGGTCTCATGCCGATGAACCATGGAATACATCTCTCCAAGAAACAGGCCCCAAAGACACCTGAGGAGAGAGCCCGTATGAGTAAGATCCCTTATGCTTCTGCAATAGGATCTATCATGTACGGTATGATATGTACTAGACCGGATGTTGCTCATGCACTTAGTGTAACGAGCAGATACCAGTCGAATCCAGGAGAAGAGCACTGGAAGGCAGTGAAGAATATCCTAAAATATTTGAGAAGGACTAAGGATATTTTTCTTGTCTACGGTGGGTCTGAATTAAAACTCGAGGGCTTCACAGACTCAAGTTTTTAAACGGACCAAGATGACAGTAAATCTGTTTCGGGGTATGTTTTTACCTTGAACGGAGGCGCAGTGAGTTGGAAGAGTTCCAAGCAGCAAACAGTTGCTGATTCAGTGACAGAGGCAGAGTATATAGCTGCAAGTGAAGCTGCAAAGGAAGCTGTTTGGATGAAGAAGTTCATAACTGAACTTGGTATGGTTCCTAGCATTGGAGAAGCAGTTCCCGTTTACTGTGACAACACAGGAGCTGTTGCACAGGCTACGGAACCAAGGTCTCATCAAAAATCTAAACACGTGTTGCGGCGATTTCACTTGATCAGGGAGATCATTGAAAAGAGGAGACGTCACCTTGGAGCGTGTAGACTATCAAGACAACATTGCAGATCCATTTACTAAAGCTTTAACACAACAGCAGTTTGGTCGTCACTTAGAGAAGATGGGTATGAGATACCATGACGATTGACTTTAGTGCAAGTGGGAGATTGATAGTAGTGTGCATACAAGCCAATCATGTATGATGATAAAGCACGTACTTTGTAAACAATCTTATTTATTTATTAATAAAATATTCATTTATTAAAGGCATTTAATTATCTACATGGTGCTGTTTTTATAATATGTAAATAACCCATAGTTTTAAGCAATACTTTTAGAATCATGATGATGATCATGCTAATGAGATCTAAATTCTTAGAAAGCTCTAAAACTAAAATAGTTCCCAATCGTGGGATTACTAAAAAGGAGATTAGTAAATCCGGATGGATTGGTACATATGTTGCTTGCTCATTGGATGAGGATGATTGATCTCATGATCATTTGTGTGGAGACACTAAAGCAAGTATGTAGGTGCTTATTGGAGAATAAGTTCACTGAACGTGACTCGCTATGGAATACCTAATGGAGTTTTACTCGCCTGTCAATAGGAATTCCTAATGTGATAGTAGTACAAGTGATCCTTGGACTTGAGATCATCATAGTATCTTGTATGTAATGAATTATACTTTGACTTATTCCTTAAAGTCCTTTAGGATATATAAAAGGGTATGCTTGGGTATAATGAGTTACATATGGAGATAATGAATGATCAATAAAGAATCTACCACCTCTAGTAAAAGAGGAGATATGTCCTATGTGATTCGTTAAATGACAACCCAGGAATCATTGGCCAAGGTAAAATGAAATTAGAAAGGAGTTTCTAATTTGCATTATTTGGAGTTGTGCATTTTCTAATCGAAATACATATAATTAAATAAAATAAGACTTGACAGTAAATTCATGTCTTATATTTAATTGGGACATTGTATGGTGGAAGGATTGAATTGTATGGTAACTATTTACTCACAGGTTCTTTTATGATTAATGTTGAAATCTATATTATCTGGAAAGTCGTTGATCGCTAGGTAGGCTTATCCCTATTATAGAATAAATATTATTTATTTAAATAAATTATTAGTTTAATTTATTTATTTAAATAAGATTAGAATTGTTCTAATTGATTTATTCACAACCGGTTTAATATAGAGAACCTAAAGGGTCACACCATAAAAGGAAGAATAATTATTTAAGAAGGTAATGGCATAATCGTAATAATGCATTAAGTGAAATTAATTTAATCTATGGTGATAGAATAAATTAAATAGCTTAATATTTATTATTTAATATTTTAGAAATATTAAATATAAATTAATAAGAGGAGTCTTATTAATATTATTATAATTATAATTATTTTAATTTCTAAAGGAGTTTAGTAATTAATTTAATATTAGTACTCTCATTTATTCCTAATAAGATTAGGAGACAAATTAATTAAATGAATTTAATTAATTATTCCCATGTGGTGGGAAGCCTAAATTAATTAAAGGAGTTTAATTAATTAAAAGAAATCCCATGTCTAATAGGATTAGAAGGGTTGACCAATGTCTATATAAGAGAAGTCTTATAATAGATATTAATTTGATGCAATTCCAATTGTTGGAGAGTACTCCTTTTCTATAGAGGATAGAAAACTAAGGTTTAGCCAAACACCCTCCTTCTTGATAATTCATCTTCCTTGGTGGATCACATCTAGAGGCCAAACACTTGGGTGGCTAACGTTGATCAAAGGAAGGAATCTAACCCGAAAATTCAAGGAGATCAAGAAGAACAAGGAGTTGAACTAGTACCTGTGGAAATTTCGTTCTACAAGGGTATGATTCCATAACTTCTTATTTATCGTTTTAAATTAATAATTTGCATAAAGGATGATCCGGGTAATGGTTTTGTAGAAATTTTTTTAAACTCTGATATACCATGCTTCCGCTAATTTTTGCAATTTGATTGCATCACGATTTCGTACAAACCCAACAACATTTCCCATTCAAAACTATGAATGCATGAATTCTGTGTCTTCGCATTAAATGAATGCGTGAATGCTGCATCTTTGCATTGAATGAATGTGAATGAATGCTTTACTACTTTTTTAGTGCTTCGCACCCATATTAGTGCTTCACACAAGCTGTCATCATGTGCATAATGGTAAGGCATAATGTATGTTAATATATGTTGTGTTCTTCTCACAAGGTGGCAAAACCCGTCGGTGATAAGTAATGTCTCTAGAGATCGGATAAGTCTCTGGGACTCATGAAAATGCACCACCCAGATTCGCTCTAGTTGAAAGATCGGATTAATTTTCCCTCTAGTAGATTGCGATGATCTGGGGACCTTCATGCCAAAAAGCCAACGTGAGAGTAACCTAAGATAGGTCAGCCTCTGATTAACCAAATCCGACGGGAAGTCTCTTCATGCCTTCCTCTTTCAATTCAATGTCCAGATTTCAATATTCAACTCTTGTCATCCCGTCATAAAAATAACTAACCTCGGTTTTGCATGATAAGAATAAAAAACACATCATGCATCCTATCTCTATCTACCTCAGGAAATTGACACGCCTACGTTTTGGTGTAGGTGAAAAATTGGTCATGTCACTAGATCTAAGTCTAAGAAAGCACTAGGTCCATCCACGGATGTGACTTTGAGTGCTCAACCAGAATCCACCCCTGTGTCTAGGGAAAAGTTTGAAGGATTGTAAAATCAGATAGCTGAACTAGCTGGTTTTCTAAGAGAACAAAGCAAGGCCCTTAAAGGGAAGCAATCCCAAATTCATACAGAACCAGGGGTACCTGGTGGCAGTGGTAGTCAAGAGACTGCAAAAGCCAAAACTCAGATTCCTGGACCACAGAACCAGGACACAACCAACAAAACCCCTGAAATCACCGCCCTCAACAAAGAACAGAAGGCCGGTGACATCATGAAGAAAGTACAACAAATGGAGGAAACTCTCTGGTCTATCAAGGGGACTAGGGCATTCGACAGTGTCAATTACTCCGACCTCTGTATTTTCCCCGGAGCTCGTTATCCCGAGAAGTTCAGAACTCCCGATTTTGAGAATTATGATGGATTGGGAGACCCTTATACACATCTAAAAGTATTCATCGGAGAACTCAGATCCTATGCAGAGGACGAGAAGCTTCGAATGCAACCATTCCAGAAGAGTCTGACTGGAGAAGCCAGAGCCTGGTATACCCGTCTGGACAACTCTAAAATTCTCAGCTGGGAAGAATTGGCCCATGCCTTCCTTAATCAGTACAGCTTCCAATCTCAGCTGGCTCCAGACAAATACCAAATAACTAAGATCAAGAAAAAGAACACTGAATCATTCAGAGAGTATGCCCAGCGATGGAGATGGGTTACAGCACAAGTTGTCCCAGCCATAACCGAGTCTGAGATAGTAATGACTTTCTTCGACATTCATAAAGCGCCATATTATGAGAGGGTCCTAGCAGACATAGGAAAACCATTCTCTGAAATGATCAAACACGGTGAAATGGCAGAAATGGGGCTCAAATCCGGGAAGATAAAAGATCTGACCGCCCTCAAAGCTATCGCTGAACACATCCAGTCCAAAAATTACGGGAGTAATCCCAAGAGGGTACATAAAAAGAAAGATGAAGAAGTGTCCTTAGTGTTATAAGGACAAAATCCAAGAGGCGAGTCAAATAGTATGCCCATTCAAAGGAGGAATTATACCCCTTTTCAAAATCAAGCACAGCCTTCAAACCCTCCATTCCAAAAAATTATGGAGGTCAGGCATCGAAGAACTTTCACCCCTCTAGGGGATTCACTTGAGAACGTATTCAAACTTCTGACAGCTCAGAAGAAGATTGTCCAACTCCTTCTACCCACCAACACTGGTGGACAAAATTTTGACTCAACCAAAAAGTGTGCTTACCACTCCGGATCTCTAGGCCATGACACACAAGACTGTTGGTCTCTCAAGCACAAGATCCAAGATTTTATCGACAGCGAAGAGATTGTGGTTACAAAGCCTAAACAACCACACGTCCAAGACAATCCTCTCCCACAACATAAAGAGGAGAATGTCAATATGATCAGCTCCACAAGTGGAGAAGGATCCAAGTACCTCCGTTATATGGGAGAATCAACTCCATCTAGTTACAGCACCCCAGACAGTTGGGAAGTCTCAGAAAGAAGGTTCCTGATAGAGCAAGAAATAAATTCTATCAAGGAACAAATCTAACATTTGGCAGAACTGGTCATCTACCAGCATCAGATCACCAGGCATATGATAGAACAGGCCAATCAATCTGACGTCGATCGTCCTCCCACACCGGAGATCGATCCCAGGAGGGATCATAGCCATTCTCATGAGCATGAGCCTTGGACCAACAAAATGGTTAAAGATGAGAATGTCCAAACTAGTGGAAATTTCCTATTTCAAAGGAACTTCATCAACCTAAACCAGTCAATGGAAGAAATCTTCCAGATGCTATTCAACGAGGGAATGGTTGCAGACTTGTTACCTCCATTGAACCCTCAAGCCAGAAAAATTCAAACCTAACCAAATATGTCAGTACCATTCCCATTCACCGGACCATGATACCGAGGATTGCTGGGCCCTTCGTAACCTGATTCAAGAAATGATTGAAAGCGGGGAATTGATAAGGGGAAATTAAATTCTCGATCTTCCAGATAACGACACTCTCTGGATCCCCACTGTATGGAACCAGAACATAGTGGCTGTCATATCCTACAATAGGGAGTTGACTCTCAAACCCTTAGTACTGCCAGGGAAAGGGGTCCAAGAAATACAAAATCCTGTGAAGGTGGCCGCACCCTAGCCTTTGATCTTGCCCTTCAGACCACAGTATCCCATTATCAGTCTGAAGAGAGTTCCATGGAACTACGGGAATGAGGAAGGTTCCACTTCAAATAACATTACCGTTGTACCAAAGGACGATCATTTATGCCTGCCTCAGTGGGTGATCAAACCAGTCATCAAAGCCAAAGCAAAGGTGGATGATGAGAAAATTGAAGAGTTCCTCAAAAAGATGGGACACAATGAGATCAAGGTAGTGCAGAGCTTGAAGGATGCACCCAAGCAAATGTCCATCCTAGACTTGGTCTTATCCTCAGGGGACCATCGCAACATTCTAGTGAAAGTTCTAGAAAAAGCCCATCTGCCACATACCGTAGATGCCGAGAAATTTTGTTATGTAGTCGAACATATTTTCAACAACAAGTGATCTCCTTTACTGACGATGATATCCCTACAGAAGGAACGGGCCATCACAAGTCCCTGCATATAGCTGTGATGTCTTCCGGATATGTAATCGGAGGAGTGCTCATAGATGGAGGATCATCACTCAACATCTGTCCCTACGACACCTTGGAAAGAATGAAGATCAACCCGAACCGGATCAAAACTATTTATGTGGTTATCCGGGCTTTCGATGAATCTCGAAGTCAAGCTATGGGAGAAATAGAACTACCCTTGGAGATTGGTCCACACACTTTCTATATATCCTTTCAAGTGCTCAACATCGCCACTGGATATAACTTGTTGTTGGCCAGGCCCTGGATTCATATGGCAGGAGTAGTGCCATCCACCCTCTATCAACAACTCAAGTATATTATCAATGGCAACCTAATCACGGTCAATGTTGAACTAGAATACCCTGTCTGCAAACAGGGAGACATGCCATTGAATAGCCTGGATGCAAGGATTGAACCGGCAAGTTTTTAAGCTTTGGAGTTGAGTGATACGCAGTATCTACCTATCGGAGCACCAGCCTTGAAACCCAAGGTCTCCACCGAAGTAATGACAGTGGGGCAGGAAATAGTATCTTTGGGTTTTTAACCTGGAGAAGGGTTAGGAAAGAATCAACAAGGTATTAAGAGCCCGATACAAATGATAGTAGTGTGCATACAAGCCAATCATGTATGATGATAAAGCACATACTTTGTAAACAATCTTATTTATTTATTAATAAAATATTTATTTATTAAAGGCATTTAATTATCTACATGGTGCTATTTTTATAATATGTAAATAACCTATAGTTTTAAGCAATGCTTTTAGAATCATGATGTTGATCATGCTAATGAGATCTAAATTCTTAGAAAGCTTTAAAACTAAAATAGTTCCCAATCGTGGGATTACTAAAAAGGGGATTAGTAAATCCGGATAGATTGGTACATATGTTGCTTGCTCATTGGATGAGGATGACTGATCTCATGGTCATTTGTGTGGAGACACTAAAGCAAGTATGTAGGTGCTTATTGGAGAATAAGTTCACTGAACGTGACTCGCTATGGAATACATAATGGAGTTTTACTCGCCTGTCAATAGGAATTCCTAATGTGATAGTAGTACATGTGATCCTTGGACTTGAGATCATCATAGTATCTTGTATGTAACAAATTATACTTTGACTAATTCCTTAAGGCCTTTTAAGGCATATATAGGGTATGCTTGGGTGTAATGAGTTACATATGGAGATAATGAATGATCAATAAAGAATCTACCACCTCTAGTAAAAGAGGAGATATGTCCTATGTGATTCGTTAAATGACAACCCAGGAATCCTTGGCCAAGGTAGAATGAAATTAGAAAGAGGTTTCTAATTTGCATTATTTGGAGTTGTGCATTTTCTAATCGAAATACATATGATTAAATAAATTAAGACTTGACAGTAAATCCATGTCTTATATTTAATTGGGACATTGTATGGTGGAAGGATTGAATTGTACGGTAACTATTAACTCACAGGTTCTTTTATGATTAATGTTGAAATCTATATTATCTGGAAAGTCGTTGATCGCTAGGGAGGCTTATCCCTATTGTAGAATAAATGTTATTTATTTAAATAGATTATTAGTTTAATTTGTTTATTTAAATAAGATTAGAATTGTTCTAATTGATTTATTCACAACCGATTTAATATGGAGAACCTAAAGGGTCACACCATAAAAGGAAGAAGAATTATTTAAGAAGAAAATGACATGATAGTAATAATGCATTAAGTATAATTAATTTAATCTATGATGATAGAATAAATTAAATAGCTTAATGTTTATTATTTAATATTTTAGAAATATTAAATATAAATTAATAAGAGGAGTCTTATTAATATTATTATTATTATTATTATTTTAATTCTAAAGGAGTTTAGGAATTAATATAATATCAGTACTCTCTCTCAATCCTAATAAAGATTAGGATATAAATTAATTAAAAGTAATTAATTAATTAATTAAATAAAACCCTATTCTAATTGGATTAGGAGGGTTAACCTAATATCTATATAAGAGAGTCTTATATCAGAAATAAGAAATAGATGTGAAAATTTTCCAAGAGTTGGGAGTACACATATTCTATAGAGATAGAAACAAGGGTTAAGCCAATAACCCATCTTCTTGAGTTCTTCATCTTCCTTGGTGGATCACCGTTAGAGGCCAAACATTTGGGTGGCTGACATTATTCAAGGGAAGGAGCCACTATCAGAGGAATCAAAGGAATCAAAGGAGTAGAACTTGTACCTGAGGAAGCTTAGATCTTCAAAGGTATAATTCCATGTTCTCTCTTTTCTGTTATTGATAACAAGCACAAAGCATGATCATGGTTATGGGTTTGTATAAATTTTGAAAACCTAGTTTTTACGCTTCCGCCCTATTTATGTGATTTGATTGCATGATTGCGTTACATACAAACCCAACAACAAATCCCGAGTCAAACTGGGAGAGCAGGATTGGGATTTTCATCCAGGGAAAATTACCGGAACCCGCATAAGCATCCCAAGGCTCATGCTTCCACAATATTGCTGCCAAACCTCACTAATGTAGGGTGGGTAAAGCCAATGAGGAAGATCCCTATTGTGGTATCAGCCATGCTGTTTCCTCCAATTATACCCGTCAATGAAAGAAAAGCCCTCAAGTATGAGGCAGATAGCAAAAAGGGAAAAGAAAAGATTTTGTATGAAGGATGAGACCCATTTGCTAACATGCGAGTCATCATAAACTACGAGGGTGTAAAGGATGAGACCCCAGACAGTGAAGATGAGGATCAGATTTAAATTCCTCTCATCAAGAAGGAAAATGGGGGCAGTTCAAAGAAAAACCCTGGCCCTATTATAAAGGATGTCTCGGTCATCAATCGAGAAAAGAAAGATGACCACAAAGCCTCGATCCTCCCAGTTTATGAGGATCTAACCTTGGATAACAAGAGCAGTGTCTCTTGCCTCGGTCAAAAAGGGTAAAGGGAGTGCATTTGCTCTTTAATTATGCTTTCATTTACTGCTTACTTTTGATTGTATAGCTATAGCAGCAACTTTGTCATGCGTTGCAGAATGCTATGTATATGAAAGCATTTTTATTTTTAGGACTCAAGCGTTGGAAGTGTTTGTATCTGCTGATGAGATGCCAACCTGTCAAAGTGACTACGACTTTGATGTAAAACTGAACTTCGACTTGATAGATATTGATCAAGAGGAGGAAGATGACTATGAGGTGCCCGAGGAGATCAAAGAATGGGTCGAATACAAACCCAAACCAAACCTTGACCAAACCACCACTATCAATATAGGAACCTCAAAAAACATCAAAGAAATCAAGATAGGGTTAGACCTCACCCAAGACCAAAAAGCCGACCTGATCGAACTCCTAACACAGTTCCAGGATGTATTTGCATGGTCACATGAAGACATGATTGGCCTATCCACTGACATTGTCATTCATCGAATGCCCATCAAAGAGGGGTTCAAGCCAGTTGAACAAAAGCTTAGACGATTGAAACCTGAATGGAGTCTGAAAGTCAAAGAAGAAGTCGTTAAGCAATTCAAAGCCAGGATTATCATGGTATCAACCTACCCAGAGTGGCTTTCCAACATAGTTCCCATGCCTAAGCCCGGAGGGAAGGTACGAGTATGCTTGGATTACTGAGATTTGAACAAAGCCTGCCTCAAAGACAACTTCCCGATGCCTTTCATTCACATCCTGATCGACAATACGGTGCAGTACGACATGTATTCCTTTGTGGATTGCTTTGCTGGTTACCATCAAATTATGGTTGCTGAAGAAGACTGGGAGAAAATAGCTTTCATCACTCCTTGTAGAACCTTCTGCTATAGGCGACTATCATTCGGCCTCATCAATGTCGGAGCCACATATCTGCGAGCCATGATGGCCATGTTTCATGATATGATGCACAAAGAAATAGAAGTCTATGTGGATGACATTATCATCAAATCACGGAGGGAGGATGATCACATCGACCATCTCAGGAAGCTGTTCAACAGGTTACGCAAGTACAACCTCAAGCTAAATCCCGCCAAATGTGCTTTTGGCGTCAAATCAGGCAAATTGCTAGGATTCCTGGTGAGTAATCGAGGCATCGAACTAGATCCTGTCAAGATCAAAGCCATTACTGAAATGCCAGTACCTCGAACAGAGAAGGAGATACGTGGGTTTTTGGGAAGGATCAACTTCATAAGCCGGTTCATTTCCCAGCTCACAGCAATATGTGAACCTATATTCAAGCTACTAAGGAAGAATTCCTCCACTAAATGGAGCGAGGATTGCCAACAAGCCTTCCTTGCCATCAAGAAATAGCTGATCAAAGCACCAGTATTGGTACCTCCGAGGGATGGAGTTCCTTTATTCATGTTCTTGTCTGTCAATGCCAATGCAATGGGCTGCATGCTAGGACAAAAAGATGATAGTAGCAAAGAAAGAGCCATCTACTACATTACTAAAAGATTCAGCAGTGGTGAACAGAAATACACCCTGATCGAGAAAATATGTTATGCATTAGCATGGGCCGCAATGAGGTTACAACATTACCTCCATGGGCACACAACCTACCTCATATTCCACATGGATCCACTCAAGTACATATTCCACAAGCCAATGTTAAACTGTCGACTGTCCAAATGGTAGTTGATCCTATAATAATTCGACATTATCTACGTGACTCAGAAATTAATCAAGGGTCAAAGCATTGCAGATCAATTAGCTGAAGCACCTTCAGGAGGGTTCGAGCCCTTGGAGACCTATTTCCCAAGCAATGGAATCATAAAAATTGCAAGAGAATACAATCCAACCATGGAAAATGTATTTTGACAGAGCAGTAAAAATGGAAGGTGCCGGACCTGGGGCAGTCCTTATCTCTGATACAGGAGAACAATATCCTGTGGCTACCAAACTTTAATTTGGCAACACCAACAACATGGCCGAGTATGAAGGCTGTATAATGGGGTTAAAACTAGCCCAATCCATGGCTATTAAACACCTACTGGTCTTTGCAGACTCTGAGTTGGTCATTAGACAATCCACTGGGGCATATCACACCAAAGAACTGCATTTGCTACCCTATCATCGGCAGGTCATTAGAATATCCTTAGAATTTGAAGACGTGACTTTCAGCCATATTCCTCGAGGTAGGAATGACTTCGCTGATGCATTGGCAACATTGGCTTCATTAATCCGTATATCCTATAGGAGTGGGATTCCCTGCATCAAATTCATAGTTCAAAAAGCCCTGATATACGGGAATTACATTAGAGAAGTATCAGATAAAATACCTCCTGTCAAGCAGCCTTGGTATCAAGACATCAAGGAATATCTACGAGATGGATCTACACCTGCTGGAGCAAGCCAATCCCAGCGAAAGCGGATTCACAAGATGGCAATGAAGTTCTATCTAAGCGAAGATACCTTCTACAAAAGGAATACTGGAATAGGCTTATTAAGATGCCTTGATAAAGATCAAGCCCAGAGGCTGATGGATGAAGTTCACGGTAGAGTCTGTGGTCCACACATAAGCGGTCATCTGCTGGCCAAGAAGATATTAAGAACAAGTTATTACTGGATCTCTCTCAAAGATGACTGCGATGATCACGTCAAAAGATGTTTTTAATGCCAAATACATGGAAACGCCATCCACGCTCCTCCAAATGAGATTCACAACATGAGTTCACCATGGCCTTTCTCCATGTAGGGAATGGATGTGATTGGCCCAATGGAACCCAAAGCCAGCAATGGTCATCGATTCATCTTCACCATGATCGATTACTTCACCAAATGGGTTGAAGCAGTCTCTTTTCCCAAAGTCATGAAAGAGGTCATCATTAGTTTTATTACAAATAATGTCATTTGTCTATATGGAAAATCGGAGGTGATCATATGAGACAACGTCAAAAACCTGAACAATCAAATGATGAAAGAACTGTGCAACAAGTTCCACATCAAGCATCTCAACTCCGTCATCTATCGGCCCAAGAAGAATAGTGCTATCGAAGCGGCCAACAAGAACATCAAAAAGATTATGCAGAAAATGTCCGCCAATCATAAAGAATGGCCTGACCTGCTAGCTCTCACCCTATTAGCATACAAGACGTCAATGCTCACCTCTACTGGGGCTACCTCCTATTCATTGGTCTATGGCATGGAAGCAGTCCTCCCCATAGAGGTAGATATGGAATCCTTGCGAGTGATGATTGATGCTCAGATAGACGCGGATCATTGGTTGCAAGATCGGTATCATCAACTGTCCCTGATTGATGGAAAAAGGGCTATAGCCATTTTCCACGGACAGTTATATCAACAAAGGATTGCTCGATCCTACAACAAGAAGGTTTGAATACGATAATTCATAGAAAATGACTTGGTGCTGAAGAAAGTTTTAGCCAATCAAGACGAAGGTAACGAAAAGTTCGCCCCTAATTGGGAAGACCCTTTCATTGTCAAGGAAGTGTTGATGAGAGGAGCTGTCAGACTATAAGAAATGGACGGGAATGAATTTCTCTAACTCATCAACTCAAACACCATAAAGAGGTACTATATCTGAAGGACATGTATGCCCGCATCTGGGTCCTACGAAATCAAATTAGGTTTGGTTTTTCACTAGAAAGCCAGAACTACGAATGACCTGATCTCCCTCAACCCGGGAGTACGTAGGCAACCATTTCTGGTGCGGTCAAACCAAATAAAAATTTAAAAACTCATCAAACCAAACTCAAAACCCAAGACAAACACTTTTCAAACCCTCTCTAATAGAAGCCAGAACTACGAATGACCTGATCTCCCTCCACCCAGGAGTACGTAGGCAGCCATTTACGTAGGCAACCATTTCTGGTGCGGTCAAACCAAATAAAAATTTAAAAACTCATCAAACCAAACTCAAAACCCAAGACAAACACTTTTCAAACCCTCTCTAATAGAAGCCAGAACTACGAATGACCTGATCTCCCTCCACCCAGGAGTACGTAGGCAGCCATTTACGGTGCGGTTTGACCTTCAAGAGAAAACAAAAAACCAAAAAAAACCAGTTCCAAAACACCAAAGACATACAGAAACTTAAATTCTATCCAATTTACCTGTTCAACAGGCCCATCTGAGATACTCCCTGACATCTCAACTGTCAGTCCATCAAGGAGGAGCTCAAGATACATCAACAATAGCTAGTCATGAAAGAAGTTGTAATCACTCAGCAATGACGATACATCTACAAGCAGGGAAGTGAATCAAAAATATATTTCTCTAATATAAAACTGTTTAATATATACATAATGCCCTGTACATGACAAAAGATGGCTGATCTAGTATGTGCAGGAAAAATAAATCTAGTCTATGGACCCAAGGATAAGCGGGTCAACAATGCCACCAAGGCATCTCTCTCTGAAGATGGAGGAGTAGCTGCAAGTGCAATACCCTTAGTTTCCATACGGCTCCAAACCACCACAGTCATCTGCAATGTGGCACTGTGGTCATCCATATAAGCACTCATCTTGGTAATCAAGCCCTGAGTATAAGATCGAAAGGCAGTACTATCAGCAATGTGGAAATCACGGGAAGTTATGGCTTCATCCCTCTCTACAAAAGCTGCATCCCTAGCAATCAAAATGTCCTTAATCTCAGCAAAAGTTACATGTCTGACTGAGCGGATCTCATCCCTCTCCATAACTACTGCATCTCTGGTAGATCGGAGCTCCTCTTTCTCTATCAAGCCAGTATCATGGGAGACTCGAAGTGCGTCCCTCTAAGATAAAGCTATATCTCTGCTAGATAAGGCGGTCAACATCTGCGCTCTAGCCGAATCCCGCTCAAAGGTCATCATGAACAATGAATCTGCCAAAGTCGAATCTGTGTCTGCAGGGATAGTCGGTGGTTCCCTAACCAAGGCAGCTGTCAAACCTATGAATAGCTCATCCTCAGTAGGAAAATTAGAGTCCTTCATAGGCTCCTCCTCATCTGAATCTACAATAGGAGCTGAAGGAATAAAAGCAGCTACTGCCATATCTGCCTCCAACTATGCTAAGTACTCTGGAGAACTGTCTGGATGGCTACGGGAGAACTCAGCTCTCTCTCTATGAGTCCAACACTTATACACTCCAACTAAGTGGGCAGATGACATGGATAAAGCCGACATCCTCTGATCAGTAGGCCCCTTAAATCGGTGCAAGCTCTGGAACTGATCAAACTGGCTCATAACAGCCAGGGGATGATAACTAGTCACTCCCCTCAAACCCGTTAGGGGCAAGTAATCCATGCCAGGTGCATGAGTAATGAAGCTATATGGGGAGGCTAGCCCTGAGCATAGCAAAATCACGAACGGATGGTCAATAATGTCGACCACGTCGCTGCATTAGTACACTACGCAGGCTGAAAGGAGTAAGATGTGGCTACCTCATGGGTAAAGCAATATTCATGAGGTCTGAAAGATCCAATCGGTCGTATGTGGGACATCAGCCATATATACAGTAAGACCGAACTACCTCTAAAGAACACCTCCGGGTGGGTACTACAATGGGCGGCTGATCGCAACTTTTCAACTAATATCATTAGGATAATGGTACTACCCTGTCTATGGGCCCGAACAATAACTACCAATCCAACATCCAGGTGATCCAAGCGCAGCGGCATGTAGACATATGCCACAATGCACATCAACAGGATATCTACCCTGGCCAGATGCTACGCCTCTGCTGAAATAATGAAGTCCCTAATTTGTCAATCGTAGCTATCAAGCTCCCCAAAATGATCGAACAAAAAAATTATTTGAGATCACGCGTCCAGAAGCGAACTCGTCTACAACTACTCTCTGACGGAGACCGAACATCCGCAGGAATGGTCTCCTCATATCAGTAATAGCCGTCCGGGCGCACGGCAAGTCCAAAGCCAGATCGATAAGCCGCTCGTACTCCTCCAAAGTCGACGTCAGCTCATGTCACCCAAATTGAAAAACCTGCCTCTTGGGTATCCAGCATGATAGTCCATCCACAAACCCGTATGGAACCTAAAAATTTGCTAGGGCCAACGAATGCCCCAATATCTGGTCTACTGTCCCTTGAGCTGAGAAGGGAAGGCTCTCGTACCACGACCGCAATGATGAAGCCACCTCAGACTATGGCAAATGCTCAATACGGCTCACGGCGGATGACGTCATCTGTGTCACCGTACCACAAGACCATCCAGGGGTCAAATCTGAACTCATCTGTCTAAATGCATACATATAACATAATACATGCATGATAACAAGTATAAATATAATGCGATAGATAGGAAATAGCATGAATATCTATAATAAACTATCTACTGCGGGCATCATCCCTATTTGATAATATAAAGTGAAGTGAAGAAATACAAGGAAATGGGGCACCACCACCCAACTACTACAGTGGTCTATCAAAATGATGGCACAACAGCCAAATAGCCAAAACAGTGGCTGACCAAAAATATAGCTTCCATAGCTATCCGAGGAGGTCTAGATAATCTATGTCCAGGTGATCAACCTGCTCCATCTCCGCTGTAGATAAAAGGTTGCGGTCATCAGGCATGTTTGGGCGGTACAAGGGATGATCTGCCCCTATAAAAATGCTACTAAATTGACCTGAGGAGGGTCCTGCTCTAGAGCTAGATGGGTCAAAAGAAGATGCTCTGACGAATCGCGACCAAGATGCCTGATAAAGAAGCGAGCCCTATCCAACTCCTGGGTTAAATCTGTAATATGGTCTAAATAAGTCGGCTCCTTGAGGCAAGCTATCCAGTCCGTCATCATCATAGACCCTGGCACCATATCTGCCATGAACTGGGTAGCACGAGTCTGAGCTCCAATAGTGCGAGGACTCCACCATCTGCTAAATGCCTCATGGATGAACGGACACTCTGATAGGGTGAAGCCATCTATGCCCTCCATAGGGATCTCTATCAACGGTATGATCAGCGGTCAATGATGCCAAGTAGGAGGAACAATGGGAATGCGGATCTCACCCGTAATACTCTATATGGCACGCTCTCCCAAATAGAGCTCCCAACCTCCATCTGTCAAAATAGGGACTCTGCGGGTCGATAATATAAACTCCTGACCTGTGGGAAAGCCTCCCTCGAATCCAATGGTCAAAAACTCAGAGGTATACGGCATCCAAGAGATCAATCCAGCCTTCAAAAGCTCCAGCTATAAGTGAGCATGAGTAAATCCCTCAGCAACAGGGACCTCTGTCAAAGTTGAGTGATGCCAATGCTGTCCTCGAGGATAAGCCTCTAGACCTAAAATAGTGGCAGGCCGTAGGCAAGGAAGCCTCTCAAATGCTCAGAACTAGCCATGAAAATATCAAAAGTCCTCAGTGATCAAGACTGACAAATATAAGTGCCGAAATCAAAAAGGTACAAGAAAGATGTACTCACCAGCAGAAACGGGTAGAATCCTAACCAAGCCTCTGTCGAACCCTCCGAAAGCATGCGCATGCCCCAGAGAAAATAGGCCAAGGTGTAGGAACCTAAATCAAAGTCACTAAGGTGCTCTACATGCCGGGTAGCGCTAATTAGGGCAAAAGACACAGTAGATGAGTTGTCTGCTACAAAACAACCCCTGATGATCACCAGAAATAATCGCCTCAGAATGTGATCTCTAACCCTCTGGTCATCAGGCAGAGGTTCCAGCAAAGTCCCATTCTGGGCATCTATACTCAAGGGACCAGATCAGACAGGCCAACCCTTGAGCGCCATCGCGAAAACTCCCAGCAGGGGCCGAACGGCAGTAGCAGTGATGTCAGCCACAACAGACACTGGATCACCCTCAAACTCAATGCTGGTGATGAATCTCAAGTCCATGGGAGTCATCATCACCTCACAATCCAGTAGATGAAGGGACTGAGTCTGGTGGAACCAGCGCTCAGACAAAGCCCTCATATACCCCCAGGGGCAGCTGCGAGGAAGGATGGAAAAGAATGCCTAAAACCCTCAGCCATCAACGATATCCCTATAATCCTCGTGCAGAGTGTGATACAAGGAATACACATTGAAACAGTTCCCTCGAGGCTGCGTAAAGCTGGGAACCTGCATTAAAAAACTAACCCATGTCAAAAACATATGCCCCGAGAATGGTCAAAGAAAGAAAAGAATCCAAGAAGAGAAAAACTTTAAGTCCCCTTATTGGAATGAAGGAACCTCGATGGATGGCGACTCAAGTCGTCCAGCAGCTCCTGTGTAGGCACAACGATGCCTAGAACCTCCGCCCGTGGAGCCTGAGCTGGAGATAGAGTAGCAAAAGTAGCCTGCTCGTCATCAATGTCAATCGGTGGTTTGTCTTTAGCTGGACGAACCATCGACTCTACCAACTGGCGAGGTGGTCTAGCCGGACGCGGCTGAGGAACATCGGAAGCTCGCCTCTGTCTAATACTTAAGGATACTCTGCTAGCACTGCCGGGTCTATCACGGTCCATCACCTGTACAAATTCTCTAAATCACCTCAAAAAGGGTGTGGTAAGCCTAAAACCTGTGACTTATTATTTAAATCAGTACTCTATGCATCTCTAAGTCCTAAAACATGCATGGGTTAGTCAAAAATACCCAGTAAAGTCAAAACTGCATGTCTTTTCAAAAGAGAAATCCTAAAAATATGCATAGATCAGTCATAAATCCCTAGTATAGTCAAAACTGCATGTTTATTAAATGCTTTGGTTTTGAAAAAATTTCACCAGAGTCTCCTTTGTAAAATGGATTGTCTGCATGCACATAGGCATGACTAGGTGGCCATTCAGTAGCACACCTTTCCAAAATCAAGAACAGTTCATATTTATGAATTAAATTCAAAAATAACCTCACATGGTAGCCAAATTACCATGGTCATTTTAGTTGAAAATCCAGGCTCACTAGGCCTCGAAAAGGATGAGTAAACTGATCAAAAAGAGCAAAATTGATTGTCTCAGAATCTGAATTTTCTTACATCTACGCGTGCATTACAGTAAGATATGCATACATATGTAGTAAAAAAGATTTAACAGATCATATAGGCATATATTTTTTATACATTACGTCTAAAAGCCCCCTACGTGATTTATATACATTTAAAGGTCAAAACTTGCGAAAAAAGGATGTAAAACATTACCTGCGCTGCACTGAACGCGTAGGAACTAATGGAATCAGAAAATAGCCGTCCAAGCTCCGTAGATCTGACAAAAAAGATCAAAATTCGTTTGGAACTCAAAACTAAAACTTGAAAAATGAAAATCTCGTAGCCTAATAAATAGCCCAGGTGAAAGCGGGCCCACCTGCGGCTTTCGCACCTCCACCTGCGGCTCCCCAAGGTGGGTCCTACTCCCCCGGGCTTTGTTCGGTTCGAGTTAAAATGGATTTTCTATGTGCTGCCAAGTCAAATTTAAAGAAAAACCGCTACGCGATTGAGCGGTTTATCCTAAATTCCTGCGTTTCAGCAGCGTAATCCTGACAGAAAAGGGATCTCTATAAAAACCCTTGGTATCCATCTCAGAGCAATGTCTGGGACTCACGTTTGCAGATTACTAAAAAACTACCAAAAAACGGCATCAAACTGCCAAAAAATTAACACTGTCGAAGTATCGGGTATAGACCGAGTCCAGTTCAGCCGTTGGCTTCAACGCAACAAAGTATCGGGTACACACCGAGTCCAGTTTAGCCGTTGGCTTCAACCCAACAAAGTATCGGGTACACACCGAGTCCAGTTCAGCCGTTGTCTTCAACCCAACGAAATATCAAGTACATACCGAGTCCAGTTCAGCCGTTGGCTTTAACCCAACGAAGTATCGGGTACAGACCGAGTTCAGTTCAGCCGTTGGCTTCAACCCAACGAATTATCGGTACAGACCAAGTCCAGTTCAACCGTTAGCTTCATCCCAATGAAGTATCGGGTACAGACCGAGTTCATTTCAACCGTTGGCTTCAACCCAACGAAGTATCGGGTACATATCGAGTCCAGTTCAGCTGTTGGCTTCAACCCAACGAAGTATCGGGTACAGACCAAGTCTAGTTTAGCAGTTGGCTTCAATCCAGCGAAGTTCGGGTACAGACTGAGTCTAGTTCAGCCGTTGTCTTCAACCCAACGAAGTATCGGGTACAGACCGAGTCCAGCTTAGCCTTTAGCTTCAACCCAATGAAGTATCGGGTACAAACCGAGTCCAGATCAACCGTTAGCTTCAACCTAACAAAGTTTCGGGTACAGACCGAGTCAAGTTCAGCCGTTGGCTTCAACCCAGCGAAGTATCGGGTACAGACCGAATCCAGTTCAGCCGTTTGCTTCAACCCAGCCAAGTATCGGGTATCGACCGCTGATAGCAGCCGTTGGAGCAACCTCCGCGAAGCATCGGAAATGATCCGGTGACAGAAACCATGTAATAGTCCATCCCCCATGATGGAATCTGTTATACACATCCTCAAAAGGAGCATCAGGAAGGACTGGTGGTTCAACCCCCTGTGGTAAGTTACCGCTGTGAATTATCACTAGGATAAGCATCGGAAGCATACAAGAAGGTAACTCGGCAACCGAGATATATACCCATCAGATTTGGCAAAGCTATCATGGACAATGTCATCCCCAGCAGAGAGTGAGAAGAAATTTTGTGATAGCTTAAATCTAATATCCTACTAGCAATCGCATGATAATGCGGCAGAAAGGGTTTTCACGGACAACGTCATCCCCAGCAGAAAGTGGCGTAAACGTTTAAGGGTAACCCTAGCCTCTCAGAGGTATCAAACCTGCATAACATATCGTTCAATATTCACATTTCAAGTGTCTAGCAATCTTTATC
This sequence comes from Panax stipuleanatus, assembly GCA_020205555.1. Taxonomy (NCBI): domain Eukaryota; kingdom Viridiplantae; phylum Streptophyta; class Magnoliopsida; order Apiales; family Araliaceae; genus Panax; species Panax stipuleanatus. Next base: position 107,279,519 of record CM035115.1, read on the forward strand.
CTGCTCATTTCATTGCATTGCATGAGCATGATAAAGAGGGGCATCTGTAGACACTCGAAATTTCTTGCCCCTACTATTAATACTATAGGAAGGCAACGCAGGTCACTCCAGTCAAATCCGATCACCAACATTGGTACTCCAGTCAAATCTGATCACCAATATTGGTACTCCAGTCAAATCCGATCACCAATATCGGTACTCCAATCAAATCCTATCACCAATATCGGTACTCCAAGCAAATTCGATCACCAATATCGGTACTCCAGTTTAATCCAGCTCCGATCTCCAATCGGACCGTTAATCCAGCTCCGATCTCCAATCGAACCATCAATCCAGCTCCGATCTCCAATCGAACCATCAATCCAGCTCCGATCCCCAATCAAAAAGTCAATCCAGCTCTGATCTCTAATCAGACCATCAATCCAGGTCCGATCTCCAATCGAACCGTCAATCCAGCTCCGATCTCTAATTGGACAGTTAATCCAGCTCCGATCTCCAATCAAACCGTCAATCCAGCTCCGATCTCTAATCGAACCGTCAATCCAGCTCCGATCGCCAATCGGACTGTTAATCCAGCTCTGATCGCCAATCGGACCGTCAATCTAGCTCCAATCTCCAATCAAACCATCAATCCAGCTCTGATCTCCAATCGGATAGACAATCCAGCTTCGATCTCCAATCGGACCATAAATCCAGCTCCGATCTCAATATCGGGCCATCAAATCAACTCTGATCTCCAATCAGACTGTCAGATCAGCTCTAATCTCCATATCAGGCCATAAAATCAACCCCGGTAACCCATATCGGGACAACCACAGCCTCGAACACCAGTCTTGGGACGTCAACTCAGCCCCGATCTCAACTGGGGAGGTACAGGTCAGCCCCGGTCGCAACCCGGGAAGTCAAGTCAACTTCGGAAATAGTCCTGAAGCTTTACAACATCTCCAGAGGAAACCTGGAACAACCAATTCTACTTCAGAGACTACACTGAGAACAATCAGACTCGAATAGGATCCAAGTCTTGGAAATAACTCCCGAAAGTCAACCAAAGGCCATGCCGACACTAAAGGCAACCCCAGGAGGGGCAAAATGGTCATTTTACCAACCCTAAGCCGATTCGGTCAAATTCAAGCCTAATTAATTCTACCAAGGTCAGAACGAACCATAACGATGATCCCGAGTGCAAACAGCACAAGACAGCCAACGGACAAACTGCGGGGAATCGAAGACCTAGTTATGAACCCATCTTCTTGGACCCGAAAAATGTTTTATCTCATATCATTATGACACTCTCGGCGAGGGCTTTCCGAAAAGGTATAGCACGCCTCAAACGGAACTCCAATAAAAAGTTAGAAAGTTTTAACTTTGACCTCGCGTTTCTCGTAGTGCACGTACTTTGAGACGACCAAATCGACGTCGACAGGGGGGACAACAAAAAAAGAAGAAACAGAAGAGTATGCCATGTTTAGGAAACGAGTTGGGAATATGAGATTTGAGATACAATGTAAAACTCAGAGTAATAAGGGGAAGGAAAATATGGAATAACAGTGACCTAGGAGGCTCAGAAAGTAAACAAAAGAAAATAGAAGAACTGTGGGAAGATGTATACAAATGTATGTAGGAAAAGCAGAAAGTATTGCTATAATGAAAAGGTAGGTTAAAGAAGTAGAAATATATAAGATGAAGTTTGAGTTTTAGGAATTTGGTAATGGTGAGAATAATAAGGAAGATATGATAATATCTTATGAATGAATATATATGAATATACATCTGTGTGTAGTGTGTAAGTTTCAAACTTTGGTATAAGTGAAGGAATAATAGTAATTTCTAACTTTCTGACTGTAATAAAGGGATATGTAATATATATAGCAGCAGCTATAATATGAATTATAACTATAAATTAATAAGAATTCCCAATGTGTTCTTCAGCAAAGCTAGTGATAATATATAAAACACTAGTCAAGTGCGTGACGTACAAATCATGTTCGTTTAACCGAATTAATTGTTGTACTTGTATTTATACTTGGTTATTTGTTATTGTTGGATAAATGGCAACACACGAAAGTTTACAAGCAGAGATAGACGTGGAACAATTAGAGCCAAACTCAACCCAACAGTTGACAAATATTTTGTTAGGAGCTTTACAGGGGAGGTCCGGGAATCCACCACAAGCTGGACCCAATACTCTAAATATTACCTTAAACTTTAAGTTAACCGGACCACCTGAGTTTAAAGGAACTGATATACCAGAGAATGCAGCATTAAAGAAATGTCAAAGGAAGATAAATAACAAAAGGAAGTAGAATGCCACTTTTCCTAATAACTCTAGGAAAGGGGCCAATAACTTCAGCAACAAAGTCAACAAGGGAGGAAATAACAACACTAGTCGGAGGAATGAAGGTTGTTGTATTTGTGGAAAAAAGCACGGAGGGGTATGCATTTTTAGGGGACTTAGTGTTTTACTTGTGGAAACATTGGACATTAATCAAATAGTTGCTCACAGAAGAAGTATAGTACGAACAATAAGATCAATAAGATTAAATGTTTTAATTGTGGGGTGAAGGGACACATTGCTAAATTTTGTCCAAAACCCAGAAATTCGAACATATGGGGAAACCAAAACTTCAAATCAACAGTAGCAGGAGAGGTTGGTCAGAGTCGTCCAAAAGCATTAGGACCTTTAACATGACGATGTGGGATGCTGTTGCACAAGAAGTGGTAACAGGTATTATCCCAAATCGATATTTTAAATAATTATATGATATTTGACTGTGGTACGAATTATTCGTTCCCATCTATTGGTTTTTCTAAAAATATAAAAAGATGTCATGTGAAGACATAGATATAGAAACTTTTCACAAAGAAATAGTTTTCGTTAAAACAATATAAAAATTATTGTATAGTGATTAAAGGACATAAATTTTTGGTTAAGAGAGTTTAATGTAATTTTAGGGATAGACTGGTTGATCATAAGTTAATGATTGACTGCAATTAGAAATGATCAAAAATTATAAAATACATCGAAATCAAAATTAGTGTCCAACGAGAATTGTTCACTGAAACAACTCTAGGATATAACAATTATATAAACAGAGAAATTTTTAGAAAGGCTAGTATGGGTCTATTATCAAGGTGAAGAGATAGTTAGACTTAATAAAAGGTTTTGACTGAAAAATCTTATACCATTCCATTAAAAATCAATGTCATTACAGACACTTTAAAAGTTAAAAGAATCAAGAATGGTTAAAAGTAATAACAAAACAACGAGTTACTGATATAAGAGTTTAATAAATTTGAGATTTAGGTAAGAGTTCCAACTAACTCTACCTAAAGGTTATAGTTCGACCTTAATAAAACAGAGTCAAAGAAATAGAAGAGGTAGATAAAGAGTGTCCAAAGTATAAACCGAGATAATTTATAAAATAAATATTAAATTCAGAGTTGATAGAGATAGGGCACTAAAATACAAATAAAGAAGTTAATAAAGGGAGGCACCGAAGCCAGACTCTCCGTAAAGGACGCCGAGTTGGTCGGTGGCAAACTAATAGATACCATTGTGAAGTGCTATGGATTAAACACCATGAAAGTCATAATTTATTATTAGAATTGAAGAATGTAGAAGGCATAATATCAAAGATTTAAAAGTAGATAAGTCAAACAATTTCTAAAGTTAAAGAGGGATAAGATTAGAATTAAGATTTGAAGGGGGGATTTGAGTTCCAACAATGTTGAAGCTAAAATAAAAAGATATAGTAAAATTTTAAATTTTAGAATAACAAATGAGAATATATTATTACAAGTCTTGTGAATGAATTTTTGTAATACCCGAGAATTTCTGAATATTATTAATGGAAGCGAATATTTATTTGAATATAAATGATTATGTGTTTTGAGACGAGTTAATTCAAATGATTTCAAATTGAATTTATAATAATTGAAAAAAATGTGGAGTTTATAATAAGCTCGAAGAATGCCTTGTGTGGCACAGTGGTGAGAATAATGGTGATTTAATTTAATTGAAGAATGGATTAATGAATGGATGATTAATTAATAACATATTATTGATTAATGGTTATTATGAGTAATAGCATATTAATGAGTAAATAGTTAATTAATATTTTTGGGATTTATGTTTGCTCAATTAATTGCTTATTATAAAGTTGTGTAATCACATATTGTATTATAACTACAACTATATAATATAAAGTATAATGTGACATTTTGATATAACTAGGTAATATAAGAACTATATGGTAAAAGGTAATAAGTCCCATGAATTACATAAATAAACTCAAGTGAATACATGTTATGTGTACATTGTGCAATATGGAACCAAACTATATTATAAAGTGTAGTGTGACACTTTAGTGATACTATGCAATATGAAAACTATATTGTAAGAGTAAAGAATTGTATGAGTTACATAAATGATGCTTATATGACCATGTGGTAGGTATAGTACATTAATGTATACTATATGGAATATTAAATTAAAGTATGTGGATAATTAATATGTATTTCAATAAGTAATATAATTGAAATAATAAGGTTATGACAATGTGATATTACTCAATTAAACCATACTTTGACATTATTAAAATGTACATGAATTATATATCAATGTGTATACATATACCCCCAACTTGCTATTTTGTAATATCATTATATCAATTAAAGTCCAAGTATGCACCCAATTGATTTTGAAAACCTAAGTATACATATATGTTTAATTAACTTAAGTGTATATTATATGTATATGGATATAACCTATAGTATGTGGTATTAGTTCATTCCCAATTGGCAAATGATGAGTTCTTATTTCTTTGTCCCACAATGAGAGTTCCTCTCTTCCTCTTTCACGTGAATGGCAAAAAGGCTAAGGCTTATTCCTTCTTATTCTCCCAAGCTTAACCACTAGCTCATCATTATATGGGGAGTGGCCTCAATAGTAAAGCTTAACAACTATTTCACCAACCAAGAATTTCCCAATGAATTCTCTCTTCTACCATTAATTTAATTCATGATGTAAAGCATTAGTATGGACAATCATTTCTCTATAAATGGCAAGCTCCCCTTCTCATTTCATTTTGCTAAATTAATTGCTAAGTGTTATAGAGAGAGTGAGAATATTGCATAGAGAGAATTCTGAGATTAGGGAGCAAGGCTTAGCAAATTCAAGGCTTCAAGAGGTATAATGTTTATACATAACTTGAAGTTAACATTTCCAATTCATAGAAATTTGCATGATGTAGTTGAAATTGGTTGTGTATGATGATGTTATTAAGTTAGTAGAGTTTGAATATATGTTATAAGAGTAATGTAATAGTGTTTAAGCTTGTTTTATGATCAAATTGAGTGATGGGCTGAAGCTCTGCACCAGCAGAGAGATTTCTGGACTGGAACCGGAGTGGCGCGGCCGCGCCACTCCCAAGTAGAAATAGGGCTCGGCCGCGCCCTTCTGCAGAACAGAGTGACAATTTTTATGTCCTCTGAAATGATGAAGCATGCTACTTGAACTTAAAAATGCCTACTTCTGTCCATAACATACTGACAGAGGTGACCTTTCATAATACCACTTATCAAAGTTTGAGTTTCCAAAGGGAACTTGAGTTTTCAAAGTGCAAACTTGATGAGCCAAGTAGGCTTTAGATTCTGAACTTACAGACCCACTATTATGATCTGATTTCTCATGTACATGAACATGAAACATAGTATGTTTACCTTGCATGCTTAGACGATGTTGATAACATGCTAATGGGAACTTAGAGTTTCACATACGAGCTTAATAAACTATATACACTTGAGTCATGAACTTGTAAGCATGCCTATGTGATCTATTTATGCATATGAAAGCATGACATATGATATGTGAAGCTACATTGTATGTTGAATGGTTTAATATGAGATTTTTAAGAGAAACCTAAATAGTTTAAAAACTAGTTTAGTTGATAGACACCTTGCATGTATTCTAAAAATTTTAACTATCTTGATAGGGTCTCATATGCCTCTAGACATGGTCAAAATGTATGCCTAACTAGCCTTATGCATGGTAAACTAGTCGAACGTGAAATAAAACAAATGTTAAAGAATGTGGAACCTCATAACTTGAAATTCATGACTAAACTAACATGAGCATGTATAATTGAGATATAGAGACCTCATAACATATGTATAACGATTAAACGTGAGAAACTTTGTTACTTGATCACTTAAATGCCTTGATTGAACGAGAATGGATATCAAACTATATTAAAGATAATATAGGGTCGAACCTAGTTATAAGCATCCTGGCATGTGTGTTTTACGTAAATCGTTGTCTAAATACATGGCCGGGTTAAGCCTGATTTCTGTAGAGGCAGCCCTGTCTTGGTCTGAACTAGGAGCAGCGCGGCCGCGCCACTCCTTACTTCAAATCAAGCGCGATCGCGCCGACTTGCAGTGTTTTCTGACCATTCTGTTTATGATCTGAGATTTGATGCATGCATATATTGTTATTCTAATCTGTAATACATGTCCAATGTAGTGTTCAAAATGTCAATGAATATGCTAACATAGAATCATGGATTTGATAAAGTGTTTATAAAATTCAAATGATAAGTCAAGCAAGAGTTGCGAACTATATTATTTGGATTCATAGTGTCTTATAAAACTAATTTTGTGCTATGTGCGTATTAGTACATAATGCTGTAAGCATAGTACTATACGACTAAGTAAGAATTGCATGTGTATATTTAACTCACATATCAAGTTTGTGTAATCGAATATGCTTCTAATGAATATCCTATGCATGTAATATATTATAATAGGATTCATAAGTGTCGATTAACTTTACGTGGATAGACTACGCTTAAGGCAAGCTCCCTAACTTACACTCTTTTATTGAGCAAGTATCCTAAACCCTTGCATTATCTTATTCAACGGATATTGTAAGCAAGTACTTAAACTCTATTCTTATTAAGCATGCATCGAGCTTATTGTTATACAAGTAAGTTATTTGAATTATGATTTGTGTCTTATGACTTATTGCTTCATAGTTGAGATAAAGTCGATTATATTCTTCGAACTTTAATATCAAGTATTGAACTTATAAAGAGTAGTCTATGCCATTTGATTCGGCTAGACTTATATCATGACTAGAAAGCGATCCAAACTAATTGATTGGTGCAGAGTCTTATATTGACTAAGATGAACAACCTTCTTTGAAGGGAAAATATATTTCTTGGGAGACTGACCACTACTACAAAACAGTAAATAGATGACACTTAATAGACAACGCTTTTATAAAAAACGTTGTGGTTTACTTTTCCATAACATTTTTTTGAAAAAATGTTGTGGTTTGATATAAAAAAGTGTTATCTATTTAAAAGGGCCAATTTTTTGTTTTAAAATTATAACGTTTGCTTTAAAAATTATTGCCTATTAAAAAAATACGGAGGGGATTTTAGTAACCTATCGTTTCTCAGGCTTCTTCAATAGCGTATAGATTTCTCAGTCTATCGATCTCGCTCTCAATTTTCTCGGTCGGTGGTCTCCAGTCTATCCATCTCGCTCTCTGGTTTCTCTGGTTTCTCTGGCTTCTCAATCTATTGATCTCGCTCACTAGTTCTCGGTCGGTAGGAAGTTTCTCTGTAGGTGGGTTCGAGGTCGATCTGAGTAGCTCTAGTTTCTCGGTCGGAGGTTTCTCTGTCAGTGGTTTCACGGTCGATCGGAGGTTTCTCGGTCGGTTGGTGGTCGGGTGTTTCTTAGTCGATCTGAGTAGCTCTAGTTCTTTAATTTGTTTCCTCAAAGGTAAGTTCTAAGTTGGGTGTGTTAATTTGTACTTCAAGTTATGATTTCAATCTTAAAATTTGTCCTCTTTTCAGTTTTATATTTGAAAAATGTTTGAAGTGATGAAACATATTCATCATTCCATGGTAAAAATTTAAACTTGAATATTTATATGTAGTGTTTTATGTTGGAATTTTCTAGGGTTCTCCCATGCCCTTTATTGTTGAAATGGACTTGGCTTATTAAAATGATGAGATGTTTAGACTTAATAAAATGATGAGATGTTTAGACTTAATAATTTTATCTAGCTATGAATGAACTGAAGTACTGATTCTGTGATCAAACAAAGGTGCTCACAAGCCTCATTCTGAAAGGCTGAAAAGTAAACGCACATGTCCCCCAGTTTTATTAAGTTTTTATACGAGAATTGTCACTCCATTGTGGCCTTCCTTAAGAGTTAGGTATCCATTTCCCTTACATACTTGGCTTCCTTCATCCTATGGTATTGTGAGGAGTATCTATTGACTTGAACAACCCTGCATCTTTAGTCTTTACCATATTCCACGCATGCTGCACTTCCTGCTATCACTTGTGGCTAAATAGAACTATTTGTACGCAAGAAATTTATACAAGTGTTAACACCCCCTCTCCCCGAGTGCCATTATGCTGAGGTTTCATATCCTGGATACATGATTATTTTTTAAAGATTGTGTGCCTTTTCTGCATCATGTGTTATTGTTATCTGGTTAACTGCAATTGAGATGGCTTTGGTATTCTATTCTTATTAGGACAAATCAAATAAAATAGTATTTTGCATTTTACAGCCTGTTATCAAACATGTGCTCAAATTGTCAAGTAGACTACTGTAGCTAGCTAGAACATATGCATGCAGAAGCTCCTTTGTGATTGTTAACTTGGTTGGACTAAGCAAGCCCCTTCCACCAATAAAGAAGAAGTCATATTTTAGTTAATTTTTCTCCTATTTTTTTCAGACGGCAGAATTACAATGCCTTTGGGTTATTCTGTATGTGATACGATTTGGCAGCAGGCGCTAAAGATTATTACTAAGAAAAGGGTAGATCACAATATTGAAAATTAGAAAGAAAAAAAGAAATTACAACTCTCCCCCAATATTAAGTGTCAAATAAATCCAAACCAAGAATTTATACAAACTAAAAGAATCTACTTTGATATAAAGGAAACAGAAGAAAAAAAACCTATTTTGTATCGACTGTTATTATATGTTTTTCATAGTCTTTGATGTATATTGTCTTATATTTAGTGTTGGACTCTACATGACATGTTTTATTTTTTTAAGATGGACAAGTCATGGATGTGTGCTGATAGAAGGTCACGAGATTATTAAGTAGGCGTTGATGAATTCTTAAGGTTTGCGGTAGACAACGCGAGAAATGTGAATCTTATTCATTGCCCTTGCGTAAAATGTGGAAACATTTTACAATTCGGTGTTGGAATTATAAGGGATCACTTGTATTTTAATGGTGTTGATACTAGTTATCAAACTTGGGTATGGCATGGAGAACCTAATATGTCAGATGTAGATGCAAATGAACATTTTGTAGGCACTACTGAACAAAGCTATGTCTATGAAAACAGTAGATATGGAAGATAATGCTTTTGGGGATTTCTCAAATGATCCGGGTGAGTTTCTTAATGCGATTGGGGATGGAGATGAGCCCTTGTACCCTGGTTGTAAATTTAGTAAGTTAGCTGCACTTGTTAGACTCTACAATTTGAAAGCGAAGCATGGGTTGAGTGATGTTGGTTTCACAGATCACTTGATTTTTCTGACTGAACTTCTTCTAGAAGGTAACAAATTACCTTGCTCCTTGAACGAGGCAAAGAAGACTTTACATGCCTTAGGAATGGATTATGAGAAAATGCATGCTTGCCCTAATCACTGCATCTTGTACAGAAAGGAATTTGACCAGGTGACTATGTGACGCCCCCAAATCCACGTTCCTTCGAAACCTCGGATTCGGTGAAGTCACGATACTACTATCGTCAAACTATTACATCTTTTAATCATTAGTAAAAAAATACAACTTTGTTTATTATAATTTCGAATATAAATTCTATTCATATCCAAGATCTCGTCTTTACATCATATTCGATGCTACTAAAATGCGAAATAATTTAAACTTTTCAATATCCTTTGAATAAAAATCTTTTTATTGATTCCATAACTTTGATACCGATTACAAATCTTGAATCAACTATATAATATGATTCCTTTTTATCTGAGTTATCGTATAAACATTTACAACTCAACTCGATATCCTCTATGTATTAATTAATACATTCTTACAATACAACAAGCATTAAACAGTGTAAGCAACTATCGAGTACATCATCTAGAATCTAGACATGGTCCAGACAATAATCTAAGTAATAGTCTTCAATGCGATACTATCTATCTTTATCAATCAAGAAGCACGAAATATTTACCGTGAATCCTTAACCTGCAAAAGTGGTTATTTGCAAGAGTGAGCTCGACAGCTCAGCAATTCTGACAGTTTTCATGCATCACATAGCATACAACATCATACTCAATTCATGCATTTATAAACAATTTATATTTACTACGCATGTTACTTTTCACATAACAAATATATCATCAAAGATCAATTTTCAATCTCATTTATATCTTATATACAGTTCATATATAAGTTCACATTATCACAGCATAATATAATTCAACTAACAGCTATTGAATTCATATATCAAATAGGAACTGAAAGACTTGCCTGATTCGTAGTTTAGTAACTACGACTTAACTGCTTAAGAATCTCTGCACTTTGTGTAATCCTACACAGTTATATTAACCATAGAGATCACACTCATCAGTTATATGTATCCACACATTCTCAATGTAATAATAAAGGTTACATTGTTGTCTAACTTGTTTCTTAGAACCTTCATCTCACTTCCTTATTGTATTCCTAGAATAACTATGTAAGTATACGTATACTTTAACCATACGTACCTACTAACATTCTTCATATACACATGTCCGTCTACCACTAATCTATTTACATATAGCTAGTGTAGTCCATCTTTTGAGTTAATCATTCTCATATATCATTACTAACACATAAGGCCATAACAAAGCAAATATACGCTATTAACCGTCGAAGTCGGATTCAAGTATTAACATATGGTCCTACATAGCATGTATACACATTAAAGGATACTTTCATGCTCGTTTAACCTTTTCACGTCCAATTTACATGATATAGGTTCTAAATTAATACCCGTAAAAACTTAAGTCCATAAACATCAAAATCTAAATCTTAGGGTAACATGTTAACGTTCACGTTCAAGACTCGTGTTTTCATTAGTGAAGCTCACTAACAAGTCCAACATGTTCATGCTTCATTATGAAATCCATATCCGTAAGTTAATATGTCCGTCATGCATTTTAAGACCATATAAACATGCCCAAAAAAATTAGAATACGTATAGGATCTTTACATGTCAAAGTTCACATTTAAAACTTATACTTTTGTTAAAAATGTTCACTAGTGAGGTTCATCATGCTCGTACTATACTATGAAACATATGTACGCAAGTCAACATGCATTTCACGTGTTTCTAGGTCATACAAACATGTCTCAAAAGTCAGAATGTTTAAAACGGATATAATAAGTTAATGTAAATTTTGAAACTCTAAGTTTATTGTGAAATCTATAACTTCACTATTCAAGCAAGCGATTCTAATATAGCATGCTCATGTTAGTTCAAAGTACTCTTATATACACATTACACATGCTTGCACGCTAGTTATAGCAATTGTCCAACAGTTAGCAGATTTGCAACAAAACAGAAAACAAAAATCTGGTTCCAGGACCCTGCGCAGCTGCGCAGGCACCAGGTACAAACCCGGCGCAGCTGCGCCGGTGTCCGGCCAGTCCAGGAATTTTTCTGCTTCGGCAGAAACCAGTCCAAACTTAGAATTTTCTTACTTATCATGCTCAATATCAATAACAATGTATTTCTAACATGTATAACAGCTTATATAACAACTAACCATCATTCTCCAATTCAATTACCATCTAATTTAACATAATCAATAACTTAAGAAATTCAAGAACTCTCCAATTATCAAACTATGGACACTGTAAAAGTTTTACCTTTGTGAATTGAAATTCTAAGCTTATTGACATCTCCAATTCTTAGTCTCCTTCTCCAATTAGTACACTTACTCTATATCTTACACTTGACAGAAAACTCAGCAACATCAAATGAGAAGGAGGGAGCTTCATTTATAGAAAACTCACTACACAGACAATAGCTTTGCCTCTTATTACAAACTAATGGAATGAAGGAGAGTCCATTGTGCAAGAAAGAGTTGGTGGTATCCATCACGATACCCATTCCCCATCTCATCATTAGCTACAATTGCTGAGTTTGAGGGAGATAGGTATAGCTCCTAGCCATTCACGTGAGGAGAAATGAGGAGGGACTCACAATTAGGGACAAGAAGTAATCTCAGCATTTGCAACTAGCAAGTGTACTACACTAATGTCATACACTTATACACCTTATATATACACTTAGGGTACACAAATTTCATTTTATAAACACATAGGCTATAAAATATATATACACCTTCATTTCATATAACTTAGGTTATAAATGAATTATAATTGTAATCTTTATTTACAATGTATCATATACCACCCATATATATCTTATCCTTCCGGATATAATTCTATCGCGTATTATCACCTTTACTATCCCAACTCTATTGTTCCAATTATTGAAATCCTTATCGATTAACAATTGTTAACTTGTTATAACATTCACATGGTACTAAATAAGATTCACCCACACGCATGTAATCACATAAACATTATTATGTAACCTACAATTAACCTTACTATATAGTCTATATATAATATATAGCTATATTAATGCGTCACATTGCATTATACTTAATAAAGATAACTACACTTCACACTTCATACAATATATAGTTAGTTACTATACGCTATACATTTATTCGCATGCTTGCACATAGAAGTAAGTAATTTACTTATCTCATCAATTAATTAATAATAATATTTATTAATCCATTTCTCATTAATCAATGGAATTAAAATTTCCATAACAATTAATTAACATTTATATAGTTAATTTTCACAATAAATATAAATCTTATTATATTTATAACAAATATACTTATTATCATGCTATCACTTGCAATAATAATAATTCAACATATTATTATAATAACAATTAATATAGATTAATTGTTTAAATAATTCTTCCATCATTCATTACCGAATCTATTATCGTGCCACACAAGGCATATTTCACAAGCTTACATTAAGCTTATTCTTATTCTCATCACTTACTACTTATAACATGTTCAATATAATTAGAACTATTAAATCACAAGGTTCACATATATAAATATATCGTGAATGAAAATATTCAAATATTCTATATAACCTTTACGGTAATATAATAACTCTAGCTATTAAAATGCTAAACTACTTCAATTAATTATACTTATAATAAGTATAATTTTTACGCTTATAATAATTAATATATACTCTATTAATTATTCCAATAATAATATTCACGATCAAATAATAACTTAAGTTATTTAATATATTAAAAATAACTTAGTTTCCTTTCATTAATTAAACTCCCTTGAAAAATACATTAGAAATTATGTATTTTGCCATAACATAAATATTATGTTTTCTCCGAATAAAGACATTCATTATTAAAAAATAATTTACTTATTGTCTCAAGACAATATTCTTAATATAATTTCAAATAACTATATGTACGACACATGTACATATATTATATATAGTAAATAGATAATAAGTTTATTCTCTATTATAAGAAATTATTTCTATCAATTTATTTACATATAGCAAATATGTAATATATCTATCATATTAATCAATCACACCTTATACAAAATATATAAGGTAATGTTAATATTCAAAAATAACATTTCCTCCTTTTATTAAAATAATTCAATATTAAAAATTATTTTAATATCCTTTATTAAAATATATAATAACCATTTCTCTTTCTTTTCTATAAATTGTTCCCAAAACAATTTCTTCAAATATTCATTTAAAGATATAATGATTTCCATCTCCCTTTTAATAACGTATATATATATATATATATATATATATATATATATATATTTAACGTTATTCGCACATTAGACTTTCTCACATATTACTATTCTAAGTAATATAAAAATATCAACTATAATTACATATTCAACGCACATATTAATTCACTCATTTACTTAAGTAAATTAAACACTGTACTATATCATCATAGTTAATTAAGGTTCAATACTCTCATTATATTATTTCATAATATAACTCCCAACTTAAATTAACTAATATTTATTCTTATTAGTTAATTCCTTAACTAACTCATGCTTCACTATCCAAACCTATTCACGGATAGCTTAAGTGCTATTAATAACCTATATTATAAACATACTAGTTATTAATACACATACACAAGAATATGGTGATTATACATTAAGGATATTTAATGTCACCAACTTACTATGATAAAATAATTCTATAAATTATTTAATATCGATAGGAATTTATCCACTTCCTTTATCTCAACTGAATCGTCTCTACGCTAAGTAACAAATATACATTAATAGTATATTTATAAATCACAAAACACACATTACATAGTCCATATTATCCTATGTAATTTAATACCACATACCTCATATCTCATATATATACTCTTATTCGAACCCATCTCACGGTTTAAGAATTTTATTTATTAAATCCTTACTTAATAATATCTAAAAATTCGGGTTCTTACAGACTAATTGCCCAAAATGTCGTCTCTCAAGGTGGAAGATAGATAAGAATGAGCATGTAAGAGAAGGGGTGCCTGCGAAGGTGTTGTGGTACTTTCCTCCTATCCCGAGGTTTAAACGTATGTTTAAATCTAGCAGGACATCTGAGAGTTTGACTTGGCATGCTAATAATAAAATGAGTGACGGTACTACTGCATAGAAGGCTTTATGCAACGCCCCTGTTTCGTTGCATAAACCCTACTTTACCGTTGCATTAGCCTTTATGCAAATATCACCTAAGCGCCGCATCTGCCTCCGTAACATATTCTCATATGCAACAGTTTTTTGAGCTTATGCAACGGTTGGCAAATCCATAGGTATTATAAGCAACGGTTTTTTGGTGAAGCAAATGCCACGATTTTTTTCCACAATATGCAACGCTTTTGAAAACAAAACACCACGGTTTTATCTCCAAATATGCAACGCTTTCTTAAACTAAATACCACGGATTTTTAACAAAATATGCAACACTTTTATAAACTAAATACCACGGTGTTTTGCCAAAATATGCAACGCTTACGTAAATTAAATACCACGATTATAAAAGACAAATGCAACGGTTGGAATAATTAATGCCGCAGCCACAATATTATATGCAACGCCTATGATAGTTCACAAGTTTTGCTAATGCCACGGTATTTGTTGTCATATGCAACGCTTTGTAACAACTAATGCCACGATTTTTATTTTCATATGCAACGCTTAAGTATAGAAAATGCCACGGTTTGCATATCATTATGCAACAATTTAAATAGATTTTATGTCCCTTTAATCATTTTATGCAACGCTTTTGGAAATAAAATGCTATGCTTTTCAAACGTATTCTATAAATAATAAAAGTTCTTAAGAAAAATAGTATATACAACGATTTCATATATAAAATAACTATTTAATAGCTAATAATACTACGAAATCCCAATATATTCGTCTACATAAGCTTAATCCCAAAACTAATCAGATTTTTTAACACCTCTTCCATATAGTCGAACACGACCTTTTACTGACACTCCCAAATCTCCAACAATCTCATTTAACAATTGGCTTTTATCACCATTACATTCTTCAGCTTGAATCTTTTCGATGTGAGCCTAAAATAATAGAGTAGTTTGACTAAAGTGATTAAAACTTCTCACAAGACAAATAAAACTTCTAAGTATTTATAAAACGCATAAACGTTGAACCACATACAATTTTTTTGCTAACTTCATCTGGCTGCTTATATAATTTCCCAACGTTTCTCTTTCTCGTTGCCACAAACATTTCAGCAATGAAAAGTGGTTCATCATTTACTTATTTCTTGTGCTATGTATAAGTATGGGATTATAATATGCAACTGATTCTATAAGTAAACAATCTTGTAAGTATGAGATTATAATATAGGATTAAAATACTTACAATTTGATTATATAGTCGTGCAAAACTTTCCGGCCAACTGTGTTAGGATTCTTTTGTACTTTGCGGTTTCCCCTATTCACTTCAGCCATTTTCTGTATAGATGCAAGTTACAACAATATGGTTGGGTTACGATAAACATTAAACATTAAGTATAAGATTGCACCTAAATGTAAGTATTTAACCTTCACGTTGCCGTCACTCCAATATGCAACGCCCCTGTTTCGTTGCATAAACCCTACTTTACTGTTGCATTAGCCTTTATGCAACGATCACCTAAGCGCCGCATCTGCCTCCGTAACATATTCTCATATGCAACGATTTTTTGAGCTTATGTAACAGTTGGCAAATCCATATCAATTTAGGTACTATATGCAACGGTTTTTTGGTGAAGCAAATGCCACGATTTTTTTTTCACAATATGTAACGCTTTTGAAAACAAAATACCACGGTTTTATCTCCAAATATGCAACGCTTTCTTAAACTAAATACCACATATTTTTAACAAAATATGCAACGCTTTTATAAACTAAATACCACGTTATTTTGCCAAAATATGCAACGCTTACGTAAACTAAATACCACGATTATAAAAGACAAATGCAACGGTTGGAATATTTAATGCCACAGCCACAATATTATATGCAACGCTTATGATAGTTCACGAATTTTGCTAATGCCACGGTATTTGTTGTCATATGTAATGCTTTGTAACAACTAATGCCACGATTTTTATTTTCATATGCAACGCTTAAGTATAGAAAATGCCACGCTTTGCATATCATTATGCAACAATTTAAATAGATTTTATGTCCCTTAAATCATTTTATGCAACGCTTTTGGAAATAAAATGCTATGTGTTTCAAAAGTATTTTATAAATAATAAAAGTTCTTAAGGAACATAGTATATACAACGATTTCATATATAAAATAACTATTCAATAGCTAATAATACTACGAAATCCCAATATATTCGTTTACATAAGCTTAATCCCAAAACTAATTAGATTTTTTAACACCTCTTCCATATAGCCGAACACGACCTTTTACTGACACTCCCAAATCTCCAACAATCTCATTTAACAATTGGCTTTTATCACCATTACATTCTTCAGCTTGAATCTTTTCGATGCGAGCCTGAAACAATAGAGTAGTTTGACTAAAGTGATTAAAACTTCTCACAAGACAAATAAAACTTCTAAGTATTTATAAAACGCATAAACGTTGAACCACATACAATTTTTTTGCTAACTTCATCTGGCTGCTTGTATAATTTCCCAACGTTTCTCTTTCTCGTTGCCACAAACATTTCAGCAATGAAAAGTGGTTCATCATTTCCTTTTTCCTTGTGCTATATATAAGTATGGGATTATAATATGCAACTGATTCTATAAGTAAACAATCTTGTAAGTATGAGATTATAATATAGGATTAAAATACTTACAATTTGATTATATAGTCGTGCAAAACTTTTTCGGCCAACTGTGTGAGGATTCTTTTGTACTTTGCTGTTTCTCCTATTCACTTCAGCCATTTTCTGTATAGATGCAAGTTACAACAATATGGGTGGGTTACGATAAACGTTAAACATTAAGTATAAGATTGCACCTAAATGTAAGTATTTAACCTTCACATTGTCGTCACTCCAATATGCTAAGAGATCAGTCTTTGATCAGTCTGTATTTAACCTTTACTACTACCACTGAACCCTATAAATCTGATTAGATAGATTATGTTCGAAATTGTATCCATATATATGTTGTCCTTATTAGAAGAGAGGACAGAGTCTTATTTCTTGATAATCTTCCCAAACCACATCAGGTTCAATGCACCAAGTGCTGATGGCACCACGAATATCAAAAGATAACCAACTATGTGCATCTACATGACCTGCCACTCATTTATAGGAGGTTTCCAGACCATTATACCCACACTCACACCCACACATATATATGCCATTCAGTAATTTAGAACCCTTTTTATCAGTTGAAATTTTTTCACACTACAATAGGAGAGATATTTTTCAACAAATAGTTAGGAGGAGACGCACCTGATCATAGTGCAAGTACACATGGTAAAACATGTAAACAAACAGTAGTATTCTTGCAACCTGCATTTCCAATATTTAATTCAGCAAGCATGTCTAATTGATAAGTACTTAACATTCAAATGATGGTGAAAAAAGGAATATACATTTTGTGAGAACATTAATAGACGATGTCCCATCTGGTGAGGCACTTTAAAAGGCTAAAAGTTATAATTTGACATTCACAAATGGTAAACATATCTCACATAAAGACTGAATGCAACTAGATTTATTAGTTGTAGTCATAAAATTGGTTGGATTTGTTGTTAATTTGCTGCCAAATTTAGGTGGACGATTGTTGAACTATCCTAGGGAAATGACTCAATGCTGTAAATTTCATAAGGGTGAATGTATGATATTATTTTGTTGCTGAGTAGGTTATCTGGGAACATATCATTGAGCTGAAGATTGGTTGCCATTTGTTTGAGCTAGAATTTCAACATTGTTAAATTTTGTTTAGTGGTAGTGTTAACTGTAATAAATCAGAAACTTGCTTCATATGTCAATTGATATGGAAATGTTTACTTTAATTTCTGTTAATCAGTATGACTAATGGCTAATGATGAAATCTAAAAACAAGTTGTAATGCACTGATTGCGTCTGTAGCTGTAATCAAGTATGAATGAAAATTGACCACATTATAGTGGCATCTCTGGTATATTTGAGGTGACCATCAGCTGCCATTATATTTGAGGCCACTATCTGTTGGAGCTCAAGTACTTTAGAGCTATTATTGTGTTTTTGTCCATTAGTGTGAGATTTGTCCCTTGTAATACAGCGTTATTGAGTAATTGCAACGGTTGGTGTAGATGTTGAAATTTCTAGAATTATAGAATATGTTGATAATGAAAATATGTTTAATCAAGAGGTGTTTACGTGTTTGGATTTATTTACATGTTCCTGTGGTGTTAGTTTAGATGCTTCTCTTCTCTTTTGTTCATTCATTTGGGACAAGTGGAAGTGGGTTGGGTTATAACTTGTTGTAAAGTGATTGTTTATTATTCATGATATCGACCTTCATATGTTTCAAGGAGTTAATCTAATAGTATTAACTTGCCCAAGATTGTTCAAATGTTTCTCTGGAGAATTAGAGTTTAATATTTAAAATCCCCACTAAATTAGGAACACTGACTATGTTATATGATTAAACTAATTATAAACACGAGTTAAAACCCACATAATATTATTGTTGTGACGGACATATTTAATTTTTATGTCAGAATATCAGCTTATTGTCAGACTCATTTAATGGGGGAGGGTTGCATCCTAAGAAATTTTCAAGCTGTATCTCTCTTTCCAACCATTCTGATTATGTAATGAAGAATATATTTTAGGTTCCTTGATAGTTAAATATTGTATTTCTCGTGACTGGTTGCTCCATCCTTTCTGACTAGTTTGTCTGATCTTGAATGTTAAGTTGAATGAAGTCAAACTGCGTAGACAATTAATTACCTAATCGAGAGTGACAAATTTGTTTAAATAAATTAAGAATTGAACACACACCGATTTTTATTAGACTGACTGGGTAAATATTAGACTGGTTAGTTACTAAAATTGTTTATTGCAGGAAGTGGGGAATTGAGAAGCTAGTGTACAAGGATTCAAAGACAGGAATCAGGAGGGATCGTAAATATGTGGTGAAACCACGCAATGTATTTGGAACCGAAGTTCACATGTCCCAGAACATGGTAGGTAAGACGACTCATAAGACAGAGGGACGTATAATGTATTACCATTATCACGGAACCATATCCGAGAGACGTAAGCCATGCCATATCCTTGTGTAGCCACAGAAAGGAAAAAAACCAGTGGTAGATATCCATTTCTAAAATTTTATTCAAAACGAGTGTCTGAATCACCATTCATTGAAGAAAATAACATAAGCTAAAGTTGATTAACATCATTGGCAATATACTTACATACTCTATTCCACCCAAAGCAGGATATAGCCAGCATATCATCCCAAGTATGACCATGTATGAGTAGATGTGAAAGTGAAAATAGTCCAAGTAACAAGCCAATAAGAGGGGGTGTAACGAATACACTATCATAAGAGAGGCCCAAGTTTCTTGTGCACCAAATACTTCCCGTAAGGTACAGATTAAGAGCCCCTCACACAACATCAGAATCCATCAACACGTTACAAGAATTTTCTTTCAAACATGATTCAAAAATAAAGCTGTGAAGAAGAATTTTGACTCTAAGATCTATGTCTCAAGGAAACAAGATGATACTCTGATTTGGTACACTTGTCAAAAATAAAGAATAAACTCGACCACTGCTGCTGCAACTGCTACTGTCAAAGACAGCAGCCCTGTCCCTTACTAACTCTTCCTTTTTGTTATTTTGTAATTTTTAAAACATAAGCTTAGTTATGCCCAATTTTAAGCATATTATACACAACATATGAAAGTATTTTAGAACATAAAACACCTCCATTTCAGTCTCAATAGGCTGCCCAAAACAGCACTCAAAACTACCTTGACATACCACTTTTTAATTTTTCACTTTGGCTTAAGATTGAATTTCGTTTTAATCTAATAAACTTAAACTCTTTAGTTATCAACCTAGGTAAGATATCTATCCATCCCAAGCTTTAGCTTCCTCCTATAATCAATTTTTAGCTAAAACAGTCCACTTGGGACTTTTGTCAAGCACTTGGAGTGCACTGTTTTAAAACCTTCTTGTCATAGCCATTTGTTTGTGATATAAACTCATTTTATCTCCCTTATGCCTCCACACAACCAACCTAATCTCCTCTATTCAAATTCAAACAATAACAATTCAATGTTCAATCATATATATAGATGACCAACAAATTTATAAACTATCTAATTTACTAACATTTTATACCTTCACTTCTAGATTCTAATGTATGCAATATGATATGACATGATTTCCATATATACCTCAGTTATACATGCTCACAATAAAAACCCATTCTCCTATCGTGATTCCAGAATACCCGAACATCATATTAGATGTACATAGACCAAATTTCTAGTTCAGTTTACATAATCAATAATATATATACAAATCACAACTCCTGAATTTCGAAAACAAAATCATATTCAAACATTCACATACCTTTGATTTAAGGTCCTGCTCTTAAATCTTCAACCTTAATTCTCCTCTTACTATTACACCTTTCATCTGCAGCATCAACATTACCCTGACGACAGAAGTGTTGTGCGACTTTGAAAATTTCCTTCATATCAGATCCATGTTGAAGCCCTAAGGAAGCTTTAACCAAGTTATTAGCCTCCGATTCATCAGACTCGACCAGAAATGGTGAGTTAGGGATAGAGACCCCGTAATCGGCAAATAAATCCCTGTAAGGGCTGCTAAGAGTAAGAGAGTTCCTAACCATGGCTAAAGAGGAAAAGAGAGCAGGAACATGAAAAATGAGAAAAGAAACTAGAACTCTTTTCCATTAGGGACTTTGTTCCAAAAAAGAGAGTTTGATTTTAACTTATAAAAATAATTAATATTGTAAACTCTTTAAAAAGTAATATTGTAATAAATTTTTTATTTCAAAAATTTAAATAAATTTTAATTTTAAAATGTTATAAATTAGTTAATAAAAAATTAAAATATAACTCTTTTATAGAGAAAAATAATAATTTAACATATTTGTAATTGTTCTACAAAAAGAGTCTTAATTATTATAATTATTTTATTGCCAATTTATAATATTTTAAATTTTGAATGTTGTAACTTAATATTTTAATTAATAAAACATTTAATATTATACATTATTTAAAAAGTATTATTAAGAGTAAAATTTTATTTTAAAAAATTAATTACATTACAATTTTAGTTGTAGGATACCATAAATTAACTAAAAATAAATTCAAACTAAATTAACTTTTTCTACAGAATAGATGAGTAATTTTTTTAGCATTTGTGGTCTATTCCACATAAGTCTTATCATTTTTTTTCATGGTCAATGTATGAAATTTTAAAGTTTAAATTATTGTAAATTTTTTTACTTTAATTAAAGAAATAGTCGATGTAAGTTACTTTAAAAGTATTTTTTGCAGCGGTTATAAACTGTAGCATTTGTATATTTTATGCCACATATTTTATAGGTCGTTGCATTTAGAGTATATTTATGCCACGCTTTTTGTAAAACCCGTTGCCTATTACTAGAATATGCAACGACTAATTTATACCGTAGCATTAGTGGTAGAAAAATACCACACTTTTTCACACCGTTACATTAGGGTCATTTTATGCCACGCTTTATAAGACCGTTGCAAAAAAAGCGTTGCAAAAAGTGACTTATGCAGTAGTTGCGTCATCCATCAGATTCACCATCTTGGAAGCTAGTGGATAATAAGTGGTCGGAGATTGGTAAAGACCCTAGAAGCCTTAGACTTGCTCTTTCAGCTGATGGGATCAATCCTCATGGTTCTCTTAGTTCTAGATACAGTTGTTAGCCTGTTATAATGATTATTTATAATCTTCCGCCTTGGTTATGTATGAAAAAAAGTTCATGATGTTGACTTTGTTGATCTCGGGTCCTAAACAAGCCGGTAATGATATAGATGTCTACTTGGAACCATTGATTGATGATTTGAAGTGTTTATGGGAGGGGGTTCCAGGGGTGTACGATGCATTTAGAGGAGAATACTTCATGCTCAAAGCACAATTAATGTGGACTATAAATAACTTTCCTGCCTATGGTAACTTATCTGGATATGTTGTAAAAGGTTATAAAGCATGTCCTATATGTGGCGAGGATACACCTAGCCATAGGTTTGCACATGGTAACAAAGTTTGTTACATTGGCCACCAAAGATTCTTGCCTCAAGATCATTCATTTCGGAAGCAACGAGTAACATTTAATAGAGAACAAGAATTTAGACCACCTCTTGTTCCACTAACGGGAGAGGAAGTATTTAGAAAGGTTGAACATTTGACTCGTGGTGTTGATGACAAGGATAACAGACCTTGTTGGAAGAAGAAGT
The DNA here is from genome assembly GCA_020205555.1 of Panax stipuleanatus. NCBI lineage: Eukaryota > Viridiplantae > Streptophyta > Magnoliopsida > Apiales > Araliaceae > Panax > Panax stipuleanatus. Next base: position 107,302,629 of record CM035115.1, read on the forward strand.
CAATCTTCTTTGAACTAGAGTATTGGAAGTTTCTTCATATTAGACATTGTCTTGATGTTATGCATATTGAGAAAAATGTATGCGAAAGCATTATTGGTACATTATTGGAGATTCCGGGGGAAAACAAAGATGGGGTTGCAGCTCGGTTAGACCTCTTAGAAATGGGGGTTAAGACTTATTTGCGACCAGATTTTGGAGAAAAAAGGACACGTTTGCCTCCAAGTACTTGGAATCTATCGAGGGCAGAGAAAAGAGTTGTATACAATTCTTTGTATGGCATGAAAGTCCCAAAAGGTTGCTCTTCCAATGTCAAAAGTCTTGTATCATTGCAAGACCTAAAACTCTATGGGCTTAAGTCTCATGACTGTCATACCTTAATGCAACAATTGCTCCCTGTTGCCCTACGTTCAGTAATGGAAAAATCGATGAGGTATGCAATAATCAGATTGTGTTTTTTCTTTAATGAGATATGCGACAAAGTCATCGATATTTCAAAACTAGATAAAATGCAAGCTGATTTAGTGGTAACCTTGTGTTTGCTTGAGAAGTATTTTCCACCATCATTCTTTGATATCATGATTCATGTCGTGGTGCATCTTGTTAGAGAAGTTCGATTATGTGGGCCAGTTTACTTTAGATGGATGTATTCATTTAAAAGATTCATGAAAGTATTAAAAGGGTATGTACGTAATCGTAATCGGCCTGAAGGTTGCATGGCTGAATGTTATATTGGTGAAGAAGCTTCAGAGTTTTGCGAGGAATATTTATTCGATGTTAGTACTATTGGAATCCCATTGAGGCGAAATATGGGTAGTACACAACCCTTATCTGGTGCTACCGTAGAATCTATGGAGCGTGACATGTTAGACCAAGCACATCGTTGTGTATTAGACAACATGGATGAAGTTGAACCATATATCAGGTAAACATTTTTCTATATAAGAGAGAAGAATTCTGTCTTATAATTAAACAACTAAAATCTGATTGTCTTCTATTTCATGTAGTGAACATATGATACATTTGACAAATACTTATCCGAGATTCAAAAAAAGAACAAAGTGACTACAAGATAAGCACAACCGCACATTCATTGGTTGGTTTCGCAAAAGGGTAAAATTGTGTTTGTCTTTGTAAATGTTTGTTGGTTGCTCTTGTTTATTTCTTGATTTATACTATTTTGATTCAGGTTGAACATGAACTTACCCAAGCATCCAATGACATAACAAAGAATTTGCGGTGGCTTTTGGATGGACCGTGTATGGAAGTACTAAAGTATAAAAACTACATTGTTAATGGGGTGCACTTTAACACCAAGTCACATGATGATGTATGAGCTGTTCAAAATAGTGTAGTGCACCTAGTGGCGAAGACAATGCAAGTTTCTAGTGCAAAGGATAAAAATCTTGTTGTGGGAGACATGAGTTTCTATGGGATCATTCAGGAAATATGGGAGCTAGATTATCATAAGTTTAGAGTACCTATCTTTAAGTGCGATTGGGTTGAGAACAATAATGGTATTAAAGTAGATGAACTTGGATTTACTTTGATCAATCTTGGTAGGATAGGTATGTCTAACGAATACATATGTTTATCCTTTCGAAGATGAAGAAGAACTCTTATGTACCCCCTCACCCCCCTGAAGAATCTCCTTTCATTGATCCTGATGCTTAGAGAGCCTTTGTAGCCCATAGGTTTACTAAAGAGTTTAGGGTACATTTTCCTCCATTTTTATTTCAAATAAATCATTGATTTTCAAAGAACATAACCACCTTTCCCTTCATATTTGGCAGAAATTACATCATAAACAACAAGAAAGACGTGCACAAAATCAGTACAATCATCGCTTGTCATGCAAAGGATATGTTGGATTGGAAGATGAACTGGTTAGTACAAATTTTGTAATAGACTTAATTATTTGTGACTCTTAAATGAACTTACTAGATTATTATTTCTTTATATGAAATAGCTGGAAAAAATGGCGAAAGATGACATAGATCGAGCAACATTGTGGAGGAAAGGCCGTGAAAATAAGGATAGGAGTTTTAAAGATGAGAAGACTGCTGAGAAAGCAAAGGAAATAGTAAGAAAATTTAAATATTATTAGATTGTGGATTAGATTGTTGCATATTATTAGATTGCATATTAGATTGTGGATTAGATTGTTGCATATTTTCCAAGTCACCATTGACAGAGAGATGAGGTTATTTTGTTTCATGACAAGTAAATTGGTATATATGCCTTCTTAATTCCTTCTATTTTTAGTGTGCAAAGATTGAATATATTGTTAGGCTATTTATTGACCCCTAATAATAATGAAAGTGAAAGAGTGACATTTGTGCATGATCCGGGCAGGCACCATAGCAGTGCTGCTCAGCAATAACTCCCATCTTCTTGTAGGGGGCCATATTGTATTGATGAGTAATTTTATTTTTTATACTAATGTATCTTAGTGACATATTTATCTTTTATCTTATATATTTTATTTCATTCTTTTGAGGATAAAAAGTTTATACCTTTAATCATTCTTTTAGACTTTTAGGTATGCGGTATGTATGTATGTGTATATAAAGCTTCATTTGTCAAGGATATGCAGTATCAATAAATGTTCAAGACAATGTTCATACACAAGTCAAACAATTTGAGATCACAAGTCAAACAATTTAAGATTTTTTGCTGTCTAATTTATTAATTGAATGCAATGTGGTGGAAAAAATTGAAGTTTAGGGATTTTAATTTGTTGGGTTTTGAAGGCTTTTTAGGGCTTTATAAGTTTTGCTTGTAGTTGCAGTGAGTTTTGTTAGTCACACTAAATATTTTAGGCTGTTTATTTGTAGTTTGGGTTTCCATGGATTTTAGATTAATATGTTTTTTTATCGCTGATTTTTGTAATTGTTATCTTTTTGCAATTTGTTTACCAAGTTGTCAATTTGCTTAATAATGTATTCTATACTACAGCATCATAATTGCACTAATATAATGGGAATAGCAGATACGCTTGTTGGAAAATTCAAACCCATGATCATACGCAAGTAGAACATCATGTTCAGTCACCCATTCTTTGAAATCTTTAGTTGCTAGAAAAATAAAATCGACATGCTTGAACAGAACCTATAGGTTAATTTCTCATATATTTTAGAAGGAATTTTCTGATATATTTCTGCCTTGTAAGTTTGTTAATGTGGATATTTCAAGTGTGTGTTGTTGGTTCTTTATGTTCTATAATTTTGTCGTTTATGCTTCCGAGTGTCTCATTAGATCATGAAGGAAGATGATAGCAGCTGGCCAGAACCAGACCGTGTTGGACGGCAAGAGCTTGAAATTGTTATGGGGAGCGAGCATATCTCCTTCACTACTTCAAAGATTGGGTCACTCATGGATGTTCAGACCAGTAAAGATATATTATGTATAGAAATCTGATACTAGGATTGTGACAACCCGGATTTTCAGAAATTATTAAAATAAGAATTTAATGAATAAAATTCTTATTATGACGTGTTTTGCGTTTAAGTGAATATATATATATATATATATATATATATATATATTCATACATTGGGATGATGAGGTTTAATAGTTAATTTAACTATTGAAGAAATTAAATGAAATTATTACGAAAAGAAAATTAACTGAATAAGATTAGTTAATTTAATTAAGTTGAAATTATATTATGAAATAATATAATTTGATTATTATGCCTTGTTGGCACTATAATTGTTATGAATTAAATTTCATAAATAGTGTGAGTAATTCACTTATTTAAAATATTGAAGTAATGTGAATATGTTTGTTTTAATAAAATGAGAGAGTAATGTATGTTACATATAAATGTAATATGTTAATATGTTACGATTGTGAAGTTCGTAAATAAGTAAAATATTTATCAAATAAAATAAATATCTTAATTAAAATATTTATGGAGTAAAATGAATATTCAATAGAAATTATTATGGAATAATTTATTCAAGTATGATAATATAGAATAAATTATGTGAAATGATTTTGTAATCAGTGCGTATTTTCTTACGCTAATGGAATAGAAATATTCTAATTTAATTAAATAATTGAATTAGAGCGTTAATGATTTATTAAATAAAATTATAATTATATTAGCTAATTAAATATTGTGTTGGCTAAATAGAGATTATAATTTAATTAAATAGGGGTGTGACAAATGGGCCTTATAATAAGAGAATTATAATAATTAGTAAAAAGGAGTTCTAGTTGAGTAAGCTAAATAAGGCCTTGTGACTTTTGAAATTCTATAACCCCTAATTTAATTATATATTAAGTAATATAATAAGTATTGGTTAATATACGTATTATATGTCAGTGTAAGTTTACGCAAAGTTTTATTCTAAGCCTAAACTAAGAGAAGAAAAGAGAAAGGGAGAAAACAGAGAAGAGAATGAGATAAAAAGAGAAGAAACTCTCTGTGAGTTTGGAATTGGGTAATCAAGAAGGAAGGGAAGGATTGTCCAGCCTTACGATAATAATCTAAATAAGAATCAATGGTAATAATCTAGCTTTCAGTTCTTAGTTTTATTTTCTTGAATATTCCTTGAAAAGTTAGATTTCTATGGTTAATTTGTTAAGGAATTGGTTATAGATGTTAATGGGTATGTTTAATATGCTTTATATCATCTAAAAGTGATTTTGAAGAAATCAAATTCATAAAGATGTGTTAAAAGATGAAGAAATTGAGTTTTGTTGGTATATATGTGTATTTTGGCTTGTTTTGGAGTCAAAATTGTTGGTTAGTTTAAGATTATAATCTGAAATTGATAATTGATGTTGTTATTATGTTGAAAGACGAAAACAACGAAGTTTAAACGGATTGATTTGGTTAGGAATCGAATCTGTGGTGAATGATTTTGCTAAAATATGTTAAAACATGTAAAACTAATATGAACATGATATTTAGGTTAAAATTTAGGTTCGTTAGTGTTTCTGTGAATTATTGGTTCTTTGATATATTGTAGTTCTATGAATTAAGAATCCATAGAGTTAAAAACGGACTCAATCGGATGTGTATAACTCAAGTTATGAATATTAGAAGGAGAAAACGTCCAAAAATCTCAAGAACAGTAATCTGTAAAGTCTGGTTCTGCTACCAGGCGCAGCTGTGCTGTGCCCTAAGCCTTTTGGGGCGCATCTGCCCTCTATGGTGCAGTTGTGCCTATTCCAAGGCTTAAAGGGGCGCAGCTGCGCCGAACACGTGTCAGGCGCAGACGTGCCCGAGTGGACTATTTTGACGTCCTGTAGTAAAATGGGCATAACTTTCTCATAAGGACTCGAATTGAGGTGATTCAAGATGATCCGGAATGAGAAAGAGTAGACCTACTACTTTTGTTCTTTAAGTTTTTGGATTCGACGTCGGGATCAAATCTCAAATTGACCATTTGTAGGACTGATGTGTTTTTGGAGGCAATCGGGGCACGTCGGGCATGCATATATGCACATGTAATGCTCCCAACCATATAAAATGATGTTATAACTACTATAACATGACTAATATGTATTATAATGATACTTAACATTAACCATTGAGTATTAGACAATTCGTATGGGCGTGCTAAGGGTGCGCAAATACATGTCGTTTGGGCGTCCGAATAGGCAAGTTTAGCGTACGGATGTGCAAGCGTCGCAATGCTGTAACAAGTGTGTATAACCTTGTTTAATATTGTGTTCTTAATAGGAATGAAATATTATAGAGTAATATAACCCAACCTAGGAGCAGGCTAAGCGCATGCAAAAGAGGCAAATTAGGCGTGTGACGTATAAACGTCCAAACGCCGTGTAATGTGTTAATACACTTAAATAGTGTTTCAATTCTAATGGAATGAATATTATAAGATGTGAAATGGGGTTAATATAAAACCAATAAGTAGTCCTACCAAGACTTAAACACTTGAATGAATTTTAAATATTACTAAAAAGAAATATAGTGAGATATAAGTCGAAAGTTAACACAATCAAATTGAACATTGTGTATTGATTAATAAGAAGGGTTATGGGATGTAGAGTAAAGTTTACATTACAACTACTATGCGTTGCTATGTGACTAATAGTTGATGTGCATGATTATATAATTGTGTAGGGCACGTGAAATGCAGATATCTGTTAGCTGTTAAACTGTTATTGGTAAACAACGATCATGGCAAGTCTTTTAGTTCCTATTTGCTATGTGAACTTGATGATGAACTGTTTTAAATCCTTATTTCAAATAGCATGACGTGTTATATATATGTTGAAAGTATGAAACGTTAAAGTCAATTTATGATTATGTTGATTGAGTAATGAATGCTGATTGAGTAAGGAACTCAATCTTTATACTTGTTATATGAACTGCAGCATGTATGTTATGTTAGTCCAATGTTATGAGATATATGTTGAGCATGTTTTTATGTGTTATGTGATGCATGAAAACTGTTAGATCTTGCTGAGCTGTCGAGCTCAATCTTGCAAATAATCACTTTTGTAGGTTAAGGATTCAAGGTAACGTTATGTGCTACTTGAAAGAAATAAATCAGATGTAATGCACGAAGATTTATATACTTTGGCTGAATTGCTATTATTTTGGACCATGTTTAAGGTTTCAGATAATGTATTTGATAATGTATGATGGTTAACAGATGTTGAGTAGTAAAGTTTAAATTTTATCCGATGTATAAAGGTTATTGAACCTGGTTGTAAGTTTTAGTTTATAATAACTCTGACAAAGCGATTCGTGAAATAAATTTGAATCAAAGTTATGTAATGATAAAGGTTGAGATTCAGGACAATAAAGAAAGAATAATATAAATTTTTTAAATATTCTGCATTTTTTGTGATTGTATCATCGAATAATGATGTAAAGTTAGAAGTTCGTTGTATTGTTAACGACCGATGTCGAGAATTATATTGTATGAATTTTGGGGTCGTTACAAGGATGGTAGCATTGTCAAAACAGACATGGTAGTATTGTCAAAATAGATATATCATGTATAGAAATTTGATCCTGAACATCCTTAATTATCTCCTTCATTCATCTGCATCCTTCAAATCAAGTCATTTAACAGCATGTATTTACTTTCTAGTTGTCCTCTCTTTATGCTAACATGTCTGTCCTTATGAATCCTTGTCCCAACTATTACAAAAGGTCATACAAAGTTCTATGTTGGCTGTCAACCACATGTGACACACAGCTCTTGCTTTTTGTGACTGTGGGAGTTCAATGTTTCAAATATATTTATTGTTGATATATTGAGATTTCCAATCTGATATATTGTGAAGATTTGCATGATAGATTTGTGAGAATTTCTAGTCAATCATGATTAGGAATTGTAAATGATGTTAATAAAACAGCAAGATGCACATAACATGTCAAGGAAACATAATACTCCCTCCATTCCAAAATATAAGATGATTATTGACTAGCTATTTACTGTTGTAAACAATTATTTTTTAATTGCATAAGTTACTGATGATTCTGTGTTAATGCTTTAGGATGAATTGAAGAAAAAAGTAGATGATGGTTCGTTGACCGTAATTGGCAGTAATGATGTTCTCACAATGGCATTGGGGACTTCAGAGAGTCATGGACGAGTTAGAGGTGTAGAAGGATATGTGACTCCAAGTTTCTACTTTAACCAACCAAGACGCCAGAGTCCGTATGTGAGCGAGAGCATTCAAGAAACTGTAAATAAACTTATTGAAGAAGAGCGAGATAAAGGGCAAGCTTTGGCAGCAAAACTTATTGAAGAAGAGCGAGATAAGGGGCAAGCTTTTACAGCAAAACTTATAGCGCAAGAGCGAGATTTTTGGGTGCAAAAGATTATGCAAATAGAGGCAAATATTTATGGAAAGTGTACGGCTCCAGGTGAAGCAATTCCCACAATTCACTTGACTCCCCAAAACCTTAACGGTGCACATGTTTCAGACAAAGCTAGTTATTTCGTTGTAAAAATTGACGATAAATACGATGATAAGAAGGAGGATGTTTACAATGGTGAGAACAAAGACAATGAAGACAAAAAGATGCCACTATTAAAGGTATATGTTATGCGTGGAATTGTGATTGGAGTTTTACATAGTCTTGATTTCATTAATATATGTTCTTGTGTTTGTATCTAGAAACATGGAAAATGCTTAAAGTTCTAGAAGGCAAGTAATGAATCGCATGACCTGCACCCTATGCCAAGTTCATTAAAGGTGTTGTGTGCATATGCAAAAAGTACTCTCCAGTTGAAGGGGGGGCATAAACTTTGTAATGGAGAAGGAAGTTTTTGGGTTGCCTCGTCCAACCCATATTTTGTATGAAGATATTCTACAATTTGGTGCCATGTCAGAAATATCAGGCACTTGCATAGTGATGTACACGAGGTATAATTAAATAAATCTTATTTGGTACTGTGAAAGAAAAATTATTTAATAATGCTCAATTATTAGGTACTTATATGATGTGTTGAAGAAGACACAAATGTTAAGAATGATTACTTTTGTGGACCCTGCTCGAGTTGGTGCTAAAGGTTGTGGAAGTTTAACTCAAAAAACACGTTACATGGCATCTCAATTTTCAAGAGCACATCCTGGCATAATTTTTCTGATACCTTATAACTCCGGGTTAGTAGTGGATGTATATGTTTTTAGATTAGTACTCATTAAATCTGATATTTTGTTAGAAGAATTTATAATTATTTACTTATTATATTTAGTTCGATCTGGAATGGTAAAGTTATTTACCTATTTTATTAAAACTCCTGATTATAAAAAGCTTTTGTGTTTGACTATAAAAATGTGTTTGAGGCTGATTTTTGTATATAGGTTATTGGGTGTTGACCATTGTCAATCTAGACAATAAAATTGTGTACTTCATAGATTCCCAAAAGCAAGGCATGATCGATGAGGAGTGGAAACAAGTTGTGAACACGTATGTTATTCTAAATTATTTTGTTTTTAATGTAGTTCAATTAAAAAGTTTTATAATAAAATTTCATCTATTAACATATGTCTCTAGTTTTATATGTGCATTGTGTTATATGTGTCACCTTTTTGCTCATGAAGTGCCATTAAAGCTTACAATGGGCAAAATAGTAAGCAAATACGAAAATCACCACAATGGATAATCTTGGTGGTATGTTAGCTTATATGTATATATATTTAATTAGCATAAGATGTTTAATCATAGACATTTGTTATTTTTATTGATTTATCATGACATAATTACTAATTGTGTTTAGGGAACTCCTATACAACCAACATATAAGGAGTGCGGCTATTTTGTGATGCGCTTCATGAAGGAGATAGTTGAGGATGGTAGCTTGGACTTTGTAGCCAAGGTTAGTTATTTTTTTAAGCTTTATTTTTTGCATAATTTATTTTCAAATCTTAACTATAATAGACTTGACCAATTAGTCTATAGTGGGAGACTAAACTTTTTGTTATTTTTTTTCAGTGGGATAAGGAAAATGAATTAACGTACACACAAGAACAAATTGATGAAGTACGTGGTGAGTGGGCAACTTTTGTGAGCAAGTACATATAGAGCCTCGAGTTAACGGTAGATGTACAGGGGCGTTACACTTGTACTTTGGGAGAAGGTTGTTTTGCACATGATTAGGTAGTACACCACATCTTAATTTTATGGATAGTTTGGTATATTTTGTGGATGTAGTCAAATTCGTAATTCAATGTACGTAATAGTAATTATATTATAAAGTGAATTTGAAACTATAAACGTATGATATTATTGGGATGTATGATATTTTGAAACATAGAATGCTTATATTTTGGCTTTAAATGTTGTGGATTGTGTATTTCAAATAGAAAAAATGTTATCTATTTGTCCCTAAAAATGTTGTCTATTTGACAAATAGACAACACTTTTTTGAAAAAGCGTTGTCTAATGTGTACAATAGACAACACGTTTTTGAAAAAGCGTTGTCTAATGTGTCAAAAGAAAACGTGTTTTAGTCGTTGTCTATTTGTGTCTAAAAACATTGTCTATTTGACAAATAGATAACACTTTTTTGAAAAAGCGTTGTCTAATGTGTCAAAAGACAACGTGTTTTAGCCATTGTCTATTTGTGTCTAAAAATGTTGTCTATTTGACAAATAGACAACACTTTTTAGAAAAAGCGTTGTCTAATGTGTCAAAAGACAACGTGTTTTAAACGTTGTCTATTTATGTTTAAAAACGTTGGCTATTTGACAAATATACAACGCTTGTTTGAAAAAACACTGCCTAATGTGTCAAAAGACAACGTTTTTTAAACGTTGTCTATTTGTGTCTAAAAACGTTGTCTATTTGACAAATAGAAAACGCTTGTTTGAAAAAACGTTGTCTAATGTGTCAAAAGACAACATTTTTTAAACGTTGTCTATTTGTGTCTAAAAAACGTTGTCTAGTTGACAAATAGACAACGTTTTTTTGAAAAAACGTTGTCTAATGTGTGAAAAGACAATGTTTTTTAAACGTTGTCTATTTGTGTCTAATAGATGAAACTACTAACCACGACACTTTTGGGGGACCTATTACAACGCTTTTTAAACGTTGTCTATTTACTTTTTTCTTGTAGTGGACGTGCGCACTTAAGTACGATTGAATATTATGCATAATATAAGGTACTTTAGGCTGATCACCTGTTGCACTTGTTTTATTGGATTATCAGTATATTTCTGTTAATTCTAGTAGAAGTTCATAGTCCTTAGTGACTACTCAGTATTCAATTATCTTAAAATCTTGAATTGATTTAGCATTGGATCTTATTGATATCATTATGTCCTTAGCGACTGTTATTGAGAACTGTTGATATTTCTTGCTGTCCTTGAACTATCATACCTTGCTATACCTCTTTGAGATTCGAAAACTATAGTACTCACCCTTATTGTTATATTACTTACTGAGCAAACTTGTTGCTCATTCTTACTTTCCCTAAAACATTTTAGTTAAGGCAGAGCAGTGTGTGTGACACCCCCAAATCCAGGTCCTCTAACAACGATTCGGTCGTCACGATACAATACAAATATCCACCTCTAAACAACATACAATAACTAAATGCGGAATATAATAAACGTATATCGTTCATTCAAAAGGTGTTACTAGTCCCAAGATTCGATAACCTTAATACAACCACATAGACATACCCTAGAATAGTCATTAGGATTCAAATTACATTAATCATAATTAAACTAAGCATAAAGTAAAGTCTACTCCTTGCAAACTAATCCTACATCTTTCCTTTACCCTTGTCCTTCCATGAAGTCTCGGGCTTAACTGCAATAGAAGTCATGATATAGCAAGAATGAGCAACAAGTTTGCTCAGCAAGTTTAAATACAACAATAAAGGATATATCATGATGAACGGAAATATATATGACAATGAATTCAACAATATGAATATCGGAAGCAAGGATAATATTGCTTTTACAATAACTAATAGTCAAGTAGACTTTGAACTATAAAACTCTAATGGAATCAATAGCTGATTTACACTTTGGTTACTGGCTACAGAATAAGTACTTGAGGAGATCAGCCTCGCGTACGCTATGAATATGCATAACATTCAACTCTGCTGTTTGTATCTTATATTAGATACCTGGGGTACTCCCCTATATATAAGGGGTGTTCTTTTCAGTCTAAGAATCCATACCATCAATTGGTCTTGATAACTTTTATAAAATTTCATACAATTTGTCTGACCGAACAAGGGTTCAGACTCTATCTAACGTAGTTCAAGAATTGTAGAACTTTAAATAATGTACAAGTCCAAGACTGTACGAACTCAATTGCACCAAGTGTGAGTGTCAATAAGATCGATGTGGAATAATTATAAAGTAATTAAACTACCTAAAGCATGCTTGGAAATAAAATTCAAGCTTAAATAATAACTTGCAATACAATAATAACCTACTCAATACAATATGAGAAGGATATGGAACTTGCACAAAATAAAGAGTGAAGTTCAGAAACTTGCTTTCAATATAACAATCAAATGAAGTTAGAAAACTTGCACATTATACGAGTTTGTGTAAGTTAGAGAACTTGCATTAAAATCATAAATTCCTTGCATAAAGTAAATGCATAGGATATGATACTTGCCTGTTTGGTCAGCTACAAATAATTCTAGCTTTAATTAAACTGTGTTGAAACGACCTAACATTCACAAGTCGGTCTTTCAATTAGTGTGTGTAAACTAATATGAGTCTACACTTACAAGAATCTAATCCTCATAGAGGTCTATCCCATAATTCACGTAAGTCAATTTACTATAACTAAGTTTATAAACATTTAATCCTGTCTTAGATTAATAAATTTATAATATCTAGTCTCTAGGCATCAACATTGGCTTGAACACATAGCACTTCAATTTAAGCATGCAATAAAGTTTATGATACACTTATTGCAAGGTTCTGTCCATAACTCAAGGTTATATGGTTTAATGCCGGACATTCTTATACTTTAAGCAAAAATCAAGTTCATGCTTCAAGAGTCCGCTATTAAAGTCATATTACCACATAACGAGGCTAAACAATGCTAAGCAGTCATGCTTGTGCGTATACTACACATGTATACTTTAATCACATAGTTTACACTTTAGAAATTCATTTCTTGAATACGTGTGCATAGGTGATATCCATGTTTAACCAAAATGATTCTCACGTCACGAAGTCTATAGGCATAATGAATCCTAATATACATGCTTGCATGATCATAACGTAACTCACATGGTAATTGATGATATTAGCTTCCAAATCCTAAGTTTTCTTCGAAAATTGCACCAAGTCAACTTAGTACATGCAAGGCATCTCAACATATAATTCATATGCATTTGAAACACATATCAAAGCCACATAAACATTCTCATATGGTCAGAATTTAAAAGACATAAGTCTTGGTCAAGTTCACTTCAAAAAGTCTTTAAGTTTTTCTTCGAAAACCTCTTAATCTTCAATCATGTATGCTAGTGTGTTCAACACTTTAGACTTGCATTTCATATCTATTTAGACCATATAATCATGCTCACAAGATCAGAATACATATATGATATGTTCATGACAAGTTTACTTTAACAAATTTTAAGTTCATTTATAAATTATAAACCTCTTTATCAATAGTGTACTAATCATAGTTATACATGCTCATGTTACGTCTACGTACATATATATGCATATTGACCATGTCCACATGCTTGCCAAATGAGGTATCACATGTTAACATATAACAGATTCTGCAACAGAAATCAAACTCAGAGACAGGGCCCGGCGCAGCTGCGCCTCTGGCCAGTACAAAACTGGCGCAGCTGCGCAGGTGTGCGGCCAAAGATAGAGCAGACTGCTTCGGCAGCATAACAAACCCAACTCAAAAATTTCATATGAAAATCTTTTCAAACAATCTTATAGCAGTTCTAACTTACTCATTAGCTCACATAACACTTAATCAAGTATACTCCAATCAATTAACATCTATTTTAACAAAATCAAGAATTTGACAATGTAGAGCATGAATGGGAATTTCCTCTGCTAAACAATTGATGTAATACCCGAGAATTTCCATCTATTATTAAATGAAAATATTAATGGAAATGAGAATTTATTTAATATAAATGATTTTGTGTTATGAGAAGGATTAATTCAATTCTATTAAATTGAATAATTATAATAATTGAGAAATTAATGGAGTTTGCGATAAACTCATTGATAGCCATGTGTGGCACAGTGACGTAATATGAGAATGATTGTGATGCCCCCAGAAAAAGTCCAGTCAACCCAACCCATTCTGAGTCGCCAAATATATGGTACATAATTCAAATACAAATTTTATATCATACGGTCGTGCAAAATACGACCACACAACTGTGAGTGTCAATACAAATATGTAGAAAATATTAATATTCAAACTAAGTCCTCATTACAATTATTACCACACTATTCATCAGAAATAGTGAGGACTACTACTGCTGTAATACCCGTGAATTTTCATATATTATTAAATAAATATATTAATGGAAACGAGAATTTATTTGAATATAAATGATTTTGTGTTATGAGAATGATTAATTCAATTATATAAAATTGAATAATTATAATAATTGAGAAATTGATGGGGTTTGCGATAAACTCATTGATAGCCTTGTGTGGCACAATATAAGAATGATTATATTAATTTAGGCGAATAATTAATCTATATTATTTGTTAATTGCTATTGTAGAATATTAATTAATTGTTATCATAGAATATTAATTAATTATTGTGGAATATTAACTGTGATTGATTTATCATATGTGATTATTATTATTGCAATAAATATAATAATAATAATGAGCAACGTGTTTATAAATATAATAAGATTTATATTAAAGTGATAATTAATCATATAAGGGTTAATTAAATTGTTATGGAGATTAACAATTATATTGATTGATGAAGAATGTGTGTATATTATTAATTAATATTTAATAAGATGAGTGATTCTATATGCAAGCATGCGAATTAAATGTGTAACATATATTAGCTAACTATGTATTATGTGAAGTGTAATATGACGCTATTATATGGTAAGGCTTATTGAATTATGGGAGTTACATGATAATAGCCTATGTGACAATATGTATGTAAGTATACATTAAAATAATGTATTATGAATATAAATAATAATTGATGATTATTTATATATGTAATGGAATATATGTGTCAATTTACACTTACTACATTATGTGAATAACATGATTATTGGGATTACATTATAATTCTAATTGTAATCTAAATATATGGCATGAATATAGATATAATAGCCTAAGTGTATGATATATGTATATATGGCCTTAGTATTAATACACTTCATGTTGCAAATGCTGAGATATATGGCTTGTCCATTCCTCATCCTCTCCTACACGTGAAAGCCTATGCCTACTCTCTTCTCACGAACTCAGCATTCTAGCAAATCATGATATAGGGAGTGGGCACAACAGTGTTCTTCAACCACTCTACCAACTCTTCCTTAGCTGATATACAAAGCTTCAATCTAATGGTTCAAATTAATGGACAATTACATTGTCTATGTAAGGATTCTTCTATAAATAGCAGTCATGTTTCTTCGTTTTCAATTTGCTGAGAGTTTGCATAAGTAGTGAGTGAAAGCAATATACATATATCAGTAGGGGAAGTTGGATTAGCAGCAAACTCTATTTGAATCCTAGCAGAGGTATAATCCATTTTTCTTTGTTCTTCATTTTCGTTTTCTGTTTCTGAAGTTTCCTTCAAATTCTTGATTATGCCAAATTGGTTCATGATTGGGTTGTAGAACCCTTATATTGTTGTTATATGAACATACATACATGATGAAACCACTATATAGCTTTCTTGACTTTCATTTCCATTTTTGCTCTGCAATTTCTGTAAAACATCAAATTCGTGAAATTGGTTGGAGTTCATGAAATTGGGAATTGATAAATGGCGATTGACTGTTATATAAGCATATATATATGTGTTAGTAAGTTAAAGAAGTCTAATAGCATCTGGGTATGTTGAAATCGATGAAATGGGAAGTTTGGGGACGGTTTTGGCTGCAGCGAACTGAGTCTGCAATGCC
The DNA here is from genome assembly GCA_020205555.1 of Panax stipuleanatus. NCBI lineage: Eukaryota > Viridiplantae > Streptophyta > Magnoliopsida > Apiales > Araliaceae > Panax > Panax stipuleanatus. Next base: position 107,318,198 of record CM035115.1, read on the forward strand.
GCGCCGCAGCGCCGATGCACAGCGTTAGCTGCGCGCTGCAGCGCCACAACGCGGCAGTACCAGCGTCTCCCATGCCGCAGCTCCAATCCCAGGGCATTATGCCCGCGCCGCAGCGCCACCCTCGCCGCAGCGCCAGATTGTGGCTGCTGTTGCCGCGCCGCAGCGCCGGCCTCTGTGTTCAGTTTTCTGCATTCTGCAACAAAACTGTTATGTACTAATTGGTTGATTTTTGTTTAAACAAGAATGGAAGCATGATTAATACATATATATAAACCTAATGAGACAATGTAAGCATGTTTTAGTGTATTAGCATGCATGGTTAACAAAACGATATGAAGCTTGGAAACGAACTTAAAATTTCATAAACAATCATTAACATTATAAAGCATGTTTACATACTGACCTTGCAAGCACGTTAGTACCACCTAGAGACACATGAAGTGCATGTTAGCTTATCTATATTGGTTCCGTAATAAAATATGAACATGTGAACCTAACTAGTGCTCATTCCTAACAAAAATGTAAGTTTGAAGGTGGATATGATCATGTAAATGCTATATAGTCGCTTTGATGTTATGAGCATGTTTAGATAACTTTGAAATATATGAATGAACCCTTAACTTGTGTTTATATAGTTCGTAAGGAAGCATGAACATGTTAGGCCCTATTAGTAAGATTCACTAATAGAAATACAAGCCTTGCACGTGAGCATTAACACGATACGTAGAGATTTAAATTCTGATATTTATGGACACATGTGATAGTACTCTTAGACTCATTCATGTGTCATGCATATATATATACCATGATTGGTTGCCGTGATTAAATTTTAGCATAAACGAAGCATGTTTTCAAGATAATAACAATGCTAGCTACATATATGCAATACGAGTACTCATGAGCACGTTTAATACAAGTTATGTGAATATCTTATGGGTTTAAAAAGCGAGCATGTTAGACCATATGAGTTCGTGTCCTTGAATGGCTTTAAGTATTAACTTAAGAACCTATACCATGTACGATTGAATTTGGAAAAGTTATACAAGCATGTAAAGTATCCTTTAAATATGAATACATGCTACGTGATATTATATGATGTTACTTGAACCCTATTTTGACGGTTAACTCAAAGAGAATGCCGTAACTTGCTAAAATGAAATATATTTAGTATTAATTACGATCTTATAAGATATAAGAATGTGTTTAAACTCTAAAGGAGGAACGTTAAAGATAGAACTTATATTCTATATAACTGTGTAGCTAGGTTAAGACTTAGCTTATGTATTGATAGTATATTCGAAGACAAAATGTGAAGATTATATGACTAATGAATATCATATATATATGTAATTGTATTACGATAGGAATTCAAAAGTGTTGATTTGCTTTCGTGGATAAACTACGCTAAAGGCAAGTTCTCTTACTTACACTCTTTTAAAGTGCAAGTATCCTAACCGACGCATTTACTTTATGCAAGGAAATCTATGATTGTGCAAGTTTCCTAACTTACACTCTTTTACTGTGCAAGTATTCTATCCTTGTATATTGCGAACTAGTTTTCTACTTAATCGGTTGAATTGAATTAGCATACTTGAACTCTTATTTCATTAAAGCTATTATTCATGTTAAACTTAGTATTGTTCTTGAATATTGTGAAAGTGTCTATGTCATTTGATTCGGCTAGACTTATATTATTGGAAAGCAACCCAAACTAATTGATTGGTGCGGGATCTTGTATTGACTGAGAAGAACAACCTTCTTTGAAGGGAATCTATAATTGTCGGAGGACCGACGTGCACACTTGAGTATGATTGATTGTTATGCATAACGATGGTACTTTAGGCTGATCACCTGTTGTACCTGTTTTTATTGGATTTTCAGTTTATTACTGTCAATTCCAGTAGAAGTTCATAGTCCTTAGTGACTGCTCAGTATTCAATTATTTAAAATCTTGAATTGACGTATTATTGAATCATATTGATATTATTCTGTCCTTAGCGACTATTATTGAGAACTGTTGATATTCTTGTTATCCTTGAACTATCAAACCTTGTTATACCTTTTCGAGAATTGGGAATCTTATTACTCACCCTTATTATATATTACTTGCTGGGCAATTTGTGCTCATTCTTGCTTTCCCTAAAACATTTCAGTTAAGGCAGAGCATGGCGAACCTTCGGGCGTTGATAAGGGCAAGGGCAAGGCTACCAATTAGCTTGTCTCTTATATGTTTTAAATATTTTAATGTTGTATTAAGATGATGTAGTAAGACTGGTTTTGATTAAGTTTAAGCTTAAGTTAGGTTATGTAATAAGTCGTTAATTAATATTATTATGTAATCTATTAAGTACTGTAGGTTGCGAGACTTGGGGGAATAATTATAATAAACCATTGTAAATTATTCTAGAATAAATTTACCGCTGTGATCGTGTGATATTTAGTTATTATTATCGTAATGTATTACCATGAGCACGGGATGAACCGAATTCGAGAGACCCCGTGACGGTCCTGGAATTTGGGGGCGTCACAACTGCTCTAACTCGGACCATCACTCTGTCCCCCGACTAGTCCCTGCGACATTCTCAGTTCCTGAAGAGGACAACAGATGAAAAGGGTGAGCTCAACTAGCTCAGTAAAGAATATTATGACTAAGATAATGGAAAATAAATTATCGTTAGTCTTCAACAATTCAAATAAAATATTATTGACAACAAGTTTTAGATCAATATTCGCAGCGAAAATAACCATTCATCATCAATATTTTATCCCTGTAACATCAATCAATATACATCTCGAATCAAATATTCATCCTTGCACTACAGGCCAAAGATATTTATTTGTATCATCAGTAGTCATGTTCATCTCAACACCTGTCATCTTTGCACTACGGCCAAAGATATTCATCAGGTAATCATTTATCTTTGCTCTACAGGCCAAAGATATTCAGTTATATCTCCACTTAGGACTGAGGATGATGAAAAATAATATAAATAACGAATCTAGTGAAATAAAGGATAAGATTAAGGATTCGTATTTTAGTTTATCCAAGTTCAAGAATACTCCATAATAACACTTTGTGGAGCAAAATTCAAGAATAAAGCTCAAAACTTAGATCCAATCAAAGATAGTAACCATAACAGACAATTTGGTCAAATAGAAGAAAATTTAGGTTTTCCGTGAATAGTGCCGTATACTTGAATAGTAACCCTGACGAAAAAAGTAAGAATTCCATAATAAAATCTATGCCAATATTTTGGTATAATGATATTGAGAAGAATAACATCATTTACGAAAAAAAATAACATCCCTTACCTCAAAAGAATAGTACCTCTGACTGGAATATCAGATATAATATCGAAGAAAACTTGCACTGAATAGTAACACTCAAAGTATCTAAATACTCACAAAAATATGCTCGATATTATAGAGAGAGAAAACTTCTGATTCTGGTGTGATTTTCAATTCTAACCTAAGCACCCTATTTATAGGAAAAGCTTAGGATGCCAAAGTAGACTTTTGAATAAAATAATATTTTATTTTTTTTTATTCCAGCCGCCGGCTGCTTTAAAACATCAAAATTTTCAACCAAACAACAAAAGTGGGGCCCACCCATTAAAAAATATTTATTTATTTTTTGAAACTTCAATAATTCATAATAAATAGTCCTTTTGTCAGAAAAATACAAATTCTATGTCCTTCTATAGGAAATTTAATTCTCTACAACTTTGTAGAAAGAAGTTTTTCTAAATTCCAAACATAAATTATCCGAAATTCATAAACGGATGATTTTCCACACCAAAATACTGATAGAAACACATCAGCGCTAATTCCTTCTTTTATATCCACAAAATAAATATTTCCTTATCATATAAATCAATAATTAATTATTCACAAATAATATTACAGAACTATAATATTGGCAACCAGGTCGTTCCCAGGAAAGAGGGGGCCTTCTGATAAGGACTTCTCCTTACTGGCGCGTAATTAAATAACCCCTCCTAGACAGAACTTCCTTAGACATTGTCAATAATGCTATCTAATAACATTATTCAAATAATATGAATTATTGAGTTGATAATGTGAAATACTGTGCAGTGACAATTATTGAATCAATAATACAAACTATCAACTGTAGCCATTATTGAATCAATCATATAAAATAGCAACGTAGCAATTATTGAGTCAATAAAATATCAATGTAACAATTATTGAGACAATAATATAAAATATCAACGTAGCAATTATTAAGTCAATAATATAAACTATTGAACAGTAATTACTGTAACAATAATTGAGTAAGTGCCTTCTCACGTAAGACTCAATAATTCGAAATACTGTGCAATACAGTGTGCTACTGTGTAACACCGCATATCACTGTATTTTAACCACCGGGTATTTCAACAGTACTAACAATAACAACTACGCCGTTATTTTGTAAAAAAAAAGTTATTTCTGTCGCTTTCTATATCCGATAGTTATTCCGTTGTGGGGCTCACAAATAGCTGCGCCGTCGTACGAATATTCCCCGACAACAAGAATATTCCATGACCAAACGAATATTCCCCGACAACCAGAATATTTTATAACCACTTGCTCATTTTGAAATATTTGCACATTTCACCCATAACTTTTTATATTTATCAAATCAACACCTTACTATTTCGAAATAATATATAAAAAAAATTAAATCTTTATTCATAAAAGTTGGGGTCGAAAAGGTGAGGATACCTCGCTTTCATTTCCGATTCCAACTCCCAGGTCATTTCCTCAATAGTATGGTTTCTCCACAAAACTTTAACTTGAGGTATAATTTTTGAGCATAGGACATGCTCCTTCCTATCCAAGATCTTGACAGGTACCTCCTCGTACGTTAAATCTTCGGCTATCTCGTCTGGTTCTAACTCAATAATGCGATTTGGATCTTTCATATATTTACGAAGCACGGATATGTGAAAAACGTTATGAACATGAGACATGCTTGGAGGTAAAGCGAGTCTATAAGCCACATTTTCTACTCGGTCAAGAATCTCAAATGGACCAATGAATCGTGGATTGAGCTTTCCTCTCTTGCCAAACCTCGTAACTCCTTTTCACGGAGCAACACATAATAGCACATGGTCCCCAACATTAAATTCCACGTCCTTTCGATGAAGATCCGCATAACTCTTTTGTCGATCTTGTGCTGTTTGTATACGTTGTCGGATTATTTGGATCTTTTCTGTAGTCATACGTACTAACTCCGGTCCCAACAATGTTGTTTCACCCACCTCGTTCCAACATACGGGAGAACGACACTTTCGTCCATACAACGCTTCGAATGGAGCCACGCCTATACTTGCCTGATAACTGTTGTTGTAGGAGAATTCCACCAATGGTAAGTACTTATCCCAACTCCCTTTGAAGTCTAGAACACAAAGTCTCAATAGATCTTCAAGAGTTTAAATAGTCCTTTCCGATTGTCCGTCTGTTTGAGGATGATAAGCCGAACTGAATCGTAAATCCGTGCCCATAGCTTTCTGCAAACTGATCCAAAATCGTGAAGTAAATCCGGGGTCACGATCCGAAACTATAGATACTGGCATGCCATGCAATCTCACAATCGCATTCACGTATATATGAGCAAGACGTTCAAGGGAATAAGTCTCTCGTATCGGTAAGAAATGAGCAGACTTGGTTAACCTATCAACAATAACCCAAATTGCATCTATGCCTTGAGAAACCTTAGGAAGACCCGTAACGAAATCCATCATAATATGCTCCCACTTCCATTTTGGAATCTGTGACACCCCCAAATCCGGGTACTTCGTTTCCACATGATTTGGTGTTCACTTTCTAATAAAACATACATCTATCCAATGAATAATGTAAAATAAACTACAACTTAAATTAGAATAGATAAATCTCCCTTAAAACAAGGGTTACAACCTTTTCAAGATAATTCCGGTTTTCTCTAACCCTGACATGAATATAATAAAGTGGGGAAATAAAAACATAACATTCAAGTCTTATTATAATCATTCTCAATATAATAAAAAAAATAAGTCTTCACTTGCTTTGCTTTCCCATGCTCTTACTCGTAGACGAAGCATCAGCGTTATCAACCTTAACTGAAATTGTTATTTAATGCAAGAGTGAGCAAACCACAGCTCACTGGAGTTTAACAATAACATAGACATGAAAGGATATATTTAAAAGAATCTGAACAACTTAGCTTGCTTCAATAATAATGAATTGAATAATAATTATCTATCAACATTAAAATTCGAATATAGAATTTATCTGATGGTCATAAGACCTTTGAACTCTTATCCTAGGTTATAAATATTTCTATTTAAACCTTTAACAGTCAGTAAGACTATGGACCTTAACTCGTACTTAGGGGGATCAGCCCTTCGTACCATGTATTGTGCACAAACATCTTAACGCTATGCGTAGTAACCTCCCCTAGTAAATAGGGTTGTTCAACTCAGTAATTTGAATTTAAGTCCGCACCAAAGAAAGTTTGGTTTGGATAAGCTTACAAGGGTAATTTAGAATTCACGTTCATCAACTAAGGATTAGTTGAATCGACTTCCAATAATTCATAAATAAAGAATTATGAATTAACATATGCTTTAGAATCAACTTAAAGCATTTAAAATAATAACTGGATCTTACTTGAACAATAAGTTAAGATCATTTTAATTAAATAAACAATTGTCTAATACAGAAATAGAAAAGGACATTCTTAACAAGAATATATGAACTTAAGAAATTATACAAGATTAGGGTTTAGAAAACTTGCATAAAATTAACGAGTTTAAGGTTTAGAAGACTTGCCTCAAGCGCAAGCTACTTAATTCAATTCACGTACTTTAATACTTCCTATACACATTCAATTATAATAATCTAAATCCGTTAACATATAACTAATTCACATAAGTGGTTAACACTCATGGTTAACTCACTCTAATTAAATAAACAATAATAATTAACTATCACATAGTTAATCACATCACACATATACTCACATAATTAACTTAATTATGTATTTAACTAAATTATAATTAAATAATTATAATTCAAACACTTAATCAAATTATAATTACCATTTAAATTATAAATAATTATAATTTAAAATCAATTAAACTACATCCATACATTTATAATTACACAATTTATAATTAATCATGTAATTATCAATTTAATTAATAATTACTTAAACTATACCATGCATTATAATTACACAATTTATAATTAATTATATAATTATCAATTTAAAATCCACAATTAAACATGCATTTATTAAATTATAATTACATAAATTATAATTTAAATTAACATCTAATAAATCAACCTTTATTCATTATAATTTAAAATAAACATTTACTTTTGATTATAATTATTTAAATTATAATCATATATCACATTTAAATAATAATTCAAATCATACTTTAAGGTTTTCAAACCTCTTTTCTTTTCTAAATATAAATTTGTCAAATTTATGTTAACAACATGTTGTAGCAACTAGATACATGCTCACTGTCATAGCATAATTAAACTAGGTTCAAAATCAACACTACACAATTAGCTAACCTTCACTGCCTAAGCACTGTGCCCGGCGCAGCTGCGCAGCCAGCTGCCCTATAACCGGCGCAGCTGCGCAGGGAAGGATTCTGGGAAAGGCAGCCGGCGCAGCTGCGCTGCTTCTGGCTGTGTTACCGGCGCAGCTGCCCAGGAACACGGACAGAGGCAGACAGCAACGGCACCCTGCTTCACTGATTAACCCATACAAGCCAACAATCGGCAATTCACAGTAACTTAAACATTGTAAATCATACCTATGCAATAATACATATATATAACATGCTTCTAAAACACAAAACCATCTAAACAATGATAATCACAAATTTTAAAATCTAATTTGGCCATTTTCATGAAAACTCATATTTTTCATAAAATAATTCACTGTAACTATTTTACTCCATCAATTCGAACTTATATACATGCATTACATACGAAGTTGAAGATAGCATCCAGAAATTACTTAATAAGCATATTAACACATACCAATTGCATGAATTTCTCAATTAACATTAACCACACTCATGAAATTCCATATGAACTCATATAAACATGAATTTTCTGTTAAAAATATATTTCTACAGTAATTTGATTTTTGAAAATCCTCTTATGTCATACAATTACCACAATCAACACATGGATACAATACATATATATAAAATTCATGATTACATAATTTCATGAAATTCACAGAAAACTAAATTTACAGAAACTCAAAACAATGAAGAACAACTGATCACAATTCTTTAAAACTATAAGATATTAATTACCTTTTTGATGATTGGAGAAGAATACAATGACTAATTCTAGCCTTCACAAGTTTCTTCTTCCTTCTCTTCTCTAACTTCTCTGCTCTTCTTTTCTCTTTTTGTTCTTAGCTTTACAAACTAACTTCTAATCTAACGTAGTATAGATATATTATAACTGATATAATATACGTATACTAATGATATATATGTAACTGCTAATTACTTAATATATATAATAAATACATTTATTATATAAGTTACAAAATTCAAAAACCGCAATGCCTTGTTTGGCAAAACAAGGTTATTTTTAAAAATTGATTATTAATGCTAAGGCCATGTTTGGTAAACAGTTTATTTAAAAACAGCTTTTTGATAGTTAGGGCCCTGTTTGGTAGAAATAGGTTTAAAACAAGTACAAGGGCCTTGTTTGGTAAAAATCATTTAAAAATTCTTTTCCTTTTATTTTAATAAATCATTTTGACACATACTTTAATGTCATATTTTAATCAATTAAATATTAATCATCTAATTTAATCAATTAAAATCTAACATCCATGAATCACATAAAATTTGCCACATAATTATAATTACTCGCTAATTATAATTCATGTAACGCTTCATCACATAATTCATCTAATTTAATTATCTCAATTAAATTAGAACTATAATATAACATTAATATATATACATATCAATTAAATAACATTCATTAAATTAATATGTAACACTCAATTAAATCATTACCATAATTTACTTAATCTATTTATTTACTCAATAAATAATTCACATAAATATTTATTTAATTCAATAAATATTTAAAATTAAATATAAAATCTCAATCGTTACAATCTTCCCTCCTTAAAAGGATTCTGTCCCCAGAATCACACATAAAAAAAATCTCATCTATTACATTCTTCCCTCCTTAAAAGGATTATGTCCCCAGAATCAGTATATAAGGGGTTACACACAACTAAGCAAATAAAAGCGGATAAGATTTCATCATAACATCTTCGAGTTCCCACGTAGCTTCTTCAGCACTGTGGTTTCTCCAGATTACCTTAACAGAAGGTATCACTTTATTCCTAAGTACTTGTTCCTTTCTATCAATTATTTGAACAGGCACTTCTTCATATGTTAAGTCTTTATCAAACTGTAAAGGTTCATATTCTATTATATGTTTATAATCATGCTTGTAAGGTCTTAACACAGAAATATGGAAGACATTATGTATATTCTCGAGCTCCGGAGGTAATGCAATCTCGTAAGCAACCTCGCCCACCTTTCGTAGTACCTCAAAAGGTCCAATGAATCGGGGACTCAGCTTCCCCTTCTTACCGAATCGAATTTTCCCCTTCCAGGGAGATACTTTCAGGAACACGAAACTTCCTGGTAAGAATTCTCGGTTCTGTCGATGTAAATCGGCATACTTCTTCTGTCTGTCTTGAGCAGCAATTCTGGTCCCAACAATTGACGTTCACCGACTTCATCCCAGCACAAAGGAGTTCTGCATTTTCTACCGTGTAACACTTCGTAAGGCGGCATGCCAATACTCGCATGATGACTATTGTTGTAGGCGAACTCCACCAATGGTAGATGATCCTCCCAGCTTCCTTTGAAGTCCATCACACAAGCTCTCAGCATATCCTCAAGTGTTTGAATCGTTCTTTCGCTCTGGCCATCGGTCTGAGGATGATACGCTGTACTCATTCGCAATTGCATTCCCATACATTCTTGCAATCGCTTCCAGAAATTAGATGTGAAACGTGGATCTCTGTCGGACACAATCGACACCGGAACACCATGTCGAGAAATAATTTCCTTCACGTAGAGCTTTGCTAGTTTATCCAGGTTGTACTTGACCCTGATCGGCAGAAAGTGGGCTGACTTTGTCAGTCGATCCACTATAACCCATATCGCATCATATCCCTTCTGAGTCGTTGGAAGTCCTACCACAAAATCCATCGTGATGTGCTCCCACTTCCACTTTGGAATTTCTAACGGTTGTAGCAAACCACTTGGTCTCTGGTGTTCTGCTTTGATTTTCTGACACGTTAAGCATTTTGCAACGCATTCAGCCATGTCCCTCTTCATATTCGGCCACCAGAAATGATGCCTGAGATCCTGGTACATCTTCCTACTCCCAGGGTGAATAGAATATCTAAAACTATGAGCTTCGCTCAAAATCTCCTCTTTGACCTCTGGTACTGGCGGTACCCAGATTCTACCTTCAAATCGTAACAGTCCTTCATTATCGACCTTGAACTTGAACTCTTCGCCATCAGCTAACCTCGTCCGAATCTTTTCACATTCTTCATCATGAAGTTGTGCTTCTTTCACTTTGTCTATTAAAGTAGAACCAGTGGTTACTTGAAACAACATCTCATCCGATTCTTTCAGAAACTTCACTTCCAACTCCAATCTAGCCATTTGTTCTATTAACCGATCCTGATCAGTTAACACGTTCAGCTTCTCCCGGCCTTTTCTGCTCAAAGCGTCGACAACAACGTTAGCTTTACCCGGATGGTAAAGTATCTCGCAATCATAGTCTTTAATCAGTTCCAACCATCTTCTTTGGCGCATGTTCAAATCCTTTTAGGTAAATATATACTTCAGACTCTTGTAATCTGTGTATATTTCACACTTCTCTCCATATAAGTAGTGCCTCCAAATCTTTAGGGCAAACACTACTGCCGCCAATTCTAGATCATGGGTCGGATACCCCTTCTCGTAATCCTTCAGCTGACGTGACGCATATGCAATGACTTTGCCGCTCTGCATCAATACACAGCCTAATCCTTTATGTGAGGCATCGCTATATACTATGAAATTCCCCGAACTATCCGGTAAAGACAATACAGGCGCAGCACTCAACCTCTTCTTCAGCTCTTGAAAACTCTCCTCACACTTCTCTGTCCAAACAAACTTAACTATTTTATGTGTCAAATTCGTCAACGGAGTTACGATTCTAGAAAAGTCTTGAATAAAGCTTCGGTAATAACCAGCCAATCCTAAGAAACTTCTCACTTCAGACGGCGTCTTCGGCTATTCCCAACTAATTACGGCCTCAACTTTCGACGGATCTACCAAAATACCATCCTTGTCGATCACGTGGCCAAGAAATTGCACACATTCCAACCAGAATTCGCATTTTGAGAATTTAGCGTAAAGTTTTTCTAGTCTCAGGGCTTCTAAGGTTAGTCGTAAGTGTTCAGCATGCTCCTCCTCAGTCTTGGAATAAACCAGGATGTCATCTATGAACACTACCACGAACTTGTCCAGAAATGGCTTGAACACCCTGTTCATTAAGTCCATAAATGCAGCTGGGGCATTCGTGAGACCAAATGACATCACCAAGAACTCGTAATGACCATACTGAGTTCTAAAAGCCGTTTTCGGTATATCTTCCTTCCTCACCTTCAATTGATGATACCCGCTTCTCAAATTGATTTTTGAGAAGTATTTCGCACCCTTCAGTTGATCAAACAAGTCATCGATCCTAGGTAAAGGATACCTATTCTTGATCGTAACTTTATTCAACTCTCTATAATTAATGCAAAGACGCATCGACCCATCCTTTTTCTTCACGAATAAGACAGGCGCTCCCCACGGTGAAACACTAGGTTGAATATACTTCTTGTCTTGCAGTTCTTGCAGTTGAACCATCAGTTCCTTCATCTCGACTGGAGCCATTCGGTACGGAGCCTTCAAAATCAAAGTAGTTCCCGGCGCTAGATCGATCACGAACTCTGTCTCCCTATCTGGCGGAAGTCCTGGCAAATCGCTTGGAAAAACGTCCACAAACTCCTTAACTACCGATATCTCCTCCACCTTCGGGCTTTCCTTACGCGAATCTACTATGTAGGCTAGATATCCTACACAGCCTTACGTTAGAAGTTTCTTGGCTTGCATAACCATCAGACAACTCGCTTGCCTAGGAGATTTGCTACCATAGAACACCAACTTCGACGGAGTCGTAAGGTTTACCGACTTCTTCTGATAGTCGATTATCGCCCCATGGTTGAACAACCAATCCATACCTAGTATGACGTCGAATTCCCCAAGTTTTATCGGAATCAAATCTACTCTAAGCTCCTGACCCTTAATGTCCAATCTACAGTTCTTATAAACGCTCCTAACAGGAATAACCTCCCTATTCGCAATCTCTATGTTCAAAGGGTAAATTAACTCCTCTACAGGTAAGTCTAGGGTTCTAGCAAAATCATCAGATATGAATGAGCAAGTAGCACCCGAATCAAATAATACATATGCATTTATACTATTGACCAGAATAATACCTGACACCACATCTTTTGATTGCACAGCATCCTGCACCGTCATATTGAATGTCCGTGCAGTGGGTCGAACAGCTTGCAATGGTGCAGCAATAGTAACGGTACTGCCGTTTCCATTCCCTCCGCTCCCTGTTGACCCTGCCGTCAGCTTCTTCGGGCAGTTACGAGCCATGTGATCTTTGGATCCACATGTAAAGCAAGCTCCCTTCTTCGGTTTTGGGCAATTAGGCGCGATGTGGCCTTCCTGACCACAGTTGAAGCACACCCGCTTCCCCTTCATGCACACGCCAGTGTGATTCTTACTGCATGTAGCACATGCTTCGAACTTCCTCTTCTGCTGGCTTCGTTGCTGACTCCCAGCAGAGGTATTATCAAACCACTTCCTCTTCTGGTTCACAGTGCTGCTACCCCCAGACTTGGTTTCTACCTCATTCTTCTTCTTCTTATCCTGGTTGAACTTCGTCTCCGCTTCGCTTCCTCCCTCAGCAAGTATGGCCTTCTCCAGCACCGCTGCAAAGGTATTCAGCTGGAACATGGAAACCTTGCTGTAGAGCCAGGGCTTTAGTCCCCGCTCAAACCTTCTCGCCTTCTTAGCGTCAGTGCTGACCTGGTATGTAGCGAACCTGTCCAACTCGTTAAACTTAGCGGCATACTCAGACACCGTCATCCCTCCTTGCTTAAGTTCTAGGAACTGGACCTCCATCTGGTCCTGCGAACTCACTGGAAAATACATCTCGTACAACATTTCCTTGAAACGTTCCCACGTGATGACTCCCTCTCCCTCTCAAGTCTTGTTAGCCTGCCACCAAAAGCTAGCATCCGACTTCAACATGAAAGCCGCAAACATTGTCTTTTGGTCTTCTCCTACCCTAGCCACGTCAAATACCTTCTCCATTTCCATAACCCATGTCTGAGCTTCAATAGGCTTAGTCGATCCTTTGAACTCAGGCGGTCCTACTGCCTTGAATTCCTTGAAAGTAGTATCCTGCACCTGAGGCTGATTCGCAAGAGCTCCTGTCAACAGGTTCACCAACTGCTGAACCGAATTGGGATTCGTTCCCTCGTTATTGTTGTTGTTCGTCGAACCCTCGGGATTTTGACGTGTTACTCTTCTTCTAGGAGGCATTTTCTGTTATGAAAATATTATTATTAGACCCTTTGTTCAATTATTAAGTACTCCAGTTCATACTTAAACGTTTAAACAATTCAGTGCACATAGAACACATAGCACGTCAATAAACTTCTTTTATTCATTAGTCGTAGTTTAAAAACATCAATCAGATAGTATTTCTGCCATTTACATCACCCTTCCTAAACTGGAAAAGTTGCAGGATTATATTATTAACTCATCCCATTCTTATCTCAAATTATGGAATTTACTTTATTTAATACAAAAAGCAATACATAAATAAAAGCACTACTACTACTGCTACTGCTACTACTACTATTACTGCTACTGCTGCTACTGCCTAGGCATATTAATACGTCGCACAGCCTCTCTACATTCCTCTTCCATTACCCGAAATACCGTTCTTCGGTCCACCACATACCACTGTAAACCTTGGAACTGAGCTGGGTAGTAGAAAATACGGTCCTGAGCTCTCTCTATCGCTGTATGAAATGCATATTCTATTTCCCTCAGCTTGGCCCTCTTGGCTTCAGCTTCATCTTCAGCTCGATCAGCTCGTTGATTAGCCCTCAAGCTTGACTCCTCAGCTCTGGCATGCTTCCTCGACTCCTCCTGGATGTCTTGCTTCAGCTTTGCCAATTCAAAACGAGCAGCATCTCTTTCAACCTCCATATGTATCAGGTTCCACTGTGCATCTCCCAGGTCATTTGCCATTTCCTCGATCGTCTCATCTCGTTGCTGGATAGTCTCCTCGAGATCTCCTACTCGTCCATGAAGCTCCACGTTGCTATCGTAGACTGCCTCGTACATCTCAGCACTAGTAGAGTGAGGTGGGAATTCCTCTTCGGGATCCTCTTCCTCCTCTTCAGACTCGTCCTCGTCCTCATCCTCTGGAATAGGTGTCAGCTCACGCTCCCGACCAGCTACAGTGATCACTGGAGATGGCTCTCTCCTAACCAGCTGCTCCCAGACAATATGTATGTCACGGGGCTCTTCCTCTCTAGGCACCTGAGGTACATCCTCTCTAGCCTGACTAGGTTCTCCCACGTTCAACATCCTGACAAAAGAATTTTAAAGTTCATTATTACGTGATAACGAATCGTCACTCCTCGAATACTATAATGTAAACACGTAGCACATAAGGTAGTTTATTATATTTACCTATCACCCCTATCTTTTCGATCTTATCTATAAGGCTACTAACCTAAGGTTTTTTCCCACCTAAGGTTTCATAACCTATAGCTCTGATACCAACCTGTGACACCCCCAAATCCGGGTACTTCGTTTTCACATGATTTGGTGTTCACTTTTTAATATAACATACATCTACCCAATGAATAATGTAAAATAAACTACAACTTAAATTAGAATAGATAAATCTCCCTTAAAACAAGGGTTACAACCTTTTCAAGATAATCCCGATTTACTCTAACCCTGACATGAATATAATAAAGTGCGGAAACAAAAACATAACGTTCAAGTCTTATTACAATCATTCTCAATATAATAAAAAAAAACAAGTCTTCACTTGCTTTGCTTTCTCTTGCCCTTACTCGTAGACGGAGCATCAGCGTTATCAACCTTAACTGAAATTGTTATTTATGCAAGAGTGAGCAAACCACAGCTCACTGGAGTTTAACAATAACATAGACATGAAATGATATATTTAAAAGAATCTGAACAACTTAGCTTGCTTCAATAATAATGAATTGAATAATAATTATCTATCAACAATAAAATTCGAATATAGAATTTATCTGAGGGTCATAAGACCTTTGAACTCTTATCCTAGGTTATAAATATTTCTATTTAAACCTTTAACAGTCAGTAAGACTATGGACCTTAACTCGTACTTAGGGGGATTAGCCCTTCGTACCATGTATTGTGCACAAACATCTTAACGCTATGCGTAGTAACCTCCCCTAGTAAATAGGGTTGTTCAACTCAGTAATTTGAATTTAAGTCCGCACCAAAGAAAGTTTGGTTTGGATAAGCTTACAAGGGTAATTTAGAATTCACGTTCATCAACTAAGGATTAGTTGAATCGACTTCCAATAATTCATAAATAAAGAATTATGAATTAACATATGCTTTAGAATCAACTTAAAGCATTTAAAATAATAACTGGATCTTACTTGAACAATAAGTTAAGATCATTTTAATTAAATAAACAATTGTCTAATACAGAAATAGAAAAGGACATTCTTAACAAGAATATATGAACTTAAGAAATTATACAAGATTAGGGTTTAGAAAACTTGCATAAAATTAACGAGTTTAAGGTTTAGAAGACTTGCCTCAAGCGCAAGCTACTTAATTCAATTCACGTACTTTAATACTTCCTATACACATTCAATTATAATAATCTAAATCCGTTAACATATAACTAATTCACATAAGTGGTTAACCCTCATGGTTAACTCACTCTAATTAAATAAACAATAATAATTAACTATCACATAGTTAATCACATCACACATATACTCACATAATTAACTTAATTATGTATTTAACTAAATTATAATTAAACAATTATAATTCAAATACTTAATCAAATTATAATTACCATTTAAATTATAAATAATTATAATTTAAAATCAATTAAACTACATCCATACATTTATAATTACACAATTTATAATTAATCATGTAATTATCAATTTAATTAATAATTACTTAAACTATACCATGCATTATAATTACACAATTTATAATTAATTATGTAATTATCAATTTAAAATCCACAATTAAACATGCATTTATTAAATTATAATTACATAAATTATAATTTAAATTAACATCTAATAAATCAACCTTTATTCATTATAATTTAAAATAAACATTTACTTTTGATTATAATTATTTAAATTATAATCATATATCACATTTAAATAATAATTCAAATCATACTTTAAGGTTTTCAAACCTCTTTTCTTTTCTAAATATAAATTTGTCAAATTTATGTTAACAACATGTTGTAGCAACTAGATACATGCTCACTGTCATAGCATAATTAAACTAGGTTCAAAATCAACACTGCACAATTAGCTAACCTTCACTGCCTAAGCACTGTGCCCGGCGCAGCTGCGCAGCCAGCTGCCCTATAACCGGCGCAGCTGCGCAGGGAAGGATTCTGGGAAAGGCAGCCGGCGCAGCTGCGCTGCTTCTGGCTGTATTACCGGCGCAGCTGCCCAGGAACACGGACAGAGGCAGACAGCAACGGCACCCTGCTTCACTGATTAACCCATACAAGCCAACAATCGGCAATTCACAGTAACTTAAACATTGTAAATCATACCTATGCAATAATACATATATATAACATGCTTCTAAAACACAAAATCATCTAAACAATGATAATCACAAATTTTAAAATCTAATTTGGCCATTTTCATGAAAACTCATATTTTTCATAAAATAATTCACTGTAACTATTTTACTCCATCAATTCGAACTTATATACATGCATTACATACGAAGTTGAAGATAGCATCCAGAAATTACTTAATAAGCATATTAACACATACCAATTGCATGAATTTTTCAATTAACATTAACCACACTCATGAAATTCCATATGAACTCATATAAACATGAATTTTCCGTTAAAAATATATTTCTACAGTAATTTGATTTTTGAAAATCCTCTTATGTCATACAATTACCACAATCAACACATGGATACAATACATATATATAAAATTCATGATTACATAATTTCATGAAATTCACAGAAAACTAAATTTACAGAAACTCAAAACAATGAAGAACAACTGATCACAATTCTTTAAAACTATAAGATATTAATTACCTTTTTGATGATTGGAGAAGAATACAATGACTAATTCTAGCCTTCACAAGTTTCTTCTTCCTTCTCTTCTCTAACTTCTCTGCTCTTCTTTTCTCTTTTTGTTCTTAGCTTTACAAACTAACTTCTAATCTAACGTAGTATAGATATATTATAACTGATATAATATACGTATACTAATGATATATATGTAACTGCTAATTACTTAATATATATAATAAATACATTTATTATATAAGTTACAAAATTCAAAAACCGCAATGCCTTGTTTGGCAAAACAAGGTTATTTTTAAAAATTGATTATTAATGCTAAGGCCATGTTTGGTAAACAGTTTATTTAAAAACAGCTTTTTGATAGTTAGGGCCCTGTTTGGTAGAAATAGGTTTAAAACAAGTACAAGGGCCTTGTTTGGTAAAAATCATTTAAAAATTCTTTTCCTTTTATTTTAATAAATCATTTTGACACATACTTTAATGTCATATTTTAATCAATTAAATATTAATCATCTAATTTAATCAATTAAAATCTAACATCCATGAATCACATAAAATTTGCCACATAATTATAATTACTCGCTAATTATAATTCATGTAACGCTTCATCACATAATTCATCTAATTCAATTATCTCAATTAAATTAGAACTATAATATAACATTAATATATATACATATCAATTAAATAACATTCATTAAATTAATATGTAACACTCAATTAAATCATTACCATAATTTACTTAATCTATTTATTTACTCAATAAATAATTCACATAAATATTTATTTAATTCAATAAATATTTAAAATTAAATATAAAATCTCAATCGTTACAATCTTCCCTCCTTAAAAGGATTCTGTCCCCAGAATCACACATAAAAAAAAATCTCATCTATTACATTCTTCCCTCCTTAAAAGGATTATGTCCCCAGAATCAGTATATAAGGAGTTACACACAACTAAGCAAATAAAAGCGGATAAGATTTCATCATAACATCTTCGAGTTCCCACGTAGCTTCTTCAGCACTGTGGTTTCTCCAGATTACCTTAACAGAAGGTATCACTTTATTCCTAAGTACTTGTTCCTTTCTATCAATTATTTGAACAGGCACTTCTTCATATGTTATGTCTTTATCAAACTGTAAAGGTTCATATTCTATTATATGTTTATAATCATGCTTGTAAGGTCTTAACACAGAAATATGGAAGACATTATGTATATTCTCGAGCTCCGGAGGTAATGCAATCTCGTAAGCAACCTCGCCCACCTTTCGTAGTACCTCAAAAGGTCCAATGAATCGGGGACTCAGCTTCCCCTTCTTACCGAATCGAATTTTCCCCTTCCAGGGAGATACTTTCAGGAACACGAAACTTCCTGGTAAGAATTCTCGGTTCTGTCGATGTAAATCGGCATACTTCTTCTGTCTGTCTTGAGCAGCAACTAATCTCGTTCTGATCAGCTTTACAATTTCGGCGGTTTGTTGTACCAATTCTGGTCCCAACAATTGACGTTCACCGACTTCATCCCAGCACAAAGGAGTTCTGTATTTTCTACCGTGTAACACTTCGTAAGGCGGCATGCCAATACTCGCATGATGACTATTGTTGTAGGCGAACTCCACCAATGGTAGATGATCCTCCCAGCTTCCTTTGAAGTCCATCACACAAGCTCTCAGCATATCCTCAAGTGTTTGAATCGTTCTTTCGCTCTGGCCATCGGTCTGAGGATGATACGCTGTACTCATTCGCAATTGCATTCCCATACATTCTTGCAATCGCTTCCAGAAATTAGATGTGAAACGTGGATCTCTGTCGGACACAATCGACACCGGAACACCATGTCGAGAAATAATTTCCTTCACGTAGAGCTTTGCTAGTTTATCCAGGTTGTACTTGACCCTGATCGGCAGAAAGTGGGCTGACTTTGTCAGTCGATCCACTATAACCCATATCGCATCATATCCCTTCTGAGTCGTTGGAAGTCCTACCACAAAATCCATCGTGATGTGCTCCCACTTCCACTTTGGAATTTCTAACGGTTGTAGCAAACCACTTGGTCTCTGGTGTTCTGCTTTGATTTTCTGACACGTTAAGCATTTTGCAACGCATTCAGCCATGTCCCTCTTCATATTCGGCCACCAGAAATGATGCCTGAGATCCTGGTACATCTTCCTACTCCCAGGGTGAATAGAATATCTAAAACTATGAGCTTCGCTCAAAATCTCCTCTTTGACCTCTGGTACTGGCGGTACCCAGATTCTACCTTCAAATCGTAACAGTCCTTCATTATCGACCTTGAACTTGAACTCTTCGCCACCAGCTAAGCACAGAAAGCTTCGTACTTTGGTCACCGACTTAGGTTGCCCCCAACTTTGTATTGCTTCAATCTTCGTCGGGTCAACAGATACTCCACGTTTCGATACCACATGCCCAAGGAATGCTACTTCCTCAAGCCAAAACTCGCATTTCTTCAGCTTGGCATATAGCTTATTCTCACGAAGCTTTTGAAGTACCAACTTCAAGTGGTGCTCATGATCTTCATGGCTTTTAGAATAGATGAGGATGTCATCAATAAAGACAACAACGAACTGATCTAAATATTCCTTAAATACATGGTTCATCATATCCATGAAAGCAGCAGGAGCATTAGTCAATCCAAAAGACATGACTAAGAACTTATAATGCCCGTATCGAGTTCTGAAAGCAGTCTTTGGAATATCCTCAGTTTTAATCTTCAGCTGATGATATCCAGAACGAAGATCGATCTTTGAAAAGAACTGTGCTCTTTGCAACTGGTCGAACAGGTCATCAATACGAGGTAACGGATACCTATTCTTGATGGTGACATGGTTCAACTCCCGATAGTCAATACAAAGTCACATACTCCCGTCTTTTTTCTTTACAAATAAAACAGGAGCACCCCAAGGAGACGTACTAGGACGAATAAAACCAATGTCTAACAATTCCTGTAATTGGACCTTTAACTCCTGAAGTTCAATAGGAGCCATTCGATACGGGGTTTTAGAAATGGGTTTTGTACCGGGTTCAAGGTCAATAAAGAATTCAACTTCACGTTCTGGGGGTAGACCTGGAAGTTCTTCGGGAAATACATCAGGGAACTCATTAACAACGAAAATATTATTCAAATCTTATGTATTTTGGTTTAGATCTGTGACATGAGCTAAGAAAGCTTGACATCCATTTTTCAATAAATGAATAGCTTTATAACTTGAAATGATATTGACTGATTTTAGTGGTTTGGTGGTTTGGATTCGTACAACAGGTTGATTAGGAATATGAAAACTAACAACCTTACGAAAACAATCAATTTTGGCATGGTAAGTGGTTAACCAGTCAATTCTTAAAATCACGTCAAATGCAAGTATTTTCATAGATATCAGATCGACAGGTAAGGTAAGGGTACCAATCTGAATCAAGCAAGATTTATAAACTGTAGATGTAACGAACGTTTCTCCTAACGGAGTTTCAATAAATAAGTCAAAGTCTAATTTATCAGAAGTCAAGTTCAAACGTTGAGCACAAGCAGGTGAAATAAAAGAATGGGTAGCACCGGTATCTAACAAGGTGTAAACTTCGCAAGAGTTTATGATTAGCTTACCCGTAATCACCTCGTATGGATTCCTCGCGTTTTGAGCTGTCACGACAAACGCTCTTCCAGGAATCACCGACTTTGACTTGTCTGAAACCGCCTTTGGAATCACCACCCCCGCTGGATTTGGTTTCGCAATAAAACAATCTCGAGCTATATGTCCTTCTTTTCCATAATTATAACATGCTTTGAACTGTTGTGGGCAGTTTGGGCTGATATGTCCCTCTTTCACACACTTATAGCATACGACCGGTGGTCGTTCTCCTCCCCTAGAAACAGTTGATGCTAGTGCTGATGTTGACATCTTCACGTTCTCATTGTTATACCTTCTCTTTTTAAAATCTCCTCCCGATTCGCTTTTTCTACTATCATGACCACGATTACCACCGGAGTGGTTACCGCTTCTGTCATACTTTTCTCCTCGCTGGTTGTCATTGCTCCGATGACTGCTGCCACCGGTACGACCTTGGTTGTGGTCCCTCGGTTGAACATAATCATTATCTCATTCTAATAACTGGGCCCTGTTCACTACATCCGAATATAGAGAAAATTTATGAGAAATGAGGTATTGACGTATTTCGGGTTTCAAACCTCTCAGAAACATCCGCGTCATACGTTCCTCATTCTCCACCAAATGAGGTGCAAACCTGGACAGCTCCGCGAACTTAGCCTCATACTGGGATACCGTCATGTTGTTTTGCTCGAGTCTGATAAACTCTACCTCCTTCATATGACGAATACTTTCAGGAAAGTACTTGTCATTGAACAGTTTCTAGAACGCTTTTCAAGACATCTTGAGTGCGGCAAGCTGGGTACGCTTCACAGACTCCCACCAGTAATCTGCTTCTCCACGGAACATAAATGTGGCAAATGGAACCTTCTGTTCCTCCGTGCATCCCAAGACATCAAATATCTTGGTAATTTGTTTAACCCACGTCTCTTCCTTGATCGGATCCGGCTTTCCAAGAAACTCTGGTGGTCCCAATTCTTTGAACTGCTTGGCGGTGACAATTCGCGTGTTGTTATTATCTCCACCTGTATTTTGCACACGAGTCTCCCTAGTCTGGTTTTGCATGAACTGCAAAAACCTTCTAAACATCTCATCGTTTATCGTCTGACCAGCGTTGTTTTTAGGATGAACATTGCCTTCTTGTTGCACGTTCTCCTTGTTAGTGATTAAAGGTGTCTCCACGGTCTCATTCACTTCGTTGTTAACATTCTCAGCTGCCATTCTCAAATACTGCCATAAAACAAGGGTTAATTAAACAAATCAACATATCACATATTAACCCTAAGCTCCGACTGACCATTTAAATACCACATAAGCTTAGGTAGGACATACTAGTGAAGGATTTACTCGTCTCTCCCCTCCTAGTTCTATTCCCCGATCTCCACCAGAGACTATATCCCTAAGCTCTGATACCAACTGTGACGCCCCCAGAATAGGTCCAGTCAACCCAACCCATTCTGAGTCGCCAAATACATGGTACAGAATTCAAATACAAACTTTATATCATACGGTCGTGCAAAATACGACCACACAACTGTGAGTGTCAATACAAATATGTAGAAAATATTAATATTCAAACTAAGTCCTCATTATAATTATTATCACACTATTCATCAGAAATAGTGAGGACTACTACTGCTCATACTCGGACCATCACTCTGTCCCCCGACTAGTCCCTGCGATATTCTCATTTCCTGAAGAGGGTAACAGATGAAAAGGGTGAGCTCAACTAGCTCAATAAAGAATAGTATGACTAAGATAATGGAAAATAAATTATCGTTAGTCTTCAACAATTCAGATAAAATATTGTTGACAACAAGTTTTAGATCAATATTCGCAGCGAAAATAACCATTCATCATCAATATTTTATCCCTGTAACATCAATCAATATACATCTCGAATCAAATATTCATCTTTGCACTATAGGCCAAAGATATTCATTTGTATCATCAGTGGTCATGTTCATCTCAACACCTGTCATCTTTGCACTACGGCCAAAGATATTCATCAGGTAATCATTCATCTTTGCTCTATAGGCCAAAGATATTCAGTTATATCACCACTTAGGACTGAGGATAATGAAAAATAATATAAATAACGAATCCAGTGAAATAAAGGATAAGATTAAGGATTCGTATTTTAGTTTATCCAAGTTCAAGAATACTCTATAATAACACTTTGTGGAGCAAAATTCAAGAATAAAGCTCAAAACTTAGATCCAATCAAAGATAGTAACCATAACAGATAATTTGGACAAATAGAAGAAAATTTAGTTTTTCCGTGAATAATGCTGTATACGTGAATAGTGCCGTATACTTAAATAGTAACTCCGACAAAAAAAGTAAGAATTCCATAATAAAATCCATGCCAATATTTTGGTATAATGATATTGAGAAGAATAACATCATTTAGAAAGAAAATAACATCCCTTACCTCAAAAGAATAGTACCTCTGACTGGAATATCGGATATAATACCGAAGGAAACTTGCACTGAATAGTAACACTCAAAATATCTAAATACTCACAAATATACGCTCGATATTATAGAGAGAGAAAACTTCTGATTCTGGTGTGATTTTCAATTCTAACCTAAGCACCCTATTTATAGGAAAAGCTTAGGATGCCAAAGTAGACTTTTGAATAAAATAAAATTTTTTTATTCCAGCCGCCGGCTGCTCTAAAACATCAGAATTTTCAACCAAACAACAAAAGTGGGGCCCACCCATTAAAAAATATTTATTTATTTTTCGAAACTTCAATAATTCATAATAAATAGTCCTTTTGTCAGAAAATACAAATTCTATGTCCTTCTATAGGAAATTTAATTCTCTACAACTTTGTAGAATGAAGTTTTTCCAAATTTCAAACATAAATTATCCGAAATTCATAAACGGATGACTTTTCACACCAAAATACTGATAGAAACACATCAGCGCTAATTCCTTCTTTTATATCCACAAAATAAATATTTCCTTATCATATAAATTAATAATTAATTATTCACAAATAATATTACAGAACTACAATATTGACAACCAGGTTGTTCCCAGGAAAGAGGGGGCCTTCCGATAAGGACTTCTCCTTACTGGCGCGCAATTAAATAACCCCTCCTAGACAGAACTTCCTTAGACATTGTCAATAATGCTATCTAATAATATTATTCAAATTATATGAATTATTGAGTTGATAATGTGAAATACTGGGCAATGACAATTATTGAATCAATAATACAAACTATCAACTGTAGCCATTATTGAATCAATCATATAAAATAGCAACGTAGCAATTATTGAGTCAATAAAATATCAATGTAACAATTATTGAGATAATAATATAAAATATCAACGTAGCAATTATTAAGTCAATAATATAAACTATTGAACAGTAATTACTGTAACAATAATTGAGTAAGTGCCTTCTCACGTAAGACTCAATAATTCGAAATACTGTGTAACACCGCGTATCACTGTATTTTAACTACCGGGTATTTCAACAGTACTAACAGTAACAACTACGCCGTTATTTTGTAAAAAAAAAATTATTTCTGTCGCTTTCTATATCCGACAGTTATTCCGTTGTGGGGCCCACAAATAGCTGCGCCGTTGTACGAATATTCCCCTACAACAAGAATATTCCACGACCAAACGAATATTCCCCGACAACCAGAATATTTTATAACCACTTGCTCACTTTGAAATATTTGCACATTTCACCCATAACTTTTCACATTTATCAAATCAACACCTTACTATTTCGAAATAATATATAAAGAAAATTAAATCTTTATTCATAAAAGTTGGGGTCTTACAACGATTATATTAATTTAAGCAAACAGTTAATCTATATTAATTGTAGAATATTAATTAATTATTGTGGAATATTAACTGTGATTGATTAATAATATGTGATTATTATTATTGCAAGAAATATAATAATAATAATGAGCAACGTGTTTATAAATATAATAAGATTTATATTAAAGTGATAATTAATCATATAAGGGTTAATTAAATTGTTATGGAGATTAATAATTATATTGATTGATGAAGGATGTGTGTATATTATTAATTAATATTTAATTAATAAGATGAGTAATTCTATGTGCAAGCATGCGAATTAAATGTGTAACATATATTAGCTAACTATGTATTATGTGAAGTGTAATATGGCACTATTATATGGTAAGGCTTATTGAATTATGGGAGTTACATGATAATAGCCTATGTGACAATATGTATGTAAGTATACATTAAAATAATGTATTATGAATATAAATAATAATTGATGATTATTTATATATATAATGGAATAATAAAATTTACTAAATGAGATAATGTGATGTGATTATATCCGAGTAAATTATATCCGGTATTAATAAATGTATATAGACGATATGTATGTTATATTGCCATATCACATCTACTACCTTGAAATATTAAGCATGTGACTTACATTATAATGTTAATTATAATCTAAATATATAGTATGAATATATATGTAATAACCTAAGTGTATGATATATGCATGTTGCTAGAATGCTGAGCTTTTAATTGGCTTGTCCCATATAATTAGTCACAAACCTTGTACACGTGAAATGCATCATGAAGCTAGCCTACTCTCTTCTCTCAAACTCAGCATTCTAGCCATCATGAAGGGAGTGGGCAGAATAGTGGAAATCACCAACTAATTACCAACTCCCTCTTATCTAGCATGCAATCCTTCACTCCGTTGTTTTGATTTGGAAGAAAAAGACTTTGCCTGGATACTAGTTTTTCTATATATATATGGCCCTTCTCTTCAGATTGTTCATTGCTGAGATTTTGCTTGAGTATTGAATTCAGAGTAATACATATATTAGTATAGTAGCATTGTGAGTGGAAAGTAACAGCAAGCTCAGATTGTTAGCAGAGGTATAATCCCTCTTCCTTTGTTCTTCATTTTCATTTTTTGTTTCCAAAATTTCAGTTTTAATTCTTGAATTTAGTTGGAGTTCATGAAATTGGGGATCGATTGGGCGATTGACTGTTATATAAGAATATATATATATATATATATATATATATATATATGTGTGTGTGTGTTAGTAAGTTAAAAAGGTTAGTCTAATGGCATATAGGTATGTCGAAATCGATGAAATGGGAAGTTTGGGGACGGTTTTGGCTGTAGCGTGAACTGCAGGAACTGAGTCTGCATCGCGGCGCCGCAGCGCCAATCCCAGGCATTATGCCAGCGCCGCAGCGCCTCCCGCGCCGCAGCGCCTCCCGCGCCGCAGCGCCAGATTGTGGTTGTTGTTGCCGCGCCGCAGCGCCGGCCTCTGAAACCAGAATCTAATTTTGTTCCTAAACTGCTATGTGGTAGTTACTTGTATAGATGAGGCAAGCATGTTAACATGGGTAGCATGTATGTATGGGTACATAGACCTAACATAAGAATGTTTTATTAAGATTCCATGCATGAATGACAAAATTATAGTTTTAAAAATAAACTTAAGGTTTATAATTGAATTTTGACGTATATAAGCCATGTTAATATTCTGACTTTTGAGGCACATTAGTATGACCTAGAAACACATGAGATGCATGTTAACTCGCGTATATAAGCTCTGAAAAAAAATGTGATCATGTGAACCTCGCTAAGTGAACTTAGAATTTTAAAAGGAACTTAGAGATTTTGAAAAAAGGGATTTAGATGTACTATAATTATATTCAAACTTTGAACATGTTATTATGGTTTAGAAATGCATGAAAGTCATATTAGCTTATGTATATATGGTTCATAGTATGACAAGAGCATGTTAGACCTCATTATTGAACATTTCTAACAAAGATACAAGTTTTAAAGGTTGATATTGACATGTAAAGACCATATATATATTCTGATTTTTCGGGCATGTTTATATAACCTTGAAATGCGTGTCAGACCTATTGACTTGTGTATACGGATTTTATGATGTAACACGAACATGTTAGTAAGACTTACTGATAAAAATAGGAGCTTTGATGGTGAACCTTAACATGTTATTACAAGATTCGTATTCTGAAAGTTGTGATCATACTTGATAATACTTTTAGACTTGTTAAAGTCTCATTCATGTTTGCCTACTATGTTACATATCATGAAACCAAGTTTAGCGTAAACGAAACATGTTTTCAAACTAATAACTACGATAGTTACATGAATACTCATAAGCATGCCTGGAATGAGTTATATAATCGCCTCATATGTTTAAAATAAACATGATAGCTAAGGTGATATCACATGTTAATGATTGAATCCAATTTTTGACGGTTAACTTATAAGTAATGCTATAACTCGCTAATTTGAATATGTTTGCTACTTGTGGTAGTCTCACATGATAGTAATGATGTATGAAGATGATTAACTTAAAAAAAAGTAATTCCATAGCTAAAGAAAGCCTACTCGATTAAAAATAACATAATGCTATACAAATGTTATTTGAATTCATGGTAACTTATAATTTAATTTCATACCGAATGCGTATAAGTATGTAATGACATGTGAGTAGGAAATACAATGTGTGTATATTTGAGTAACAAGCTTATGTACCGAATGAGTTAGCTAATGAACATCCTATACTTATAATACACTATAAATAGGATTCGAAAGTGTTGATTTACTTAACGTGGATAAAATACGCTAAAGGCAAGTATCCTAACCGACGCATTTACTTTATGCAAGGAAATCTATGATTGTGCAAGTTTCCTAACTTACACTCTTTTACTGTGCAAGTATTCTATCCTTGTATATTGCGAACTAGTTTCTGTACTTAATCGTTTGAATTGAATTAGCATACTTGAACTCTTATTTCATTCAAGCTATTATTCATGTTGAACTTGGTATTGTTCTTGAATATTGTGAAAGTGTCGATGCCATTTGATTCAGCTAGACTGATATTATTGAAAAGTGACCCAAACCAATTGATTGGTGCGGGATCTTATATTTGACTGAAAAGAACAAACTATAACTGTCGGAGAACCGACGCGCGCATATTAGTATGATTGAGTGTTATGCATAACATAGGGTACTTTAGGCTGATCACCTGTTGTACTTGTTTTTGTTGGATTTTCAGTTTATTACTGTCAATTCCTGTGGAAGTTCATAGTCCTTAGTGACTGCTCAGTATTCAGTTATCTTGAAATCTTGAATTGATTTATTATTGAATCACGTTGATATTATTCTGTCCTTAGCGACTGTTATTGAAAGTTGTTGATATTCTTATTATCCTTGAACTATCAAACCTTGTTATACCCTTTCGAGAATTGAGAATTATATCACTTTCCCTTATTATATATTACTTGCTGGGCAATTTGTGCTCATTCTTGCTTTCCCTAAAACATTTCAGTTAAGGCAGAGCATGGCGAACCTTCGGGCGTTGATAAGGGCAAGGGCAAGGCTACCAACTAGCTTGTCTCTTTTATGTTTTAAATATTTTAATGTTGTATAAAGATGATGTAGTAAGACTGAATTTGATTATGTTTAAGCTTAAGTTAGATTATGTAATAAGTCGTTAATTGATATTATTATGTAATCTATTAAGTACTGTAGGTTGCGAGACTTGGGGGAATAATTATAATAAATCATTGTAAATTATTCTAGATTAGATTTTCCGCTGTGATTGTGTGATTTTTAGTTATTATTATTGTGATATATTACCATAAGCACGTGATGAACCGAATTCGAGAGACCAAGTGGCGGTCCCGAATTTGGGGGGTCACAATTGAGTTGCAATATAATTTCTTGGTCTTCTTCACAATAACAGTACACTCACTCTCTATAAATTCCTTAGCAAATATAACTCTTAGCAAATGCAATGAGGAAGGCGAGGGTCTTATTTATAGAAGAATGGATACACAGACAATACTATTATCCCTCATTTCAAATCAACGGATTGAAAGATTGTATAATGGTTAACAAGAAGTTGGTGAGGAGTTGGTGAATTCAATCATGAATCCCACTCCCCTTATACTTATTAGCTAGATTATTGCTGAGTTTGAGAAGGAAGATAGAGTAGTAGCCTATTAGGAGTTCAAGTGTGGGAGAGAGGACTCTCAAGCAATCTCAGCAACTTGTATTCCACATACTAATGTTATATATATATATATACTTAAGTTATACATTTAAATGGGTGTTACAATGTTATTTTAAATTAGTCATTAATAATACAATGTATCAAATAGGTACATATACACCAATCATATAATCCATGTATATTTCCTTAATGCCAACTATAATTTAATTGGGCATTATTATTACTAATTATCACAACGGTTATTATTATAATAACTTATTGAAATCATTATCAATTATCAATTGTTTATTGATATTAATATAAGGTAATAGGGTATACATTATGGTCTACCCACACAAATCATGTTACATAAGCAAGAATATTATGTAACTCACATAATGCAATTAATCTTACTATATAGTCTATATATATAATATATAGCCACATTAATGTGCCGCATTGCACTTTATAAAATATAAAGGTAACCACCATATATTATAGATTTAATTATCGCATGCTTGTATAAAATAGTTAATCGAGTAAATATAATCTTATTAATTTTATTAATTTTTTATTCATTAATATACTATTTCTCATAATAATAGTTAATCGACATATTATCATATAATTACTCGTTAATCGTTTATCCTTTGTAATCACAATTAATTCTTTCACTATATTCAAGCAAATTGAATATGTGACGAACGAGAATTTTGTACAGTTATTTGAATATTTATTAAAATAAATAAATATTTTTGATTATTTAATTATTTAGGTAAATAATTAATTCATGAGATTGTGGTATATTAATTTAAATATATGTGTGACATTAATTAAATTAATGTGTAGTAATTTAATAGTTCAAAATATATATTTAATTGAGTTTATTTGATTAAATGAATTAATTAAATAAGCATAATGTTACTTGATTAATTTAATAGTTAATTAAAAAATTAATGAATGGACATAATTAATAAATAAGAATATTGATTATGTGACAATGTGATTTAATGTAAAGTTATTATATTTTATTTAATTGTTTTAAATAAAATTATTTGGTTAATTTGTAATGTGACAATTAACTATATAATAAGGAAGCTATTAAAATAAATAGGAAAAAGGGATTAGTGTGTTAGCCAAACAAGGCCCTTGTGGGAGTTTAACAGTTATAATACAACGGATATAATATATACATATATTGTTGTGATTAAACGTATTTGGTTTTCATTTTTTCCAAGTCAGAGAAGAAAAGTTAGAGAGTTCAAAGAGGAAAAGAGAAGAGTTGAGAGAGATTGAAAAGAAGAGAGAATTGAGAAATCAATAGTATTATCTTGTATCATCTTCTTTACTAAAGGGTAATTTTCCTTTTTAGTTTTCAAAATCTAATTTTTCTCAAAGTTCTTCATTTACGTATTTTAAAGTTTCTGTAAAATTTGGGTTTCATAATTAAGGCATGTTATGACTATATATATATATATATATATATATATATATATATATATATATATATATATATATATATATATATATATATATATATGTGTGTGTGTGTGTGTGTGTGTGTGTGTGTGTGTGTGTGTGTGTGTGTGTGTGTGTGTGTGTGTGTGTGTGTGTGTGTGTGTGATTACATCGCATTTTATATTTGGTATGAATGATTTAAAAAGATCAAAATCATGCAATTAGGCCTTAATTGGGTTTTTGGAAAATCACATAGTTTTTTTTTAACGTATTTTCGAAATTCTCTGTTAGGAAGTATTTTGAGAATTGGAGGGAGATATAATCATATAAATGTCTATATATGTTAGTATCATGTGTTGTATCATGTATACGTGAATTATACTGACCACACCATGTAATTTTGTTAAGAATTGGGTTTCTTGAAAAGATAGAGTATAAATGTTGTGAGAATAACCAATATGAGTAGATTAAATGCTTTAATCATATGTTAGTATTAAAATTAAAACATGATTATGATTGTATATGAGTGAATTCGGTGTAGTAACGAATTCGTAATGATAGATTTCATATTTTTTTTTATCAAACTTGACAAAATTATGAAGAACAATGAAATTAAATGTTTTAAATTGTGTAATTATGTGATTTAAAATGTTAGAAACATGCTAAAAGTGATTTATGATGTTCCTGTGAAGTTTATACTTCATGGGTAACATTACAAATCAGTGTATTGGTGTAAAGTTGGAGAAAATGGGCGAGTTTCTGTGTTCTTCGCGAACTACAGATTCTAGAAATTCGTCGTGAATCTGTAGTTTCTCGAAGGGTTATTGGAGCGCACGCGCGCCATTACAAAGGGCGTTTGTAGCGCGGCCACGCCTGTCTGAAAAATTCAAAAAAAATTCTAAGTGTTGAATTTTTGAGTAAGGTGTGTTAAATCTAATAAACATGAAGACATGCTATGTATGTGATAAGATGTTAATACAAGATTAACAACTTAGGCTATGTGATTAATTAATAAGTTAATTAATCAACTTAAATCATTATTTGGAAAATTTTAATGATGAGTTCGAGAGACACTGTTGTAAATCGATAATCATATCAAACATGTGATTAATTGATATTGTGAATGTATTGATAGGTAAAAGTAATTAAAGAACGTGAGTTATAATTGTAGCTTGCGCACGAGGCAAGTTTCCTAAACTCAAACCTTTAAATTGAGCAAGTTTCTTAACTATACTCTTTAAATTGAGCAAGTTATAGACCTAAATTCTATATCAAGCAAAGTTCTTATTCTTGATTACTCAAGTTCAGAATTTCATATGAGATGTTATGATTCTTTTAAAAGTATCATTTTAGTATACAATACCTATTCGATTGTATACCCTTGAGAAGTTATTATTCAAATTGAATATCTTATATTGTTGAATCCTTTAAGACTAGTGAACCCTTAAATGATTTGACTAGTCCATAGTTGATGAGCGTTCTAAATTCCAAAACTATTATTGAGTTATCCAAACCAAACTTTATTTGGTGCGGACTCTGATGTCAAACAGAGATGAACAACCCTAATACAGGGGATTAATGATGATGCTTTAAGCGTTGAGGTATTGTCCACAGTATCGGTACGAAGGGCTGATCTCCCTAAGTACGAGAAGTAAAGTCCATAGTCTTATGACTATTAAAGATTTAAAGGTTAATATACTTGACAACCTAGGACATAGTTCAAGGTCTTATGACCCTCAGAAGTAATTTTGATTCTCGATTGTTATTCTTGATTCAAAAGTTGAGCTTTCTGTTATTCAGACTTCTTTGATTCACTCGCATGTTATTATTGTCATATTTTTATACTTACGGGCTTTCGTGCTCACTCTTGCATAATAACATTGCAGCAAAGAATGAACAATCTGGTGAGCCTTCTAGTAGCAAGGGCAAAGGAAAAGCTAACATGTGTTGAAGACTTGTGATGTTATTGAAATGTTAAGTTCAATACTAATGTGTAATGTTTAAGACTTATTTGTTTACGTTTCCGCAACAGAGATTTAAGGTTAATTATGACCTGGGATATATTATGTATTTATTATTTCAGATGTTGTAACTCTATTATAGGGAGATGATGATTTATTTATCTATTAAATGAATTTCAATATTTATGGGTAGATAGTTGTATGATATTTGAACAGTGAAAACCAAATCCTGTGGAAAATAAGATGCCGAATTTGGAGGTGTCACAAAATATTTAATTAATAATCATCCTATCAATTCTTTTGATATAAAACTTAGGGCTACTCCACTAATTTAATTAAACCATTAGTGACTCCCTTAAATATTCCTAGCAATTATTTGCATAGGCTCAAACTCACAAAACCACACAAGGTTTAATAAGCTTACAAAACTAACTTATTAAAATTAAATCATATATTTAATTAATAATGGAGTTTAAAATTTTACAGTCATTACATCCCTCCCCCCTTATAAAAATTTCGTCCTCGGAATTGTAAAAATAAGGTTACTCAAATAAAAACGGATAATTCGCTTTCATCTTCTCTTCTAATTCCCACGTAGCTTCTTTGACTGCGTGATTCTTCCAGAGAACCTTGGCGGAATGGATGATCTTATTCCTCAGCTTATGTTCCTTCCTATCTAGTATCTGGACTGGAACTTCCTCGTACGATAAGTCTTTCTCAACTTGGATCGGTTCATAGGAGATATCGTGCTTGTAGTCCGATTTATATGGTCGTAACACTGACACATGAAACACGTTGTGAATGTGCTCAAGTTCAGGAGGTAACGCTACCTCGTACGCCAATTCACCGACTCACCTCAGAATCTCGAACGGTCCAATGAACCTAGGGCTCAACTTGCCCTTCTTCCCAAAACCAATCTTCCCTTTCCAGGGAGATACTTTCAAGAATGCATAGCTTCCTAATTCAAAATCTCTCTTCTTGCGATGTAAGTCCGCATACTTCTTCTGGCGATCTTAAGCTGCTACCAGTCGTGCTCTTATCACCTTGATGATCTCTATTGTCTACTGTACCAGTTCTGATCCCAACAGTCGACACTCACCTACTTTGTCCCAATATAAGGGAATTCGACACTTTCTCCCATATAGTGCTTCGTACAGTAGCATTCCGATACTAGCGTGATAACTATTGTTGTACGCGAACTCTACTAATGGAAGGTGATCCTCCCAGCTACCTTTGAAGTCCATCACACAAGCTCGGAGCATATCTTCAAGTGTTTGAATCGTTCTCTCGCTTTGCCCATCGGTCTGCAGATGATACGCGGTACTTATTCGTAGTTGTGTCCCCATTCTTTCTTGAAGACTCTTCCAGAAGTTTGACGTGAATCGCGGATCTCTATCCCATACAATAGATACCGGCGCCCCATGTCTCAAGATAATTTCCTTGACATATAATTTGGCTAGCTGGTCCAAACTATGCTTAATCTTAATCGGCAAAAAGTGAGCCGACTTGGTAAGATGATCTACAATCACCCATATGGCGTCGTGCCCTTTCTGCGTTGCCGAAAGTCCCACCACAAAGTTCATTGTGATGTGCTCCCACTTCCATTCTGGAATCTCTAACGGTTGTAATATCCCGCTTGGTCGTTGGTGCTCTGCATGAACTCTCTGACAAGTTAGACATCTGCTTACGCATTCCGCAACCTCTCTCTTTATGTTTGGCCACCAGAAGTGGTAACGCAAATCTTGGTACATCTTTGTGCTTCCTGGGTGTATCGAGTATCTCGTACTGTGCGCTTCTTGCAAAATCTCTTTTCTTAGTTCTGGTACTAACGGTACCCAAATTCGTCCTTCGAATCTCAGTAGTCCAGTGCTATCAATCTTGTATTTCAATTCATCACCTTCAGCCAATCGCTTCTTGATGTTATTGCAATCTTCGTCCATCTCTTGTGCCTCTTTAACCTTATCTAATAAAGTCGGGCTCGCTGTCACTGTAAATAATTATTTGTTGGTCTCCATCGAATATTTAACCTCCAAGTCTAGTCGTTCAAAATCTTTCACCAATTCCTCTTGAATGGTCAACTTTAACAACGTCTCTCTGCCTTTTCTGCTCAAGGCATCTGCCACTACATTTGCTTTGCCTGGATGGTACAAAATCTCACAATCATAATCTTTGATCAATTCTAGCCATCGGCGCTGCCTCATGTTTAGGTCCTTCTGTGTGAATATATACTTCAGACTCTTGTGATCCGTATATATCTCACACTTCTCGCCATACAAATAATGCCTCCAAATCTTCAAGGCAAAAACTACCGCTGCTAACTCTAGGTCATGAGTCGGATAGCCCTTCTCATAATCCTTCAGCTGACATGAAGCGTACGAAATGACCCCATCGTGCTGCATCAGTACACAGCCAAGACCCTTGTGTGACACATCACTATACACTACAAACCCTCTCGTGTTGTCCGGTAAAGCCAACACAGGTACTTGACTAAGCCTCTTCTTCAATTCTAGGAAACTCTCCTCACGTTTCTCCATCCAAACAAATTTAACTGCTTTTCTGGTAAGATTGGTTAATGGCGACACTATCTTCAAAAAATCCTGAATGAATCTTCTATAGTATCCCACTAATCCTAGGAAACTCCTAATTTTTATCGGCGTCTTCGGCTGCTCCCAATTGATAACCGCTTCTACTTTTGCCAGATCCACCGAAACACCATTCTTGTCGATAACGTGCCCCAAAAACTGCACTCTCTGCAACCAAAACTCACACTTAGAGAATTTTGCATACAGCTTCTCCCTCCTTAATGTCTCTAACACTATCCGAAGATGCTTGGCGTGTTCTTCCTCCATCTCTGAATACACCAGAATGTCATCAATGAATACGACAACGAACTTATCCAAATACCATTTGAACACTCTGTTCATCAAGTCCATAAATGCTGTCGGCGCGTTCGTCAATTCGAATGACATTACCAGAAACTCAAAGTGTCCATACCGAGTACTGAATGTCGTCTTTAGAATGTCTTCTGGCCTCACCTTCAGTTGGTGATAACCGGTCCTCAAATCTTTGAAAAGTATTTTGCCCCCTTCAGCTGATCAAATAGATCGTCGATCCTGGGTAATGGATACTTGTTCTTAATGGTGACCTTGTTCAACTCTTAATAGTCGATACAAAGCCTTAACGACCTATCTTTCTTCTTTACGAATAAGACCGGTGCTCCCCACGGTGATATGCTCGATTGAATGTATCCCTTATCTAACAACTCTTGTAATTAAGCCATCAGTTCTTTCATTTCTACCGGAGCCATACGATATGGCGCTTTGTATACCAGTGCTGTCCCTGGTGCCAAATCAATAACAAACTTAATCTCTCTATCCGGTGGCAATCTCGGAATCTCGTCTAGGAAGATATTGGTGAATTCCCTTACAATAGGTATCTGACCCAGTTCACCCTCGACTCGTCGAGTATCAACCACGTGAGCCAAATAATCTATACAACCCTTCCTAAGAAATCTTCTTGCTTGCATCATCGTCAGACAACAAGAATGTCTCGGCGATTTACTACCATAGAACACCACCTTGGACTTATTTGGAGTCTTATGGTGTACACACTTCTTCTTATAGTCAATGACTGCTCCGTGATTTGATAACCAATCCATTCCAAGGATTAAATCAAACTCCCCCAAACGAATCGGTATCAAATCCACGTTGAGCTTAAATCCTCTTAATTCGGTATAACAGTTCCTATGAATGTATTCTATGAGGAAAATTTCCTTGTTTGCTACTTCTACGTTCATAGGGTGTTCTAATCTTTCACGGGGTAAGTCTAACCATTTAGCAAATTCTTCGGAAACAAAAGAGCAGGTAGCACCCGAATCAAATAACACATACGCATCTATATTGTTGATTGGGATGATACCTGACACCACGTCCTTGGACTCCACCGCATCTTGTACGGTCATATTGAACTTGTGTGCCGTTGGTTTGTTGGCTTGACTGGCTGGCCCTCCGATGCTCAGCCCATTATTGTTGTTATTGCGATTGCCGCAAGCTGCATCGCCATTTCTCTTCGGGCAGTCCTTGATTTGGTGGTCTGGGGCTCCACACGAGAAACATCCTCTTTTCTACTTGTTTGGACACTGATGAGCCATGTGCCCCGGTTGTCCACAACTATAGCAAACGCTCTTCCCTTTCATGCACTCCCCCGAGTGATTCCTTCCGTAGTTATTGCACTTTCCACTTTTCTTGGCCTCTCCCCCGACCTTGTTTCCTCCAGAGGATTGGCTCTCCATCCATTTAAGCTTGTTGGGGTTGCTGCCTCCGCTGCTTCCCCCTTTCTGTCCCTCTTGTCCGGTCTTCCTTTCTTGTTTAAATCGCGCTATGGCTTCATTGCCTCCTTCTGCAATGAAAGCCCTTCCCAATAGATTAGAGTAACTCTTAATCTTTAGCACAGCTATTGCTTAACCTTTTTACCTTTCTGGCCTCCGTGTCCACCTGATGTGAAGCAAATCGGGCCAACTCGTTAAATTTTACCGCGTATTCTACGACTGTCATATTACCTTATTTCAGTTCCAAAAACTTAACCTCCATATCCTGTTACGTATTCTCCGAGAAGTAATTCTCGAGGAATAGCTCCTTAAATCTGTCCCAAAGAATAACTCCTTCGCCTTCGTCCCTTATTGGCTTTCCACCAATACTTAGCTTCGCCCTTCATCATGAAAGTGGAAAAACTCGTCTTTTGTGCTTCGATCACTCGTACGAGCTTAAACACTTTCTCCATCTCTTCTACCCGTGTTTGGGCTTCGATTGGAACTAAGGTTCCTCAAAATTTCAAAGGTCCTACCAACTTAAAATCTTTGAAGCTAGCTAAGTGTTGTCCTAGCTGCCCTACCGCTGGCAGGTGTCTATTTTGCATTGCTTCTGTTAACAGATCAACGAAGTTCTGCATTGGATCTGCATTTCCCCCTCTATTGTTAACGGATCCTTCCTCCCTCTGGCTTCGTGGTAGTCTCCTAGGCGACATGATCTGAGGAAAGGAAGAAAACTTTAGGCTTTACGTGATATGCTATCCATGTTAGCATTAAGAAGTTAGGACGTCTATCAATCATATTTAATTCAAATAAACAACTTCAGTATCACAATAAAACTCGATGGATCTCCCCAACCAATCACCTACATACTCTACTTGAGTTTTCTACTACGGTTATTGTTGGGTTTGTACGTAACGCAATCATGCAATCAAATCACATAAATAGGGCGGAAGCGCAAAAACTAGATTTTCAAAAATTTATACAAACCCATAACCATGATCATGCTTTGTGCTAGTTATCAATAACAGAAAAGAGAGAACATGGAATTATACCTTTGAAGATCCAAGCTTCCTCAGGTACAAGTTCTACTCCTTTGATTCCTTTGATTCCTCTGTAGTGGCTCCTTCCCTTGATCAATGTCAGCCACCCAATTGTTTGGCCTCTAACGGTGATCCACCAAGGAAGATGAAGAACTCAAGAAGATGGGTTATTGGCTTAACCCTTGTTTCTATCTCTATAGAATATGTGTACTCCCAACTCTTAGAAAAATTCACGTACCTTATTTCTGATATAAGACTCTCTTATATAGATATTAGGTTAACCCTCCTAATCCAATTAGAATAGGGTTTTATTTAATTAATTAAATACTTTTAATTAATTTATATCCTAATCTTTATTAGGATTGAGAGAGAGTACTGATATTATATTAATTCCTAAACTCCTTTAGAATTAAAATAATAATAATATTAATAAGACTCCTCGTATTAATTTATATTTAATATTTCTAAAATATTAAATAATAAACATTAAGGTATTTAATTTATTCTATCACCATAGATTAAATTAATTATACTTAATGCATTATTACTATCATGCCATTTTCTTCTTAAATAATTCTTCTTCCTTTTATGGTGTGACCCTTTAGGTTCTCCATATTAAACCGGTTATGAATAAATCAATTAGAACAATTCTAATCTTATTTAAATAAATAAATTAAACTAATAATCTATTTAAATAAATAACATTTATTCTATAATAGGGATAAGCCTCCCTAGCGATCAACGACTTTCCAGATAATATAGATTTCAACATTAATCATAAAAGAACCTGTGAGTTAATAGTTACCGTACAATTCAATCCTTCCACCATACAATGTCCCAATTAAATATAAGACTTGGATTTACTGTCAAGTCTTAATTTATTTAATCATATGTATTTCGATTAGAAAATGCACAACTCCAAATAATGTAAATTAGAAACCTCTTTCTAATTTCATTCTACCATGGCCAAGGATTCCTGGGTTGTCATTTAACGAATCACATAGGACATATCTCCTCTTTTACTAGAGGTGGTAGATTCTTTATTGATCATTCATTATCTCCATATGTAACTCATTATACCCAAGCATACCCTATATATGCCTTAAAAGGCCTTAAGGAATTAGTCAAAGTATAATTTGTTACATACATGATACTATGATGATCTCAAGTCCAAGGATCACTTGTACTACTATCACATTAGGAATTCCTATTGACAGGCAAGTAAAACTCCATTAGGTATTCCATAGCGAGTCACGTTCAGTGAACTTATTCTCCAATAAGCACCTACATACTTGCTTTAGTGTCTCCACACAAATGACCATGAGATCAGTCATCCTCATCCAATGAGCAAGCAACATATGTACCAATCTATCCGGATTTACTAATCCCCATTTTAGTAATCCCACAATTGGTAACTATTTTAGTTTTTAAGCTTTCTAAGAATTTAGATCTCATTATCATGATCTCATCATGATTCTAAAAGCATTGCTTAAAACTATGGGTTATTTACATATTATAAAAACAGCACCATATAGATAATTATATGCCTTAAATGAATATTTTATTAATAAATAAATAAGATTATTTACAAAGTATGTGCTTTATCATCATACATGATTGGCTTGTATGCACACTACTATCAATCTCCCACTTGCACTAAAGCCAATCGCTATGGTATCTCATACCCATCTTCTCTAAGTGACGATCAAACTGCTG
Organism: Panax stipuleanatus; assembly: GCA_020205555.1. Classification (NCBI taxonomy): domain Eukaryota; kingdom Viridiplantae; phylum Streptophyta; class Magnoliopsida; order Apiales; family Araliaceae; genus Panax; species Panax stipuleanatus. Next base: position 107,357,868 of record CM035115.1, read on the forward strand.
TTGTGTTAGAGCTTTAGTAAATGGATCTGCAATGTTGTCTTGAGAGTCCACAGGCTCCAAGGTGACGTCTCCTCTTTCAATGATCTCCCTGATCAAGTGAAATTGCCGCAACACGTGTTTAGATTTCTGATGAGACCTGGGTTCCTTAGCCTGTGCAATCGCTCCGGTGTTGTCACAGTATACGGGAACTGCTTCTCCGATGCTAGGAACCACACCAAGTTCAGTTATGAACTTCTTCATCCAAACAGCTTCCTTTGTAGCTTCACTTGCAGCTATATACTCTGCCTCTGTCACTGAATCAACAACTATTTGCTGCTTGGAACTCTTCCAACTCACTGCACCTCCGTTCAAGGTAAACACATACCCTAAAATAGATTTACTGTCATCTTGGTCTGTTTGAAAACTTGAGTCCGTGAACCCCTCGAGTTTTAATTCAGACCCACAGTAGATAAGAAAAATATCTTTAGTCCTTCTCAAGTACTTTAGGATATTTTTCACTGCCTTCCAGTGCTCTTCTCTTGGATTCGACTGGTATCTGCTTGTTACACTAAGTGCGTGAGCAATATCCGGTCTAGTACATATCATACCGTACATGATAGATCCTATTGCAGAAGCATAAGGGATCTTACTCATACGGTCTCTCTCCTCATGTGTCTTTGGGGCCTGTTTCTTGGAGAGATTTATTCCATAGCTCATCGGCATGAGACCTCTTTTGAAATCTTCCATGCTAAACCTCTTTAGCATCGTATCAATGTACGTTCCTTGGGATAAGCCGAGCATCCTTTTAGATCTATCTCTATAGATCTTTATCCCCAAAATATAGGATGCATCACCCAAGTCCTTCACGGAGAAGTTTTTAGATAACCATATTTTAATGGATTGTAACATAGGAATGTCATTCCCTATCAGTAATATATCATCAACATATAATACAAGGAATGATACTGCGTTCCCACTAACCTTCTTGTATACACAAGGTTCATCCTCGTTTTTAATAAAATCAAACTCTTTGATTGTCTCATCAAAACGAATGTTCCATCTACGACAAGCTTGCTTCAACCCATAAATGGATCGTTGTAGCTTACAGACTTGATTTGTTCCAACTTTTGAGATAAATCCCTCTGGCTGTGTCATATACACATCCTCCTCAAGTTTCCCATTGAGGAAGGCCGTTTTCACGTCCATCTGCCAGATCTCATAGTCGTTGTAAGCTGCAATCGCAAGCAAAATCCGAATGGACTTGAGCATGGCTACTGGTGAGAAGGTTTCATCATAGTCAACTCCTTGTCTTTGTTTGAAACCTTTTGCAACCAGTCGGGCCTTATAGGTCTCTACCTTTCCGTCTGCTCCAGTCTTTTTCTTAAAAACCCATTTACACCCAATAGGTTTAATACCTTCAGGTGGTGAAACCAAAGTCCATACTTTGTTTTCATACATGGAGTCCATTTTGGATTTCATGGCTTCAAGCCATTTCCCTGAGTCTTTATTACTCATAGCCTGTTCGTAATTCAATGGATCATCATTCATGATGTGTACCTCATCGTCATCCTCTATAACGAATCCATACCTCTCAGGTATCTACGGTACTCTTCCAGATTTACGAACAGGGTGTGGTACAGTAGGTTCTTCTACTTGGTTAGGTACTTGACTTTGGTCCGTGGTAACTTGTGGTTCTTGAACTTCTTCAAGATATATCTTACTCCCACTGACCCCTTCATGGATAAACTCTTTCTCCAAGAAGGTAGCATGTTTCGCAACAAACACCTTTTGATCAGTTGGATGATAGAAATAATACCCTACGGTTTCTTTAGGGTATCCCACAAATCTACACTTATCGAATTTAGTCTGTAGCTTATCATTTTCAAACTTTTTGACATAAGCTGGACAACCCCAAGTCTTAACATGCTTAAGATTTGGTTTCCTCCCTTTCCACATCTCATATGGAGTCTTTGGGGCGGATTTGGTAGGTACCTTGTTAAGTAGGTATGCAGCCGTTTCTAGGGAATATCCCCATAAGGAAATTGGAAGGTCGGTAAAACTCATCATGGATCGAACCATGTCCAACAGTGTTCGATTTCTCCTTTCAGATACTCCATTTAACTGTGGTGTACCTGGAGGAGTCCATTGTGAGATTATACCATTTTCTCTAAGACAATTGAGAAACTCACTGCTTAAGTATTCTCCACCTCGATCTGATCGAAGTATCTTAATACTCTTGCCCGTTTGTTTCTCTACTTCACTTCTGAACTCTTTGAACTTTTCAAATGATTCTGATTTGTATTTCATTAAATGCACATATCCAAATCTTGAGTGATCATCAGTGAAAGTAATAAAATAAGAATACCCACCCCGTGCACTTGTTGTCATAGGTCCACAAACGTCTGTGTGAATCAATGCCAACAACTCTGTAACTCTCTCTTCTTTTCCACTAAAAGGAGATTTAGTCATTTTACCCATGAGACAAGATTCACAAGTTGGATATGATTCATAATCGGATAGCTCGAGGAGCCCATCTTTATGCAACTTGGATAATCTTTTTTCATTGATATGACCGAGTCTACAGTGCCACATGTAGGTATAATTAATATCATCTCTTTTCCTTTTCTTAATTTGTTCAATTTGAAATATATTTTCTTGTAAGTCAAGTGTATAAAGTCCATTTCGCAAATTTCCAATACTATATAAAACATCGTCTTTATAAATAGAACAACCATTGTTCTTTATAATAACGTCAAAACCTTCCATATCCAATACAGAAATTAAAATAATGTTTTTAATAATATTCGGAACATAATAACAGTTATTAAGATAAATGGATTTGCCCGAAGGCATTGCTAAACAATAAGTTCATACAGCTAATGCAGCAACTGTTGCTCCATTTCTTACTTGTAGGATCACCTCATCTTTATTCAGCTTTCTACTTCTGACCAGTCCCTGCACAGTATTACATATGTGAGAACCACAGCCGGTATCCAATACCCAAGTAGAATTATGACTTTCAGAAAAATTAATTTCAATCATAAACAAACCTTGATTGGAAGTCGAAGCTTCTCCAAGCTTCTTCTCTGCTAGAAACTTCTTGCAGTCCCTCTTCCAATGTCCCGGCTCATTGCAATGAAAGCACATTCCTTTAGCTGGTTCAGGTTTCTTTTGCTCCTTTTCTTTCCCTTTTCCCTTAGCCTTCTTAGATTTGTTCTTTTCAGAAGACACCTTGGGCCTTTTCCTTTTATTGGAAGAATCCATCATCAAAACATGGTTCTTCTTGGATGAGAAGTGACCTTCTGCAGTTTTCAGCATGTTAAGCAGCTCAGGCAAGCTGACATCTAGCTTATTCATGTGAAAATTAACCACAAACTTCGAGAAGGTCTCAGGGAGTGACTGCAAGACCAAGTCTTGACTCAACTCCACATCCATGACGAACCCAAGCTGTCCAAGGCGTTCAATCAAATTGATTACCTTCAGAACATGAGTCTCGACGGCAGTGCCCTCGGTCATCCGAGATCGGAAGAGCTCCTTAGATATCTCATATCTAGCAGTCCTACTCTGTTCACCATACAACTCCTTGAGGTGAAGCAGCATAGCAGGAGCATCCATTTTTTTCGTGCTGACGCTGAAGCTCGTTATTCATGGATGCGAGCATGATGCATTGAGCCACAGATGCATCATCTTGCCACTTATTGAAAGTGGCAATCTCTTCCTCAGAGGCTGTTTCTGAAACAGATTCAGGGATAGTGAATTTAGGACATAAGAAATCTTTTCAGCAGTGAGAACAATTCTCAGATTTCTTAGCCAGTCCTCATAATTCAGGCCGGTAAGCTTATTTGCATCAAGTATGCTTCGTAGTGAGATTAGTGATTTTGACATTTTTAAAATTCTGCATGTGAAAAGACAATATTTTAGCAAACATTCATTTTGTTAACTTTGCATACCAAAATAAATTTAGGTCTTTATTTTAAATTGGTATATCCCACTATTTTCATCAAACTATATTACCCTCACTTATATAGTTCGACAACATCTAATTAAAGATTTGCTAGTGAGATTAAGGATCCCATTTCAAATGTATATAACCTTGTGGATAGCACAACAAGCGATATACAAATAAATAGGTAGACAACTCTTGTCAATTACATCACCATGTAACTCCTTTTATTTTGCCTCTTAAATCATAATGGTCATGTGTGTGTACATCCGAACTAAAATGATTTAAGTTAAGTCCAGCCTAGCACTTCCATAAATTCAAAAAGAAAAATTTTCGTCCTTGTGGATAGCACAACAAGACTAGATCGTTCAATTTTCTTGATAAGCATCAAATGTGATTAATTAACATCTTAAATATTCAATACTCGCCTTGTGGATAGCACAACAAACTCATATTAAATATTTAATACTCTATTAATTAATCATGCTAAAAGGCGACGTTTGATATTCCAAATATCATTTGAACGCTTCAGACTTAATATTATTTCTTTGAGGGGTTTGATATTATTTGTCTCATCTTGTTAAGCGTGCATGCACATATATATATATATATATATATATATATATAAAATACGCGTCATTTTATTAAACATGCGAAGCATGTTTGCATAAAATATAATATATATAATATTTAGCATGCAATATAGAATACTATATTCTACCCGGATTGATTATGGACTTTTATTCTAGATTGGTTCACTAGAGCCACCAAGTGAACCAAAAGGTCAAACCTAGGAGTGCAAAAATTTAAATTTAAATATAACTCTTACATTTAAACCCTGGTTCCATATAAATGGGTCTTCACGCGTTCCTTGCTCCTTGGTCTCCAGTTTCTTCAAGATAATTCTATCTCTATTACATAAACTATTTTTAATTAAATAGAAACCTTGATCAGCAGTCAAGGGGAAGTACATAAGAGGGATATAGAATTTTACACCGAGAATAGAACCAGAGAAGACGAGGTACGCAGACCCCATTTTATAAAACCCATACATTCAAGCATTCATCCAAAATAAAAAACAATCACATTGGTTATAGTCCATAATCAACCCCATTTATTATCATACACATCAACATATGCATCAATAAATATCCATTCATCTCATGAATAACAATGTTATTCCATATATGGATCGATGTTATTTAATGGACAAAAGTGTTGCTAAATTTTATTTTTGAAACAAAATAAACTCTTTTATTTTAATCAAAAATAAATCTAAATTAAACTCCTTTAATTTTAGCATTCTGAAATCATATTTCAGATAAAATAAACTTCTTTATTTTAAAACTTTATCAATTAAATAAATAGTTTACTTAATTAATTAAAATCAATTTTCAGGGTCTGTCCAGGTACAGGCGCAGCTGCGCCAGTAATGAACTGGGCAGCTGCGCAGGTAGCCTGAAGCAGCAGTTTTTGCAGACCGGCGCAGCTGCGCCAGTAATGAACTGGGCAGCTGCGCCGTTCGTCGCAAAAACTTGCAGAAAACGATTTTTGTCCAGAAAAACGATCCAATTCTCACATCAATTCATACATGGAATTATAAAATTGATAATTAGCACAAAGTTAGGCTCTGATACCACTATTGGGTTTGTACGTAACGCAATCATGCAATCAAATCACATAAATAGGGCGGAAGCGCAAAAACTAGGTTTTCAAAAATTTATACAAACCCATAACCATGATCATGCTTTGTGCTAGTTATCAATAACAGAAAAGAGAGAACATGGAATTATACCATTGAAGATCCAAGCTTCCTCAGGTACAAGTTCTACTCCTTTGATTCCTTTGATTCCTCTGTAGTGGCTCCTTCCCTTGATCAATGTCAGCCACCCAATTGTTTGGCCTTTAACGGTGATCCACCAAGGAAGATGAAGAACTCAAGAAGATGGGTTATTGGCTTAACCCTTGTTTCTATCTCTATAGAATATGTGTACTCCTAACTCTTGAAAAAATTCACGTACCTTATTTCTGATATAAGACTCTCTTATATAGATATTAGGTTAACCCTCCTAATCCAATTAGAATAGGGTTTTATTTAATTAATTAAATACTTTTAATTAATTTATATCCTAATATTTATTAGGATTGAGAGAGAGTACTGATATTATATTAATTCCTAAACTCCTTTAGAATTAAAATAATAATAATATTAATAAGACTCCTCTTATTAATTTATATTTAATATTTCTAAAATATTAAATAATAAACATTAAGCTATTTAATTTATTCTATCACCATAGATTAAATTAATTATACTTAATGCATTATTACTATCATGCCATTTTCTTCTTAAATAATTCTTCTTCCTTTTATGGTGTGACCCTTTAGGTTCTCCATATTAAACCGGTTATGAATAAATCAATTAGAATAATTCTAATCTTATTTAAATAAATAAATTAAACTAATAATCTATTTAAATAAATAACATTTATTCTATAATAGGGATAAGCCTCCCTAGCGATCAACGACTTTCCAGATAATATAGATTTCAACATTAATCATAAAAGAACCTGTGAGTTAATAGTTACCGTACAATTCAATCCTTCCACCATACAATGTCCCAATTAAATATAAGACATGGATTTACTGTCAAGTCTTAATTTATTTAATCATATGTATTTCGATTAGAAAATGCACAACTCCAAATAATGCAAATTAGAAACCTCTTTCTAATTTCATTCTACCTTGGCCAAGGATTCCTGGGTTGTCATTTAACGAATCACATAGGACATATCTCCTCTTTTACTAGAGGTGGTAGATTCTTTATTGATCATTTATTATCTCCATATGTAACTCATTATACCCAAGCATACCCTATATATGCCTTAAAAGGCCTTAAGGAATTAGTCAAAGTATAATTTATTACATATAAGATACTATGATGATCTCAAGTCCAAGGATCACTTGTACTACTATCACATTAGGAATTCCTATTGACAGGCGAGTAAAACTCCATTAGGTATTCCATAGCGAGTCACGTTCAGTGAACTTATTCTCCAATAAGTACCTACATATTTGCTTTAGTGTCTCCACACAAATGACCATGAGATCAGTCATCCTCATCCAATGAGCAAGCAACATATGTACCAATCTATCCGGATTTACTAATCCCCATTTTAGTAATCCCACAATTGGGAACTATTTTAGTTTTTAAGCTTTCTAAGAATTTAGATCTCATTATCATGATCTCATCATGATTCTAAAAGCATTGCTTAAAACTATGGGTTATTTACATATTATAAAAATAGCACCATGTAGATAATTATATGCCTTAAATGAATATTTTATTAATAAATAAATAAGATTGTTTACAAAGTATGTGCTTTATCATCATACATGATTGGCTTATATGCACACTACTATCAGTGATAACCTAGGTTTCGCATTCCTAACGTTGATAACCTACAGCTTTGATACCAACCTGTGACACCCCCAAATCCAGGTCCTCTAACCCCGATTCGGTCGTCACGATACAATAAAAATATCCATCTCTAAACAACATACAATAACTAAATGCGGAATATAAGAAACGTATGTCGTTCATTTAAAAGGTGTTACTAGTCCCAAGATTCGATAACCTTAATACAACCACACAGACATACCCTAGAATAGTCATTAGGATTCAAATTACATTAATCATAATTAAACTAAGCATAAAGTAAAGTCTACTCCTTGTAAACTAATCCTACATCTTTCCTTTACCCTTGTCCTTCCCTGAAGTCTCGGGCTTAACTGCAATAGAAGTCATGATATAGCAAGAATGAGCAACAAGTTTGCTCAGCAAGTTTAAATACAACAATAAAGGATATATCATGATGAACGGAAATATATATGATAATGAATTCAACAATATAAATATCGGAAGCAAGGATAATATTGCTTTTACAATAACTGATAGTCAAGTAGACTTTGAACTATAAAACTCCAATGGAATCAATAGCTGATTGGCCCTTTGGTTACTGGCTATAGAATAAGTACTTGAGGAGATCAGCCACGCGTACGCCATGTATATGCATAACATTCAACTCTACTGTTTGTATCTTATATTAGATACCTGGGGTACTCCCCTATATATAAGGGGTTTTCTTTTTAGTCTAAGAATCCATACCATCAATCGGTCTGGATAGCTTTTATAAAATTTCATATAATTTGTCTGACCGAACAAGAGTTCAGACTCTATCTGACGCAGTTCAAGAATTGTAGAACTTTAAATAATGTACAAGTCCAAGACTGTACGAACTCAATTGCACCAAGTGCGAGTGTCAATAAGATCGATGTGGAATAATTGTAAAGGTATTAAACCACCTAAAGCATGCTTGGAAATAAAGTTCAAGCTTAAATAATAACTTGCAACACAATAATAACCTACTCAATAAAAAATGAGAAGGATAAGGAACTTGCACAAAATAAAGAGTGAAGTTCAGAAACTTGCTTTCAATATAACAATCAAATGAAGTTAGAAAACTTGCACATTATACGAGTTTGTGTAAGTTAGAGAACTTGCATTAAAATCATAGATTCCTTGCATAAAGTAAATGCATAGGATATGATACTTGCCTGTTTGGTCAGCTACAAATAATTCTAGCTTTAATTAAACTGTGTTGAAACGACCTAACATTCACAAGTCGGTCTTTCAATTAGTATGTGTAAACTAATATGAGTCTACACTTACAAGAATCTAATCCTCATAGAGGTCTATCCCATAATTCACGTAAGTCAATTTACTATAACTCAGTTTATAAACATTTAATCCTGTCTTAGATTAATAAATTTATAATATCTAGTCTCTAGGCATCAACATTGGCTTGAACACATAGCACTTCAATTTAAGCATGCAATAAAGTTTATGATACACTTATTGCAAGGTTCTGTCCATAACTCAAGGTTATATGGTTTAATGCCGGACATTCTTATACTTTAAGCAAAAATCAAGTTCATGCTTCAAGAGTCCGCTATTAAAGTCATATTACCACATAACGAGGCTAAACAATGCTAAGTAGTCATGCTTATGCGTATACTACACATGTATACTTTAATCACATAGTTTACACTTTAGAAATTCATTTCTTGAATACGTGTGCATAGGTGATATCCATGTTTAACCAAAATGATTCTCACGTCACCAAGTCTATAGGCATAATGAATCCTAATATACATGCTTGCATGATCATAACGTAACTCACATGGTAATTGATGATAGTAGCTTCCAAATCCTAAGTTTTCTTCGAAAATTACACCAAGTCAACTTAGTACATGCAAGGCATCTCAACATATAATTCATATGCATTTGAAACACATATTAAAGCCACATAAACATTCTCATATGGTCAGAATTTAAAAGACATAAGTCTTGGTCAAGTTCACTTCAAAAAGTCTTTAAGTTTTTCTTCGAAAACCTCTTAATCTTCAATCATGTATGCTAGTGTGTTCAACACTTTAGACTTGCATTTCATATCAATTTAGACCATATAATCATGCTCACAAGATCAGAATACATATATGATATGTTCATGACAAGTTCACTTTAACAAATTTTAAGTTCATTTATAAATTATAAACCTCTTTATCAATAGTGTACTAATCATAGTTATACATGCTCATGTTACGTCTACGTACATATATATGCATATTGACCATGTCCACATGCTTGCCAAATGAGGTATCACATGTTAACATATAACAGATTCTGCAACAGAAATCAAACTCAGAGACAGGTCCCGGCGCAGCTGCGCCGCTGGCCAGTACAAAACTGGCGCAGCTGCACAGGTGTGCGGCCAGAGATAGAGTAAACTACTTCGGCAGCATAACAAACCCAACTCAAAAATTTCATATGAAAATCATTTCAAACAATCTTATAGCAGTTCTAGCTTGCTCATTAGCTCACATAACACTTAATCAAGTATACTCCAATCAATTAACATCTATTTCAACAAAATTAAGAATTTGACAATGTAGAGCATGAATGGGAATTACCTCTGCTAAACAATTGAGTTGCAATATAATTTCTTGGTCTTCTTCACAATAACAGTACACTCACTCTCTATAAATTCCTTAGCAAATACAACTCTCAGCAAATGCATTGAGGCAGGTGAAGGTCTTATTTATAGAAGAATGGATACACAGACAATACTCTTATCCCTCATTTTAAATCAACAGATTGAAAGATTGTATAATGGTTAACAAGAAGTTGGTGAGGAGTTGGTGAATTCAATCATGAATCCCACTCCCCTTGTACTTATTAGCTAGATTATTGCTGAGTTTGAGAAGGAAGATAGAGTAGTAGCCTATTGGGAGTTCACGTGTGGGAGAGAGGACTCTCAAGCAATCTCAGCAACTTGTATTACACATACTAATGTTATATATATATATATATATATATATATGTATAGTATATACTTAAGTTATACATTTAAATGGGTGTTACAATGTTATTTCAAATTAGTCATTAATAATACAATGTATCAAATAGGTACATATACACCAATCATATAATCCATGTATATTTTTCTTAATGCCAACTATAATTTAATTGGGCATTATTATTACTCATTATCACAGCAGTTATTATTATAATAACTTATTGAAATCATTATCAATTGTTTATTGATATTAATATAAAGTAATAGGGTATACATTAAGGTCTACCCACACATATCATGTTACATAAGCAATAATATTATGTAACTCATATAATGTAATTAATCTTACTATATAATCTATATATATAATATGTAGCCACATTGCACTTTATAAAATATAAAGGTAACCACCATATATTATAGGTTTAATTATCGCATGCTTGTATAAAATAATTAATTGAGTAAATATAATCTTATTATATTTATTAATTCTTTATTCATTAATATACTATTTCTCATAATAATAGTTCATCGGCATATTATCAATTAATTACTCGTTAATCGTTTATCCTTTGTAATCATAATTAATCATTTCACTATATTCAAACAAATTGAATATTTAATTAATAATCATCCTATCAATTCTTTTGATATAAAATTTAGGGCTAGTCCACTAATTTAATTAAACCATTAGTGACTCCCTTAAATATTCCTAGCAATTATTTTCATAGGCTCAAACTCACATAACCACACAAGATTTAAATAAGCTTACAAAACTAACTCATTAAAATTAAATCATATATTTAATTAATAATGGAGTTTAAAATTTTACAGTCATTACAGTGTGGACCCTCGGGCACCGACAAGGGAAAGGGCAACGCTACTGAATAGCTTAATATTAAGTAGCACTTTATGATTGTAATAAAAACTTATGATGTTAAGTATTAGTTATGGTTTATATATGCTTAATATATGTTTAAGCTATGTAATCGATGTTTAAGTTGCGAGACCTTGGGACGTGAATAAATTATATTAATTAAATATAATCTATTCGGTAGTAGTGTTGTGTGTTATTCCGCTGTGCAATGCGACATTTAGTCGATTATTATTATGGTGTTAGATTATAGCACGTGACGAACCGAATTTGAGACAACTGTGGCAGTCCGAATTTGGGGGCGTCACAGGTTGGTATCAAAGTTGTAGTTATAAACCTTAGGAGCAAGTGTCCTTAGACTATAACTTAGGAGAACTTAGAAGTTAGAAAGGAGATAAAACTCATGTAGAGTTTTCTTTGAGAGACTTAGTGTGTTATGAAATGTAACTTCATTCTATACAATGAACTTATGTTTTATTTAACATTCTAATGCAGTTGCTGTTTGTTTGTCTTGTGTTTGTGATTGTAGGATGGCAGACACAGGAGTACCTAGTAGAGTGGCCGAGGAGGAGCCCAGAGATATACATGTAGTATACGAGGCGCCTCTAGAGGTTGTGCCAGTGCAGGCTATTGTACCATTTGAGTCTGACGACGAGGATGAGATCGAAGTGGAGTTTGATCCAGAGGAGGAGCCTAGGGAGGACGAGCCTGTTCAGGATGAGCCTACACAGGAGGAGCCCAAGGAGGACTCCTACAAGCCTAATCTCAAGGAGAAGATGCTAGGAGAGTACGAGGAGCGAATTCTAGAGTTAGACTACCGAGTACAAGAGCTAGAGGCCTAGGCCCAGGAGAGAGAGTCTGAGTTCCAGAAGCTGAGGGACGAGGACCACCAGAGGAAGTTGGACATGCAGGAGTTGGAGGTGGAGATTGCCTACCGCAGGGAGGCAGGGATCCCGATGGGGACCTTGTTTCACAGGTCAGTGGCTAGGAATGTGGATCTGGCAGGAAAGCTGGAAGAAGTAGAACAGAAAGAGTTAAGTGAGAAGACAGAGAAGGTTGCCACATACTTCTATTATGACCCTAGCTTGACAACACATGTGACGCCCCCAAATTTGGGTACCTTCAAACCCAAGACATGGTGCTACACGGTGCTACAATCTACTCATACATTCAATTGAGGACATCAATAACAATGTATAAGTTTACTAATTATTACATTCTATTAATCCCTTCGCAAGTATTCGTAACCAATACATTGTTATGTGTCATACTATCAGTAAATACAAAACTAATACTAATGTTATTACAAAGATCACTACTTGTCCAGCTTGGACTTGCCTTTGTCTTTACCGGATCCTTCAGTCCATTCGTTCTTAGCTGAAATCATTTAATTTTAAGTAAGAATGAGCATAAACAGCTCAGCAAGTTAAACTGTATATCTTGAAACCAAAAAATCAAGAATCATATATCTTGGTCTTCAATAACTGTACAATAGTTATGAAGTACTTAAGAATAATCAAATTATCATTTTGATTCTTTTAAAACCATTCCCAAGGACTTTATATCCTCTTTAGAATCCATCTTGGTCAACGACCACGAACCAATATTTAGTTCTCATTCATGAAAGGAATAACCCGGCACGAAGACCGTAAGTTCGATATAGCTTACGAGCACATCCAGGTGATCAGCCTGTACTACTCTATGTTGATCAACATTCATTCATTAAACTTGTTTACGTTTAATCATTGGCAAACTCATGTGCCCGTCGAATTAACGACGTAAAAACATTTGTCTTTCATTCTCAGGTTCCCCTGAGAATCCTTACCAATCACTTGGCATAGGATAGCTTCAATATATATATATATATATTCTGGATAGATTTGTGGAAAAACCCACCAAAATATATTTACTTCTCAGTCTAGCCGAATCAAATGGTATCGACTATGTAATAACAATTCATGCATAAGCAGTTATGCACAATGACCACTTGTCCAACCATAACGTATAGACAAGGGTTTAGCAAAACTCGCATTTATAATAAAGTAAGAACGAAGTTAGGAAACTTGCATAACACAATGTTAATGCAAGAGTTAGAAAATATGCCTTTGCGCCTCTTAATCTTTATACGTAGTTTACTTGGTCTTTACAACGTCTACAAAGCATAACATAGAGCATACCAATGAGAAAAAATATTTGATATACAATGTGTTTGCCTAACTCCTCCTTCTTGTATAACTAAATCAAATTGTTAAACTAATAACATTCGTTCAAGTTATTTAACGTTATTACGGCTTATTAACATTCCTATGTTATATACCGAACTGTCATTGATCATCACTAATCATGATGATAATAAGACTTCACTTGTTCCTTAACTTAATCTTGGTTTGTGGTTTACAATCTTAAGTTTAATTACGTTTAGCTAACGTTTAATGACCATAACCCCTTGGTTAAACATGTTGTTTAAAGGTTTACATTCATCTTCATTCATTACTTACTAACACTTTACTACTTATGAAAAGAGTTGAGTAAACATTTCCTTTGGTCAACAATTTTTTTCTTGGACGGTGCGGTCCGCACTCCATTTCCCATGCAAACGGTGCGGTCAGCACTACCTATGCAGGGAACCTGATACGGAACGGCGCAGCCAGCGCTGTTTAAGGCGCGGCCCGCACTGCAGAAAAATTTCCTAAGTCTTAAAAATTCTGAAATTCCCAAGCTCGTAACGTGATCGTTATAACTCGAAATTGGCTTGTTCCAAAGTCCATAGTTCACAAATGATAGTCTCTATCATCCTATCAAGTCAAAATTCGTTTCCGAATCCGTTGACGAGAAATTCGCCGATTAGTCCATTTTTACATTTGCGTTAAACGTTCGTGAACGTTCGACGCTCAATTCTTTGTTTTAAGTCAGAATTGGTTCGTTCTTGTTCTCGCAAGTCTTATTTACCTAATTACATGTGTTGCAATCGAAAACCATCATTTTTGACTCACACGGTGACTTTTTACTTCTAATCCGAGAAATTTATGTTTTCGACGATTATCGTCTAATCGCGTAACTTTCGCCGAATCTTCGTTCTTCATTATTACTAGTTCAAATCAATTGGAATCAATCCAATGGTTGATTATTACTAATTCTAATCATTCAAAACATTTATGTTTTGATGGTTTAACATTCTCATTAGTCCATTTCTTATGAATTCCATAAGTTCTTCATTAGTCCTTCATCAATTCTTATTATCTCATCATGCATGACTTGTTAAGGTTCTTAGGTGCTCATTAAGCCATCCTTATAACTTCTTAGGGTTCAAACTTCCTCTAACACTTCTCTATCAATTTAACTATTAAAAGAAAAGAAAGTTTTACATGTTATTCTTTATGGTTATACCTTTAAGGTTCTTGGTGCTTGAGTATTGGAGACTCAAAAGCTTTCTTTCTTCTTAGTTGATGGATTGTCTAGGCAAGTATCAAGCTAGCTCCTTCTCACTCTCTCTAGATGTTGGTAGAAATTCTCAAACAACAAAATGGCTAGCATTTTCTCTCTATTTATAGAATTGGCATGAGTTGGGGTTGTTTGGTCATTAGGCTAAACCTCCTCAACCCCACCTCCTCTCCATGTCTTGCCTATGTCCCTCCCATGTGCTAGCATGTGCTAGCACATGGCCCCCCTTGTGCTCCCACATGCTCCATGTGGCCTTGGGTTGACCCATGGGTTTAACCCACTCATTTTTCTAACGGTTCGGCCCATGTGTTAAATTATTAACTTTAATTCAAATTAATTCTAATTCAATGTATTTCAACGTATTTACTTCGTATAAAATTCGTAAACTCTCCATATTATTCTTGTATAGTACCTCGTAGTATACGCAAATTCTTTTCGTATAATAATCATTTATTATTATACAAAAACCATTAATCATTGATTTTACTTTCCCTAACGCTTAGGATTTTAAGTCCCTACACGAAAATTTTGTGAGCCATAAACGAATTATTATTACATAATCCACCTCGCCTTGAAATCTTATCATTACGCGTTTCTCGGAATTTCAAAATAAACTCCCAAGCAGAAACGGATGAATAGTGATTTCCGTACTTTTCCTCCCGAGAAAACTTTTCGCGGCTAACTTGATTTTTCACGGTATATTACAGTCAAATCGTTCGACAGAATGTCATTCTGACATTCTGAACTCTCAAAATGGCCTAGGGTCTTAAATCCTAACCCTTAAGGTCAAACCCTAACCCTTAGGGTTGAATAGTGCCTATTTTCGCTTTTCCCAAAATATTTTTATTCTCGAAAATCTTTTATTTTCGTCTTATAAATTCATATCAATTATTCCTAGCACGTAGCCAGAATCCTACTCATTTCTGCATTCTCTAGGTCATAAAATGACCTACAATTAACTTACTTAGTTTAATAAACAAATAAGAAAATTTTATTCAATAATTCAAATAAAAATTCATTTAGATAAACGATCAATTTTCTCGGGCGTTACATTCTCACCTTCTTATAAGAATTATGTCCCCAGAATTATAATACAAGTTAATCAAACAAATGAGGATAAGCCTTCCTTATCTTGTCCTCGAGTTCCCACGTTGCTTCTTCGGTATTGTGGTTCCTGCATATCACCTTCATCGAAGGTATAATTTTGCTTCTCAACACTTGTTCTTTCCTATCAATGACTTGAATAGGAATCTCCTCATAGGTTAAGTCTTTCTTAACTTGAATTGGTTCATACTTGATTACGTGCTTGTAATCTGGCTTATAGGGACGTAATACCGAAACGTGAAACATGTTATGGATATGCCCCAACTCGGGAGGTAATGCTATTGCATATGCTACCTCTCCTATCCTCCTCAAGATTTCAAATGGTCCTATGAACCTAGGGCTTAATTTCCCTTTTTTCCCAAAGCGTATCTTCCCCTTCCAAGGTGACACCTTCAGGAATGCATACGAACCAACTTCAAACTCTCTGTTCTTCTGATGTGGATCGACATACTTCTATTGTCTATCCTGAGCTGCTACTAGCCGTGTTCGTATCAACTTAACTACTTCCGTCGTTTGTTGTACCATCTCAGGTCCTAACATTCGACGCTCTCCCACTTCATCCCAACAAAGCGGCGTTCGACACTTCCGTCCATATAACACTTCGTAAGGCGGAATGCTTATACTAGCGTGATAACTGTTGTTGTAGGCGAACTCTACTAACGGTAGATGATCGTCCCAACTTCCTTTAAAATCCATAACACAAGACCTTAGCATGTCTTCTAGCATTTGAATTGTTCTTTCACTTTGTCCATCTGTCTGTGGATGGTACGCCGTGCTCAACCTCAGTTGTGTTCCCATCTGCTCTTGCAAACTTTTCCAGAAATTCAAAGTGAATAGCGGATCGCGATAGGACACAATCGAAACTGGCACTCCATGTCTTGAGACAATCTCTTTGACATAGAGCTTAGCTAACTGATCTAAATTGTATCTGACTCTTATAGGCAAGAAATGAGCCGACTTCGTTAATCGATCCACTATTACCCAAATAGCATCATATCCTTTCTGCGTAGTTGGAAGTCCTACCACAAAGTCCATCGTGATATGATCCCATTTCCACTCCGAAATCTCCAATGATTGCAACAAACCACTGGGTCGTTGATGTTCGACCTTAACTTTTTGACAAGTTAAGCACCTACTGACGTACTCTACTATTTCTCTCTTCATGTTTGACCACCAAAAATTTGTTCGAAGGTCTTGATACATCTTGGTACTACCAGGATGAATCGAGTACCTCGAATGATGCGCTTCGTCCATTATCTCCTCTTTTAACTCTGGCTCACACGAAACCCAAATTCTTCCTTCAAATCTCAATAACCCTTCGTTATCAAGACTGTATGCTTCCGCAGTACCGTCTGTAATCTTCTTCCTTATCTGCTTGCACTCCTCAGTTCTGAGTTGCACTTCCTTAACCTCCTCCACTATTATGGGTTGAACTTCTATCGCAAACAGCTTCTCCCCTTCTTCAATTGGACATCACACCTCTAATTCCATTCTTGCCATCTCTGTTACCAACTCGTCTTGAGCGGTTAACATTGACAGCTTCTCCTGAACCTTTCTACTTAAGGCGTCGGCCACTACATTTGCCTTCCCTGGGTGATACGGGATTTCACAATCGTAATCCTTTATCTACTCCAGTTAGATACTTTGCCTTATATTCAACTCCTTCTGAGTGAAGATATACTTCAGACTTGTATCTTCTTTGTAGATCTCACACTTCTCCCCATATAGGTAATGCCTCCAAATCTTTAAGGCAAAAACCACTGCGGTAAGTTCAAGGTCAAGAGTAGGATAATTCCCCTCATACTCTTTCAACTGCCTAGATGCATATACAATGACCTTGCCATGCTGTATGAGCACGCATCCCAGTCCTTTATGCAAAGCATCGCTATACACTATAAAATTCCCCGTCTCATCCGGTAAAGATAATACAGGGGCTTGACTCAACCTCTTCTTCAGCTCTTAAAAGCTGTCTTCATACTTCACTGTCCATACGTACTTCACCGTCTTTCTGGTTAAGTTGGTTAACGGAGTAGCTATCTTTGAGAAGTCCTGAATGAACCTCTGATAGTAACCCGTTAAACCTAAGAAACTCCGCACCTCAGTCGGCATTTTCGGTTACTCCCAGTTAATCACGGCTTCCACCTTCGCTGGATCAACTGACACTCCTTCCTTGTTAATAACGTGCCCCAAAAACTGCACCCTCTTTAACCAAAATTCACACTTCGTGAATTTTGCATACAACTTCTCTTTTCTTACTGCCTCCAACACTAATCTTAAATGTTCAGCGTGATCCTCCGTCATCTTGGAATAGACTAGGATATCATCAATGAACACTACGACGAACTTGTCCAAATATTGTTTGAACACTCGATTCATCATATCCATGAATGCGGCTGGCGCATTCGTCAACCCAAATGACATTACTAAGAACTCGTAATGGCGTAACGAGTCCTAAATGCTGTCTTAGGTACATCCTCCGCCCTAACCTTCAACTGGTGATACCCTATACATAAATCTATCTTTGAAAAATATTTTGCCCCTCTTAACTGGTCAAAGAGATCATCAATCCTTTGCAATGGGTGTTTATTCTTTATCGTTAATTTGTTCAATGCTCGGTAGTCGATACAAAGCCTCAACGATCCATCCTTCTTCTTTACAAACAATACCGATGCTCCCCACGGAGAAACACTCAGTTAAATGTACTTCTTATCCAACAGTTCTTGTAACTGAATCATCAACTCCTTTAATTCTACTGGCGCCATACGATATGGTGCCTTCAAAACTGGTGTCGTCCCTAGCGCAAGGTCTATAACAAATTTGATCTCCCTATCGGGTGGAAGACCTGGCAAGTTACTCGGAAATACATCCGCATACTCATTGACAATAGGTATCTGTTCCAACGTTGCTCCCAATCTTTGGGTATCAACAACATGGCACAGGTAACCTTCGCATCCTTTCTTTAACAATTTTTTGGCTTGCTTCATGGTTAGACAGCAAGAGCGTCCTGGTGATTTACTACCGTAGAACACTACTGTCGACGCCGGGCGAAAAATCAAGTCCTCGGTCTCCTATTTGTTGAAGGAGGAGGTCTCTTTTTTCTCTTTTGGAGTTATTTGCCCTCGTCTTTTGTCCGTGGGACAAGAGTGGAGTGCCCCGATTTCCTTATTTTATTCTTTTCCCTTTCGCTTTTGCTTTTGCTTTGTCTTTGGGGTTCAGTAGGAAATCAGTACCGACATATGTGTCGACAATTTTGAAAGATTAATTTTATTGATTGGACCGATTAAGACAGAGTCGCCAGTTAGTATTTTAGAAATAGATGTACCAACTCATCCTAGTTTTAATAGTTTTTCGCAAGATGGTCCAATGTGTGACTCTTTGATTTGGTCTTGAAACCCGAGATTCGTGGAATCCGGGGGCTAGGTTAAGCGGGGGGAAGGTGTTAGGCACCCCCAGACTCCCGTGCAAGCACGATACCGCATCTTATTGATTTTCTATGCAAAAGTGTGTGTGTATGTGTGTGTATTTCTGTGTGTGATTTTGAAAGCTTTATTAGTTGGTTTCTAAGTCTTTTTGGTGACTTGAAAGTAGTTTTATACCTCTTTTGCGCCTATGTACGAAGGATTTGATTTAGCGAAAGATTCAATTTTAACAAGATATGCAAATTAAAATGAGGTTTTGGAAAGTAAGGTTTTCAAATCCTTTGCCCGACTAGGAATCGAAGACTTCGATACTTCCTTTTATTCTTTACGTTCATTACGTGATCTACCCCGAATAGCTTTATTTTTCATCAAAAGCTCTTTGTGGTTTTCTTTGAGAAATTATTTTGATGATATGTATGCTAAAGCGTTAAGAAGGTCCGAATCATCATTGGGAATAAAAGCCATCTCGATGAACCGAACTCCCGTAATGAAGGTTTTCACTATCATGGGATCTTGAATCCGAGCTCTCGAGACTAACCCCTCGAGTTCATCTTCAAGATCCAAATATTACATGCACATCGATATTTATGGTATTTAAAGCATTTACAACGTAAAAACCGGTCCATCGTGGGAATCAAGTCGGATCCGTTCGGGGATCTCGACACCGGAATTCCTAGGCTCACAATATTTGTACCATTTCATATATACATAACGTCCACGGCTTCATTACTAAGTGATTTCATTGGTTGAAATCACCGTTCACGCTGATTCGACCCACCTTTCACCTCTAAATATATATTTAGAGCTATACGGGTTAACCGGGACCATTTACAAGTAAATACTTCCATAGATATACCACGGATCTAAGCCGTTCTAGCTCCCGGGTTGAAGCATCATGTTAACAACCTCTCGGGAACTAGCTTAAGCTTAGCTTGAGGTATATCTAGTCTCCGAAGCTATATACAACGTATTAAAGTAATAAATAACCGATAGAAATGTTAAAACTACCAACTATTACACAATATGCTTATAATACAATAAATATAGCTAGATTCAAACAAGATCCTTCAGTAATCTATCATTTGAACATAGTTTACAAAGAAAACGAAGCTAGAAGTGCGTTATTTCACCTTGGCGGACGTATGAACAAGCGTTTTGACTCCCGGGATGAAGTAAGAACACTAAGATGGCTTTAATGAGATGCTAGATGGAAGAAATAAGCTTCAAGTTGCTATGTTGATGTCCAACCTGAGCCTTTCTCTCTCTAAAAATGTCCTTCTCTCTCTATATCTATCTCTTCTTTTTTTAAAATGAACTAAGTGGGGGATTATAACCTGTTCGGGTAGCCGCACATATGTATGCCGCTAGCCGCATACATAGTGGAGGCTACCCAGGTGGGACCCTCCCTGTTTGGTTATGGCTCCTTCGGTCTCGATTCGGCAGACGTTGACGACTGCCGTTTGATCTTTCAGACTGTATTTGACGAACGCAGCGAGATATGACCGAGTCCGACTGAGTTAGGGTTTAGGAAGTTGATACTCATAGTCGAGATACCTTCCAGGTCCAAATATCAGTTTGCAGGCTTATTTCTTGATGGTACGTCGTTCGAGGTTTGTTGAGGTGGTTTCCTATGATTACTGTCTCAGCTCGTCGATCTTCGATCGGGTTGCGGCATGTTCAGACTGCATTGGTCCTCTTCACCATTCCCGGGGTTATCTCCGAGATGACCGGGATCTTTTTCCCTACTTCGGGGTAATCTCCGAAGTAAAATAATGCTTTTACCCTCCTGCAGGGTTAGTACGACAAAAGTGAAATTTTGAGTGTCTATGGATGCCCCTCTTTGTCATGTTCATGCAATGTAATGGAATGAACACGACAAAGATTTAATAGACACGGAGAATGTATGACAAGGTATATCTGATGATGCAATGTCATGTATAATCGATGTAATGATATATGAGATGTATAAAAGGGTTACTTCCCTGGCTGGGGAAGTTAAGGATTATATTATTGGGGTTGAGTCGACCTGTGTTGAATTATAATCAATGGATTGCACCATCGGGGT
Source organism: Panax stipuleanatus (assembly GCA_020205555.1). Classification (NCBI taxonomy): domain Eukaryota; kingdom Viridiplantae; phylum Streptophyta; class Magnoliopsida; order Apiales; family Araliaceae; genus Panax; species Panax stipuleanatus. The sequence goes on from CM035115.1 coordinate 107,379,112, forward strand.
CATGTCGATGCCTTCACTGGTTTGTAGCTAACGGATTCATTATCAGGGTTGAGTTGATTCCTTCACTGGGTTGTGACCAACGGATTACATCATCGGGGATTTACCGATCTGCGTAGGGTTGTAGCCAACAGATTACACCATCGGGGATTTGTCGATCTGCGTAGGGTTGTAGCCAATGGATTACATTCATCGTGGATTTATCGATCTGCATAGGGTTGTAGCCAACGAAATACATCATCGGGGATTTCCCGACCTGCGTAGGGTTGTAGCCAACGAATTACATTCATCGGGGATTTATCGACCTTCACTGGTTTGTAGCCAACGAATTACATTCATCGGGAATTTATCGACCTTCACTAGTTTGTAGCCAACGGATTACATTCATCAGGGATTTGCCGACTTGTGTAGGGTTGTAGCCAACGGATTACATCATCGGGGATTTGCCGATGCCTTCACTGATTTATTGTCTGTGGATTACATCGTCGGGGTCAAGCCGACGCCTTCACTGATTCATTTCGGTGGATTACAACGTCGGGGTCAAGCCGACGCCTTTACTGATTCATTGTCGGTGGATTACATCATCGGGGTCAAGCTGATGCCTTCACTGATTCGTTGTCGGTGGATTACATCGTCGGGGTCAAGCCGACGCCTTCACTGATTCGTTGTCGGTGGATTACATCGTCGGGGTCAAGCCGACGCCTTCACTGATGTATTATCGATGGATTATATCGTTGGGGTCAAGTCGATGCCTTCACTGATTCATTATCGGTGGATTACATCGTCGGGGTCAAGCCGACGCCTTCACTGATTCGTTATCGGTGGACTACATCATCGGGGTCAAGCTGATGCCTTCACTGATTCGTTGTCGGTGGATTACATCGTCGGGGTCAAGCCGACGCCTTCATTAATTCGTTGTCGGTGGATTACATAGTCGGGGTCCAGCCGACGCCTTCACTGATTCGTTGTCGGTGGATTACATTGTCGGGGTCAAGCCGACGCCTTCACTGATTCGTTGTCGGTGGATTACATCGTCGGGGTCAAGCTGACGCCTTCACTGATTCGTTGTCGGTGGATTACATCGTCGGGGTCAAGCCGACGCCTTCACTGATTCGTTATCGGTGGATTACATCGTCGGGGTCAAGCCGACGCCTTCACTGATTCATTGTCGGTGGATTACATCATCGGGGTCAAGTCGACGCCTTCACTGATTCGTTGTCGGTGGATTACATCGTCGGGGTCAAGCCGACGCCTTCACTGATTCGTTGTCGGTGGATTACATCGTCGGGGTCGAGCCAACGCCTTCACTGATTTGTTGTCGGTGGATTACATCGTCGGGGTCATGAGGCTGGACCGTCAGGCGGTGGTGGCTCCCATGGTGCTGGACCCTCAGGTTTTGGTGGCTTCCAGGATAGAGATGTTCCCTTCACCGTTCCCCCGGATAGGAGACACCTTATCGGCCGGATCAGCAGGATGCACCCACTCCAGGTCGACGACCTCAGGTTGATCAGTTTGATGAGACCCTCACCTTCTTGGATGATTTTGATGAGGGGGCGAGTCCATAGGTCCTCTGTTAGTCATTGAGCATTTGTGCCCCAATATCCTGTACTTTTTATTTTTAGTTTTCACATGTATCATAGGTATGACAGTGATGTTTATGAAATTAATGTACTTGGCAGATATTTATATATGATGCTTCTTATTTATTCATCACACATGCTGTTTTATCATTAGTATGATGCATGCTTCAGATATATTTAAATGATTGGATAGAGATTGACCCCTGTATGGTCTTATTGACACAGGTTTTACAGATGTCGTCCTCTGCAGTGGTACGTTTGGACCACCTTCCTGCTAGCCATATAGCTACCAGCTTGAGGGTTTGGTATGACCAGCTGCCATCCACCGATCCCATCGATGTCAGCCGTATGCTGGGCCACTCCATGTCTTTACTGTCCTTCCAGATTCTAGAGGGATTTGTTATCGGGATACTTAGGTATTGGACTTCTGAGCGTCATGTCTTTCGATTCGGCTCAGCCAAGTTAACTCCTACATTGGAGGAGTATAGTCGCATTTCAGGACTGTCGATAGAGGGGCCATGTGGTCGAGTGGCTTTGGGCCATATGCGCCGCCAGTTCATGACGATGACTGGATTGAGGAGAGCAGTTGTGATGGCTGAGGTGGGAGGTAGCCACATCATCTCCATGGACTTTATGTTTAGGCATTTTGCTTCCGTGGATAGCTTCGCTGTTTATCACGGAGACTTCGCCATTTCGGAGGAGCACTGGTACGTTGCCCGCATAGATGCTTTGGTTATGTGCCTCGTAGCTTATCTATACATGCCATTTTATACCGATCATCTGGATGTGGCGATGTCGGTGGCTGTTAGGGCTCTTCGAGAGGACTTTACTATATTGCCCCTTATCCTAGCAGAGACATTAATTTTAGCCTCTATCTGCCATGACGCTGGTGATCAGGAGTTCAGAGGTAGTCCAGTGCTTTTATATATCTGGTTGATAACGCACCTCTGACCGATAGGGCTGCTTCGCCGTCATGGTTTCTATTTTGGACATGGCATGTCTTAGGTTTATTTATATCACCCTACTTCTTGCGTCGATGAGGCGTCCTGGACTTCATTTCTGGGTGCCATGGAGGAACCTTTTGCTATAGTCATGTATTATGGGTACTGCTCCTTTATGAGTTTCACCACCCATGTCGCTGACCTGGATTTCCTCCCCTTGGCGGGTTTAAGGCGTGTGACGACCTATCATCCTCTGGCAGTGATGGGTCAGTTTGATCAGTACCAGGAGGCCCATGCATTTGAGGGGATTGAGGATTATCGATTCCCCATCTACTCAGTTAACGAGGCTGATTTGGGTCAGGTTTATGGGTTCTGGTCTCATCGACAGACAGCAGGGTTTAGAGATGGCCATCCAGGCCGCTCTACAGAGTATTTAGCTTGGCTTGAGTCAGATTTGGCACCAGAGACCGCAGATCAGGTTGGTATATGATCTTTATCTGATGACGATGGTTCGTCCACGGATGCGGCAAAATCGATGGAGGATCCTATATCTCTGACTGAGGATGCGTTATTTGCAGAGTTGACAGCTTCTTTAGTGAGCACTGTCCCGCGTTTGGCCTCAGTTTCCATGGAGGCGTTGGATAGACAGCTACAGCTGGTGACATTTGAGAGAGATTAGGATCGGGCTCTATTGTTGACCACCATAGCTGGTAGGGATACTGCTATCACTGAGAGAGATGCAGCCCATGCTTCCAGAGATCAGGCCCTCATTGATAGAGATGTAGCTGAGACTTTCTCAGATGGACTCATCGATCACATAAAAGGTGTAGTGCAGAGTCAAAAGGAGATTTTCTGTATGGCAGCGGAGATGCTGAGGAGGGTTGACATGTTGGAGCACGAGCTCAGAGCTGCTCCCTCGACTACAGAGACTGCTAGATATTTGGTGATGTTGGCTCGTCTTACCACTGATTTATAGTTCTATTTTATTTTCCTGTAGGGACTTTGTTATTATCACTTGTCATAGGTTAGAATCAACTTTTGTATTTTAAACAGTTGTATATATTAAAAAGAAGTAAGTTTAGTTCACTTCCCTTGTTTGTGCATGTCTAACCATGTCTACTGTTGTCATTTTTGCTTCATGATTTATTATATCGACATGGAACTAGTCTCGTCATGTGGCATCAGATTCGGCAGGAATGATGATGAGATGTCGCTAGGTCATCTCCGCATGAGCCATCGATTGGTTTGGGCTTGATGGATAGGTTTTGGATTTCTGTATAGGTTAGGAAAGTGTTTGACTTTTTTGAAGGTTAGACCGAACCATTAATGGCTGCCTACGTACTCCCACAGATAGGAGATCAGGTCTTTCGTAGTTCAGGCTCAGACCTAAAAAGTTTGAAAGGGGTTTATTTGGGGTTTGAGTTTGATTTGATAAGATTTTAATGTTTTTCGATTTGAGTTGATGAGGTTTTTGATGTCTTTCCAGGGTTAGACTGCATCATAAATGGCTGCCTACGTACTCCCATATATAGGAGATCAGGTCTTTAGTAGTTCAGGCTCAGACCTAAAAAACTAAACTTAATATATTTTTTTGTTTTCTTTTTTTCTTTTCTTTCTTTTTTTTCTTTTCTTTTTTTTTATCAAGATATAGCAGTCCAGTCAGAAGGTGAAAAGGGGTCTTAGACATAATACCGTTTCACCGAGTCGGAATTGATTAGTTGCGGGAATTCCTCACCGTCCATCTCTTCCAATTTCAAAGCTCCACCTGATAGGATTGCTTTGACAAGAAAGGGTCCTTCCCAGTTTGGGGCAAATTTTCCCTTAGCTGTATCCTGGCCCGGAATGATCTTCTTCAGTAACAAATCATGCTCTTTGAATTCTCGAGCTCGTACCTTCTTGTTATAAGATCGAGACATTCTCTATTGATAAAGTTGACCGTGAAATATAGCAGCAGCTCTTCTTTTATTTATCAGGGATAACTGATCGTATCGATCTTGTATCCATTGGCTCTCCTCTATCTGGGCATCAAGGATCACTCTTAGTGATTCCATCTCCACTTCGACAAGAAGTACAGCCTCCATACTATATACCAATTAGTAGGGTGTTGCTCCAGTCGAGGTTCGAGTCCACGTCCGATATGCAAGTAGGGTTAACGGCAATAGCTCAGGCCATCCCCGGTGATTTGCTGACATCTTCATCATTATCTTCTTGATGTTTTTGTTAGTCGCTTCCACCGCGCCGTTCATCTTTGGACGATAAATAACCGAATTGAGGTGTTTGATATTGAACTTACTGCACAGTTCCCTCATCATCTCGTTATTCAAATTCTTTGCGTTGTCTGATATAATAACCTCGGGTTATCCATACCGACAGATGACGTTGTTTCTAATGAAACCAACGATAACATCTTTGGTGACCCTGGGGAAAGAAGATGCTTCCACCCACTTGGTAAAGTAGTCAATTATAGTGAAGATGAATCGATGACCGTTACTGGCTTTAGGCTCAACTGGTCCTATCACGTCCATTCCCCACATGGAAAAAGGCCATGGTGATGTCATGCAATGCAGTTGATTCGGAGGCGCATGAATAATGTTGGCGTGGATCTGGCATTGATAGCAACGCTTGACATGATCATCGCAATTCGCTTTGAGGGATATCCAGTAGTGTCCTGTCCTCAAAATCTTTTTGGCAAGCAGAGGTCCACTCATATGTGCTCCGCATACTACACCATGTACTTCATTCATAAGTCGTTGGGCATGCTCCCGGTCTAGACATCTCAGAAGGCCTACACCTAGATCTCTCTTATAGAGAGCATCTTCACTTAGGTAGAAATTCATGGCCATTTTCTGTATTCGCTTCTTAGCGGCTTGACTCATCCCTTCCGGGGTTGACTGATCTCGCATATATTCTTTTATATGTTGGTACCAAGGTGGTCCCGCAGGTAGTATCTCATCTGATATCTCCCCTACATTGTTCCCATATGACGGTGTCTTCTGCACAGTGAAAGTGATGACAGGCATTCCCCTTCTTACTGACAGGTTTACCAGTGAAGCTAATATAGCCAATGCATCGGCGAAATCATTTCAGTTCCGGGGGATATGCATGAAGGCAATGTTTTCAAATTCCCCTGCCAATCTGAGAACATGTCAATGATACGGTAGTAGATGCAGTTCTTTGGTGGTGTATGCCCCGGTAAACTGTCTGATGACTAGCTCCGAATCTCCAAACACCGCTAAATGTTTCACTCCCACGGACTGAGCCAACTTCAACCCCACAATGCACCCTTCATATTCTACGGTATTGTTGGAGTTGTTAAAATGCAACTTGGTTGCCACGAGGTATTGATCTCCCGTGATGGATACCAGGACTGCCCCGGCTCCAGCACCTTCAGCGTTTGATGCGCCGTTAAAGTATATTTTCCAGAATTAACCTTGATCCTCCTTATCAATTAGGAGAACAGTCAACACTTCTTCCTCAGGGAAATACGTTTCTAGAGGCTTAATACCCCCTGTTGGTGCAGCCGACAGGTGATCCGCAATCCCTTTCCCTTTGATGGACTTTTGGGTGACATATATGATGTCGAATTGTTGAAGGATTAAGTGCCACTTGGATAGACGGCAGTTCAAAATTGGTTTGCTGAAGAAGTATTTCAAAGGATCCATCCTCGATATGAGATAAGTGGTATAGCCATGCAGATAATGCTGTAACCTGGTGGCTGCCCAAGCTAATGCACAGCAGGTTCTTTCGATCAGAGTATATTTCTGTTCTCCGCTGCTAAAGCACTTACTGAGATAATAAATTGCTCTTTCTTTCCCCATGTCATCCTTCTACCCTAGTAGACAACCTATAGCATTGGAGTTGACCGAGATATATATGAATAAAGGAATCCCATCCTTTGGGGGTACCAAAATAGATGCTTCAATTAACCTCTTCTGGATGATATGAAAGGCGTTCCGGCAGTCTTCATTCCATTTTCCCGAAGAGTTCTTCCTTAATAGTTTGAAAATGGGTTCACAGGTTGCTGTCAACTACGCTATGAACCGGCTGATGAAGTTGATTCTTCCCAGGAAACCTTGGATTTCCTTCTCGGTCTTTGGTTCAGACATTTTCATGATGGCTTAGATTTTGGCAAGATCCAACTCAATGCCCCGGTTGCTCACCAGAAATCCCAGTAGTTTGCCAGATTTCACCCCAAAAGCACACTTTGCTCGGTTTAACTTCAAATTGAACTTGCGGAATAGTTCAAACAACCTCCGAAGATGGGTGCAATGGTCATCAGCCTGCTAGGACTTTATGATGATATCATCCACATACACCTCGATTTCTTTGTGCATTATATCGTGGAATAAAGTCATCATGGCTCTTTGATAAGTAGCCCCAGCGTTGGTAAGTCCAAAAGCTAGTCTTTGATAATAGAAGGTTCCCCACGGGGTAATGAAGGCGGTCTTTTCCCTGTCTTCTTCAGCAACCATGATCTGGTGATATCCAGCAAAGCAATCAGCGAAAAAATACATCTCGAACTGTGCAGTGTTATCGATTAATACGTGGATGAACGGCACTGGGAAGTCATCCTTAAGGCTGGCTTTGTTGAGATCTCGATAATCTACACAAACTCACACCTTTCCTCCAAATTTCGGCACTGGGACTACATTGGAAAACCATTCAGGGTACGTTAACACCATAATGATTCCCGCTTTGAACTGTTTGATAATTTCTTCTTTGACCTTCAGGCTCCATTCTGGTTTCAACCGTCTCAGTTTCTGCTTGACTGGTTTGAACCTTTCTTTAATTGGTAGTCGATGGACAACGATATCGGTGGATAGACCTATCATGTCTTCATGAGACCAGGCAAAAACATCCTTGAATTGTGTTAAGAGTTGGATTAGTTCTTTTTCTTGGTTAGAGGGAAGGTTGGTTCCGATCTGTATTTCTTTGGGATCGTTGGGGGTTCCGATATTTATGGTGGTGGTTTGATCGAGGTTGGGTTTAGGTTTATCTTCGACCCATGCTTTGATTTCCTCGGGCACATCGTCATCATCCCCTTCCTCCTGCTCGATTCCCATCAAGTCAAAGTCCAAATCTATGTCGAAATCGTAATCATTACTCAAATTCGGCAAACCATGGACGTGGCTAGAGACATGCAAATTTGGAAACCTGATACAAAAACTTGATTGCTAAATATATACAAGTAGTCGTCAATTACAAAAAGATTCATCAGTTAATATGACAACTGGCAATAACAAGCTATAGATGAAATAAAAAAGACATAAATATAGATAAAAGTGGAGCTCCCTGTCAGCAGTCGCTTCCCGATTTTTACCCTTTTCGAATGATCTGTGGAATGATCGTCCAATTGCTGGTCTGGAGTTCCTGGGGAGTCGTTGAGATAAACGCGCTATTGGAGTCGCAGTCTTCCAAGATGGCCATAACTGGTTTGGAACCGGTCCCTGGATCACTGCTTGGGATGTTTACATTTTCCCAGTTAAGTGTCGGGAGGTTAGGTTGATCACTTGACAGATCTGCTGCGTCGAACTTCTTCAAGTCCTCTTTAGAGAGGCCAAAGCTGCACATGAATTGCAACTGGATCTCTTCCAGAAACTTTTGGTCTTTGGCCTTCTGGGCAGCATCCTTGAGAGGCTTTTCATCCCCGTCCGTATGATGTCCTCTTTGATCGACTTTAGGAATCAGAAGGTTTGAAATAATGAGGGGGATCTTCTTGAGTGGCTCTTTAGATCAGGTTTCACCCAGGTTTGGCTTGAGGTGAATTAACTGATTAACTGGTTGATGCCTGTGAGGATTCTGATGCTTGGATCCGCCATAGTATCCGAGTCCAGCCTTTCCCAACTGCGTGGGTATACGGATTGGGTTCTTGATTCCTTGGCCATTCTTCCCCATACCTCGGCCTAGTCGATGTCCTCGGGATAGCATCTCTTGGCCAACTGCCATCACCTCTGTAGATATCCGGGGAATTAAGACCGGGGCTACCACAGAGTTATATCGCGGATTACTGATTTTGATGGCTTGAAAATTGGCAGGCTCGACCCCTTCATTCACACCTATCAGGGGCATATCTCCCAGGTCATGAATAGGATAATCAAGTTCTGCACTGACAGTCACCAGATTGCCGTTGACGATAAATTTTAGTTGTTGATGAAGAGTTGAAGGGACGGCGCCAGCCATATGGATCCATAGTCATCCTAACAACAAATTATACCCGGTAGTGATCTTTAGGATCTGAAAAGGTATGTTGAAAGTGAAATGGCCAATTTCCATAGGAAGTTCAATCTCCCCCACGGTATCCCTTCTTGATCCGTCGAAAGCCCGTACCACGACATGGCTGTCCCGAATTCGGTTCGGGTTGATCTTCATCTTCTCTAGAGTATCTTGTGGACAGATGTTTAAAGACGACCCTCCGTCGATTAGCACACCACCTACCACATATACTGATGAAACGACAATGATATGCAATGGTTTGTGATGCCCAGTTCCTTCGGCTGGTATATCGTCGTCAGTGAAGGATATCACGTTACTGTCCAGTACATGGCTGATCAAGTGCTGGAATTTCTCAGTATCGATAGTCTTGGGTAAGTGTGCTTCCTCCAATACTTGGATCAGAATTTGACACTGGTCGTCAGATTCTAAAACCAAATCCAATATGGAGATTTGATGGGGTTCAGCCTCCAATTGCCTCACCGTCCTGGCATCACTGTGTCCCATTTTGTGGAGGAACTCTGTGATCTTTCCAGTAGATACCTTCCCTAATACTTTGGTTGCCGGTTTCGCCAAATACTCCGGGAGGTAACATGTATTCTCCATAGGTATGATGGCGGTATAGTCAGGTGCCAATTTTATCCCTTCTCCGTAATTCCACGGTACCTTCTTTAGGCTGAGAATTGGGAGTTGTGGCCAAGAGGCCAACATCAGGGGTTTATGTGCTTGTATCTCGAGAGTGGCTTTGTTTCTATGCTCAGATACTCCTTGGATGGTTATGGGATCGTCGGATATTCCTTCCATGCAAAGGATAACAGCTATCATGCCTTCTGCATTCATCGGTCTCCGAGGGTAGTATATTTCTTCCTCAGGGAAGATCTCAGCTTTAGTTATTGAGTCCAGCTCTCCGGATTCAATCAAGTTCTGGATTAGATGTTGCAGAGCCCAACATTCTTCCGTGGCATGTCCAGGAGCATTAAAATGGTAAAGGCAGGATGTGGAAGGATTGAAACACTTCAATCTTGTATCTGGGGGTGGCAGAAATTCTGTAATCTTCCCCTCCTCGATCAAGGTAAAGATAATCTCCTCCCTGGATTGCCTCAACGGGGTGAATTTCTGTTTGGCGGCAAAATCTCGATGGCTCTGCAATCTAGCTTCTCGAGTCATCTTTTCAGTCCATTTGTTCTGCTCTGGGCAATGGATCTGATCCCTTCTAGAGGTGGAAACATCTTAGACAGATATGGGGTTATTTGGCTTTGATAAGACCTGGTCGATGAGCTGTCGGGTCAACTGGTGTTGGTATACCACCAATTCAGCTAGCTGATCCACCTGCGCTTTGATTGAAGCCAATTCTTGTTCTACCCCGTAATTTTCTTCAGGGTATCCCCATATTGCAGGGTCATGTGCCGAGGGTAACTCTCCAATCTTCCTCAGGTATTTATGATTTTCCCTGCTTTCGGCACTGATCATATTGACTCCTTCCTCCGCATGCTGAGGTAGAGGGTTGTTGTTGACATTTGGCTTCTCAGGGGTTTTGACTATAATCTCCCTGCTGTCAATCAAGTTTTGAATTTTGTGCTTCAGAGTCCAACACTCCTGATTATCATGCCCCGGTGAGTTGGAATGGTAAGCGCACTTCTTGCTGGAATCGAATTGCCTTCCATTTGGATCGGAAGGTGGAGCAAGCTCAATGATCTTCTTCTGGGCGATCAGTAGGGCTAATATTTTTTCCAAGGAGTCTCCTAAAGGTGTGAATATCCTTCTTCGCTTATTTTCCCCAACTTTCATTGCTGTAGGATTTCAAAAATTCGCTGGATGAGGGTTCTGCCTCTGGATAGGTGAGTTAGGGCTCTTGTTAGCAGATTGTCCTTGCAATACTAACGAGACATCTTCTTCCTTCCTCTTTGATCCTCTCTTGGGAGCACTTGCATAATTTCCCGACTGTATGTGCTCAGCTATGGCTTCCAAAGCAGCGAGGTCTTTGATTTTTCCAGACTTCAAACCCATTTTTGCCATTTCCCCGTGTTTGATCATTTCGGAGAAGGATTTTCCTAACCCAGCGAGGACTCCCTCATAGAAAGGGGCTTCTTGTATATCAATGAAAGTGGTCACCATCTCACCCTCATCCATTAGTGGGTTGACTTGGGCCGCCATTCGCCTCCACCGTTGTGCGCATTCTCTGAACGATTCATTGCCCAGCTTTCTAACTTTGGTAACCTGGTTGCGATTAGGTGCCATCTGGGATTGAAAACTATATTGGTTGAGGAAAGCATGGGCTAAATATTCCCAACCTCTGACTTTGGAATTGTCTATCCGTTCGTACCAAGTGCGGGCTTCACCGGTAAGGCTCTTTTGAAAAAGCTGCATCCTGAGGTTTTCATCCTCAGCATAAGTTCCAAGTTCACCTATGTAGACTTTCAAGTGAGTGTACGGGTCTCCCAGTCCGTTGTATTTCTCGAACTCGGGGACTTGAAACTTATCCGGGTATCTCGCCTTTGGGAAAATACACAGATCCGAGTAATTCAGGCTCCCGTGGGATCCCGTCCCTTTCATAGACCGGATAGCGTCTTCCATCTGTCTAACTTTCTTCCTAATATCTCCAGTGTCTTTGACCTTCCGGAGGTTTGTGATGTCCCGTGTCGTCTTATAGATCGGGGCATCCTTGGGTACATCAACATCGAGGGGAGATATAGGTGTGGACGTATGGGTATCACCTTCCTTTTCAGGTACTTTCATGTCTCCTTGCACAGAGGATTCAGTCAAACTCTTGTGTTTAGATTACTGAGATAGTTTGCACTGCTCTTTTAATAGGGTCGTCATCTCGGCCATTTGCTTCTTAAACTCCGCAAATTCATCTCGAGATACTGGGATGGGTTCTGATGAACTTGCTTCAGCCATTTGGACTGGTGAAAGGGCCTTTTTGGCTCGAGATTGGGTTTTAGGACCAATCTGCACAACAACCGATATCTAGTTTAGACTAGATATTGGTGGATAGGGATGCATGATATACTATGCATTAGTTTAATGGTTTTTTAATCTTTTCCTGCAATACAACGAGTTAGTCGAATTGATAACAGGGTGTGAAAGATATATGTATGACAGTTCAAGATAACGGTCATTTATATACGCGAAAGATTTAAATGGGGCATGAAGAAGCACACCGCGCGTTTGGTTTATCAGAGGCTGACCTATCTTAGGGTTACTCTCACGGGCTGTTTGAAATTGGTTCCCAGATCTTCGCAATTTACTTGATGAAAACATCCATTTTTCGATTGGAGCGGATCTAAGTGGTGCCTTTCCTGAGCCTTATAATGGAAACATCTATAGGAGTCCAGTAATAAACAACTGACGGGATTGCCCCCTAATGGAGGTACCACACAACATACATTCACATATATTCACGTCCTCACCGCATGTAATATGATGACATTGTGCGAAGCACTAATATATTGTGCGAGGCACTAATATAAAATGCTAAAAGATTGACACACAAAGATCATTCACACAAATGCATATGCAGAATGAAAATCAAAAAAGTTTGATCACGGCTTAAGCCCTCTTTGATCCCCAGCAGAGTCGCCACCTGTCGACGCCGGGCAGAAAATCAAGTCCTCAGTCCCCCTTTTGTTGAAGGAGGAGGTCTCTTTTTTCTCTTTTGGAGTTATTTGCCCTCGTCTCTTGTCCGTGGGACAAGAGAGGAGTGCCCCGATTTCCTTATTTTATTCTTTTCCCTTTCGCTTTCGCTTTGTCTTTGGGGTTCCATTTTAAAGGGTGAATTTCGTAGGAAACCGATACTGACATATGAGTTGACGATTTTGAAAGATTGATTTTATTGATTGGATCGATTGAGACAGAGTTGCCAGTTGGTATTTTGGAAATGGATATACCAACTCATCCGAGTTTTAATAGTTTTTCGCAAGATGGTCCAATACGTGACTCTTTGATTTGGTCTTGAAACCCGAGATTTGTGGAATCCGGGGGCTAGGTTAAGCGGGGGGAAGGTGTTAGGCACCCCCCAACTCCCGTGCAAGTATGGTACTGCATCTTATTGATTTTCTATACAAAAGTGTGTGTGTGTGTGTGTGTGTGTGTGTTTATGTGTGATTTTAAAAGCTTTATTAGTTGGTTTCTAAGTCTTTTTGGTGACTTGAAAGTAGTGTTGTACTTCTTTTGCGCCTAGGTACGAAGGATTTGATTTAGCGAAAGATTCAATTTTAACAAGATATGCAAATTGAAATGAGGTTTTGAAAAGTAAGGTTTTCAAATCCTTTGCCCGACTAGGAATAGAGGACTTCGATACTTCCTTTTATTCTTTACGTTCATTACGTGATCTACCCCGAATCGCTTTATTTTTCATCAAAAGCTCTTTGTGGTTTTCTTTAAGAAATCATTTTGATGATATGCATGCTAAAGCGTTAAGAAGGTCCGGATCATCATCGGGCATAAAAGCAATCTCGATGAACCGAGTTCCCGTAATGAAGGTTTTCGCTATCACGGGATCTTGAATCCAAGCTCTCGAGACTAACCCCTCGAGTTCGTCTTCAAGATCCAAATATTACATGCACATCGATATTTAAAGTATTTAAAGTATTTACAACGTAAAAACCGGTCCATCGTGGGAATCAAGTCGGATCCGTTCGGGGATCTCGACACCGGGATTACTAGGCTCACAATATTTGTACCATTTAATATATACATAATGTCCACGGCTTCATTACTAAGTGATTTCATCGGTTAAAATCACCGTTCACGCCTATTCGGCCCCCTTTCACCTCTAAATATATATTTAGGGCTATACGGGTTAACCGGGACCATTTACAAGTAAATACATCCATAGATATACCACGGATCTAAGCTGTTCTAGCTCCCGGGTTGAAGCATCATGCTAACAACCTCTCAGGAACTAGCTTAAGCTTAGCTTGAGGTATATCTAGTCTCCGAAGCTATATACAACGTATTAAAGCAATAAATAACCGATAGAAACGTTAAAACTACCAACTATTACACAATATGCTTATAATACAACAAATATAGCTAGATTCAAACAAGATCCTTTATTAATCTATCATTTGAACATAGTTTACAAAGAAAACGAAGCTAGAAGTGCGTTATTTCACCTTGGGGGACGCATGAACAAGCGTTTTGACTCCCAGGATGAAGTAAGAACACTAAGGCTTCAATGAGATGCTAGATGGAAGAAATAAGCTTCAAGTTGCTATGTTGATGTCCAACCTGAGCCTTTCTCTCTCTAAAAATGTCCTTCTCTCTCTATATCTATCTCTTCTTTTTTAAAAATGAACTAAGTGGGGGGTTATAGCCTGTCCAGGGTAGCCGCACACATGTATACGGCTAGCCACATACATAGTGGAGGCTACCCAGGTGGGACCCCCCGGCTTGGTTATGGCTCCTTCGGTCTCGATTCGGCAGAAGTTGACGTCTGTCGTTTGATCTTTCAGACAATATTTGAAGAACACAGCGAGATATGACCGAGTCTGACTGAGTTAGGGTTCGAGAAGTTGATACTCGTAGCCAAGATACCTTCCAGGTCCAGATAGCAGTTTGCAGGCTTATCTCTTGATGGTACGTCGTTCGGGGTTTGCTGAGTTGGTTTTCAATGATCACTGTCTCAGCTCGTCGATCTTCTATCGGGTTGCGGTATGTTCAGACTTCATTGATCCTCTTCACCATTCCCGGGGTTGTCTCCGAGATAACCAGGATCTTTTGCCCTACTTCGGGGTTGTCTCCGAAGTAAAATGACGCTTATACCCTCTTGCAGGGTTAGTACGACAAAAGCGAAATTTCGAGTGTCTACAACTACCTTGAATTTCTTAGAAATCCGAAGGTTCACACTCTTATTTTGGCAATCTATCATTGCCCCCTAGTTAACTAACCAGTCCATCCCGAGAATTACATCGAAATCTCCCAATCTTATCAGTATAAGATCTACCGATAATTTGTTACCTCTAATATCCACACAACAACTCCTATGGACCGAATCCACAGGAATTACTTCATCGTTAGCTAACTTAATGTTTAAAGGTATTACAAGTTTTTCGGGGAGTAATCCTAATTATTTAGCAAACTCACATGCTATAAATGAGCATGTTGCACCCGAATCAAACAATACATATGCATTAATGTAGTTGACCGAAATGATACTTGCTATGACGTCGCTCGATGCTACCGCATCCTGGACCGTCATATTAAAAGTATAGGCAGTCGGTCTACCCTGTGGTACTGCGCCACCAATCGCCAGCTTATTACCGCTAGCTCCTTTCCCACCATCCGAACCTTTCTTCGGACAATTTAGTGTCATGTGGTTCGTAGATCCACACACAAAACAACCGTGGCTCTTCTTCGGACTAAGACAGTTAGGCAAAATATGCCCTTCCTGTCCACAGTTATACAAGACCGCCTTAGCCTTGAGGCAGACTCCCAGATGAGTCTTACCGCAAGTCATGCATGCCTCCATCTTCTTCTTGGGAAATTCCTATTTTACTCTGGTATTCCCGGAGCTGAAACCCTTCCTCTTCTGGCCACTTCCGCTGGTTCCCTCAATCTTGACTGATACCTCAGTCTTAGCCTTATTCTTCTTCTCTTTGTGGTATAAAGTCAACGCCTCACTACAACCCTCGACGATAACTGCCTTCTCTAACACCGCTCCAAAGGTAACACTTTGGAAAACCGATATCCGATTGTAGAGCCAGGGTTTCAATCCTTGCTCGAACCGACGCCTTTCGCAACTCTGTGTCCACTTGGTGTGGAGAAAATCTTGCCAGTTCATTGAACCTGGCTGCGTATTGGGGTACCGTCATGTCCCCCTGCTTCAGTTCTAGGAAATGAATCTCCATTCTCCCCTGCATGCTTGTAGGGAAGTAGTTCTCGAAGAATAACTCCTTGAATCGTTCCCACGTAACCACTTTTGTTCCGGCCCTACCCTGGTTGGCTTCCCACCAATAGTTGGCCTCTCCGTTCATCATGTAAGTTGCAAAAGAAGTCTTCTGCGTCTCACCGACATTTGCAATAACAAATGCCTTCTCTATTTCCTTTACCCAAACTTGGGTTGCTATAGGGTCCGAAGTTCCATAGAACTCAGGCGGACCAATTAACTTAAATGCCTTAAATGTAGTCCCCCGACCTACCCCAGGATTAGTGCGTATGGTATCTCTCGTTCGATTGAGAGTCGTAGCCAATAGATTCATAAATTCTTGCATCGAATTATTATTCCCTTGCTCCTCCTCATTACGAGGTTCTTCTTCTTGATTTCTTGTACGTCTTCTTGGCGGCATTGTCTTTTAATACGAAAACATTTCATCATTCTTTATTTCTTCATTCGGTTATTATTAACAATCAAATAGTAACTCAATCACATTGCCAAGCATTTTAAATAAACTTTTATATTAAAAAGTTTCTTTGTAGTATAACACTACACTGTACATTACATGGCTTCAGCCATTTACAATACTATCTCGTAATTACTTTCCAAAAATTAGGATTTACAAAAGACTACACTTGTCTATACAAAAGAGGGTTTTACGTCATTACTAGCTATACAAACATTTACATAGCTATTTACATTGCTATCTCTTCTATATATACTACGTAATTACATCTGCAACACGATATTCATGTAATCTGCATCGGCCATACTGGCCATAATATCCCGACTAATAGTATGTCGTGTCTGTCCCTCCTCCACATGATACTCAGCCATCTGCTGCTGGTAATCCTCGTGTGAACACCTATGAATATAGCACATTCGACCTATCTTCTGCTTCTTGTTCAGCAGCTTCGCCTTCAGTTCCTAGACTTCTAGCTTCAAGTCCCGGACTTTATCTTTAGCCAACACTTTCTCATCGTGCTCGGCCTCCCAAAAGATCTCCATATCCTCTCTATCTTCTACCACATCATCCACCACCTTCTTGAGGTCACGGACCTCCTTGCTTAGTTGGACATTTCTGTCCAGTATTTCCATGAATAGCATTTTCATGGACTCCCCTTGTACAGACTCCTTCGCTTCCTCCTCATTAGGCAATACCGTATTAATCGGCATTGTCTCCACCTCCTCCTCCTACATACCATCAAACAATGACGCAAAGTCAAAGTTATCCGAATATTCGGACGGGTCCCCTTCTTTTATATCAGTCCCCTCTAAGATTACCACAGGTATCTCTACTACCGGCATAGGTACTACTTCTATGAAGTTGATTGAATCCTCGCTAACCTCATGTATTTCATTACGGCTCTGATACCAATCTGTGACGCCCCCAAATTCGGGTACCTTCAAACCCAAGACATGGTGCTACACAGTGCTACAATCTACTCATACATTCAATTGAGGACATCAATAACAATGCATAAATTTACTAATTATTACATTCTATTAATCCATTCCCAAGTATTCGTAACCAATACATTGTTATGTGTCATAATATCAATAAATACAATACTAATACTAATGTTATTACAAAGGTCACTACTTGTCCAGCTTAGACTTGCCTTTGTCTTTATCGGATCCTTCAGTCCGTTCGTTCTTAGCTGAAATCATTTAATTTTAAGCAAGAATGAGCATAAACAGCTCAGCAAGTTAAACCGTATATCTTGAAACCAAAAAATCAAGAATCATATATCTTGGTCTTCAATAACTATACAATAGTTATGAAGTACTTAAGAATAATCAAATTATCATTTTGATTCTTTTAAAACCATTCCCAAGGACTTTATAGCCTTTTCGGAATCCATCTTGGTCAACGACCACGAACCATTATTTAGTTCTCATTCATGAAAGGAATAACCCGGCACGAAGACCGTAAGTTCGATATAGCTTACGAGCACATCCAGGTGATCAGCCTGTACTACTCTATGTTGATCAACATTCATTCATTAAACTTGTTTACGTTTAATCATTGGCAAACTCATGTGCCCGTCGAATTAACGACGTAAAAACATTTGTCTTTCATTCTCAGGTTCCCCTGAGAATCCTTACCAATCACTTGGCATAGGATAGCTTCAATATATATATATATATATATATATATATATATATATATATATATATATATATATTCTGGATAGATTTGTGGAAAAATCCACCAAAATATATTTACTTCCCAGTCTAGCCGAATCAAATGGTATCGACTATGTAATAACAATTCATGCATAAGCAGTTATGCACAATGACCACTTGTCCAACCATAACGTATAGACAAGGGTTTAGCAAAACTCGCATTTATAATAAAGTAAGAACGAAGTTAGGAAACTTGCATAACACAATGTTAATGCAAGAGTTAGAAAATATGCCTTTGCGTCTCTTAATCTTTATACGTAGTTTACTTGGTCTTTACAACATCTACAAAGCATAACATAGAGCATACCAATGAGAAAAAAATATTTGATATACAATGTGTTTGCCTAACTCCTCCTTCTTGTATAACTAAATCGAATTGTTAAACTAATAACATTCGTTCAAGTTATTTAATGTTATTACGGCTTATTAACATTCCTATGTTATATACCGAACTGTCATTGATCATCACTAATCATGATGATAATGAGACTTCACTTGTTCCTTAACTTAATCTTGGTTTGTGGTTTACAATCTTAAGTTTAATTACGTTTAGTTAACGTTTAATGACCATAAACCCTTGGTTAAACATGTTGTTTAAAGGTTTACATTCATCTTCATTCATTACTTACTAACACTTTACTACTTATGAAAAGAGTTGAGTAAACATTTCCTTTGGTCAATAATTTTTTTCTTGGACGGTGCGGTCCGCGCTCCATTTCCCATGCAAACGGTGCGGTCAGCGCTACCTATGCAGGGAACCTGATCCGGAATGGCGCAGCCAGCGCTGTTTAAGGCGCGGCCCGCGCTGCATAAAAATTTCCTAAGTCTTGAAAATTCTGAAATTCCCAAGCTCGTAACGTGATCGTTATAACTCGAAATTGGCTCGTTCCAAAGTCCATAGTTCACAAATGATAGTCTCTATCATCCTATTAAGTCGAAATTCGTTTCCGAATCCGTCGACGAGAAATTCGCCGATTAGTCCATTTTTACATTTTCGTTAAACGTTCGTGAACGTTCGACGCTCAATTCTTCGTTTTAAGTCAGAATTGGTTCGTTCTTGTTCTCGCAAGTCATATTTACCTAATTACACGTGTTGCAATAAAAACCATCATTTTTGACTCACACGGCGACTTTTGACATCTAATCCGAGAAATTTACATTTTCGACGATTATCGTCTAATCGCGTAACTTTCGCCGAATCTTCGTTCTTCATTATTACTAGTCACATCAATTGGAATCAATCCAATGGTTGATTATTACTAATTCTAATAATTCAAAACATTTAATTTTTGATGGTTTAACATTCTCATTAGTCCATTTCTTATGAAATCATTAAGTTCTTCATTAGTCCTTCATCAATTCTTATTATCTCATCATGTATGACTTGTTAAGGTTCTTAGGTGCTCATTAAGCCATCCTTATAACTTCTTAGGGTTCAAACTTCCTCTAACACTTCTTTATCAATTTAACTATTTAAAGAAAAAAAAAGTTTTACATATTATTCCTTATGGTTATACCTTTAAGGTTCTTGGTGCTTGAGTATTGGAGACTCAAAAGCTTTCTTTCTTCTTGGTTGATGGATTGTCTAGGCAAGTATCAAGCTAGCTCCTTCTCTCTCTCTTTAAATGTTGGTAGAAATTCTCAAACAACAAAATGGCTAGCATTTGCTTTCTATTTATAGAATTGGCAGGAGTTGGGATAGTTTGGTCATTAGGCCAAACCTCCTCAACCCACCTCCTCTCCATATCTTGCCTATGTCCCTCCCATGTGCTAGCATATGGCCCCCCTTGTGCTCCCACATGCTCCATGTGCCCTTGGGTTGCCCCATGGGTTTAACCCACTCGTTTTTCCAACGGTTCGACCCATGTGTTAAATTATTAACTTTAATTCCAATTCAATGTATTTAAACGTATTTACTTCATATAAAATTCATATAATCTCCATTTTATTCTCGTATAATACCTCGTATTATACGCAAATTCTTTTCGTATAATAATCATTTATTATTATACGTAAACCATTAATCATTGATTTTACTTTCCCTAACGCTTAGGATTTTAAGTCCCTACGCGAAACTTCGCGAGCCATAAATAAATTATTATTACATAATCCACCTCGCCTTGAAATCCTATCATTACGCGTTTCTCAGAATTTTAAAATAAATTTCCAAGCAGAAATGGATGAATAGTGATTTTCGTACTTTTCCTCCCAAGAAAAATTTTCTCGGCTAACTTGACTTTTCACGGTATATTACCGTCAAATCTTTCGACAAAATGTCATTCTAACATTCCGAACTCTCAAAATGGCCTAGACTCTCAAACCCTAACCCTTAGGGTCAAACCCTAACCCTTAGGATTGAATAGTGCCTATTTCATCTTTTCCCAAAATATTTTTATTCTCGAAAATATTTTATTTTTGTCTTATAAATTCATATCAATTATTCCTAGCACGTAGCCAGAATCCTACTCATTTCTGCATTCTCTAGGTCATAAAATGACCTATAATTAGTTTACTCAATGTAATAAACAAATTTTATTCAATAATTCAAATAAGAATTAATTTACATAAACGCTCGATTTTCTCTGGCGTTACAACATAACACTACACACTTAATGATCTAGGCTTAGTTGTCAAGTGAAGGAGAGGATTAAGTTTTTACCCCACTTTAAGTTTTCTTATAAGGCTAATTGATAAGATCTTAAAGCCATGAATTTTATACTTAAAGTATATGTGACACCCCCAAATTCGGGTACTTCGTTTTCACATGATTTGGTGTTCACTTTCTAATTAAAACATACATCTACCCAAATATAAAGACTTGCAAAGTAAATTAAAACCTTAATAAAATCTTCCTTTAAAAAGGAATACAACTTGTCCAATAAAATCCCAGGGTTAACTAAGCCTTAACATTAATCAAATAAATACGGAAATAAAACATAACCAACTAAGTCTTATTACAATCAAAACTTGAAACAACAAGCCTTCTCTTGTTCATCTTTTCTTTTCCTTTACTTGTTGACGGTATGTCAACATTCTTTGTCTCAACTGCAAGTGGTGGTAAAACATGCAAGAGTGAGCAAACAAAAGGTCACTTGGAAATACAACAGTGATATGACATAAGTGAATAATTTCAAAAGAGTTTGAATAACTTTATTTTTATCAATATAAAGAATTAAATTATAATTCCTTCATCAATACGTAAAATTCGAATATAGAATCATCTGAGGGTCATAAGACCTTGAACTATGTCCTAGGTTATAAATATTTCTATTTAAACCTTTAACAGTCAATAAGACTATGGACCTTTAACTCGTACTCAGGAGGATCAACCCTTTGTACCATGAATTGTGCACAATCATCTTAACGCTTTCGCATAAATATCCCTTAATAACTAGGGTTGTTCATTCTCAGTATTTGAATACAAGTCCGCACCAAAGAAAGTTTGGTTTGGATAGATAAGGAACTTTAGAGTTTCAAAGTAGTGATTAGTAGACTGTAATTTCGAGGACGAAATTCTTAGAAGAAGGGGTGAATGTGACAACCCGAAAATTTATAAAATCTTAAATGATTAAAATAAAGGTTAAAGAATAAAACCTAGATCAGAATTTGAAGATTTATTTAAAATCTTTAAGTAAAACCTATATGGTTTGCTATTCGAATATGAATAGAGAAAATATGGGTTACAAAAATTCCAACCCTAGAAATGAATTAATATGTACTTAGTAAGGTGCTATATATTTTAGCAAGAGGAATGATGAATTACATTTAAGGATATGAAAAATTAAGATAAAATTATGTTAGTAATTAGCATAGTTTGAATGTTGGCCTTGATTGACAAATAAGAATGTGAATAAGTATAAATCTTTTAGCTAATATGTTTAGTAATAAAAAATAGAGTAAGTTAAAACTCAAAATATGAGTTAGAGATAGAATTTTGAGACACGGACTGCTCGGTTGCGTCCGGAACGTCAAGTTTAGTCAGAAAAGACAGTAAACACAAAATGTATATGGGTTGACTTTTTGGTCAAAGTCAACAGTTGACTTTTATAGAGAAAAGTTAAAATTAGAGTTAGAAGTGTAATATGTGATGATTTATGTGAGCCATGTATGTGATTAAATAAATATACATTATATAATGTGTATACATTTATTTTGTATATAAAGAGAATTAAGAATAAAATTATGCAATCCTAATTATATATTAGGAATGAAGGATTGAATAACTTAAGGTTATGAGATGGGAGAATAATAGTATTTATAATATATATTAATTTTAAGAGATTTATTTTATATATCTCAATTAATTAATTTTATAACCTAATTAAGGTAAGTTTAATTGGGTTAAAAAATTAAATATACTTGAGTAAGGATTTAAATTTTAATTGTGTACATGGAAACCCTAATTAAATGATTAGGGTAAGATAGAATTTAAGATAATGGACCATATTAATTCTTATGGCCAAAAAAATTAAGTGTTAAGTCCAAGTGAGCCCAATTGTTAAAGAACATGTGGGAGAATAATAAATTATACTAATTTAAGAGACATATTTTACTATCTCAATTTATTAATTTTATATCCTAATTAAAGTAATTTAATTGGGTTATAAAATTTAATGTACAAGAGTGATGATTTAAATTTTAAATGTATGAATGTAAACCCTAATTAAATTTTTAGGGTGAGATAAGATGGAAAGGATTGGACTATAATAATATCATAACCCAAGAATTTAAATAAAGTTTAAGTGAATTAAGATTTAATAGACTAAGGAGGTTATATTATTTAAACAAGTCCAATTATTTAATTAAGTATGAAACTTGTAGATAAAGTGATTAAGGGCGATTAAATTATTAATCTAGCCCAATATATTATGTATATGACAAGTATTATAATTGCACAATTTATTTATGGGTAGGAAGTCTAAGTTGATTTTTGTTAGTAAATTAGTTAAGAAAGAAAAACAAGCCCAAAAGAAATTAATTATAGCCCAAGTTAAAGCCCATTTTAAAAAAAAGGGCATTATAATAATTGGGTGAGTAGTTAATAAAATAAAAAGATGGATGGAGAATAAGTGGTCACATGGCTGAAAATCTTGGGAAGGAGAGGGAAATGATAAGATTTTGTAAGATATGGATAGATTTTGTTTGGAGATAAGATGGAAAGAGAAAAAGAAAAGATAAGAAAGAGATAAGAAGGAAAGAGAAAGAAAAGATAAGAAGAAAGAGAAAGAGAAAGAAAGAAACGGGAAAAGAAAAGAACGGGAGAAAAGGAGAGAGGGGGCGGCAGCCCATTTGGGGGAAAAGAGAGAGAAATCTCCATGAAAGAAAGAAGAAGAAGAAGAAGATCAAACAAAGGTATAATATATTTTCTATGCTTGATTTTCTTCTCTTTCAATGGCTTAAATAAAAAAGGGCTTTTGATATGAAAGTATAAACCCTTCAATCTATGTGTTTTATGTTTAAGATCTATCCATATTGAGTGTTGATTTGTTGGATATCAAAAGAAAAGAGAAATATTTTTCTTATTTATAAAACTATTTTGGATCATTCCGCCTCGGGGAAATTTTCGTTAGCTTTTTATGCCTTAAAAATTTGGAGAAAATTTGGAGTGATAATATTAGAAGATATGAAGGTCCTGTAAAAATTTGAGAATTTCTGGCCATACTGTTTGAGAGTTATGTATTTTACGGTGAAGGGCTATTTTTATGAAGCCACCTAAATAACTCTTTGTGTATAAGTCCAAAAATTATGAAATATTTACTTAAAGTACATGTATATAACAGGAGCCTACCCTATAAATTTCAGACTTTTTGGAGTTAATCTCAATTTGTGAAAAATTTGAGAAAATTTGGCTATTATGGACAATTTAATATAGTAAATGTATTTTAAAAATTTCGGGAAAAATATATGTTCAATGCGGGACTATATTATGCCAAATCCCAGAAAAGAAATAATTTTGGGACTGATTTGGTATTTTTCATATAAATGATGTTATATGAATAAATGAGTTTAATTAAATATGTGATGTCAAAAATATGAAAAATAAGGTTTCCGACTTGAGACCCTTAAGCATAGTTTGTGCAGATTTTTGATGAAGGTTTGGGTCGGTTGGGAAGTGTTATGATATTTGTGGCATTTTAGAATGCTTTAATGAGTTAATTAAGAAAAGTAAAATAATTAAAATAAATTATTTATTAATGTGATTACTGACTTAAATTATTTTTATATGACTAATAATATTGGATTAAAATATTATTAGTAATGTTTGACTTAAAAGTTATTAAAAGGTGAATAACCTTAGCTTGAAATATGATTAAATAATTAATAATATTAAACGGGAATTTAAAATAAAAAAATAAGTTATTTTAAATATAGTTGTTGAATTTGGTATTCAAGGAACTATATTATGTATGTGATATGTTGAAAAGAAGAATTCAGGGTACTGAAGTTGGTTTCGGGTTTACTGAAATGGTTTCAGTCTACTGAAATGGATTATAGTCTACTGAAAAAGGAATACAGGGTACTGAATTTGATTTCGGGTTGCTGAAATTGAATTCAGTCTGCTAAAATGGTTTGTGGTCTGCTGAAATAGTAGTTTCAAGATGCTGAAATGAAACCTGGTTTACTGAAATAGTAATTTCAGTTACTAAGATAACATAGAAAGGAATAACTTAGAAGTATAAGTTATAACATGATTAAAAGATTATCAAAGTATAATGATAAAAGATTATCAAAGTATAATGATAATACTAAAACTATAATTTAATGTCTAATACTTAACTATGTTAGACAAGTTAATATAAGAACTTATTGAGTAAGTGATTAAGTTTTAAGTCTAAAGTAGTACAGTTGTATTATGCAATAGTTGATGTATAGTATCTGGGCTAAACGATTCCTTCATATGGGGAAGGTATATACGAATTAGTAACCGGTCTAACTCACTTTGAAAACAGTGTAGATGAGACGAAAACTAATTTGTTGGTTGTTTGTGGGAAACCATTCAGAATACTATATTGAATACTATTAAAGGCTCGACATATGCTAGGTTTAGACTTGTAAATGTGTATGGTGTTAAGGAATTATCTAGTATTTGCCTTTGTGGTTAAATGTTAAATAGTTTACTATGATGTAATAGTATTACGAGATAAAGTATGATATATGCTAATTGAAAGATCAATCTTATAACTGATAGGTCTTTTCAATAAGGAGATTAAATTAGATTGTGTAGCAGTAATCGACTATGCATGCAAGTTCCCTAACTCAAACTCGAGTTATATTTCAAAGCATGTTAGTGAATGATTATTGATGATTATTCACGTCCATACTGATTATTGATTCGCACTTAGCGCATGTTGCATATGTTCATCAGGTATGAAAGGCTAATCACCTTCATTACCATAAGGTTCAATTAAAGTTATTCATGGTCCTTGTGACATTAAACCTTATTAATTCAGTCATTCAATTATTGACATTTGATTCATGCTCTTTCACAATTATTATATTGTTGAAAAACTTGAAAGCTTATTATTCTTTCAATCATGATATATCTTCATTGAACTTAAACTTGCTGGGCAAAATTGTTGCTCACCCTTGCTATATCATGATATTAAATTTCAGATTAAGATGAAGACTTGCAGAAGGTCAGAGACAAGAGCAAAGTACAGTAATAGATTGTTATACGAATAACTATTTAGTTATCTTATGTAAACTTTTTAAATTATTAAAGGTATGTAATCAGTTAAGGTTATTAAACTTGGAAAATGTTATAGAATCATGTGAAATAAACAATATATGTTTATATGTTCAACAGTAGATGATAGAATATGTATGAAGATAAAATACCGTAACGTACCAGATCCGAGGTTCAAGGGACCCGGATTTGGGGGCGTCACAGTATCTCGGCTTGGCCAGTTGCAGTTCGCGAAAAATCGCAGAGAAGGCCAAATAAATCCAAATTAAACTAATACAGTGATTCCCATGAAGTATAAACTTCACATGAACATCATATAATTATTCTAACATGCTTTTAACACTTTAGATCACGTAATTACTCAAATTAAAACACTTAAATTCGCTTTTTTGGTATTTTGCAAGGTTTCAAGAGAAATCATGAAATTCAACGTTACGAATTCGTTATAACTCCGAATCCGTCTGTTTGAATTTTGTTTTGTTTATTTAAACATGTATAATCATAATCAACTATCAATTTAAAGTTAATTAAACAATTAGAGCATGATATTTGGTATATAAGGGCCATATACGTGTTATTCGTACTTTCATACTTTGTAAATCATGAAAAATCAATTAAAGCATAATTATATGAAATTGATTGTTTTAAAACATACATAGATGATAGAAAACGTGTTATGATCATATATTAACATGTATATACACATATATCATCAATTCATGCATTGATCACAAAATAGGCTTTTACAGAGAACTTTAAAATACTCGTTAATGAAAAACGTTGACATAATTTTAAAACTTAAGATGAGGGAATTACCCTTGCTTGTTTGTTTAGATGATGATATAGACTTCCTTACTTCTTCAATTCTCCTTCAAGCTTAATCTTTTCTCTCAACTATTCTCTCTGATACAGTATGATATGAAATAGATATATGGCTTAACTGTTATAGCTTTCACGTATATATATTTAACTAATATAATATACGTATATGATATATATTATATATATAACTGATAGTTAGTGGTTGTCAATTAATCTCCACCAATTGATTAACTGCTCCACTAAGTTAAAGCCATGTTTGGTTGTCCCTTTAGTAACTCCTTTCCCCTTTAATTTAATTAAATGCTTATTATATAGTTTAATGTCACACTTCTAATTAATCAAATAATCTTATTTAAATTTAATTAAATAAAATATGACAATCCATATTAAATCATATAATCACATAATTAAAAATCTCATTTATTAATTATGTCAAATCATTGAATCTTTAATTAATTATTAAATTAATTAGAATAACATTATGCTTATTAAATAATTTATTGAATCAAATAAACTCAATTAAATACATACTTGAACTATAAAAATTCTCCACATTAATTTAATCAATGTAACACATATAATTAAATTAATCTACCACAATTCCATCAAATAATTATTTAACTCAATAAATCATCGATAACTCAATAAATAAATAATCAAAAATATTTATTTAATTCAATAAATATTAAAATAAATTACAAAATTCTTGTTCGTCACATTTACCAACTGCTGAACAGGATTAGCGTTGGCATCATTGTTGTTGTTATTAGTCGATCCTTCTTGAGGTTGTTGACGTGTTTGGCGCCTTCTTGGCGGCATTTTCTGTTTAATATATACACGTATTAGATCATTACTCAATTTCTTAAGTATTTAAGACTTAGCTTAAACATTTTAAGATTATCACATAACACATAACATTTTCAAATAAACTTTGATATTTTATTCATTCAAAATTGTAAACATATAAAAAATAACACCACTGCTATTTACATAAAATATCCTGAGATACAAATAATCTTCAGGATTAAATCTTCATATTCTATTGTTTAAATCCACACTAGAATTTAAATTATTTACTACCATAGTTATTCACATAATTTATTACTCTTCCTATCATGGCCTACTAAGACGTCGAACAGCTTCTCTGCGCTCTTCCTCCATGATACGAGACATCGTCCTACGATCCAACATGTGTAACGCCCCCAAATCTGAGTCCCTAGAACCTCGGATCTGGTACGTTACGGTACATCATCTTCATATATATTCTACAAACTAATGTGGAATATATAAACATAATTTGTTTATTTCATATGATTCTATAACATTTTCCAATGTCTATTAACCTTAACTGAAATCATACCTTTAAAATTACAAAAGGTTTACATAAGATAACTAAATAGTTATTCGTGCATAACAATATATTATTGTACTTTGCTCTTGTCTCTGTCCTTCTTTAAGCCTTCGTCTTAATCTGAAATTTGTTATCATGATATAACAAGGGTGAGCAACTACTTTGCCCAACAAGTTTAAATATAACAAAGATATATCATGATTGAAAGAAGAATAAGCTTTCAAATTTTCAACAATATAATAATTATGAAAGAGCATGAATCAAAATATCAATAATTGAATGACTGAATCAATAATGTTTAATGTCAACAAGGACCATGAACAACTTTAACTAAACCTTATGGTAATGAAGGTGATCAGTCTTTCATACCTGATGAACATATGCAACATGCACTAAGTGCGAATCAATAATCAGTTTAGATGTGAATAATCAACAATAATAATTCACTAACATGCTTTGAGATATAACTCGAGTTTGAGTTAGAGAAAACTTGCATGTTCCGTCGATTACTGCTACGCAATCTAGTTTAATCGCTTTATTGAAAAGACCTATCAGTTATAAGATTGATCTTTCAATTAGCATAACATACCTTATTTTATAATACTTATTACTTTAAAAGTAAACTATCTAACATTTAACCACATAGTCAAATATTAGATAATCTTAATACCATACTCATTTACAAGTCTAAATCTAGCATACATCGAGTCTTTCATAGTATTCAATATAGTATACTGAGTGGTTTCCCACAAACAACCAACAAATTAGTTTTCGTCTCGTCTACACTGTTTTCACAGCGAGTTAGATCGGTTACTAATTCGTATATACCTCCGCTCCCTAAAAAAATTGTTTAGCCCAGATACTATACATCAACTATTGCAGAATACGACTGTACTACTTTATACTTAATACTTAATCACTCACTTTATAAGTTCTTATCATCTTATATTAAATTGTCTAACATTCAATCATATAGTTAAATATTAGACATTACATTAAAGTCTTAGTGTTACGATTATACTTTGATAATCTTTTAATCATGTCATAACTTATACTTATAAGTTTTCCCTTTATATGTTATCTTAGTAAATTAGATAACATTTCAGTAAACTGAAAATACTATTTCAGTAAACCAGGTTACATTTCAGCCTCCTAAAATCACTATTTCAGCAAACTATAATCCATTTCAGCATACTGAAATTATTTCAGTAACCCAAAATCAATTTCAGTACTTTGAATTCTTAGTTTGAACATATCACCTACATAATATAGTCCCTTGAATACTTAATTCAACAATTATATTTAAAATAACATAATTCTTCATTTTAATTCCCCGTTTTAATATTATTAACTAAGTAATAATATATTTCAAGCTAATGTTATTAACTTTTAATAACATTTAAGTCTAATATTACTAATAATATTTTAATCCAATATCATTAGTTATGTAAAAATATTTTAAATCATTTAATCAATTAATAGACAATTTATTTTAATTATTTTCCTTTAATTAATTAATTCTTTTAAGCATTCTAAAATGCCATACACATAACAACTCTTCACCACCCGACCCAAACCTTCATCACAAATATGCATAAACCATGTTTAAGGGTCTCAAGTCATAAAATCTTAGTTTTTATATTTTTGACATCATATATTTAATTAAATTTATTTATCCATATATCATCATTTACATGAAAAATAGCAAAATATCTCAAAAATTATTTCTTTTCTGGAAAGAAGCCATAAATAATCCCCTCATGAAAATATTTTTTTCCAGAAATTTTTAAAAAATATTTACTATATTTAAATAGTCCATAATAGCCAAATCTTCTCAGATTTATCATTAATCGAGATTATCTCCAAAATTTTTAAAACTTTTAGGATACGCTCCGGTTATATACATGTACTTTCAGTAAAAATTCCATAATTTTTGAACTCACACAAAGAGAGTTATTCGGGTAGATTTCTAAAAGTAGTCATTGGCCGTAAAATCTATAACTCTCATTCCGTATGACCACAAATTCTCAAATTTTTACAGGATTTACATCACCTCTGATATTAAACCTTGAAATTTTTACAAATTTTTTTAAGGTGAGAAAAATTACAAAACTGCCCCTGGAAGTGACTGGCCCAAAACAGTTTATTTCTTTTCCAGAAAAACGGGACTGTTTTGGCTAAATTAGCCACTACGGCTTGTAAACTCGACATTTTTGAGTGCTGCCACTTGGATTTACTAGATAACTTATACATCTAGCACCTCTCTTTGACGGATTGTAAAAAAAAAGTGTAGATCAAAAACGGTGGACATCCAAAGTACATAAAAGTTAGGGTTTTATAAACTAGAAAAATTATTTTTCTTTTTTTTTTATTTCCAAACAAATCAACATCCAATATGGGTAGATCTAAACATAAAACACTCATCAACAAGAAAATTCAAAGTTTTTGAGTTTAGAAACATAGATCCAAGTTTTTGATTTAGAACAACTAAAAATCAATTACATAAATTAGTTTACCTTCCCTTCCATGGATGACCCTTCTCTCTCCTCTCTATCTCCCATGGCTGCCGCCCCTATTCCATTTCTCTCTCTCGACTTTCTTTAGTTAGCAAAGAGGAAAAATAAGAAATAATAGATGAGAGAAAGAAAGAAATAAGATATATAAATATCAACATTCATCCCCCTTTTCTCTTTCTTTCTTGACCAGCCATGTGGCCTTCTTACCACCAAACATTATTTTTTTTATGCTTCATTTAGTGCCCAAAATGCCCTTATTCAATTGGGCCAACACTTGGGCTTAACACTTAATTCTTTTGGGCTTTCAATTACTTCATTGGCCATGGAAAATTGACATAGTCCAATCTTTTCCATCTTATCCCACCTTAAATATTTAATTAGGGTTTTCATTCCACAAATTTAGAATTTAAATCATTACTCTTGTACATTAAATTATATAACCCAATTAAACTTACTTTAATTAAGTTATAAAATTAATAAATTGAGATAGTAAAATATATCTCTTAAATTAGTATAATTTTTAATATTATTATTCTCCCACATGTTCCTTAACAAATAGACTTAGCTTGGGTCACTTAATTAAGTGACACCTATAAAGCAAATTACCAACTAAAGTGGCTTTAATCATCATAAGCATCTCCCCTTTCTCCTCTCTCTCTCATTTTCGGCCACATGGGCCTTGTCCACCCAATTTGTTTGTTTTATTAAATGCTTCCTCTAACGACTTTAATACCCTTGCTCAAGTTGGCTTAATTTGGGCCATTAGTTAATTTCTTTTGGGCTTGCATTCTTCTTATTTTGCTTACTGATAAAAAAAAACTTGGGCTTCCACCCATAATTAAATTATATCATTATTATACTTGCCATATACATGTTTTATTGGGCTAGTTTAATAATTTCATTGTCCTAAAATTAATTTATCTACAAGTCCCATGCTTAATAAAATAAGTGGGCTTGTTTAAATTACTTACTCTTCTTAATTTATTAACTCTTGCACTAATACTCATTATTATTGTTATTACCATTTTATTATCCATCAATAATATTAATTCACTTATATAACCCAATTAGACTTGCCGTATTCAAGTTTATTGAGTATGTAATTAGAATTTAATACCTTAAATTATTTTTTTTGATTATTTAAAAATACTTAGGTTATAAAATTAATTTATTAACTCTTGCACTAATACTCATTATTATTGTTATTACCATATTATTATCCATCAATAATATTAATTCACTTATATAACCCAATTAGACTTGCCGTATTCAAGTTTATTGAGTATGTAATTAGGGTTTAATACCTTAAATCAATTTTCTTGATTATTTAAAAATACTTAGGTTATAAAATTAATTGTATAAAATAAATTTTTTAGGGTTAGTATATATTTTTATATACTAACATTCTCCCATATTGTAACGAATGAGAATTTTATATAATAATTATAAATATTTATTGAATTTAATAAATATTTTATTTGATTTATTTATTGAGCTAAATAAATAAATTATGTGATTGTTGTGGAGTAATTTAATTAAGTGCAATAGAATTAAATAAATTGATGTGTAAGTAATGGTGTAGCATAATTCTAATTTAATTAAATTAGAGCAATATTATGTGCTAAGTGTTTATAATAATTTACTAATTTGTTACATGAATTATGATTAATAAGGGAATTACAATTGTGTAGCAATTTAGTATTATGTGTAATTTTAATTAATTAATAAATGTTAGCTTGTATTGAATTAAATTAGAAGGTTGCAATTTAATTAAATAAAATGTAACATTTAAACTATGAAGTAAAAGATTTATTAAAAGAATAAAAAGGGGTTTTAAATTGGTTGTACCAAACAAGGCCCTTACTTTTGTTTTAAACCCGTTTTACCAAACATGACCTTAGTTACTATTAATCTGTTTTTAAAAATAATGTTGTTTTGGCCAAACAAGCCTCATGGCTTTTCAAATTCAAAACTTGTAACTTATGTATTAATTGTATTTATTATAATTATTATAGAGTCATTATATTTTATAAGTTATATATTGTTTATTTATGTATAATATATGTAAGTTGTATATTATATGTATATTACAATATACGTTAGTTAAAGGTTAGTCAGTTAGAACAAAACAAAGAAAAAAGAAAGAGTAGAGGACAGGAAAGGTTAGAGAGAAACTCAGAGAAGAAGAAGAAGAAGAAGAAGGAAGAGGAGTCCTTGCTAGAAGCCATTATCTTCTTTTTTCTCACAATCAAAGGGTAAAATCTCTAAGTTTCACTTTCTTCTTATTGTGTTTTATATATTCCATGTTTTTCAAAAAGAACTTCTTTTTAATAATCTTTTTGTGTAAATTTCTTGATTATGATATGTGTATGGGATGTGTGTGTGTGAGTGTGTGAGTGTGTGTGTGTGTGTATATATATATATATATGCTTACATATGATTTTTATAGTTGTTTAAGTGATTCAATTCACGTAATTACGATGAACGTGAAGAAATCATGTTTATAGTAATTTACTGTAAGCATATTTTGAAAATAGTCTTTAAATCATCAAAATTGGTATGTGTTTGTCAATTGTTGTTTAAATTGATCACGGATTAAGTTAACATGTTAAGAAATAGAGTTAACACAATTGGAATTTCATGCATTGGTTTAAAAACGAATTCGCAATAGTAATTTTCGTCAACAACGCTTGATATTGTTGTTTTCTTCAAAAATCATGAAAACTGTGTTTTGATTATGTGTTGTAATGATTTTTTATGTTATAATTATGTTAAGAGTCTAAAATTTTATTTTCATTAAGTTTCATGTACATCATGTTGAGAAAAATTGGACTTTGGTGTGAAAAAATAAGCTAAATTGGCTTATTTCTCAGCCGTTCGAGAGCTGGGGGAACCCACCAGTAGTGGGCCCCGCCCCAATAGGGATTTTAGCCTGAGAGGACCCGCCCCAGTTGGGCAACTTGCTGTCCGGGAATTTTGTTTATGCTTCGTTGAGTTTTTGTGTAGTGTTTGTTTAGCTAACGTATATTGATGACTTGTTAAGTGTAATAGACAATAAAATAACATAATTTTGATATGTTTAAGATGACTTGAAGTCTTATATAAATATATTATATGTGTACGTGTGTATTACTTTCATAAGGTACGCCTGATAGTTTAAAGCGTTATAAGCTTGTGAAGTGTATGTTGTGAGTTGAACTTAAGTAAGAAGTTCAACGATGTTAACGTAACAATCGTGTACTAATTGATATTATAAAAACAATGTAATATGTAGGGTAATTGTGGAAGTGGTTTGTAATTATAAAGCGTAGCTTGCGCTTGAGGCAAGTTTTCTAATCCTTATTCTTTTACGTTAAGCAAGTTTCCTAAGACCTTTCTTTTACGTTTATGCGAGCTTTCTCATTGAATCTTTTCATTGTGCAAGTTCTCTAACCCTTGCTCATTATATCATGCAAGTGTATTTTCGATTCTTAACTTGTTATGTATTGTACAAGTTATGTTGTATTCTAATATTCATAACGCACAAGTATTGAAGTATTGCGATCTTGACTTAATTGTTCAAGCAAGATCTACTTAATCTTTCAATTGCTTTAAGTTATTTCTAAAGCATGCCTACTTATTATGAAGTCTATTGTTATATCTTACAATTGGTTCATAGTTCTTATATTATCGAACTGATAAAGTATTGTGAGTCGATTCAACTACTCCTTAGTTGATGATAGTTGAAACTCCAAATTTCATTTAAGCTTATCCAAACCAAACTTTCTTTGATGCGGACTTGTATTCAAATACTGATATGAACAACCCTATTTATTAGGGGAGGTTACTACGCAAAAGCGTTGAATGTTTGTGCACAATACATGGTACGAAGGGCTGATCCCCCTATGTACGAGTTAAAGGTCCATAGTCTCAATGACTGTTAAAGGTTTTAAATAGAAATATTTATAACCTAGGACATAGTTCAAGGTCGTATGACCCTTAGGTAAATTCTATATTCGAATTTTAAATATGATGAAAGAATTATTATTCAATTCTTTATTTTAACGAAAGTAAAGTTATTCAAACCCTTTTTGAAGTTATTTAGTTATGTTATATCATTGTTATATTTCAAGTGAGCTTTTGTTTGCTCATTCTTGCACATTTTATAACCCCTTGCAGTTAAAGCCGAGAATGTTGACGTACCGTCAACCAATAAAGGGAAAGGAAAGATGAGCAAGTGAAGACTTGTTGTCTTCAATCCTGATTGTAATAAGACTAGTTTATGATATTTTATTTCCGCACTTAATTGTTATGTTAAGATTAGATAACCCTGGGATTTATTTTGGACAAGGTTGTAATCCTTTTATAAGGAAGATGATTTTTATTTAAGTAATTATGAATGTTGTAATCTACTTTACAATTCTTTATTATTGGGTAGATGCCTGTTTTATTTAGAAAGTGAACACCAAATCTTGTGAAAACGAAGTACCCAGATTTGGGGGTGTCACAGGTTGGTATCAAAGCAGTAGGTTATGAACCTTAGGTGGGGGAAAAAACCTTAGGTAGTAGCCTTATAGGAAGATCGAAAAGATAGTGGTGATCGGTAAAGATAATAAACTACCTTATGTGCTATGTGTTTACGTTTAAGTATTCGAAGAGTGACGACTCGATATCACGTAATAATAAACTTTAAAATTCTTTTGCCAGGATGACGAACGTTGGAGAGTCCAGTCAGGCTAGAGAGGAGTTACCTCAGGTGCCTAGAGAGGAGGAACCCCGAGACATCAATGTTGTCTGGGAGCAGTTGGTTAGAAGAGAGCCATCTCCAGTGATCACCGTAGCTGGTCGGGAGCATGAGCTGACACCTAATCCAGAGGAGGAGGAAACAAGCTTGAGGGCCACTCAACGAGCCGATCGAGCTGAAGACGAGACTGAAGCCAAGAGGGCCAAACTAAGGGAAACGGAATACGCATTCCATACGGTCATAGATAGAGCCCAGGATCGTGTCTTCTATTACCCAGATCAGTTCCAAGGTTTAACATAGTATGTGGTGGACCGAAGGACAGTGTTTCGGGTGATGGAGGAAGAACGCAGAGAGGCCGTGCGACGTCTTAACATGCCTAGACAGTAGAGTCCTTAACTATGTGTTTCTTTATGTAATAAATAAATATAAATCCCATAATTTGAGATAATAATGGGACTGCAACTTGTTCCAGTTCAGGAAAGATGATGTAAATAGCAGAGATGCTATCTATTCTATGTTTTTCAAAACTACGAGTAATGAATAAAAGAAGTTATTGATGTGCTATGCGTTCATATACGAACTGAGTTATTTAAATGTTTAAGTATAAACTTGAATACTTATGAATTTAGTAAAGGATCTAATAAGAGTATTTCTTAACAGAAAATGCCTCCTAGAAGAAGACCTACACGTCAAAACTCCGAGGGTTCGACGAACAACAACAACAATATCGATAGGACAAATCCCAACTTGGTTCAACAGTTGGTGAACCTACTGACAGGAGCACTTGTGAATCAGTCGCAAGTGCAGGGCACGACATTTAAAGAATTTAAGGCAGTATGATCGCCGGAGTTTAAGGGATCGGTAAACCCGATAGATGCATGATGAGTGGGTTTTATCCCTATAAATCAGTAGTCGTTATAGCTTGATTCTGAATGTTTTCGAGTAATTTGCCTATCATTTCTACTCGGTTTATACGTTTATGTGCAGGTAACGGAATGGGTGCAAAAGTGGCTAAAAGGATAATTTGGAGCTAAATTTGGGACCAATTGGGTTGACCCTATTCGGCAATTATTGGGCTAAGGAGTCAGTTCATGCAAGCAAGTCTTTATTTACATGGAATAATTAAAAGCTTTAGCATCAAGATGATTAGGAAGTGGGCCAAGATTAATATTTAATCATATGCCCAACCTGTTAATAACATCACAATCCAATTTGTACGTGGGCCAGAAATGAAGCAGCTCACGGATGGCAACTAAAGTATATGTATGACGTGAGCAGCTCACGAAATCAACAAAGCATGAGCATGCAAAAAATAGAAGCTGGACAGTGCTTGGCCCCGCTGGGGCGGGGCGTTAAGACCAAGTCGACCCGCTGGGGCGGGGAGGCGGCAGCAGCTGCTACTTCTTTTTCCACTTACGAGAAGAACTTGTGCTTTAAAGGGAGATAATAAGGGGTTGCGGCTTTTCTTTTCTTTTGCAAATTGGGATACACGAGTATTAGAGAGAGAAAGGGACACGTAATGCATGATAAAAAGGGGCTGGACTCCTTTTCCTTCTCTTATTCGGGTTTTGGTGCAAGTTGAAATAAAATGGGCTGCAGATATAATATATATAAGGTGGGCTGCGAGTTTTAGAAGGTTATGAAAGGGATTTGACCTGCTGCAAAAGATAGTTGGACACGGATGAGACAAGGATGCTGATCTCTTTTCCTATTTCAAGTGGGACACGGATGCAACAACGTTGGGCTATCAAATGGAGACTTAACTTGTTAAAATTGGTGGGCCACGGACTTAAAGCATGCAAGCTAGAGGGTTTAATTTTCCCATTCGGATTGGGATGAAAGATAATAAAAGAGATAGTGGACTACGGATATTAGAATGGAAAAGGACTAAACCTGTTAAAAGAGTGGAGGCACGGCAACAGCTTAGTTTAGATATATATATTAGATATTATAATTAGCTTAGAATGATTATGATTAGTATTAGTTTAATTTAGTTTTTAAAAATAAGAAACCCTAGTTTATATGAGATTTGGAGATTGAAGCACTTGGAGGCCATTGGAGATCAAGATCAAGAGCGACACAGAGCAAGAATTTGTCGGCAACAGATTTATTCTCCACTCTACTCTTATTCTTATGTTTAATGTGTATTCAATTGTGGATACTTGGTTTTAATTCAATGACAATGAACTAATTCTTTGTTTAAGATTGCAATGGATCTTATTGTGTAGTTTATTTTAATATGCTTCTCTATCAATTATTTTGATCTATCGTGAGATTGTCTATTGTGATTTAGAATAATTGCTTAATTGCCTAGCTAACAATTACCGTGATAATCTATATGAAATCGAAAGAGGAGTATGGGTTTAGATCTAATCATAATAGCATATGTTTGTGATTTTTACGTAGATGGAATTCATAATTCACGTATAAGATAGGAATATCTATGCGTCATATGTAATCTGATAGAGAACTTGGGATTTAAACTCTCTTTAATTGTAATTCACATAGAGATATAGTGAATTAGTTATTTAGGGTGTCTTGCTTAATTTTATCATCTGTGGATGCGAGTGAGTATAGGTATAATGCATCGGAAGGTGGTTATATCTGCTTTAGTGTTCTTGATTAACAATTCAGAATAGTGAACATAATTAATGAGAAGTTTGTTAACTTAAAATGAAACAATAAGTAAAGTTGTGATCTTAAATCTCCGTAATCTTATCTTAACTAGTGGTGATTAGTAGTAGTTTAATTATAACTTGAAATTCATTCGTTTAAATAAGGTTGAGTTGGTTTCGGGTTAGTACTTGGTGATTCTTATTAAATAATTCCTCATGGGAACGATACTCTACTTTCACTTTATTACTTGTTGACCACGTATACTTGCGTGTTGTGCGTAACTAGATTTTACCCAACAAGTTTTTGGCGCCTTTGCCGTGGAATTAATTTATTAATTATTTGCCAATATTAACTTCAATCAAATTAGTCTTAATTTAAATATTTTTTTAATTATCTTCCTATATTTCTCTCTTTTCAGGTACCATTGATGACTTTGCGTATCAATGGCCATACACGAACATGACTCAACCAAGGGAAACAGGGATTGATGAACTTAATACATTTCCTGTAGTGTCAGTACAAATTGAGGCCAATTCGAAGACGTTGGAGGTTATCGCAGCCCAACGGAGTCGAAGGATGGCAAACATAACTCAACCAAGGAAAACATGGATTGATGGACTTAATGCCTTTTCTGCAATATCAGCACAGATTGAAGAACTTTCAAGGACGTTGGACGTTATTGCAGCCCAACGGAGTCGAAGGATAGCAGTTACGTGTAATTATTATGCTGGTAACCATCCGAGTCATTAATGCACCGACAGTTTTGAATCGGTACAATATAGTGGTGATTACCTCAACAACTATGCGGATCCTAAATATCACCAAGATTGGGGGTATCACCCGGATTCTTCATAGATATATTCACCAGAATTTTCATGTCCACCTCCAGTGCCATAAGAAGAAAAGTCAAAGCTGAGGGAAGAAATGTTGAAGATCATAGCAGACCTAGAGGAAAGGGGGACTCCGAAACTCATCACTACCCCAACAAATGGTCCTAATTACATGGATTCCAAAACTCAAACAGATAATGCACGAGTGGGGGAATTTTGGTCCAAGTTCATAGCATCGAATCAAAAGAGGTCAATTCAAAATCAAGAGGGGTCTATTTGAAATCTTGAGAACCAGATAGCGCAAATGAACAACGCCTCAAACAACCTTCCTCCAAGTACTTAGCTTTATGACATGGATGAAGAAACTGATGGAAAACCCGAACCAAATCTGCAGTTGGATGAGCCACAAGATATCGAATGTGTGGAGACAAATGGAGATAATGACATGGAGGTCGACGAAAATCTAAAGGGGTCTCCACCAAAGATCAAAGAGTCAGTCAGATTTACAAAACCATGCCCTCTTGGTAGTCACACTACTATAAAATTATAAATAGATGACACTTAATAGACAACGTTTTTATTAAAAAAACGTTATAGTTTATTTTTTCACAATATTTTTTTTGAGAAAGTGTTGTGATTTGATATACAAAAGCGTTTGTGTATTTAAAATGGGTAATTTTTTTATTTTAAAGTGATAACATTTTTTAAAGAAAATGTTGTCGTTGTCTTTTAAAAAAACACGGAAGTTTGATTTGTATAGGCTTGAAATAACACGGAGGTTTCTTCTTGTTATTCTTGTTCTGTCTGATCTTTCTTCTTTCAATTGAAGCCCTAGCGTGATTTGATAAGGTCATACCTCTCAATCGAAGCCCTAGCCCTCTCAAGCCCTCCAGGTCCATCAATTTCATACCTTATCATACCGTAATGGAAGGAGTAATTGATACTCTCTCTGTGTCAGTCTCTCCCTCCCACACACACTTCGGCTGCTTAAAGAAAAGTTAAAGTTTGTAGTTGTAGGCGATGATGAAGATGATCATATCTTCCAAAATCCCACCAATTACATGTCCTAAAAATAAACCTAAACTTCATTCTACTTCTTCTATATTCTTTTTTTCATCTTCTCCCCAGTCATATAATAGATTATCATCCCAATCTCACTCTTTCGTCACCGCCGTCCGCTCATCCCTAAAATCACCTCGTCCCCCTCTTGTCGCCA
Source organism: Panax stipuleanatus (assembly GCA_020205555.1). NCBI lineage: Eukaryota > Viridiplantae > Streptophyta > Magnoliopsida > Apiales > Araliaceae > Panax > Panax stipuleanatus. The sequence continues at coordinate 107,418,668 of CM035115.1, forward strand.
GAGCTTCTTCTTCTTCCGCCGGTATCTCCGAAAATATTGGAGACTTTGTGACGTTAGCATCTACACGGCGTCCTTTGAGCCCGTCATGTTCAAGGTCCTCTTCAATCAGAACCAGGTATTTCTACTCATTAATTTTACTTTTATGGGTATATCAATCAGTTAATTTCTACCAAGTGTTCTCGTTAATTAGGTCGTGGACCAAGGATTATGTTCGAGTTATTTCTGATTCCCGTTCTAGGTTGAGTGATTTCTAACTGAAACAAGGAATGCAGCCAAGACCTCTTTCTGATTCCTGTTCTAGGTTGAGTGATTCCTATGGTTTCAGGTACTACTTCAATTATTTGCGGTAGTATATTTGTGTCAGGAACTCTACCTGAATAGTTACTTAAGGCTATTTTAGTCTTAACATTTTGTACAATAAGGACTTGTTAGTCTTTATCTTTCTAAGTCTGTTTTGAGTCGTCTAGTTAGCAGTATTAATACTGAACTGTTGTATGAAAATGGGGATGAAATATACTGTTTCTTCCCCAATTATCTGAATTCTCTCTATCTTCCTCTGCACTCTTCTACCTGTCTTCTTCTTTTCTTTGAATCTTCCTTCATTGAGTTACTATCTCCAGAGATCTGAGCTAAAACTGAGTTCAGTAAGAGATTTGATACTCCAAATCCTTACCATTGGTATCAAAGCTACTACGATCCGAATATGACGACAAATAATCAGAGGTTTAGCAATCTCGAAGCACATGTTACAGAACATAATGCTTCGATTCAGCAACATAATGCTTCGATTCAGTAGCTTAAGGAGCAGTTCCAGGACTCGATTAGCAGTTTGAATCAAAATTTTGAAAATCAAATGGAACAGAAAATGCAACAGATGTTGAAAGGTTTTGAGGCAATGCTTTCAGTACGATTTCCTGTAACTCAGCCTACAGGTAATTCTCCTACAGATTCTGGTTCAATTCTAGGATCTTTTGAAGCTGGAACCTCTGCTGAAAAATCTAATAACAGTATATTCAAAACAATCAAGTTCGAATTTCCTAAATTCAGTGGAGTTAATCCTAGGTCATGGATTAGAAGATGTAATAAACTATTTGCTCATCATATGGTGGATGAAAGTCAGAAATTGTATTTAGCAACAATGAATTTGGAAGGGGAAGCTGAAGATTGGTATTCTGGTTTTGTTACTGATGGAGTGGAACTGAATTGGAGTGGTTTTATTGAAGAAATTTTTGCTAGGTTCAGCTCTGAGGTTCAGATTAATCCTATAGAAGAACTGAAGAATCTGCAGCAAATTGGCACTGTTGATGACTACAGGAGGAAGTTTGAGGAGCTGAAGAGTTGGACTCTTGTTAGAAATCCTGTATTGAACGAGTTTTTTTTATGGATTGTTTTATGGAAGGACTTAAAGAAGAAATTAGGTTGGGAATTCAAGAGTTAAAAATTTCTTCTCTTAAGGAATTGATTAGAATGGCTAGAGTAGAAGAAGCTAAACTCGAAGCATGGGTAAGGAGGAGCAGGTTGGGTATCAAGTCGTTTCTGGGAAGTTCACAGAAACCTAGTCATGTCTATGGACCTAGAACTACAGAAGGGGGATCTGTGGTGGTTCAATCTGCTGGTCTACCTAACATTGAGGTGGGCAGGACTTTACCTGTAAGAGGTTTAACCAGAGAACAAATTGCAGAGAAGAGAAGAAAGAAATTGTGTTTTTCATGTGATGAACCTTATGTTGTGGGACACCAATGCAAAAGGCCACAACTGTTTATGATGTTACCATCTAATAAACTGGATGAAGAGGAGAACACAGGGTGTGGTGGGGCAGAGTGTTGTGATGATGAAGTTGAGCTTGTTAACGAAATAGAGGAGAAACAAGAGGCACATATTACATTGCATGCATTGTCTGGACACAGTGTTCATAGTACTATCAGAATTTTGGGAATGGTAAATGGTAAGGTTTTGAGGATTCTAATTGATAGTGGAAGTACTAACAATTTCATGGATTCACAAGCTGTTAAGAGGATTAAGGCTGGGGTACTAGAAACAAAGCCTATTTCAGTTGCTGTGGCTGATGGTTTTAAGGTTACCAGTCGTCAAGAATGTAATGCACTTAATTGGACAGCACAAGGAGAGGCATTCACTACTGATTTCAGAGTTTTGCCTTTAGGAGGAATAGATGCTGTATTAGGTGTACAATGGCTTAAACAATTTAATCCTGTGACTTTTGATTTCAATCTGCTGCAATTATCTTTTGTTAAGGATGGAAAAAAAGTATTGTTACAAGGTGATTATGATAAGGTGTCTCCTAGCATTCAGATTATGTCTCCTGGGGATTTTAAAAGGACTTTGAATGCAGCAACTCATGGCTATTTTGGGTATCTTTTTGGTTTAGTAATGAATCAAAGTTCTGAAAGATCAGAATTAAAAGGAGAATTCAGTAATAGTAAGGAAAGGGATGCTATTGAGAAAAAACAACAGCTGCAATTAGAAGAAATACTTGGAGGTTTTGAACAGGTTTTTCAGGAACCAAACTCATTACCTCCAGACAGGTCTTATAATCATCATATCAAGCTCAAAGATGGTAGCCAACCTATTAATTTGAGGCCATATAGGTATCCTCATGTACAGAAAGAGGAGATTGAAAAAATAGTTCAGGAATTGTTGCAGCCAGGAGTGATTCAGCCTAGTCACAGTCCATATGCATTTCCAGTTTTACTAGTGAAGAAACATGATGGATCTTGGAGGATGTGTGTTGATTACAGGTCATTAAATGATATGACTGTTAAGGATAAGTTTCCTATTCCAGCAATTGATGAACTATTGGATGAGCTACATGGATCTAGATGGTTTTCAAAGTTAGACCTCAGGTCAGGTTACCATCAGATTAGAGTTCATGCTCCTGATATTCCTAAGACTGCATTTAGGACTCACACAGGTCATTTCGAGTTTCTGGTCTTGCCTTTTGGGCTGACTAATGCACCTGCAACTTTTCAATCCTTAATGAATGAAGTCTTTAGGCCTTATCTCAAGAAGTTCATATTGGTATTCTTTGATGATATATTAGTGTTCAGCAGAAATTTTGAAGAACATTTGCATCATTTGAGAATGACTCTGCAGCTACTATTGGATCATCAATTGTTTGCTAAGAGAACCAAGTGCATGTTTGGTACTCAAAAGATTCAGTATTTAGGACACATAATTGATCAATATGGAGTGTCTACTGATCCAGATAAGATATTGTGCATGACAAATTGGCTTTTACCCCAGAATGTTAAGAGTTTAAGGGGATTTTTGGGGTTAACAGGATATTATAGAAAATTTATTCAGTCCTATGGACTCATTAGCAGACCTCTCACAGATTTGCTTAAGAAGGATAAGTTTTTTTGGAATGAAGAAGCTACAAAGGCTTTCTTATCTCTAAAGGAGGCCATGGTGAAGGCTCCAGTATTGGCTTTACCAGACTTTACTAAACCTTTTATTTTGGAAACAGATGCTTCATATTTTGGTGTGGGTGCAGTGTTAATGCAGCAAGGGAAGTCTATTGCTTATCTCAGTAAGGCCATTGCTTCCAAGCATTTGGGTTGGTCTACCTATGAGAAAGAGTTAATGGCTGTGGTACATGCAGTTCAAAAGTGGAGGCATTACTTGTTAGGTAATAAAGTCATCATTAGAACTGATCATCACAGTCTTAAATATCTATTGGATCAAAGAATAACGACTACAAATCAGCAGAAATGGGTTACCAAATTGATGGGCTTGGATTATGAGATTGAATATAGGAAAGGCAAAGAAAATGTGGCAGCAGATTGTTTGTCTAGAAATGTTGAGTTGCAGAATCAAGAGTACAGTTGTTTGGGTTTGTCTGTAGTAGTTCCTCAGTGGGTGCAGGAGGTTGCACAGTCATGGGAAGATGATGAGACTTTGAAGGAAATTATTCTTAAACTACAGCTTGACCCTAAGTCTGTTCCTGATTATACTTTTATACATGGGAGGCTTAAATTTCAGGACAGATTAGTCATTGGTTCTGATATGAATTTAATGACTAAATTGCTTGGTGAATTTCATTCTTCTCCGGTTGGTGGACATTCTGGGATTAGGGGAACCTATGAAAGAATTAGCAAGTATTTTCATTGGTCTTCTTTGAGAGCTGATGTCCTTAAATTTGTTAAGGAATGTGTTGTGTGCCAGCAACAGAAACATGAAAATGTGGCTTTGCCTGGGTTATTACAACCATTAGCCATACCTGACAGTCCTTGGATAGATATTGCAATGGATTTTATTGAGGGACTGCCTAAATCTAATGGTTTTACTGTTATATGGGTGGTGGTTGATAGATTTACAAAGTATGGCCATTTATTTCCTCTTAAGCACCCTTTCACTGCTCCTGATTTGGCACAGGTGTTCATATCTCAAGTGTATAAATTGCATGGTTTCCTTTCTACTGTGGTTTCAGACAGAGACAAGATTTTCATTAGTTTATTCTGGCAATCTTTGTTTAAGTTGATTGGGACTCAGTTGCACTTAAGTACTGCTTACCACCCTCAGTCTGATGGACAGACTGAGAGGTTGAATCAAGTACTGGAATGTTATCTTCGATGCATGGTGGCTCAAAAACCCAACAATTGGATTAGTTGGTTACCTTTTGCTGAGTGGTGGTATAATACTCACTACCACAGTGGATTAAAAACTACACCTTTTGAGGCATTATATGGTTACAAACCTCCCCATCTGAACTTTCATCAGTATGGAAAGGTTCCTGATCCAGCTACTAAGCAGTTCTGTCAAGATAGGAATGTGTTTTTGCAGCTGTTGAAACAGAATTTGATTGATGCTCGGTCCAGAATGAAGTGGTATGCTGATAAGGCCAGGAGTGAGAGGTCATTCATGGTGGGGGATTTGGTTTACTTGAGGATTAAGCCTCATAGGCAGACTACTCTAGCTTATCCAAAGTTTGGGAAGTTAACTCCTAAATATTTTGGTCCTTTTGCTATTGAACAGAAAATTGGCTTAGTGGCTTACAAACTAAATCTTCCAACAGATTCTAAAATTCACCCTGTGTTTCATGTGTCTTCGTTAAAGAAAAAAATTGGCCAGGATTGCATTACTTCTTCTATTTTACCTCAGTTGGATGATGATGGCCAGCTCCTTGTGGAACCAGTGGCTGTGTTGGATAGAAGAATGGTAAAGAAGAAAAATGCTGCTACTGCTCAAGTCTTGGTACAATGGTCTAATACTTTACCAAATAATGCTACTTGGGAGGATTGGGAATCACTTCACCAGAGATATCCCCATTTTCAACCTTGAGGTCAAGGTTGTTTTGATGGAGAGGGGTTTGTCAGGAACTCTACCTGAATAGTTACTTAAGGCTATTTTAGTCTTAACATTTTGTACAATAAGGACTTGTTAGTCTTTATCTTTCTAAGTCTGTTTTGAGTCGTCTAGTTAGCAGTATTAATACTGAACTGTTGTATGAAAATGGGGATGAAATATACTGTATCTTTTCTTCCCCAATTATCTGAATTCTCTCTATCTTCCTCTGCACTCTTCTACCTGTCTTCTTCTTTTCTTTGAATCTTCCTTCATTGAGTTACTATCTCCAGAGATCTGAGCTAAAACTGAGTTCAGTAAGAGATTTGATACTCCAAATCCTTACAATTTGTTAAATTATCTAGTAATTAGTTTAATACTATCAGTTGAATGTCACAATCATGCATTGCTTTGAAGAATAATAAATGTTAATAGTTCTTATACTGGTAATCTCTGGATGAGGTGACTTTCTGCTTCCAGGTCTCTGATTTTTTCATTTGTTATGATTAGATATTTAAAATCTTTGTACTTCTCCAAAAAAGGTTAATGATCTTTTCATCTTTTGAAACTTTAAATTAAAAGTTCTTACGCCTCTCAGAAAATATATCTGAAAGAAATGAGTATCTTGAAAAATGAGAAGGCCTGGATTTTTGTTTGGGGGGGTGGGGGTGTTGAATGAGAGCTGGCCAGCTAGGTTCAGAACACCTCTGGTGTGGCTGTTAGAACATTGAGAAGGGTGGAAGTTGTTTGAGATTAGGATTAAATATGATGCCAGTTGCACTTGTTTGCCAATATATACTATTATCTCATAATATTTTCACCTTCCAATCTTTATTTATCTATTTTTTTGCCGGGAAAGTAGTATGTGTTTTTTACTTTTTCTGAGGAAGAATGGGAAAGAAAGAACTTCCTCACAACAACTTTCTTTTTGGGCACATCCCATATAAACACCAATTTGCGAGTGTGCCCAAATTTGATCCTTCATGATGCTAGAATTGTCCATGTGAGCTGTTGTTTATGCACAAGGTACAAGACTGTTTACCATGTTTTTTATCGGGGCCTGCCTCTCTTTTTTTTGCTTGTATATTTTTATTTTCATATCACGTGCTACTTTGTTAGGATTTCTTTGTGCACTTGAATCTTATGATTGTGTATTATCTTTTTCTTTTGAACCTGTGTATTAGGCAAGAAATACAAGCTTATATGTTTTCTTTGGTTTGCTTTAATGTTCTTAATGTTTTTCTCGAACTACACCATTACTCATACGCTAATTATTGTTTGCCAGTAATCTAAAAATCTGCAGGTCCGCTTAATCCTACCTAAGTGCTAGACGGGTCCTCCCTCGATTTGGCTAGCCTCCTAGTCTCTCGCCTAGGCAAAATCAGACCTCTACCACATTGATTTAAAAATGACTTTGAAGCTCTACAATATTTGAAATGAACTTGTTTAGCCTTAAAAATATTTTTTTTTGGGTAATATTTCATGTAAAATTTTAAAAATTATTTCTACTATATGCTTTGTCTATAACAAGTATATGTTGTGTTGTAAAGACCCTTTTTTTACTCTCCAAATGTTCTCTCCCATGACCAAACTCACAAGGGCTGCAAATCCAACAGCTCACTTTACCATTGCCTTTTTTTTGCCGGGGGGGGGGGGGGGGTGGGGGGGGGGAGGGGTGGGGTATCTGCTTCTTCTTCAAGGCTTTAGATAAAGCAAATACCACCTTAAAATATTTTTACTAAAGGCACTGCTCGTTATGCGTATGTTGTTTATCTAATACATGAAGAATTTTAAACTTTCTTATTTTTATATGTTTTCAGGTAATTGAATTTGTTTAGTTCAAAGAACGATTGCAACATTCAAGTCAGTACTTATTGGCAAAGATTGAAGCACCAATTTTACAGCTGAAGCAGAATGCAGATAACATTGAGGAAGAGGAGGTAGGCTTTTAAACCTCCTAAATCAGCTTACTTCTTTTGCTGTTTAAATTGTTCTTTTAAAATTTGTTTTATTGGTTTTGCCCTTCTTATTCCTCCTTAGGGAATTCTTGAAAGCTTGAAATGCGGAACTCACTTTCTTTAGCTCTCAAGTGAGATTGGATCCAAATCTCTGACCTTCAATGAAGATCTGCAGTTACGGCCTTGGTGGACACTAACTTATGATAAAAATTATCTTTTAGGTCTGTAAACATGCTATTAATTTTATTTTTTCAGATAGAGCAGCAAATTATTTGTAGGTTGGTAAATTTTTTGTACAAGAAATGTATAAGATGTTGTCAGGTAAATCCTTTAGTTGTAACATTAAAACAAACCATGCAGACAACAAGATTATATTATTCTTTTTTATCTTGAAAATTAGATCTAGTTTGTTCGCTTTTCCTGGAGATCTTGTTCAAGTTTTGTTATATTATTTATTATTTCTCGAACACTCGCTGTTTTTCTTCCAAATAATACCTGCTTACCGTTCTTTTCTTAACCTTCTTTGGGTGCAGGACGATTTGAAGGAGTATCCTATTGTCCTAGAGAAAACTTGGTAAATTTTTATGCTTGATTCTACCATGAAGTTTTGAATGTGCGTCTAGATTTTTTAAATTACTGAAGGCACTATGTGTTTATTGGCCACTTGCAACTTAGGACCACTGGAAGATATTTTTGAACCATTGATTCTTAATATATGGAAGAACATTAGTATAGAGAACTCTTTCTTATTGTAATCTATTTCAAGATTAACATAATTGTGTTCAATTTGACAGTAACATATAGTTGGTTTTGGAGCATGCTTATGAACAATTCAATCCGTCTCTTTCAGAGATTTTATTAATCTTGTTTTCATCATTAAAAGTTTGTTTTATCCTTTTGGGGGGCTAGTGTGGGGATGAGACTTATGGGTTAGTGTTAGTAAAGGGAAAAGAAGAAAACATGAACAATATAATTATTAGATTTTCCCCCGTCACTCTTTCTCGTCTATCCAATATATTGGGAAGTGGACTTAATTTTTTTCCACTCCATGTACTATGGCGTTTGAAACAATAATAGAAGTTTAAGATCATTCAAATTATAGAACTATGTTAATGTATTTGATAATTCAGTACTTACCAATTTCCTATTACGACTACTGGAACCTTGCCACTGATTTAGTTGGTTAAAGTTTTAGAAATTCTTTTATTGTTTTATTTTAATGTGATATGCTCAATTTTTTTTGGGAGCAACTTATAAGTTATGCCCATTCTTTCAATGCCTTGTGCAGTGTATTTATTTATTCCTTACTTTGTTGCAGCAAAATTAGAGTAAACAAATGGAAGCAAATGCGCTGAAAACAATAGAGAGAAGATCCCTTGTTCCTCGAATGATCTATCTATCAAAATAAGAGTAAACAAATGGAAGCAAATGCTAGAATTATCTATTTTACTATATTTGAATTTGGACTAGTGTAAGATTAACTGTTGAAAACACAGAAGTTATCCTCATAGTAGTCAAATGATTTTCCTTAGAAGATTAAAAGTTGAGCACATGTATAGGTGGATTACCATTTGGGTTCTTTTCAGCTTTGAGTTTCAATCTATTCAATTATGTATGTGATATGACCATATCAATAGGTTTTGATGCTCGTTTCTTAATTTTTATATATGTAAGACTTCATCATATGCAGGATGCAGGTAAAGTCATCAACGCAGCCAATTGTTGTGTCCGTTCTAATATGCCAGTATGATGGTCAATTTTTAATTAAGTTACTCCTCCATGATATCACTGTTTGCATCTGTTTATTCATGCTAACACTTAAACATTTTCTTATTTGTGTGAGAAGCAAATGAGTCAGAGATCCGCTAGTTGGTCTTTGTGTTGGATTGAGATTTTAGTCTAAACATGTAGTTTTTAATCTTTGTTTTCAGCTTTGGTTCTCAATTTTTTTTCACAAATGAGATATTAAGTCAAGGTTTTAGGAAATTGTATTTTAAAAGATTATACATCGGAATTTAAACTATACAAAATATCCCACTGCATTATATATGACTATGACTATGATTTTGTGGTTATTGTCTAGAGTTTATGATTATTGGATCAATCGAGAGAGGGCTAATTTTTTCTCGAGTCATCCGGGTCGTTCCTCGGAGTATTCTGCATGGATGGAGATAGTGTCATCCATGGTTTCTTATTCAGAGCCTAGTACCAATTCTGATGAGGAGGATCATGTTTCTCCCACCGAGGATAAGTTGTTTGCTGGTTTGACAGTAGCCTTGATCAGTGACACCCCTAGTTATTCAGCTGTTGCTGCCCCACCTTCTGTGGAGTCTTTGGAGCAGGTGATACAACTCTTGACCTTTGAGAGAGATCAGGCTAGAGCTTTAGTGTTGACGACCCTTTCCGCCTGAGATGATGCCCTTGCTGAGAAAAATGAGGCTCGGCATTCCAGGGATGCTTTGGTTGTTGAGAGAGATGAGGCCTGGGCTACCAAGGATGCTTCTGTTGCTAATCGTACGGCTCTCAGATCCTATACAGAGGGCATTATTGCAGATATGAGTGTCTTTATGGATGACCATGGTAGCACTTTCCAGATAGCGATAGATCTTTTAGCTCGTATTGAGGCTGCAGGCCAGGAGCTCAGAGATGCGCTTCCATCTCCCGAGAGGAATGCTATATTGGATTTGATGTCCTGTTTAACTGTGAGTTTATAGATTAGCTTTCATTTTCCTACATAGACTAGGTTAGCCATTTTTGTCATGTACAGGATACATTGTATATATTAAACAGTATTATATGACAAGAAAATATATTTTAATTCACTTCCCTTTTGCACATGTCTTGATTTTTGTTTGATGATTGCCATTTCTTTGTGACTTATTGTCTTGATGTATCACGAGCTCTTCCTTGATGGACTGACATTAAGATATCGGAGGGTCTCTCAGAAAGATTCGTTGATCATGGAGGCTTTATAGGATTTGGGTTTTATATAAAGTTTGGTGTCTTGAGACTGAATTTAGTTGGATATTTGAGTGTATATGTAAGACCCCAACTTTTATGAATAAAGATTTAATTTTTTTTATATATTATTTCGATATAGTAAGGTGTTGATTTGATAAATGTGAAAAGTTATGGGTGAAATGTGCAAATATTTTAAAATGAACAAGTGGTTATAAAATATTCTTGTTGTCGGGGAATATTCGTTTGGTCGTGGAATATTCTTGTTGTCGGAGAATATTCGTACGACGGCGCAACTATTTGTGGGCCCCACAACGGAATAACTGTTGGATATAGAAAGCGACATAAATAACCTTTTTATAAATAACAGCGTAGTTGTTACCGTTAGTACTGTTGAAATACCCGGTGGTTAAAATACAGTAATACGCGGTGTTGCACAGTAGCACACAGTATTGCACAGTATTTTGAATTATTGAGTCTTACGGGAGAAGGCACTTACTCAATTATTGTTACAGTAATTACTGTTCAATATTTTATATTATTGATTCAATAATTGCATGATATTTTATTGATTCAATAATTTCTACGTTGATATTTTATTGACTCAATAATTGTTACGTTGCTATTTTATATGATTGATTCAATAATGGCTACAGTTGATATTTTGTATTATTGATTCAATAATTGTCACTGCACAGTATTTCACATTATCAACTCAATAATTCATATTATTTGAATAATATTATTAGATAGCATTATTGACAATGTCTAAGGAAGTTCTGTCTAGGAGGGGTTATTTAATTGCGCGCCAGTAAGGAGAAGTCCTTATCGGAAGGCCCCCTCTTTCCTGGGAATGACCTGGTTGTCAATATTGTAGTTCTGTAATATTATTTGTGAATAATTAATTATTAATTTATATGATAAGGAAATATTTATTTTGTGGATATAAAAGAAAGAATTAGTGCTGATGTGTTTTTTATCAGTATTTTGATGGGGAAAATCATCCGTTTATGAATTTCGGATAATTTATGTTTGGAATTTGGAAAAACTTCCTTCTACAAAGTTGTAGAGAATTAAATTTTCTATAGACGGACATAGAATTTATATTTTTTTGACAAAAGGGCTATTTATTATGAATTATTGAAGTTTTGAAAAAAAAAATATTTTTTTATAGGAGGTGGGCCCCACTTTTGGTTGGTGTGGTGGCTGATGGCTTTGGATGAGGCGGCGAAATTTTTTTAGAAAAAATATTATTTTATTACTTTAGTCTTCTTTGGCATCCTAAGTTTTTCCTATGAATAGGGTGCTTAGGTTAGAATTAAAAATCACACCATAATCAGAAGTTTTCTCTCTCTATAATATCGAGCGTATTTTTGTGAGTATTTAGATACTTTGAGTATTACTATTCAGTACAAGTTTTCTTCGATATTATATCCGATATTCCAGTCAGAGGTACTACTCTTTTGAGGTAAGGAATGTTATTTTCTTTCGTAAATGATGTTATTCTTTTCAATATCATTATACCAAAATATTGGCATGAATTTTATTATGAAATTCTTACTTTTTCTGTCGGGGTTACTATTCACGTATACGTCAATATTCACGTATACGGCACTATTCACGGAAAAACTAATTTTATTCTGTTTGTCCAAATTGCTTGTTAAAGTTCTTATCTTTGATTGGATCTAAGTTTTGAGCTTCATTCTTGAATTTTGCTCCACAAAGTATTATTATGGAATATTATTGAACTTGAATAAACTAAAATACGAATCCTTAATCTTATCCTTTATTTCACTGGATTCGTTATTTATATTATTTTTCATCATTTTCAGTCCTAAAAGGTGATATAACTGAATATCTTTGGCCTGTAGAGCAAAGATGAATGATTACCTGATGAATATCTTTGGCCGTAGTGCAAAGATGACAGGTTTTAAGATGAACATGACCACTGATGATACAAATGAATATCTTTGGCCTGTAGTGCAAAGACGAATATTTGATTCGAGATGTATATTGATTGATGTTACAGAGATAAAATATTGATGATGAATGGTTATTTCTGCTGCGAATATTGATCTAAAACTTGTTGTCAATCATATTTTATCTGAATTACTGAAGATTAACGATAATTTATTTTCCATTATCTTAGTCATAATATTCTTTACTGAGCTAGTTGAGCTCATCCTTTTCATCTGTTGTCCTTTTCAGGAAATGAGAATGTCGTAGGGACTAGTCGGGGGACAGAGTGATGATCCGAGTTAGAGCAGTAGTAGTCCTCACTATTTGTGATAAATAGTGTGATAATAATTGTAATGAGGACTTAGTTTGAATATTAATATTTTTTACATATTTGTATTGACACTCACAGTTGTGTGGTAATATTTTGCAGGACCGTATGATATAAAGTTTGTATTTAAATTCTGTACCATGTATTTGGCGACTCAGAATGGGTTGGGTTGACTGGACCTATTCTGGAGGCGTCACAATTGGTATCAGAGCTTAGGGATATGATCTCTGGCGGAGATCGGGGAATAGAACTATGAGGGGAGAGACTAGTAAATTCTTCACTAGTATGTCCTACCTAAGCTTATGTGGTATTTAATTGGTCAGTCGGAGCATAGGGTTAATATATGATATGTTATTTGTTTAATTAACCCTTGTTTTATGGCAGTATTTGAGAATGGCAGTTGAGAATGTTAACAACGAAGTGAATGAGACCGTGGAGACACCTTTAATCACTAACCAGGAGAACGTGCAACAAGAAGGCAATGTTCATCCTGAAAACAACGCTGGTCAGACGATAAACGATGAGATGTTTAGAAGGTTTTTGCAGTTCATGCAAAACCAGACTAGGGAGACTCGTGTGCAAAATACAGGTGGAGATAATAACAACACGCGAATTGTCACCGCCAAGCAGTTCAAAGAATTGGGACCACCAGAGTTTCTTGGAAAGCCGGATCCGATCAAGGCAGAGACGTGGGTTAAACAAATTACCAAGATATTTGATGTCTTGGGATGCACGGAGGAACAGAAGGTTCCATTTGCCACATTTATGTTCCGTGGAGAAGCAGATTACTGGTGGGAGTCTGTGAAGCGTACCCAGCTTGCCGCACTCAAGATGTCTTGAAAAGCGTTCTAGAAACTGTTCAATGACAAGTACTTTCCTGAAAGTATTCGTCATATGAAGGAGGTAGAGTTTATCAGACTCGAGCAAAACAACATGACGGTATCCCAATACGAGGCTAAGTTCGCGGAGCTGTCCAGATTTGCACCTCATTTGGTGGAGAATGAGGAACGTATGACGCGGATGTTTCTAAGAGGTTTGAAACCCGAAATACGTCAATACCTCATTTCTCATAAATTTTCTCTATATTCGGATGTAGTGAACAGGGCCCAGTTGTTAGAACGAGATAATGATTATGTTCAACCAAGGGACAACAACCAAGGTCGTACCGGTGGCAGCAGTCATCGGAGCAATGACAACCAGCGAGGAGGAAAGTATGACAGAAACGGTAACCACTCCGGTGGTAACCGTGGCCATGATAGTAGAAAAAGCGAATCGGGAGGAGATTTTAAAAAGAGAAAGTATAACAATGAGAACGTGAAGATGTCAACATCAGCACCAGCATCAACTGTTTCTAGGGGAGGAGAACGACCACCGGTCGTATGCTATAAATGCGGGAAAGAGGGACACATCAGCCCAAACTGCCCACAACAATTCAAAGCATGCTATAACTGTGAAAAAGGACATATAGCTCGAGATTTTCCTATTGCGAAACCAAATCCAGCGGGGGTGGTGATTCCAAAGGCGGTTTCGGACAAGTCAAAGTCGGTGATTCCTGGAAGAGCGTTTGTCGTGACAGCCCAAAATGCGAGGAACCCACACGAGGTGATTACGGGTAAGCTGATCATAAACTTTTGCGAAGTTTACACCTTGTTAGATACCGGTGCTACCCATTCTTTTATTTCACCTACTTGTGCTCAACGTTGAACTTGACTTCTGATAAATTAGACTTTTACTTATCTGTTGAAACTCCGTTAGGAGAAACCTTTGTTACATCCACAGTTTACAAATCTTGCTTGATTCAGATTGGTACCCTTACCTTACCTGTTGATCTTATATCTTTAAAAATACTTTCATTTGACGTGATTTTAGGAGTTGACTGGTTAACCACTTACCATGCCAAAATTGATTGTTTTCGTAAGATTGTTAGTTTTCATATTCCTAATCAACCTGTTGTGCGAATTCAAACCACCAAACCACTAAAATCAGTCAATATCATTTCAAATCACAAGGCTATTCGTTTATTGAAAAACGGATGTCAAGCTTTCTTAGCTCATGTCACTGATCTAAACCAGAATACGTCAGATTTGAATGATATTTCCGTTGTTAATGAGTTTCCTGATGTATTTCCCGAAGAACTTTCCGGTCTACCCCCAGAACGTGAAGTTGAATTCTTTATTGACCTTGAACCCGGTACAAAACCTATTTCTAAAACCCCATATCGAATGGCTCCTATTGAACTTCAGGAGTTAAAGGTCCAATTACAGGAATTGTTAGACATCGGTTTTATTCGTCCTAGTACGTCTCCTTGGGGTGCTCCTGTTTTATTCGTAAAGAAGAAAGACGGGAGTATGCGACTTTGTATTGACTATCGGGAGTTGAACCATGTCACCATCAAGAATAGGTATCCGCTACCTCGTATTGATGACCTGTTCGACCAGTTGCAAGGAGCACAATTCTTTTCAAAGATCGATCTTCGTTCTGGATATCATCAGCTGAAGATTAAAACTGAGGATATTCCAAAGACTGCTTTCAGAACTCGGTACGGGCATTATGAGTTCTTAGTCCTGTCTTTTGGATTGACTAATGCCCCTGCTGCTTTCATGGATATGATGAACCGTGTATTTAAGGAATATTTGGATCAGTTTGTTGTTGTCTTTATTGATGACATCCTCATTTATTCTAAAAGCCGTGAAGATCATGAGCACCACTTGAAGTTGGTACTTCAAAAGCTTCGTGAGAATAAGCTATATGCCAAGCTGAAGAAATGCGAGTTTTGGCTTGAGGAAGTAGCATTCCTTGGGCACGTGGTATCGAAACGTGGAGTATCTGTTGACCCGACGAAGATTGAAGCAATACAAAGTTGGGAGCAACCTAAGTTGGTGACCGAAGTACGAAGCTTTCTCGGCTTAGCTGGTTATTATCGGAGGTTAGTAGAGGGATTTTCTCTAATCGCTACTCCATTAACTCAGTTGACTCGGAAAGATACAAAATTCGTTTGGAGCGAGGAATGCGAGAAGAGCTTCCAAGAGCTCAAGAGAAGAATTATCTCGGCACCTGTTCTGACAATACCATCTGGTTCGGATGGATTTGTTATCTACAGCGATGATTCGGGCAAAGGGTTAGGATGTGTTCTCATGCAACATGGGAAAGTCATAGCCTATGCCTCGCGACAACTCAAAGAATATGAGAGGAATTATCTTACTCATGATCTAGAGTTGGCAGCTGTCGTTTTTGCGTTGAAGATCTGGAGACATTACTTGTACGGAGAGAAAGTGGAGATTTATACGGATCATAAGAGCCTTAAATATTTCTTCATTCAGAAGGAACTCAACATGCGGCAACGACGTTGGCTTGAGCTGTTGAAAGATTACGATCATACCATCCAATACCATCCTGGAAAAGCGAACGTGGTAGCTGACGCGTTGAGTAGAAGATCATATGTGAGAACGAGTGCGATGATGTCAAGTATACGCGTTGAACCAGCTTTGATTGATAAAGTTAAAGCTGTTCAAGCTACGGATGCGGATCTGATGAAGATGAAGAAGAAGGTGCAAGAAGGTGCCATTCAAGAAGCAAGAATCAATGAAGAGGGAATACTTCGAGTCAACTCCAGACTTTGTGTTCCTGACGATTCTGACTTGAAGCATAGAATCATGATGGAGGCACACAACACACCATTCGCAATCCATCTTGGGAGTACCAAAATGTATCGTGATCTTCGACATACATTTTGGTGGAGCAATATGAAAAGAGAGATCGCAGAGTTTATTTCGAGATGTTTGACTTGTCAACGTGTAAAGGCGGAGCATCAAGTACCGAAGGCTCCATTGCAACCACTGGAGATTCCAAAATGGAAGTGGGAGCATATTAGGATGGATTTCGTTACGGGTCTTCCCAAGGTTTCTCAAGGCATAGATGCAATTTCGGTTATTGTTGATAGGTTAACCAAGTCTGCTCATTTCTTGCCGATACGAGAGACTTATTCCCTTGAACGTCTTGCTTATATGTACGTGAATGAGATTGTGAGATTGCATGGCATGCCAGTATCCATAGTTTTGGATCGTGACCCCAGATTACTTCACAATTTTGGATCAGTTTATAGAAAGCTATGGGCACGGATTTACGATTCAGTTCGGCTTATCATCCTCAAACGGACGGACAATCGAAAAGAACTATTCAAACTCTCGAAGATCTATTGAGACTTTGTGTTCTAGACTTCAAAGGGAGTTGGGATAAGTACTTACCATTGGTGAAATTCTCCTACAACAACAGTTATCAGGCAAGTATAGGCGTGGCTCCATTCGAGGCATTGTATGGGAGAAAGTGTCGCTCTTCAATATGTTGGAACGAGGTGGGTGAAACAACATTGTTGGGACCGGAGTTAGTACGTATGACTACAGAAAAGATCCAAATAATTCGACAACGTATACAAACAGCACAAGATCGACAAAAGAGTTATGCGGATCTTCATCGAAAGGACGTGAAATTTAATGTTGGAGACCATGTGTTATTACGTGTTGCTCCGTGGAAAGGAGTTACGAGGTTTGGGAAGAGAGGAAAGCTCAATCCACGATTCATTCGTTCATTTGAGATTCTTGACCGAGTAGGAAATGTGGCTTATAGACTCGCTTTACCTCCAAGCATGTCTCGTGTTCATAACGTGTTTCACATATCCGTGTTACGTAGATATGTGAAGGATCCAAACCGCATTATTGAGTTAGAACCAGACGAGATAGCTGAAGATTTAACGTATGAGGAGGTACCTGTCAAGATCTTGGATAGGAAAGAGCATGTTATACGCTCAAAAATTATACCTCAAGTTAAAGTTTTGTGGAGAAACCATGCTATTGAGGAAATGACCTGGGAGTTGGAATCGGAAATGAAAGCGAGGTATCCTCACCTTTTCGACATACCAGGTACGTACGTCAATTTCGAGGATGAAATTTCATAAGGAGGGGAGGTTGTAAGACCCCAACTTTTATGAATAAAGATTTAATTTTCTTTATATATTATTTTGATATAGTAAGGTGTTGATTTGATAAATGTGAAAAGTTATGGGTGAAATGTGCAAATATTTTAAAATGAGCAAGTGGTTATAAAATATTCTTGTTGTCGGGGAATATTCGTTTGGTCGTGGAATATTCTTGTTGTCGGAGAATATTCGTACGACGGTGCAGCTATTTGTGGGCCCCACAACGGAATAACTGTCGGATATAGAAAGCGACAGAAATAACCTTTTTATAAATAACGGCGTAGTTGTTACCGTTAGTACTGTTAAAATACCCGGTGGTTAAAATACAGTAATACGCGGTGTTGCACAGTAGCACACAGTATTGCACGGTATTTCGAATTATTGAGTCTTACGGGAGAAGGCACTTACTCAATTATTGTTACAGTAATTACTGTTCAATATTTTATATTATTGATTCAATAATTGCATGATATTTTATTGATTCAATAATTGCTACGTTGATATTTTATTGACTCAATAATTGCTACGTTGCTATTTTATATGATTGATTCAATAATGGCTACAGTTGATATTTTGTATTATTGATTCAATAATTGTCACTGCACAGTATTTCACATTATCAACTCAATAATTCATATTATTTGAATAATATTATTAGATAGCATTATTGACAATGTCTAAAGAAGTTCTGTCTAGGAGGGGTTATTTAATTGCGCGCCAGTAAGGAGAAGTCCTTATCGGAAGGCCCCCTCTTTCCTGGGAATGACCTGGTTGTCAATATTGTAGTTCTGTAATATTATTTGTGAATAATTAATTATTGATTTATATGATAAGAAAATATTTATTTTGTAGATATAACAGAAGGAATTAGTGCTGATGTGTTTTTTATCAGTATTTTGATGGGGAAAATCATCCGTTTATGAATTTCGGATAATTTATGTTTGGAATTTGGAAAAACTTCCTTCTACAAAGTTGTAGAGAATTAAATTTCCTATAGAAGGACATATAATTTGTATTTTTTTTGACAAAAGGGCTATTTATTATGAATTATTGAAGTTTTGGAAAAAAAATATTTTTTTATAGGAGGTGGGCCCCACTTTTGGTTGGTGTGGTGGCTGATGGCTTTGGATGAGGCGGCGGAAATTTTTTAGAAAAAATATTATTTTATTACTTTAGTCTTCTTTGGCATCCTAAGTTTTCCCTATAAATAGGGTGCTTAGGTTAGAATTAAAAATCACACCAGAATCAGAAGTTTTCTCTCTATAATATCGAGCGTATTTTTGTGAGTATTTAGATACTTTGAGTGTTACTATTCAGTGCAAGTTTTCTTCGGTATTATATCCGATATTCCAGTCAGAGGTACTACTCTTTTGAGGTAAGGGATGTTATTTTCTTTCGTAAATGATGTTATTCTTTTCAATATCATTATACCAAAATATTGGCATGAATTTTATTATAAAATTCTTACTTTTTCTGTCGGGGTTACTATTCACGTATAGGGCACTATTCACGTATGCGGCACTATTCATGAAAAAACTAAATTTTATTCTGTTTGTCCAAATTGCTTGTTAAAGTTCTTATCTTTGATTGGATCTAAGTTTTGAGCTTCATTCTTGAATTTTGCTCCACAAAGTATTATTATGGAATATTATTGAACTTGAATAAACTAAAATACGAATCCTTAATCTTATCCTTTATTTCACTGTATTCGTTATTTATATTATTTTTCATCATTTTCAGTCCTAAAAGGTGATATAACTGAATATCTTTGGCCTGTAGAGCAAAGATTAATGATTACCTGATGAATATCTTTGGCCGTAGTGCAAAGATGACAGGTGTTGAGATGAACATGACCACTGATGATACAAATGAATATCTTTGGCCTGTAGTGCAAAGACGAATATTTGATTCGAGATGTATATTGATTGATGTTACAGGGATAAAATATTGATGATGAATGGTTATTTCTGCTGCGAATATTGATCTAAAACTTGTTGTCAATCATATTTTATCTGAATTACTGAAGATTAACGATAATTTATTTTTCATTATCTTAGTCATAATATTCTTTACTGAGCTAGTTGAGCTCACCCTTTTCATCTGTTGTCCTCTTCAGGAAATGAGAATGTCGTAGGGACTAGTCGGGGGACAGAGTGATGGTCCGAGTTAGAGCAGTAGTAGTCCTCACTATTTGTGATAAATAGTGTGATAATAATTGTAATGAGGACTTAGTTTGAATATTAATATTTTCTACATATTTGTATTGACACTCACAGTTGTGTGGTCGTATTTTGCAGGACCGTATGATATCAAGTTTGTATTTGAATTCTGTACCATGTATTTGGCGACTCAAAATGGGTTGGGTTGACTGGACCTATTTTGGGGGCGTCACAGTATAGGTAAAGTGTTTTGGTTTTCTTTTAAAGGTTAGACCGCACCATAGATGGATGCCTACGTACTCTCGAGGATAGGGAAGATCAGGTCTTTCATAGTTCAGGCCTAGCAGTAAAGACCTGAATTGATTTGATTTGATTTTTTAATTTTTTTTTCTTCTTCTTTTTTTCTTTTTAGTACCAAGATGGCGGTTTACAAGTAACTCAGACATAGTACCTTTTCACGGTGTCTGAATTGATAAGCTGGGGAAATTCTTCCCCGTCCATTTCTTGCAATCTGAGGGCTCCTCCTGTCAACATTTCCTTGACGATAAAAGGGCTTTCCCAATTTGGGGCAAATTTTCCTCTGGCTTCATTTTGATTGGCGAGGATCTTCTTCAACACCAAATCATTCTCTTTGAATTGCCTAAACTGGACTTTCTTGTTGTAGGACCGAGCAATCCATTGCTGATATAATTGACCATGGAAGATGGATGCCGCCCTTTTCTCATCTATCAGAGATAACTGGTGGTACCGTGCTTGTATCCATTGGTCTTCTTCCATCTGAGCATCTATCAACACTCTTAATGATTCTATTTCCACTTCTATGGGGAGTACTACTTCTATGCCATAGACCAATGAGTAGGGGGTAGTCCCAGTAGAAGTGCACATTGACGTTCTGTAGGCTAACAGATTCAGAGGCAATAAGTCAGGCCATTCTTTGTGATTGGCAGACATCTTTTGCATGATCTTCTTGATATTCTTGTTGGCTGCTTCGACAGAACAATTCATCTTGGGACAATAGATGACGGAATTAAGATGTTTGATATGGAATTTACTGCATAATTCCTTCATCATCTAGATGTTTAGATTCTTAGCATTGTCTGATATGATCACCTCTAGTTGTCCGTATCGACAGATTACCTCCTTGGTGACTTTGGGAAAGGAGGCAACTTCGACCCATTTGGTGAAGTAGTCGATCATGGTGAAGATAAATCGATGTCCATTGTTGGCTTTGGGCTCTATTGGCCTGATCACGTCCATCCCCCACATGGAAAAGGGCAATGACGAACTCATTTTGTGCAGTTTGTTTGGAGGAGCGTGGATGGCATTTCCATAGACTTAGCATTGATAGCATCTCCTGACGTGATCATCACAGTCGGCTTTGAAGGAGATCCAGTAATGCCCTATTCTTAATATCTTCTTGGCAAGTAAAGGACCGCTCATGTGTGGACCATATACTCCACCGTGGACTTCTTCCATAAGTCTTTGGGCTTGGTCTTTGTCTAGGCACCTTAGCAAGCCTATTCCAACATCTCTTTTGTAGAGTGCACCTCCGTTTAAATAGAACTTCATGGCGATTCTATGTATCCGCTTTCTTTCAGCTTGACCTGTCCCAGTGGGCGTAGATCCATCTCATATATATTCTTTGATGTCCTGATACCAGGGCTGTTTGATGGGAGGCAGTTCATCTGATACTTCTCCAAGGTAATTTTCATAGGCTGGTGCGTTCTGGCTTGCAAATTTGATATCAGGGATTCCTCTCCTATCGTATACGTGGATCAAGGAAGCCAGTATTGCTAATGCATCCGCGAAATCATTTTTATTTTGAGGGATATAGATGAAGGCTGATGACCTGCCGATGATAAGGCAGCAGATGCAACTCTTTGGTGTGATATGCCCCCGGTGGTTTGTCTGATGACCAACTCAGAATCTCCAAAGACTGCTAACTATTGGATACCCATAGATTGGGCCAGTTTCAATCCCATTATACAGCCTTCATACTCGGCTATGTTTTTGGTGTTAACAAACTGCAGTTTGACAGCTATGTGATACTGTTCTCCCGTAATAGATACAAGAACTGCCCCTACTCCTGCACCTTCCATGTTTATAACCCTGTCGAAGTACAGTTTCCAGAATTGGCCAGTATCTTCTCGAGGATTTTGCTGAATTATTATTATTCCATCATCTGGGAAATAGGTTTCCAAGGGTTCGAAGTTCCCTGATGGTGCTTCGGCTAATTGATTTGCATTTCCTTGACCTTTGATGGACTTTTGAGTTACGAAGATGATATCAAATTGCTGGAGGATCAATTGTCATTTGGACAATCGGTAATTTAACATGGGCTTGCTGAATATGTACTTCAGAGGATCCATACGGGATATAAGGTAGGTTGTATGCCCATAAAGATAATGATGTAATCTCATGGCGGCCCATGCTAAAGCACAACAGGTCTTTTCAATCAAGGTGTACTTCTGCTCACCGCTGCTGAATTTTTTACTGAGGTACAAGATAGCTCTTTCCTTGCCTCTATCATCTTTCTGTCTCAGCATACAGCCCATTGCATTGGCATTGACCGATATGTACATGAATAAGGGAACTTTGTCCCTTGGCGGTATCAAAATAGGATCTTCCACCAGTTGCTTCTTGATGGCTAGAAAAGCTTTTTGACAATCTTCATTCCATTTTTCGGAGGAATTTTTCCTCAATAGCTTGAATATGGGCTCACAAGTTGAAGTGAGTTGAGAGATGAATCTGCTTATGAAATTGATTCTCCCAAGGAATCCCCGTATTTCCTTTTCTGTTTGGGGTACAAGCATCTCAGTGATGGCTTTAATCTTGGCATGATCCAGCTCAATGCCTCTGTTACTTACCAGAAATCCCAATAATTTACCGGATTTGACACCAAAAGCACACTTGGCTGGATTTAGCTTCAAGTCGTATTGGTGAAGTATGTTGAATAGCTTTCTGAGATGGTCGATGTGGTCATCTTCCCTTCCAAATTTGACGATGATATCATCCACATACACCTCTATCTCCTTGTGCATCATGTCATGGAAAAGGGCCATCATGGCTCACTGATATGTAGCACCAGCATTGATAAGGTCGAAAGATAATCTCCTGTAACAGAAGGTTCCCCTTCCCAAGGGGGTGATAAAGGTTGTTTTTCCTTATCTTCTTCGGCAACCATGATTTGTTGTTACCTGGCGAAGCAGTCCACAAATGAGTATATGCCATACTGCGCCGTGTTGTCTATCAGTATGTGGATGAAAGGTACTGGGAAGTCATCTTTGAGACAAGCTTTATTTAAATCTCGGTAATCCATGCATACTCTTACCTTCCCTCCGGGCTTAGGTACAGGAACTATATTGGACAACCATTCAGGGTAGGTTGAGATCATGATAATGCCTGCTTTGAACTGCTTGACAATTTCTTCTTTGACCTTCAGAATCCACTCGGGCTTTAGTCTCCTGAGTTTCTGTTTGAAAGGATTGAATCCCTCTTTAATGGGTAGTCGATGAATGACAATGTCAGTAGACAAGCCGACCATGTCCTCATGCGACCATGCAAACACATCCTGGAACTAAGTTAGGAGTTCAATCAAGTCTGTCATTTGGTTTGGGGTAAGGTCATTGCCTATTTGGATTTCTTTAGGATTTTCTGAGGTTTTGATATTGACTGCGGTGGTTTGATCGAGGTTTGGTTTGGGTTTGTCTTCGACCCATTCTTTGATCTCCTCAGGCACCTCATAGTCATCTGTCTTTTTTTAATTAATCTCCATCAAGTCAAAGTCCAGTTCTACATCAAAGTCGTAGTTACTGCTGAGACTTGGCAATTCATCGGCAAGGTTAAACAAATCCAAATTTGGAGTCCTGAAAATAAAATGCTTTCACTTAATATATGACATTGTTTAATCAAACAAAGTATCAATGAAAGCATGCCAAAAGTAACTGCTAGTACTTTGCAACAAAAGTAAGCAGTATATAATATCTACACTTCAGGGCAGATGAACTCTTTGCCCTTTTACCCTTTACGACTGATGCACGGAATGCTGCTCCAGTTGTCCAGGGTCAGGTCCTTGTTGACTGAGATAAGGAAGGGGTCGCTGTTATCCTCTTTCTCTTTGATGATTGTCGACGTCGGGAAGGTCGGGTCACAACCCGGATCTTTCTCTCTTCCCAAGTTATCTCTACCCTTACTCTTTTTATTTTAGAAAAAGTTTTTAAGGGTTTTTTAGGAAAAGGCCAACATGTATCATGTCGACGATTGAACGTTTTACAGAGTTGCCAGTTGGTAGATTTGAAATGGTTGCACCAACTCAACCGAGTTTTATTTGAAAGAGGCCCAATTGCTGGACACTCTTGAAACTTGATCTTTGAAAACAAAGTTTTGAGCTCGGGGGCTTGGTTAAGTGTGGGGAAGGTGTTAGGCACCCCACGACTCCCGTGTAAACACGGTACCACATCTTTTCAATATTTCCCTTAAAACTGAAATGCGTGTGTGAATGCTGTTTAAAAGTTGGGCCTATGTTTGATTGATTGATTGAAAGTAGTGCTTTGCTTCGTTGAACCTATATACGAAGGGTTTGATTTAATTTGCAAAAAGTCTTTGATTTGATTTGCAAAAGTGTTTAATTTGATTTGTAAAAAGCTTTTCTTTTGATTGAATTGAAAATGATGTTTTGAAAGCTGGTTATCAAACCCTTACGCTAACATAGGAATTGAAGCTTGTTGATACTTCCATTTTTTTTATCTTTATAGCCTTAAGGCTTGTGTTTGAATGGTGATCTGTCGGGCTGCAAAGCTTCCTCGACCACAGAAATAAATACAAATGTTGGTCTCCTCATGGGCATGAAAACCATCGGAGGGACGCTGACACGGCAAACCATATTTTCACTATGTTGAGACCTTAAATCTGGATAATCGTTTTAAGGTCTTTTGTATATACATTTTACAAAAAAACTGGCAGGGTACATTCGTAAACTGGAGTTTGTCCATCGTGAGAATCAGATTTTGATCAGTTTGATCACGAATCCCACAATTCCTAGGCTCACATATGAGTAGCCAATAAACCCGCACAGTTCAAATTTGTACGGAAAAAGAAATATATCCCAAATGTCGCCAGAACCAAGGATTCATTCAGTAAATCCTGGTTCGCACCTGGCCGAAGCGTCTCGTTCCCACTAGATAGCGATCTAAGGGCCGCGATGTTGCTTTTGTGATTGAAAAATGCCGATTCATGTCAAATGAATATTTAAAGCATCAATTTAATAAAGAGCAAGTAAAGCAATATATATATACACAGTTATATATACAAGAGCTATAAAGGGTGATGGGTTTTCACACCTGTGCCCAGACTAGAATTGAAATATATATATATATATATATATATATATATATATATATATATATATTGACAGAAAAGTAGCCAACCAAGACTGGAAAGAGAACCCAATGGTGGTGAAGGCTGCTTATATACGCATATTTATATATAAAAGTAGTAAAAAGGTCACAGAATAATCCAGGCCGAACAGAAATGTAAATATATAGAAACGTAGTCAACCAGGGATTAGGAAGATAACCTACTAATGGTGAAGGGTGCAAAAGCAATAGAAAGGCCACAGAATAATCCAGGCCGGACTGAAATATATAAGTATATATATAGAGACAAAAACGTAGTCAACCAAGACTGGGAAGAGAACCCAGTGGTGGTGAAGGATGCTAATATATGCATAAATATATATAAAAGCAATAAACTATCATAGATTTGACTTTCGAGCTTGACAGAATTAAAAAGTTAGTATATAAACATTTAAATAAACACAATAAAAAGCCAAACCCGGACTGGAAAAATAACCCAGTCCGGCGAAGTTGCAAGTAACGAAGATGCAAGTATGCCGAAGCTTCCAGAAGTGATGGATCATCAATCCGAGTTGTAAAAATACCAAAAACATGCGTTTAGGTACTAAAATGTACCAAAAGTTGATGAAAACGACCACAGAACTGCGTTCCGGGCATATTTAGAAAACAAAATTTAACGTGCAAGTGTATAAAAGTGCGAAGTAATAACATTGACTTGTTGATCGTAAAAGGACTCACAATGGACTGCTACACGGGCTTTTTGCCAAATCGTAGGCCTTTAACGTCCGAATCTATCGGTTATTTTTTTATGTGGTAGTATATGGGTATATCTATGTGTTAGAGTGAAAATATTTGGGTTTTGATGACAAGAAATTGGACAGAAAACCAAACAGGCAGAGGTTCGAAGCATTTTTTTTAAAATGAGGGGGGGTCACCTCATATATATAGGTCAGGGTGCCTCAGCTCTACCTGCTGCTGCCGTAGGTAGAGGTACGGCTCCCTTGGAGGGGCCCACGTGTCTGTTAAGTCGTCTCAAAGTACGTGCACTCCGAGCAATGCGAGGTCGAAGTCGAAACTTTCTAACTTTTGATGGGAGCGTCCGTTTGAGCCGTGTTATACCTTTCTGGAAAGCCCTCGCCGAGAGTGTCACAATGATATGGGATAAAACATTTTTCGGGTCCAAGAAGACGGGTTCATAACCAGGTCTTCGATTTTTTGCAGTTTATCTGTTGAGCTGTCTTGCACTGTTTGCACTCGGGATCATCGTTATGGTTCGTTCTGATCTTGGTGGCATCAATTCAGCTTGAATTTGACTGAATCGGCTTAGGATTGATAAAATGACCATTTTGCCCCTCCCAGGATTGCCCTTAGTGCCGGCATGGCCTTTGGTTGGCTTCTGAGAGTTGTTTCCAAGACTTGGATCCCATTCGAGTCTGTTTGTCCTTAATGTTGTCTCTGAAGTTGATTCGGTCGTTCCAAGTTTTCTCCTGGAGGTGTTGTGGAGCTTCAGGTTTGTTCCTGAAGTTTCCTTAACTTCCCGAGTTGAGACCGGGGATGACCTGCATTTCCCAGGTTGAGACTGGGGCTGACCTGATGACCTGATATTGAGATCGGGGTTGAACTAATGGCCCAATATTGAGATCGGGGTTGATCTGATAGCCCGATTGGAGATCGGGGTTGATTTGATGGCCCGATATTGAGATCGGGGTTGATTTAATGGCTCGATATTGAGATCGGGGTTGATTTGACGGCCCAATATTAAGATCAGGGTTGATCTGACAGCCCGATTAGAGATTAGGGTTGATCTAACGGCTCGATTGGAGATCAAGGTTGATTTGATGGCCCGATATTAAGATCGAGGTTGATCTGACGGCCCGATTGGAGATCAGGGTTGATCTGATGGCCCGATATTGAGATCAGGGTTGATCTGACGGTCTTATTTGAGATCGGAGTTGATTTAATGGCCCAATATTGAGATTGGGCTTGATTTAACGGTTCGATTGGAGATTGAGGTTGATTTGATGGCCCGATATTGAGATCCAGGTTAATCTGACAGCCCGATTGGAGATCGGGGTTGATTTGACGGCCCGAGTGGAGATCGGGGTTGATTTGATGGCCCAATATTGAGATCGAGGTTGATATGACGGCCCGATTGGAGATCGGGGTTGATTTGATGGCCCGATATTGAGATCGGGGTTGATCTAACGGCCCGATTGGAGATTGGGGTTGATCTGACGGCCCGATTGGAGATCGGGGTTGATTTGAAAAATATAATTTTGCCCTTCTACAGTGTTAGTAACAGGGAAAGGAAATTTCTAGTGTCTACTGTTGGCGATTTTCTACGCGCAACACGCAAGTGTACGTGGTCAACAAGTAATACAATGATAAATCAAAGATCGTACCCACAGAGACAATAATTACTGCTTAACCAAACAATTACCAATTTTATAGTATTTCAACTTTATCAAACTAGCGGTCAAGTGATGTTTTTATAACTAAATTATTACTTAGAACAATCGCACACTAAATCAAGAATTTAACAGATTTGAGAGAATTAAGCCCACAACTTCACTTATGATTGCATTTCTGATAAGTATCCTTTTCCCCAGTTTATTTCAGTTACCCCCAGATTATTAATCGAAAACACTAATGTAGATAAAACCACCTCACGATGCATAATATCCATACTCACTTATATCCACATATGATAGATTTAAGCGAGACATCCTAATTAACTAATTCACTATATTTCTATGTGAATTACAATTAATAAGAATTTATTACCAAGTTCTCTTTCAGATTACATATGGCATAAAGGCATACATCTATCCTAGACACGAATCAAGAATTCCATCTATGCAGAATTCACGAACATATGTCACTATGGCCAGTTCTAATCTCCTATGTTCCTTCATAAGTTCATAAGAAATAACAGAATAATCGTTGATCAGACAATTATATAAATAAATCACACATATAGTGAATAACCTGGGAATAACATCTATAAACTGAGTTAAAAATACTTAATCATCCATTACAATTAAAGATCCATTGTAGGCTTAAAAAGGAATTTAGTTCATATTAAATAAATAAAAACCCAATAATCCTCATCATAGCAAACATTACGATTACAAGATATAAAGAGACAGAGAAAATAAAATTCAGAATCGTATCACCAATCTCTGCCCCAACCCTGCGATCGTCACGTTCACTTGATGATTCAAATCTCCGCTCCGAGTTAAAATCTAAGAATTAGTGCCTTTTATGGTGGCTAGGTCTATCCCTATATTCATGCAAGTTCCTTATATATTACCTGCCATCATACCTCAGGTCTCGTCCAATCCTATTCGCGAAAGGACCTTAGTTGCTGCTTGTGCCTCCCCGCCCCAGCGGGGAGTTCTCTTGATAATCACCCGCC
This sequence comes from Panax stipuleanatus, assembly GCA_020205555.1. Classification (NCBI taxonomy): domain Eukaryota; kingdom Viridiplantae; phylum Streptophyta; class Magnoliopsida; order Apiales; family Araliaceae; genus Panax; species Panax stipuleanatus. The sequence continues at coordinate 107,447,075 of CM035115.1, forward strand.
CCGGCGAGTCAACGTACTGCCCAGCCCCTACATTCTTGTCAATTCCCATATGTCGTATAGCTGCTAACCCACGTGCTTGCCAAGATCCCACTACTTGCATGGATATTAGGTAAGCTGCTTGGGCTCTGCTAGTAAGTAGGCCCATCATGTGTTCTTATCATCTTGCTTCATAATTTCAACAGTGGCTCATTGCTGATTTCGTGGGTTGCATGGCATATGCATGGTCCACGTCATTCCTTTGCTTAATGAAAATTGCATCTACTGCCTATCTCTGAACCATCGTATACTAGAATATAACGTGGGCTGGGCTGCAAATTCAATAACACAGTGTGTGGCCCACGTATTGGCAAAACTCTTTGCAATTGAAAGCACATAGGACAAAGAACCCGGCCAGCTGCTTGCTCTTTTTCGGCCCATATATTTAATTACCCCATTGGGTCAGCCCAATTGGTCCAATAGCTGCCGAAATCACGGGCCCATATAAGCTGAAAATGACTCTTTCATGCTACTTTCCAAATACTTCGCTTCCTGCACATAGTAACATAAATCCTAGTAAAATGATAATAAAAATACTTAAAAACACTAAAACTCAAGCTATAATAAGTACCGATTCGCAGGTTATAAACCACTCATCATCTACAGATGCCCCTCTTTATCATGCTCATGCAATGTAATGGAATGGAATGAGCAGGATAAAGATTGCTAGACACTTGAAATGCAAAGGCAAAGGGGATGCAATGCCGGATATGGTATGCAAGGAGTATCAGATACCTTTGAGGAGGTGGGCTCATCATTGACTGATTATGTTAGTTTTTGCTGGGGATGATGTTAGTAGACTACCACGAACTATTTTTCATCATTTTCTGCTGGGGATGACGTCACTCGTGATAGCCTAGGGTTGACATTATCAGACGACTACTGGTAGGGGAACCATTGACGTGCTTGTCAGAGATGAGCTATCACAGATTGTTCCCGTCTTGCTCTGCTGGGGATGACGTTCTCTGCGATAGCTTCATTGATTTAGATGGGGATGATACTATTGATGCTACCTTGGTTTGAGACCATTGGTTTCCCTGTCCGGCAGTACTCTTTGTAGGGCTGATTTCCCTTCGGCTCGTGCTGTTCATTTCTAAAAGCTCCTCTGCTGGGGACACTTCTCGATTATCGAGTCTCTTTAATGGATGCTTCCAATCTCCATCCTGATGAGAGTTTACGCCGTTATTTTGCAATAGGCGGTTGAATCACCAATTCTTCTTGGTGCTCCTTTTGAGGATGTGTATAACAGATTCCATCATTGGGGATGGACTATTATATGGTTTTTATCATCGAATCACTTCCGATGCTTCGCGAAGGTTGCTCCAACGGCTAAGACGTTGTTGGGGTTAAACCAACGGTTGAACTAGATTTAGTTTGTACCCGAAACTTCACCGGGGTTGAACCAACGACTGAACTGGACTCGGTCTGTACCCGAAACTTCATTGGGATTGAACCAACGACTGAATTGGACTCGGTTTGTACTCGAAACTTTGTTGGGGTTGAACCAACGGCTGAACTGGACTCGGTTTGTACCCAAAACTTCATTGGGGTTGAACCAACGGTTGAATTAGATTCGGTCTGTACCCGATACTTCGCTGGATTGAGCCAACGGCTGAATTGAACTCGGTCTGTACCCGAAACTTTGCTGGGACTGAACCAACGGCTGAATTAAACTCGGCCTGTACCCGAAACTTCACTGGGGTTGAGCCAACGGCTATTCTGGATTTAGTCTGTACCCGATACTTCGCTGGGGTTGAACCAACGGCTGAACTGAACTCGGTCTGTACCCGATACTTCGCTGGGGTTGAGCTAACGACTGAATTGAACTCGGTCTGTACCCGATACTTCGTTGGGGTTGAGCCAACGGCTGAACTGGATTGGGTCTGTACCCGATACTTCGCTAGGGTTGAGCCAACTGCTGAACTGGACTCGATCTGTACCCGATACTTCGCTGGGGTTAAGCCAAAGGCTGAATTGAACTCGGTCTGTACCTGATACTTCGCTGTGGTTGAGCCAACGGCTAAACTGGATTCGGTATGTACCCGATACTTTGCTGGGGTTAAACCAACGGCTAAACTGGATTCGGTCTATACCCGATATTTCGTTGGATTGAAGCCAACGGCTGAATTGAACTCGGTCTGTACTCGATACTTCAAAAATGGTAGTTTTCGGCAGTTTTGCGCATTTTTCACGCAATTTTCTCGCAGTTGGCATTGTTGATCCCCGGATATGACTTCGGGATGAATACCAAGGGTTTCCAGAGTGTTCCCCTTTTTGTCAGAATTACGTTGCTTAAACGCAGGATTTTAGGACAAACCGCTCAATCGCGTAGCAATTTTTCTTTAAATTTGACTTGGCAGCACATAGAAACTCCATTTCAAATCGAATCGAATTGAGCTCAAGGGAGTGGGACCCACTCTGGGGAACCGCAGGTGGAGGTGAGGCTGTCACAGGTGGGCCCGCTTCCACCTGTGGTTTTATATTTGGGCAGCGGGAGCTCATTTGAAACATTTTTATTTTGAGTTTCAAACGGATTTCGATCTTTTTTTTCAGATCTACGGAGCTTAGGCAGCTGTTTTTTGATTCCGTCAGTTCCTACGTGTTCAGCGCATCGCAGGTAACGTTCTACGTCCTTTTTTTGCAGTTTTGAGTGTTAAAAGCATGTGAACCATGTAGGGGCTTTTAGACGCAATGTATGAAAAATGTATGCCTATTTGACCTGTTAAAAATTTTCTGACTACATATGCATGCATATCTTACTGTAATGCATGTTTAGATGTAACAAAATTCAGATTCTGAGACAGTCAATTTTTGCTCTTTTTGATCAGTTTACTCGTCCTTTTTGAGGCCTATTGAGCCTAGATTTTCAACTAAAAAAATGTCCATGGTAATTTGGCTACCATGTGAGTTTACTTTTGATTTTATTTTATAAATATGAACTGTTCTTATTTTTGGGAAGGTGTGCTACTGAATGGCCACCTTGACATGTTTATGTGCATGCGGACAGTCCATTTTACAAAAGAGACTCTAGCAAAAATTTTTCCAAACCCGGGCATCTAATAAACATGCAATTTTGACTCTACTGGGGATTTCTGACTGACCCATGCATGTTTTTAGGATTTATCATTTGAAAAACATGTAGTTTTAACTTTACGGGGTATTTTTGACTACCCATGCATGTTTTAGGACTTAGAGATGCATAAAGTACTGATTTAAATTAATAAGCCACAGGTTTTATGCTTACCACACCCTTTCTGAGGTGATTTGGAGACTTTATACAGGTGATGGACCGCGATAGACCCAGCAGTGCCTAGCAGAGTCGTTTCAAGGGTCAGACGTAGGAGGGCTTTTGATGTTTCTCAGCCACATCCGGCTAGACTGCCTCGTAGATTAGCAGAGTTGGTGATTTGTCCAGCTCAGGATGAACCAGCGAATGACATTGATGATGAGCAGGCTATTTTTGCTGCTTTGGCTCCAGCTCAGGCTCCACGTGCAGAGGTTCCAAGCATTGTTGTGCCTACCCAGGAGCTGTTGGGCAACTTGAGTCGCTATCCATCAAGGTTTCTTCATGCCAATGAGGTGACTTGAAGTTTTTCTCTTCCTGGATTCTCTTTCTTTCTTTTGCCATTCTCGGGGCATAGGTTTTTGACATGGGTTGGTTTTTGATGCAGGTTCTCGACTTTACGCAGCCTCGAGGGAACGGGTTCAACGTGCACTCCCTGTATTATACTTTGCACGAGGATTACAGGGATATCGTTGATGGCTGGGGGTTTTAAGCTTTCTTCTCCATTCTTCCCCGCTGTTACCCCTGGGGGTATATGAGGGCTTTGTCTGAGTGCTGGTTCCACCAGACTCAGTCCCTTCATCTGCTGGACTGTGAGGTGATGATGACCCCTATGGACTGGAGGTTCATCACCGACATTGAGTTTGAGGGAGAGCCAGTGCCTGTCATGACTGACATTACGCCTGCTACCGTTCGGTCACTGCTAGGAGTTCCTGCGAAGGCGCTCAAGGGTCGGACGGTTCGATCTGGTCCCTTGAGTATAGATGCCCAGAATGGGGCTTTGCTGGAGCCTCCACCTGATGATCAGAGGGTTAGAGATCTCATTCTGAGGCGATTATTTCTGGTGATCATCAGGGGTTGTTTTGTGGTGGACAACTCATCTACTGTGTCCTTTGCCCTGATTAGCCCTACCCGGCATGTAGAGCGTCTCAGTGACTTTGATTGGGGTTCCTACACCTTTGCCTATTTTCTCCGGGGCATGCACATACTTTCGGAGGGTTCGACGGAGGCTTGGTTAGGGTTCTACCCGTTTTTACTGGCGAGTACATCTTTCTTGTACCTTTTTGATTTCAGCATTTATATTTGTCAGACTTGATCATTGAGAACTTTTGATATTGACATGGCCAGTTCTGGACATTTGAGAGGCTTCCTTGCTTACGGCTTACCACTGCTTTAGGTCTGGAGACCTATCCTCGAGGACGGCATTGGCATCACTCGACTTTGACGGAGGTCCCTATTGCTGAGGGATTTACTCATGCTCGCCTACAGTTGGAGCTTTTGACTGCTGGATCAATCTCCTGGGTGTCGTATACCTCCAAGTTCTTGACCGTTGAATTTGAGGGAAGCTTCCCCACTGGTCGAGAGCTTGCATTGTCGACCCGCAGAGTCCCAATTTTGACAGAGGGAGGCTGGGAGATCTATTTGGGAGAGCGTGCCATCAGGAGTATTACGGTTGAGATCCGCATTCCCATTGTTCCTCCTGCTTGGCATCATTGGCCATTGCTCTTGCCATAGACAAATATCCCTACGGATGGCATAGATGGCTTTACCCTATCAGAGGGCCCTTATAGCCAGGAGGCATTCAACAGCTGGTGGAGTCCTCGCATTATTGGAGCTCAGACTCGGGCTACCCAATTTATGGCAGATATGGTGCCAGGGTCTGTGATGATGACAGACTGGATAGTTTACCTCAAGGAGCCGACTCATTTGGACCAGATCACAGGATTGACTCAGCAGCTGGAGAAAACTCACCTATTTATTAGGCATCTTGGCAGAGATCTGTCAGAGGCATCTTCTTTTGACCCATCCAGCTCAGGAGTGGGCCCCTCTTCAGGTCCATTTTCCAACAGTTTTGCAGGGGAAGATCCTCCTTTATAACGCCCAGATATTCCTGATGACAGCGATTTTATGTCCACGGAGGACATAGAGCAGGTTAACCACCTGAGCGTAGATATCTTGGATCTTTTTGGATAGCTATTATAGCTATATCTTTTGGTCGGCCACTGTTTTGGCTTTTGGGCGGCTGTGCCCCATTTTGATAGACCACTGTTAGTAGTTGGGTGGTGGTGCCCCATTTCCCTGTACTTTTCATTTCGCTTTGTATTATCAGACAGGGATGATGGCCGCAGTAGATAGTTTATTGTATATGCTCATGATATTTCCCATCTATCGCATCATGTTTATATTTGTCATTATGCATGTATTATGTCATATGTATGCATTTAGACAGATGAGTTCAGATTTGACCCCTGGATGGTCTTGTGGTACGGTGACACAGATGATGTCATCCGCCGTGAGCCATATTGAGCACTTGCCATAGTCTGAGGTGACTTCATCATTGAGGTCGTGGTACGAGAGCCTGCCTTTCTCAGCCAGAGGGACAGTTGACCAGATGTTGGGGCGTTCGCTGGCCCTTGCAGATTTTTAGGTGCCATATGGGTTTGTGGATGGCATACTATCCTGCTGGATTCCCGAGAGGCAGGTGTTTTGCATTGGGCGATATAAGCTGACGCCGACTCTGGAGGAGTACTAGTGGCTTACTGGTCTGGCTTTGGATTTGTCGTGCGCCCGCACTGCTGTTTGTGATATGCGGAGACCATTTCTGTGGATGTCTGGTATTTGCCAGAGGGTAGTGGCAGACGAGATCGTATTTGGGCGTGTGATCTTGATTGACTTCTTGATCGATAGTTTTGGGGATTTTATTATTTCAGCAGAGGCGTGGCATTTGGCCAGGGTAGATATTCTGCTGATGTGCATCGTGGCATACGTCTACATGCCGCTGCGCTTGGATAACTTGGATGTGGGATTAGTAGTCGTGGTCCGGGCCCTTAGATAAGGTAGTACTATCATCCTGATGATATTGGCTGAGACGCTGCGGTCAGCCACTTACTGTATTACCCACCCGGAGAGGTTCTTCAGAGGCAGTTCGGTCTTGCTGTATATATATGGCTAATATCCCATATCCGACCGATTGAATCTTTCAGGCATCATGGGTATTATTTTTCCCATGATATAGCTACGTCCTACTCCTTTTAGCCGGCGGAGTGTACCGATGCAGAGATATGGTCGGCATTTTTATCAGATATTGAGCACCCGTTCTTGATTTTGCCATGCTCAGGGTTAGCCTCCCCATATAGTTTCATCACCCATGCACCTAGTATGGATTACCTGCCCCTGGCGGGATTGAGGGGAGTGACTACTTATCATCCCTTGGCTGTTATGAGCCAGTTTGATCAGTTCCAGAGCTTGCACTGATTCGAGGGGTCTGCTGATCAGAGGATGTCGGCATCTACTATATCATCAGTCGATTTGATCAGAATATATGGGTGTTGGACTCATAAAAAGAGGGCTGAGTTCTCCAGTAGCCATCCAGACCATTCTCTAGAGTATTCTGCTTGGCTGGAGGTAGATATGGCAGCAGTAGCCGATGCCCATTTATCTCCGATTGTAGACTCTGATGAGGAGGAGCCTATGGAGGATCCTGATTCTTCCATTGAGGATGAGCTTTTTATGGGTTTGATAGCAGCACTAGTTAGTGATTCGTTGGCTATTCCTGCAGGCACAGATCCAGCTTTGGCGAACTCGCTATTTAGGATGACCTTTGAGAGAGATTCAGCTAGAGCACAGATGTTGACCGCCTTACCTGGTAGAGATATAGCTTTAGCTGAGAGAGACGCGCTTTGAGTCGCTCAGGATGCTGGCTTGATAGAGAGAGAGGAGCTCCGATCTGCCAGAGATGCAGCTGTTGTAGAGAGGGATGAGATCCGCTCAACCAGAGATGCAGCCTTTGATGAGATCGAGGATACTTTTATTGCTAGAGATGCAGCTTTTGCCGAGAGGGATGAGGCTATAGCTTCCCGTGATTTTCACATTACTGACAGTACTACTCTTCGATCTTATACCCACGGCCTGGTTACTGAGATGAGTACATATATTGACGATCACAGTGCCACACTACAGATGACTATGGAGGATTTGAGCCGTATGGAGGCTGAGGGTATTACATTAGCAGCTGCTCCTCCATCTTCAGAGAGAGATGCCATGGTGGCATTGCTGGCCCGCTTATCATTGGGTCCATAGACTAGCTTTATTTTTCCTGCACAGACTAGATCAGCCATTTTTGTCATGTACAGGGCATTATGTATATATCAAACAGTTTTATATATCAGAGAAATATATTTTTGATTCACTTCCTTGTTTGGAGATGTATGGTCATTGCTGAGTGATTACCACTTCTTTCATGACTCGCTGTTGTTGATGTATCCTGAGCTTCTCCTTGTTGGACTGACAGTTGAGATGTCAGAGAGTATCTCAAATGGGCCTTTTGATCAGGGTAGCTTGATAGTTCTTAGGTTTTATAGGGTTTTGGTGTCTTGAGACTGGTGTAGACACTCGAAATTTTCCTTGCTCCAATATTAACCCGGTAGGAGGGTAAAACTGTTAATCAATCCAAATTCGGCCACCAACGCTGGTCCTTCAACCTAAATTTGATTTTTAATATCGATAATCAAGTTCTGACAGTCAATCGGAACATCAATCAAGTTTTGACAGTCAATCGGACCATCAATCAAGCTCTGACAGTCAATCAAACCATCAATCAAGTTCCGATAGTCAATTGGACCATCAATCAAGCTCTGACAGTCAATCGGACCATCAATCAAGTTCCAACAGTCAATCGGACCATCAATCAAACTCTGATAGTCAATCGGACCATCAATTAAGCTCCGACAGCCAATTGGACCATCAATCAAGCTCCGACAGTCAATCGGACCATCAATCAAGTTCCGACAGTCAATCGAACCATCAATCAAATTTTGACAGTCAATCAGACCATTAATCAAGCTCCGACAGTCAATCGGACCATCAATCAAGCTCCGACAGTCAATCGGACCATCAATCAAGCTCCGACAGTCAATCGGACCATCAATCAAGTTTCAACAGTCAATCGGATCATCAAGCTCACCCCGGTCTTAACCCAAAAGGTCAAAATCAACCCCGATCTCAACCTGGGAAGTCAATTCAACCCCAGCAGCAACTCGGAAGATATCAATCAACCCCGGTCTCAACCCGGGAGGTATTAATCAACCCCGACAGCAACCCGGGAAGTTAAACTCGACCCCGGTCTCAACCCGGGAAGTGCAGGTCAACCCCGGTCTCAACCCGAGATGTCAGGTCAACTTCATACATCAACCTGAAGCAGCACAACAACTCCAAAGCAAAACCTGGAATGACCATGTCAGTCTCAGAGACAACCCTGAGGTCAAAAGACTCGACTGGGATCCAAGTCTTGGAATCAGCTCCCAGAAGTCAACCAGTGACCATGCCAACACTACAGGCAGTCCCAGGAGGGGTACAATGGTAATTTCATCAACTCTCAACTGACTTGGTCAAACTCAAGCCAAATCAATGCCACCAAAGTCAGAATGAATCCTAACAACTATCCCGAGTGGCAACTACGCAAGACAGCTCAACGGACAAACTACGGGGAATCGAAGACCTAGTTATGAACCCGTCTTCCTAGACCCAAAAAATATTTTTTCCCATGTCATTGTGACACTCTCGGCGAGAGCTTTTTGGAAAGGTATCGCACGCCTCAAACGGACGCTCCTATCAAAAGTTAGAAAGTTTCTGACCGGACATCGCATTGCTCGGAGTGCACGTACTTCGAGATAACCAAGTCGAGCATGTGGGCCCCACCTAGGGGAGTCGCAGCTCTACCTGTGGCTGCCACAGGTAGAGTGAAGGCTCCCTGGTCTATAAATAAACGTGCCCCCCCCGTTCATTTAAGAGAATTCAAAAATGTAGCGAAGCCCTGCCAGGTTAATTTTTTGACTTTTACATCTTTTTCAAACCTAAATATTTTCACTCCAACACGTAAAAATACCCATATACTACCACATATCAAAAAACCACCGGTAGATTTGGGCATTTAAAGCCTATAATTCGGCAAAAAGCCCACATTGCGATCCATTGTAAGTATTTTTAAGATCAGAAAGCCAATACTACTACTTTGCACTGCTTTACACTTGCACACAAAGTTTCATCGTCTAAATATGCCCAGAACTTAGTTTAGTTCTGTGGCCATTTTCGTCAAAAATTGATACATTTTTGTACATAAACTCCGTTTTCAATATTTCTACAACTCGGATTGACGATCCGTCAGCTCAAGTAGTTTCAATGCACTAGCACGCACATTCTGGCAACTTCTCCGGACTGGGTTATCTTCGCAGTCCGGGTTTGGCCCTCTTTTGTATATATTTAACTGTAAATGTACTAACATTTCAATTCTGTCAAGCCCGGATGTCAAATCCGAGGTAGTTTACCGCTTTTATATATATTTATGCATATATAAGCGACATTCACCATCACTGGTATTCATATCAGTCCTAGTTGACTACATTTCTGTCAATATATATATATATATATATTTATATATTTTCAGTCGGCCTGGACTATTTCGTGGCCATTTTACTGCTTTTGCACACTTCCCCATACTGGGTGCTCTCCCCAGTCACTGGGTGACTATTTTTCTGTTAATTCCAATTCTAATGCGGGCACAAGCGTGAAAACACATCGCCCTTTTTATTGTTTATATATATATATATATTTTATTTCTGTCACAGCCTGGATTATTTTGTGGCTATTTACAGTTTATATATATATATATATATATATATATATATATATATATATTTCAATTCCAGTCCAGGCTTGTGAGTGAAAACCCATCGCCCTTTTACAGCGTTTATATATATAATTATATACATTGCTTTATTCAATTTATTCAACTGCTGCATTTAACATTCATTTGTATATGAATTTGCACTGATTTTTCTGCAGGCGGACTAGATTTATCCAAATCTCGCCAATCCTAGCTTTTAACGGTTCAAACAGGTCCCGACAGAACCTAGAAGCTATAATGGCTGAGATTTCTTTAAATCTAGTTATTTTTATAGTTTCAGCTTCAAAAGCAACCTCGCGTCCCTTAGATCGCTATCTAGTGGGAACGAGACGCTTCGGCCGTGCGGACCGGGATTTACTGAATGAATCATTGGTTTTGGCTATTTTTGGATATTCATTTGTTTCTGTACAAATTTGAACTGTGCAGGTTTTTTAGCTACTCATATGTGAGCCTAGGAATCGTGGGATTCATGATCAAACTGATCAGAATATGATTTCCACGATGGACAAACTCCGATTTATAGATGTACCCTGCCAGTTTTTTTGTAAAATGTACATGCACAGACCTTAAAATGGTTATCCGGATTTAAGGTCTCAACATAGTGAAAATATGGATTATCATATCAGCGTCCCTCCGATGGTCTTCATACCCATGAGGAGACCGACACTTTATATTTATGTGGTCGAGAAATTTGCATGCAGTCTTAAGGCTATAAAAGATAAAATTGAGAGTAGTGATATGCTTCAATTCCTATGTCAGCGTAAGGGTTTGATAAAACCAGCTTTCAAAACATCACCATTAATTCAATTCAAAAGCTTTTGCAAATCAAATTAAATGATTTTTGCAAATCAAATCAAAGATTGATTTTCAAAATCAAATCAAACCCTTTGTATATAAGCTCAACGAACCCTGTCAAAGCTTTCAATCAATCAAAAGGCCCAATTTTCAAGTAGCATTCACTCACGCATTCCAGTTTTAAAGGAAATATAAAAAATATTGCGGTACCGTGTTTACACGGGAGTCGTGGGGTGCCTAACACCTTCCCCACACTTAACCAAGCCCCCGAACTCAAAACTCTGATTTCAAAGATCAAGTTTCAACAGTGTCCAGCAAATTGGGCCTCTTTTCAAATTAAATTCGGTTGAGTTGGTACAACCATTTTCAAAACTACCAACTGGCGACTCTGTTTAAATCAAATCGTCGACATATACACATGTTGGCCTCTTTCCTAAAAAACCCTTCAAAACCTTTGTTGCAATAAAAAGAATAAGGGTAGAGATAACTTAGGAAGATCGATTTGAGGAAACTCGGGTTATAAACTGACCCGCGGTATTTCTTAAATTTTCCAATATCGACAACTGGTTTTTTATTGGTTTTTTGTTTTTTTTCTTGAAGGCCAAACCACGCCGTAAATGGCTGCCTACGTACTCCCGGGTTGAGGGATATCAGGTCATTCGTAGTCCTAGTTTTTGTGTGAGAGAGGTTTGAAAAGTATTTATCTTGGGTTTTGATTTTGGTTTGATGAGTTTTGAATTTTTATTTTGTTTTGACCGCACCAGAAATGGCTGCCTACGTACTCTTGGGTTAAGGGAGATCAAGTCATTCGTATTTCCGGCTTTCTAGTGAAAAAACTGAACCTTATTTGATTTGAAAGACCCGAATGCGGGTATGCATGTGCTTCAGACATAGTACCTTTTTATGGTGTCTGAGTTGATGAGTTGGGGAAATTCGTTCCCGTCTACTTCTTATAATCTGATAGCTCCTCCTATCAACACCTCTTTGACAATGAAAGGGCCTTCCCAATTCGGGACGAACTTTCCTTTGGCTTCATCTTGATTGACTAGGATTTTTTCCAGCACCAAGTCATTTTCTTTGAATTGCTGTATTCAGACCTTCTTGTTGTAGGATCGAGCAATCCTTTGCTGATATAACTGCCCATGGAAAATGGATGTAGCCCTCTTTTCATCTATCAGGGACAGTTGGTGATATCGGTCTTGCAACCATTGTTCTCCGTCCATCTGAGTGTTGATTAACACTCGCAAGGACTCCATCTCTACTTCTATGGGGAGGACTGCTTGCATGCCATAAACCAATGAATAGGGGGTAGCCCCAGTAGAGGTGCGCATTGATGTCCTGTATGCTAACATGGTTAAAGGCAGCAGGTCAGGCCATTCTTGTGATTGGCGAACATTTTTTGCTTGATCTTTTGATGTTCATGTTGGCCGCTTCTACAGGACCATTCATCTTGGGCCGATAAATAATGAAATTGAGATGCTTGATGTGGAACTTACTGCACAGTTCTATCATCATATAATTGTTCAGGTTCTTGGCGTTGTCTGATATGATCACCTCCGGTTGTCCATACAGACAGACGATATTATTTTTAATGAAACCAATGATGACCTCTTTCGTGACTTTGGGAAAAGAAGCTGCTTCAACCCATTTGGTGAAGTAATCGATCATGGTGTAGATGAATCGATGACCATTGCTGGCTTTTGGTTCTACTGGACCAATCACGTCCATTCCCCACATGGAGAAAGGCCATGGCGAACTCGTATTGTGTAGCTCATTCGAAGGAGCGTGTATGGCATTTCCATGTACTTGGCATTGAAAGCATCTCCTGACGTGATCGTCGCAGTTAGCTTTGAGAGAGATCCAATAATGCCTGGTTCTTAATATCTTCTTGGCCAGCAGATGACCTCTCATGTGTGGACCACAGACTCCACCGTGGACTTCATCCATCAGTCTTTGGGCTTGATCTTTATCAAGGCATCTTAACAAGCCTATTCCAGCATCTCTTTTGTAGAGGGCATCTCCGCTTAGATAGAACTTCATAGCCATCTTGTGAATCCGCTTTCGCGGGGATTGGCTTGCCCCAGTGGGTGTAGATCCATCTCCTAGATATTCCTTGATGTCTTGATACCAAGGCTGCTTAACAGGAGGTATTTCATATGATATTTCTCCAATGTAATTCCTGTATGTCGTAGCTTTCTGAACTATGAATTTTTTGCAGGGAATCCCACTCCTACTGAATATACGGATTAAGGATGCCAAGGTTGCCAATTCATTAGCGAAGTCATTCCTACCTTGAGGAATATGGATGAAGGTTATGTCTTTAAACTCCATAGATATTCTGACGACCTGCCGATGATAGGGCAGCAAATACAGCTCTTTGGTGTGATATGCCCCGGTGGTTTGTCTGATGACCAACTCAGAGTCTCCAAAGACCAGTAGGTTTTTAATACCCATAGATTGGGCTAGTTTCAACCCCATTATACAGCCTTCATACTCGGCCATGTTGTTGGTGTTGCCAAATTGAAGTTTGGTAGCCACAGGATATTGTTCTCCTGTACCAGAGATAAGGACTGCCCCAGCCCCGGCACCTTCCATGTTTACTGCTTCGTCGAAATACATTTTCCATGGTTGGATTGTATTCTCTTGCTGGAGTTATTGAATTGTCATGATTCCATCAACTGGGAAATAAGTCTCTAGGGCCTCAAACCCTCCTGAAGGTGCTTCATCTAATTGATTTGCAATGCCTTGACCCTTGATTGACTTCTGAGTCACGTAGACAATGTTGAACTATTGTAGGATCAACTGCCATTTAGACAGTCAACAATTCAATATTGGTTTGTTGAATACATATTTGAGTGGATCCATGCGGGATATGAGGTAGGTCGTGTGCCCATGGAGGTAATGCTGTAACCTCATGGCGGCTCATGCTAATGCACATCATATTTTCTCGATCAGAGTGTATTTCTGTTCACCACTACTGAATCTTTTGCTGATGTAGTAGATGGCTCTTTCTTTGCTACTATCATCTTTCTGTCCTAGCATGCAGCCCATTGCATTGGCATTAACAGACAGGTATATAAATAAGGGAACTCCATCACTCGAAGGTACCAATACTGGTGCTTCGATTAGCTGCTTCTTGATGGCAAGGAAGGCTTGTTGACAATCCTCATTCCGTTTGGTGGAGGAATTCTTCCTTAGTAACTTGAATATGGGCTCACAGGTTGCTGTGAGCTGGGAAATGAATCGGCTTATGAAGTTGATCCTTCCAAGAAACCCACGTATCTCCTTCTTTGTTCGAGGTACTGGCATCTCAATGATGGCTTTGATCTTGGCAGGGTCTAGTTCGATGCCTCGATTACTCACCAGGAATCCTAGCAGCTTGCCTGCTTTGATGCCAAAAGCACATTTGGTAGGATTCAGCTTGAGGTTGTACTTGCATAACCTATTAAATAGCTTCCTGAGATGGTCGATGTGACCATCCTCCCTCCGGGATTTAATAATGATGTCATCCACATAAACCTCTATCTCTTTGTGCATCATGTCATGAAACAAGGCCATCATGGCTCGCTGATGCGTGGCTCCGGCATTGATGAGGCTAAAGGATAGTCATCTATAGCAGAAGGTTCCCCAAGGAGTGATGAAAGCTGTTTTCTCTCGGTTCTCTTCAACAACCATGATTTGATGGTAACCAGCAAAGCAATCTATGAAGGAATACATGCCATACTACGCAGTATTGTCGATCAGGATGTGAATGAAAGGTACCTGGAAATTATCCTTAAGGCAGGCCTTGTTCAAGTCCCGGTAATCCACACATACTCGTACCTTCCCTCCGGGCTTAGGCACGGGAACTATGTTTGAAAGCCTCTTTGGGTAGGTTGATACCATAATAATCCCGGCTTTGAATTGTTTAAAAACTTCTTCTTTGACTTTCAGACTCCATTTAGGTTTCAATTGCCTGAGCTTTTGTTTGACAGGCTTGAACCCGTCTTTGATGGGTGTAGACACTCGAAATTTCCTTTCCCTGTTACTAACACTGTAGGAGGGCAAAATTGTATTTTTCAAATCAACCCCGATCTCCAATATCGGGCCATTAAATCAACCCCGATCTCCAATCGGGCCGTCAGATCAACCCCGATCTTAATATCGGGCAATCAAATCAACCTCGATCTTCAATCAGACCGTCAGATCAACCCCGATCTCAATATCGGGCCATTAAATCAACCCCGATCTCTAATCGAGACATCAGATCAACCCCGATCTCAATATCGGGCCATCAAATCAACCCCGATCTCCAATCGGGCCATCAAATCAACCCTGATCTCAATATCGGGATGTCAAATCAACCCCGATCTCTAATCGGGCCATCAGATTAGCCCCGATCTCAATATCGGGCCATCAAATCAACCCTGATCTCTAATCAGGCCGTCAGATCAGCCTCGATCTCAATATCGAGCCATCAAATCAACCCCGATCTCGAATCAGGCCGTCAGGTCAACCCCGATCTCAATATCAGGCCATCAAATCAACCCCGATCTCTAATCGGGCTGTCAAATCAGCCCCGATCTCAATATCGAGCCATCAAATCAACCCCGATCTCTAATCAAACCGTCAGATCAACCCCGATCTTAATATCGGACCATCAAATCAACCCCGATCTCAATATCGGGCAGTCAAATCAACCCCGATCTCCAATCGGGTTGTTAGATCAACCCTGATCTCAATATCGGGCCATCAAATCAACCCCGATCTCTAATCGGGCCGTCAGATCAACCCCAATCTCAATATTGAGCCATCAAATCAACCCCGATCTCCAATTAGGTTGTCAGATCAACCTCGATCTCAATATCGGGCCATCAAATCAACCCCAATCTCTAATTGGGCCTTCAGATCAATCCCAATCTCAATATCGGGCCATCAAATTAACCTCGATCTCCAATCGGGCCAACAAATTAGCCCCCGTCTCAACCCGGGAGGTACAGGTCAGTCCCAATCTCAACTCGGGAAATGCATGTCATCCCCGGTCTCAACCCGGGAAGTCAGTTTAACTTCAGAAACAAACCTGAAACTCCGCCACACCTCCACGAGAAAACTTGGAACAACCAAATCAACTGTAGAGACAACATTGAGAACAAACAGACTCGAATGGGATCCAAGTCTTGGAAACAACTCCCGGAAGTCAACCAAAGGCTATGCCAACACTGAAGGCAACCCCGAAAGGGGTAAAATGGTCATTTTACCACCTTTAAGTCAATTTGGTCAAATTCAAGTCGAATTAATGCCATCAAGGTCAGAAAGAACAATAACGATGATCTCGAGTGCAAACAGCGCAAGACAGCTCAAAGGACAAATTGCAGGGAATTGAAGACCTAGTTATGAACCCGTCTTCTTGGACCCAGAAAATATTTTATCCCATATCATTGTGACACTCTCGGCTAGGGCTTTCTGGAAAGGTATAGCACGCCTCAAACGGACGCCCCGATCAAAATTTAGAAAGTTTTGACTTCGACCTCGCGTTGCTCGGAGTGCACGTACTTTGAGATAACTCAGCTGGACACGTGGGCTCCACCAGGGGAGCCGCACCTCTAGCTGCGGTAGCAGTAGATAGAGCTGAGGCTCCCTGGCCTATATATATGAGGTGACCCTCCCTCATTTTAAAAAAATTCTGAAACGCAGCGAACCTCTGCCTGTTTGATTTTCTGACTTTTTCACCTCTTCCAAACCCAAAAATTTTCACTCTAACACGTAGATATACCCACATACTACCACATATCAGAAAATAACCGGTATATTTAGACGTTTAGAGCCTACGATTTGGCAAAAAGCTCCTGTAACAGTTCATTGTGAGTATTTCTACGATCAGAAAGTCAATACTACTTCTTTGCACTGTTTTTCACTTGCATATCAAATTTCATTTTCTTAAAATGCCCAAAACTTAGTTCTGTGGCCGTTTTTATCAAAATTTGGTACATTTTTGTACATAAACTCAATTTCTAGCCTTTTTATAACTCGGATTGACGATCCGTCACTACTGGCAGCTTCGGCATACTTGCATCTTCGTTATTAACAACTTCGCCGAACTGGGTTATCTTCTCAGTCCGGGTTTGACTTTTTTTGTGTTTATTTAGCTGTATATATACTAACTTTTCAATTCTGTCAAGCCCGGATGTCAAATCCGAGGTAGTTTACTACTTTTATATATATTTATGCATACATAAGCAACTTTCACCACCACTGGGTTCTCTTTCCAGTCTTGGTTGACTACATTTCTGTCTCTATATATATATTTATATTTCAGTTCGGCCTGAATTATTCTGTGGCCTTTTACTGCTTTTATATATAAATATGCATATATAAGCAGCCTTCACCACCACTGGGTTTTCTTCCCAGTCTTGGCTGACTACGTTTCTGTACATTTGTATTTCAGTTCGGCCTAGATTATTCTGTGGCCTTTTTACTGCTTTTATATATAAATATGCATATATAAGCAGCCTTCACCATCACTGGGTTCTCTTCCTAGTCTTGGTTAACTACTTTTTTGTCAATATATATATATTTCAATTTCAGTATGGGCACAGGCGTGAAAACCCATTGCCCTTTTTACTGAGTTTTTATATATATTTCAATTTTGTCCAGCCTGGATCATTTCGTGGCTTTTATACAGCTTATATATATATATATTTATATATATTTCAATTCTTGTCCGGGCACCGGTGTGAAAATCCATCGCCCTTTACATCTTTTGTATATATAACTGTATATATATTGCTTTACTTGTTTTATTAAGTTGATGCTTTAAATATTCATTTGATATGAATCGGCATTTTTTAGTCATAAAAGCAACCTCGCGGCCCTTAGATTGCTATCTAGTGGGAACGAGTCTCTTCGGCCAAATGTGAACCAGGATTTACTGATGAATCCTTGGTTCTGGCAATATTGGAATATATATCTATTTCTGTACAAATTTGAGCTGTGCAGGTTTATTGGCTACTCATATATGAGCCTAGGAATTGTGGAATTCATGATCCAATCGATCAGAATCTGATTCCCATGATGGACAAACTCTACTTTACAGATGTACCCTGCCAGTTTTTCTGTAGAAATGTACATACAACAGACCTTAAAACGGTTATCCGAATTTAAGGTCTGAACATAGTGAACATATAGTTTGTCGTGTCAGAGTCCCTCCGATGGCTATCATGCCCATGAGGAGTACGACACTTGTATTTATTTCTGTGGTCGAGGATGCTTCACAGCCCGACAATCACCATTCAAATTGAGCCTTAAGGCTAAAAAGATAAAATTGGAAGTATCAACAAGCTTCAATTCCTATGTTAGCGTAAGCGTTTGATAACCAGCTTTCAAAACATCATTTCAATTCAATCAAAAGAAAAGCTTTTTGCAAATCAAACCAAACACTTTTGCAAATCAAATCAAAGATTTTGTTTCAAATTAAATCAAACCCTTCGTATATAGGTTCAATGAAGCAAAGCACTACTTTCAATCAATCAATCAAATATAGGCCCAATTTTCAAACAGCATTCACACACGCATTTCGGTTTTAAAGGAAAATATTGAAAAGATGCGGTACCGTGTTTACACGGGAGTTGTGGGGTGCCTAACACCTTCCCCACACTTAACCAAGCCCCCGAACTCAAAACTTCGGTTTCAAAGATCAAGTTTCGACAGTGTCCAGCAATTGGGCCTATTTCAAACAAAACACGGTTGAGTTAGTACAACCATTTCAAATCTACCAACTGGCGACTCTGTAAAACGATCAAATCATCGACATGATACATGTTGGCCTTTAACTAAAAAACCCTTCAAAACCTTTTTCGCAATAAAAAGAGTAAGGGGGGGGGGGTAGAGATAACTTAAGAAGAGATGAAAGATTCGGGTTGTGACCCGACCCGAGGATTTTTTCCCGACGTCGATAGGTGGTGACTCTGCTGGGGACAGTAGAGGGCTTAGGCCGCTTTCAAATCTTTTCAAATATTTCTCTTTCAAAACTATAAATGGGTGAAATTCTACGTCTCCACATTAATGAATATGTGGAAGCTGCATTTTTATATTGAATGAATGTGAATGAATGTTTTCCTGCTTTTTTAGTGCTTCGTACGAATTGTCATCATATACATAACGGTGAGGCACGATGTATGTATGTTGTGTTCCTCTCACAAGGAGGCAAAACCCATCGGTGATAAGTAATGTCTCTGAGGATCGGCTAAGTCTCTGGGGTTCATGAAAATGCACCACCCAGATTCGCTCCAGTTAAAAAATTGGATTAATTTCCCCTCTAGTAGATTGCGATGATCGGGGGACCTTCGTACCAAAAAGCCGCGCGAAAGTAACCTAAGATAGGTCAGCCTCTGAATAACCAAATTCGAAGGGAAGCTTCTTCATGCCTTCCTCTTTCAATTCAATGTCTAGTTTTCAATTCCAGTGTAAATACATCTTGTCATCCTGTCATCAAAACAACTGACCTCTGTTTTGCAGGATAAAATTAAAAACCACATCATGCATCCTATCCCTACCTACCTCAGGAAATTGACACGCCTACGTTTTGGTATAGGTGAAAAATTGGTCCTTTCACTAGATCTAAGTCTAAGAAAGCACTAAGTCCATCCACGGACATGGCTTCGAGTTCTCAAATAGAATCCATCCCTGTCTCTAGGGAGGAGTTCGAAGGACTGAGAAATTAGATAGCTAAACTAGCCGGTTTTCTAAGAGAACAAAGCAAGGCCCTTACAGGGAAGCAAGCCCAAACTCATATAGAACCAGAAGCACATGGTGGTAGTCAAGAGACCGAAAAGGCCTAGACTTAGATTCCTGGACCACAAAATCAGGACACAACCAACAAAACCCCTGAAATCACCACCCTCAGCAAAGAACAAGAAGCTGGTGACATTCTGAAGAAAGTACAACAAATTGTGGAAACTCTCCAGTCTATTAAAGGGACTAGGGCATTCGGCAGTGTTAATTACTCTGACCTCAATATTTTTCCCGAGGCTCGTTATCCCAAAAAATTTAGGACTCCTAATTTTGAGAAATACGATGGATTGGGGGACTCTTATACACATCTAAAAGTATTCATTGGAGAACTCGAATCCTATGCAGAGGATGAGAAACTTCGAATGCAACTATTCCAGAAAAGTTTAACTGGAGAAGCCAGAGCCTGGGATGCCCGTCTGGACAACTCTAAGATTCACAGCTGGAAAGAGCTAGCCCATACCTTCCTCAGTCGATACAGCTTCCAATCTCAGCTGGCTCCAGACAGATACCAAATAACCAAGATCAAGAAAAAGAACACTGATCATTCAGAGAGTATGCCCAACGATGGAGGCGGGTTGCACCACAAGTCACCCCAGCCATGAATGAATCTAAGATAGTTATGACCTTCATCGACATCCAAGAAGCTCCATATTACGAGAGGGTCCTAGCCGGCAAAGGAAAACCATTCTCTGAAATGATCAAACATGGTGAAATGGCAGATATGGGGCTCAAGTCCGGGAAGATAAAAGATCTGACCGCCCTCGAAGCTGTTGTTGAACATATCCAGTCCGAAAATTAAGGGAGTAATCCCCTGAGGGTACATAAGAAGAAAGATGAAGAAGTATCCTTAGTATTGCAAGGACAAAATCCAAGGGGCAAGTCAAACAGTATGCCCATTCAAAGGAGGAATTATACCCCTTTCCAAGCTGCAGCACAGCCCTCAATCCATTCCAAAAAAATATGGAGGTCAGGCGTCGAAAAACTTCCACCCCTCTAGGGGATTCACTCGAAAACGTATTCAAACTTCTGACAACTCAGAAGAAGATTGTACAACTCCTTCCACCAACCAATATCAGTGGATAAAATTTTGACCCAAACAAGAAATGTGACTATCATTCTGGATCTCCAGGCCATGACACACAAGACTGTTGGTCTCTCAAGCACAAAATTCAAGACTTGATTGACAACAGAGAGATTATGGTCACAAAGCCTGAGCAACCACATGTGCAAGACAACCCTCTCCCACAACATAAAGAAGAGAATGTCAATATGATCAGCACCACAAGTGGAGAAGGATCCAAGTACCTCTGTTATGTGGGAGAATCAACTCCATCCAGTAACAGCACCCCAGACAGTTAGGAGGTCTCAGAAAGAAGGTTCCTGATAGAGCAGGAAATAAATTCTATTAAGAAACAAATCGAACAATTGGCAGAACTGGTCGTCTACCAGCATCAGATCACCAGGCAAATGGTAAAACAGGCCAATCAATCTGATGTCGATCGTCCTACCACACCAGAGATTAATCCCATGAGGGATCATAGCCGGTCTTATGAGTATGAACCCTAGACTGACAAGGGGGTCAAAGAAACAAGTATCCAAACTGGTAGGAAATTCCTATTTCAAAGGAACTTCACCAACCTAAACCAGCCGATGGAAGAAATCCTCCAGATGTTAATCAACGAGGGAATGGTTGCAGATTTATTACCTCCATTGAACCCTCGGGCCAGAAAATTCAAACCTGATCAAATATGTCAGTACCACTACAATTCACCAGGCCATGATACTGAGGATTGTTGGGCACTTCGTAACCTAATTCAAGACATGATTGAAAGCGGCGAATTGATAAGGGAAAATCAAGTTCTCGACCTTCCAGATGAAGAAACTCTCTGGATCCCCACTATATGGAATCAGAGTACAGTAGCTGTCATCTCCTGTGATAAGGAGTCAACCCTCAAACCCTTAGTACTGCCAGGAAAAGGGGTCCAAGAAATATAAAATATTGTGAAGGTGGCTACACCCGTGCCTTTAATCTTGCCCTTCAGACCCCAGTATCCAATTATCAGTCTGAAGAGGATCCCATAGAACTACGGGAATGATGAAGGTTCCACTTCAAATAACATTGCCATTGTACCAAAGGACAATCCATTATACCTACCTCAGCGGGTGATCAAACCAGTCATCAAAGCCAAAGCAAAGGTGGATGATGAGAAAATCGAAGAGTTCCTCAACAAGATGGGACACAATGAAATCAAGGTGGTGCAAGATTTAAAAGACGCGCCCAAGCAAATGTCTATCCTAGACTTGGTCCTATCATCGGTGGAGCATCGTAACATTCTAGTAAAAGTACTGGAAGAAGCCCATCGGCTAAACAGTGAATGCTGAGAAATTCCGTCACATGGTAGAACACATTTTCAACAACAATGTGATATCTTTCACTGACGATGATATCCCTGCAGAAGGAACGGGCTATCATAAGTCCCTACATATAGCTGTGATGTCTTCCGGGTATGTGATCGGAGGAGTGCTCATAGATGGAGGATCATCCCTCAACATCTGTCCCTACGACACCTTGGAAAGAATGAAGATCAACCCAAACCGGATCAAAACCAGTAATATGGTCATCCGGGCTTTCGATGGATCGCGACGCCAAGCTATGGGAGAAATAAAGCTACCTGTGGAGATTGGCCCACACACTTTCTATGTATCCTTTTAGGTGCTCAATATCGCTAATGGATACAACTTGTTGTTGGGCAAACTCTGGATTCACATGGCAGGGGTGGTGCCATCCACCCTCCATCAACAGCTCAAATACATTATCAAGGGAAACCTAATCACGGTCAATGCCGAACCAGAATACCCTGTCTGCATACAGGGAGAAATGCCAGTGATCAGCCTGGATGCAGGGATTGAACCTGTAAGTTTTCAAGCCCTGGAGGTGAGTGATACGCAGTATCTACTTATCGGGGCACCGGCTCTGAAGCCTAAGGTCTCCACCGAAGTAATGATAGTGGGCCAGGAGATGGTTTCTTTAGGTTTCCAACCTGGAGAAGGGTTAGGAAAGAATCATTAAGGTATCAAGAGCCCGATACAAATCCCGAGTTAAATTGGGAGAGCAGGATTAGGATATTCATCTAGGGTAAATTATCGGAACCCGCATAAGCATCCCAAGGCTTATGCTTCCACCATACTTTTGCCAAATCTTACTAATGCCGGATGGGTAAAACCAATGAGGAAGATCCATACTGTGGTATCAACCATGCTGTTTCCTCCAATTATACCTGTCAAGGAAAGAAAAGCCCTCAAGCATGAGGCAGATAGTGAAAAGAGAAAAAAAAAGATCCTGTATGAAGGATGAGACCCATTCGCTAACATGCGGGTCATCATAAACTATGAGGGTATGAATGATGAGACCCCAGATAGTTAAGACGAGGATCAAATTCAAATTCCTCTCATCAAGAAGGAAAAAGGGAGCAGTTCAAAGAAAAATCCCGGCCCTATTATAAAGGATGTCTCAGTCATCATCTAAGACAAGACAGATAATCACAAATCCACGATCCTCCCAGTTCATGAGGATCTGACCTTGGATAACTGGAGCAGTGTCCCTTGCCTCAGTCAAAAAGGGTAAAGGGGTAGAGAGAGTCAATCTGCCCTTTAATCATGTTTTCATTTACTGCTTACTTTTGATTACACAGCTATAGCAGCAACTTTGTCATGCTTTGCAGAATGTTATGTATATTTAAGCAGTTGTATATATCTAAGATGAAAGCCTTTTTGTTTTCAGGACTTAAGCGTTGGATGTGTTTGTCTTTGCTGATGAGATACCAACCTGTCAAAGTGACTACGACTTTGATGTAAAACTGAACTACGACTTGATGGATATTGATCAAGAAGAGGAAGATGACTATGAGGTGCCCGAGGAGATCAAAGAATGGGTCGAAGACAAACCCAAACCAAACCTCGACCAAACCACCACTATCAACATAGGAACCTCCGAAAACATCAAAGAAATCCAGATAGGTTTAGACCTCACACCAAACCAAAAAGCCAACCTGATCGAACTCCTAACACAGTTCCAGGATGTACATAAAGACATGATTGGCCTTTCTACTGACATTGTCATCCATCGAATGCCCATCAAAGACGAGTTCAAGCCAGTCAAACAAAAGCTCAGGCGATTAAAACCTGAATAGAGTCTGAAAGTCAAATAAGAAGTTGTTAAACAATTCAAAGCCGGGATTATCATGGTATCAACCTACCTAGAGTGGCTTTCAAACATAGTTCCCGTGCCTAAGCCCGGAGGGAAGGTACGAGTATGTGTGGATTACTGGGACTTGAACAAGGCCTGCCTTAAGGACAATTTCCCGGTACCTTTCATCCACATCCTGATAGACATTACAGTGCAGTATGACATATATTCCTTCGTAGATTGCTTTGCTGGTTACCATCAAATCATGGTTGCTGAAGAGGACCGGGAGAAAATAGCTTTCATCACTCCCTGGGGAACCTTCTGCTATAGGTGACTCTCCTTCGACCTCATCAATGCCGGAGTCACCTATCAGCGAGCCATGATGGCCCTCTTTTATGACATAATGCACAAAGAAATATAGGTTTATGTAGAAGACATCATCATCAAATCCCGGAGGGAGGATGATCACATCGACCATCTCAGGAAGCTGTTTAACAGATTGCGCAAGTACAATCTCAAGCTGAATCCAGCCAAATGTGCTTTTGGCGTCAAATCAGGAAAATTGTTAGGATTCATGGTAAGTAATCGAGGCATCGAGCTAGACCCTGCCAAGATCAAAGCCATCACTGAGATGCCAGTACCTCAAACAGAGAGGGAGATACGTGGGTTCCCGGGGAGAATCAACTTCATAAGTCGATTCATTTCCCAGCTCATAGCAAGCTGTGAAAACATATTTAAGCTACTAAGGAAGAATTCCTCCACTAAGTGGAATGAGGATTGTCAACAAGCCTTCCTTGCCATCGAGAAGAACCTGGTCGAAGCACCTGCTTTGGTACCTCCGAGAGATGGAGTTCCCTTGTTCATGTACCTGTCCGTTAATGCTAATGCTATAGGCTGCATGCTAGGACAGAAAGATGATAGTAGCAAAGAAAGAGCCATCTACTACATTAGCAAAAGATTCAGCAGTGGTGAACAGAAATACACCCTGATCGAGAAAATATATTATGCATTAGCATGGGCCGTCATGAGGTTACAGCATTACCTCCATGGGCACACGACTTACCTCATATCCCGCATGGATCCACTCAAGTACGTATTTAACAAGCCAATGTTGAATTATCAACTGTCCATATGGCAGTTGATCCTACAACAAATCGACATTGTCTACGTGACTCAGAAGTCAATCAAGGGTCAAGGCATTACAGATCAATTAGCTGAAGCACCTTCAGGAGGGTTCGAGCCCCTGGAGACTTATTTCCCAGATGATGGAATCATGACAATTTAACAACTCCAGCAAAAGAATACAGTCCAACCATGGAAAATGTATTTCGACGGAGCAGTAAACATGGAAGGTGCCGGAGCTGGGGCAGTCCTTATCTCTGGTACAGGAGAACAATATCCTGTGGCTACCAAACTTTAATTTGGCAACACCAACAACATAGCCGAGTATGAAGGCTGTATAATGGGGTTAAAGCTAGCCCAATCCATAGGTATCAAACACCTACTTGTCTTTGGAGACTCCGAATTGGCCATTAGACAAACCACTGGGGCATATCACACCAAAGAACTGCATTGGCTGCCCTAACATCGGCAGGTTGTCAAAATATCCCTGAAATTTGAAGACCTAACCTTCAGCCATATTCCTTGGGGTAGGAATGACTTCACTGATGCATTGGCAATGTTGGCTTCATTAATCCGCATATTCGATAGGAGTGGGATTCCTTGCCTCAAATTCACAATTCAGAAAGCCCCGACATACGGGAATTACATTAGAGAAGTATCAGATTATATACCTCCTATCAAGCAGCCTTGGTATCAAGACATCAAGGAATATCTACGAGATGGATCTACACCCGCTAGAGCAAGCCAATCCGAGAGAAAGTGGATTCAAAAGATGGCTATAAAGTTCTATCTAAGCGGAGATGCACTCTACAAAAGAGATGCTGGAATAGGCCTGTTAAGATGCCTTAATAAAGAGCAAGCCCAAAGACTGATGGATGAAATCCACGGTGGAGTCTGTGGTCCACACATGAGCGATCATCTGCTGGCCAAGAAAATATTAAGAATAGGGAATTATTAGATCTCGCTTAAAGCCGACTGTGATAATCACGTCAGGAGATGCTTTCAATGCCAAGTACATGGAAATGCCATCCACCCTCCTCTGAATGAGCTACACAAAATGAGTTCACCATGGTCTTTCTCCATGTGGGGAATGGATGTAATTGGCCCAGTTGAACCCAAAGCCAACAATGGTCATCAATTCATCTTCACCATGATCGATTACTTCACCAAATGGGTTGAAGTAGCCTCTTTTCCCAAAGTCAACAAAGAGGTCATAATTAGTTTCATCAAAAATAATGTCGTATGTCGGTATGGACAACCAGAGGTGATCATATCAGACAATGCCAAGAACCTGAACAATCAGATGATGAGAGAACTATGTACCAAGTTCCACATCAAGCATCTCAATTCCGTCATTTATCGGCCCAAGATGAATGGTGCTGTCGAAGCGGCCAACAAGAACATCAAAAAGATCATACAGAAAATGTCTGCCAATCACAAAGAATGGCCTGATCTGCTGCCTCTAACCCTTTTAGCATACAGGACGTCAATACGTACCTCTACCGGGGCTACCCCCTATTCATTAGTCTATGGCATGGAAGCAGTCCTCCCCATAGAAGTAGAGATGGAGTCCTTGCGAGTGTTAATCGAAGCTCAGACGGATGAAGATCAATGGTTGCAAGACCGATATCACCAATTGTCCCTGATAGATGAAAAGAGGGCTACAGCCATTTTCCATGAATAGTTATATCAGCAAAGGATTGCTCGATCCTACAACAAGAAGGTTCGAATATGGCAATTCAAAGAAAACGACTTGGTGCTGAAGAAAGTTTTAGCCAATTAAGATGAAGCTAAAGGAAAGTTTGCCCCTAATTGGGAAGGCCCTTTCATTGTCAAAAGAGGTGTTAACAGGCGGAGCTATCAGATTACAAGAGATAGACGGGAGCGAATTTCCCCAACTTATTAATTCAGACACCGTGAAAAGGTACTATATCTGAAACACATGCACACCCTCATCCAGGTCCTACAAATTAAATCAGGTTCGATTTTTCACTAGAAAAGCCGGAACTACGAATGACCTGATCTCCCCCAACCCGGGAGTACGTAGGCAGCCATTTCTGGTGCAGTCAAAACAAAATAAAATTTCAAAACTCATCAAACCAAAATCAAAACCCAAGGCAAATACTTTTCAAACCTCTCTCACACAAAAAGCCGGAACTACGAATGACCTGATCTCCCTCGACCTGGGAGTACGTAGGCAGCCATTTACGGTGCGGTTTGACCTTCAAGAAAAAATAAAAAACCAGTTCCCAGACACCAAAACCATATAAAGGTTAAGTCCTACCAAGCTGCCCTGATCAACAGGCCCATCTGAGATACTCCCTGACATCTCAACTATCAGTCCATCAAGGAGAAGCTCAAGATATATCAACAACAGCGAGTCATGAAAGAAGTGGTAATCACTCAGCAATGACAATACATCTCTAAACATGAAAGTGGATCAAAAATATATTTCTCTGATATATAAAACTGTTTGATATATACATAATGCCCTGTACATGACAAAAATGTTTGATCTAGTCTGTGCAAGAAAAACAAAGCTAGTCTACAGACCCAAGGATAAGCGGGCTAGCAAAGCCACCATGGCATCTCTCTCTGAAGATGGAGGAGCAGCTGCAAGTGCAATACTCTAAGCCTCCATACGGCCCAAAACCTCCACAGTCATCTGTAAGGTGGCACTGTGGTCATCAATATATGCACTCATCTCGGTAACCAGGCCGTGAGTATAAGATCGAAAAGGCAGTACTGTCGGCAATGTGGAAATCACGGGAAGCTATAGCCTCATCCCCCTTCGCAAAAGCTGTATCTCTAGCAATCAAAGTCTCCTCGATCTCAACAAAAGCTGCATCTCTGGCTGAACGTATCTCATCCCTCTCCATAACTGCTACATCTCTGGCAGATCGGAGCTCCTCTCTCTCTATCAAGCTAGCATCCTAAGCGACTTAAAGCGTGTCTCTCTCAGCTAAAGCTATATCTCTGCCAGACAAGGTGGTCAATGTGATGCCCCCAAATTCAGACAGTCACTGATCTCAAATTCGGTTCATCACGTACTAATTTTAATAACAACTAAAATCTCAAACAATAGAATAACAGAATAATTTACATTGATATAACATAAATATTCTCGTCCCAAGTCTCGAAACTATTTCTAATACACTTCATAACTTAAACCAAACATATCTTAATACATAACATTAAATAAGTCTTAATACAATATAAAGAAAACATCCTAATATAGAAACGCACAGCTACTCCATAGCATTGCCTTTGCATTTGTCCTGTCCTGGGATTCCACCTTGCCCTGCCCTAACTAAAATGTTTATGGGAAGCAAGAGTGAGCAACAAATTTGCTCAGCAAGTAATATGCCAATAAATGTGAACAAAAATATATACAGTTCTAAATCTCAAGGGTAAAACGATAATTAATCGCTCAGGATTTCAAATAAGAATGTTGTGATCAAAATAAATAGCAATGACTTCCAAATCTATTCTGTGAAGTTGAATAAGGACTACTACGGGTCGAGAAGTTATTAAAGGATTCAAAAGTTTCAACAATTTCAAGTGAATGAATAGATATCACTAAGTGTCGTTGTGGACCAAGAATTTATAAAAGAATCCAAAGAATTCAAAGTTTCAAGTAAATAAATACTGGATACTGAGTGGTCGCTAAGAACCACGAACTTCTACTAGAATCACCAAAAATATTTCTGGTAACCCAAACAAGTACAATTAGGGGATCAGCCTATCGTACCTGGAGTTATGCATAACCTACCACACCACTGTCGGCACCCCGACTATATAGTTCCCCTTTTTACAACTCAGTCAATTTATAGGAGTCCGCACCATGGTAATTGGTGTGAATTGCTTTCCAATTCATGATATTGGTCTAGCCGAATTAAATGGCGTAGACAATTTTAACAATATATATAAGAACAATTTATGAGTTCAATACTCGCAACAATAATTCGAAGAAATAATCGTGATTTAAATCAAACTATGAAACATAAGTTTGTAAGGCAAGAATTATTCTAGCACCTATTTACTCGTACGACAAAAGTTAGTACAAGCTCGAATATGTTTTCAATGAACAGTATGAATCAAATACTTGCTCAATAAAAGAGTAGTCAGATACTTGCAATTAATATACAAGAATGGTTTCAAGGAAACTTGCACAATAAAAGGGTATAAGTTAGGGAACTTGCTTACGACGTTCCTCGAATAAGTAACCACAAGGATAGGATACTTGCAACACAATAAAAGTAGGGTTCAGATACTTGCACTATAAATGAGTGTAAGTCAGGAAACTTGCCTTATGCGTAATTTATCCTCGTTAAATAAATCGACACTTTCGAATCCCTATCGTAATATAGTTACGTATATATATATATATATGATATCCATTAGTCATACAGTTTAACGTTATACTTTATCTCATATATACCATCCACATATAAGTTAAATCTTTAACCTTACTATACAGTCATATATAGTATCATATTTAATTCACAAGTCTTGACTAATATACCTTTATCCTCAACGTTCCTCTTTTTGAGTTTAAACACATTCTCATATCATATAAGATCGCAACAATTAGCACACATGCTCTCATATTATTAATATCACATAAGACCATTATTAATACTAAATGTATTTTATTTTAGCAAGTTATGGCATTCTCATAAGTTAACCGTCAAAATCGGGTTCAAGTAACACCATATAATATCACGTAGCATGTATACATGTTTAAAGGATACTTTTATGTGTATACAACCTTTCCTTGTTCCAATCATACATGCAATAGATTCTAAGTTAACACTTTCAATAATTTAAAGCCATTCAAGGTCATGGAATTCACAAGGCCTATCATGCTCGCTCTTTAAACATATAAGGTATTCATATACTTCACATTAGGCATACTTATGAGTATTCACATTTCATACATGTAACTATTACAGTTATTAGTTGAAAACATGCTTCGTTTACGCTAAATTTTAATCATGACATCTAACATGGTATATATACATGTATGATACATGAGTGGATCTACGAGTATTATCTC
Organism: Panax stipuleanatus; assembly: GCA_020205555.1. Classification (NCBI taxonomy): domain Eukaryota; kingdom Viridiplantae; phylum Streptophyta; class Magnoliopsida; order Apiales; family Araliaceae; genus Panax; species Panax stipuleanatus. Next base: position 107,477,007 of record CM035115.1, read on the forward strand.
ATATGTCCGTAAACTCCAGAATACGAAACTTGTAATAACATGTTAAGGTTCTCAATCAAAACTTATATTTTTATTAGTAAGGCTTACTAACATGTTCGTGTTACATCATGAAATCCGTATACATAAGTCAATAGATCCGATATGCATTTCAAGGTTATATAAACATGCCCAAAAAATCAGAATGTATATATGGTCTTTTCATGTCAATATCAACCTTCAAAACTTGCATTTTTGTTAGAAATGTTTGCTAGTGAGGTCTAACATGCTCTTGTCATACTATGAACTATATATACATAAGTTATTATGTCTTTCATGCGTCTTTACCTCATACTATTATGCCTCAAAAATCAGAATATCAATGTGTTACACACATGTCAAAAGTTCATTTGTAAAACTTACATTTCCGTTACTAATGAGGTTTGCACGTTCGTATTTCGTTATGAAACTTATCTACGCAAGTGAACATACAAATCATGTGTTTCTAGGTCATATAAACATGTATCAAAATCAGAATATAATCATACTTCATATACGTTGACGTTCGTCCATTAAACTTTAAGTTTACTTCAACACTATATGTCGTTTCATAATTCTTGCATGCAATCATAGCCAAATCATGTTTATGTTATCTCCATATACTCATTTAAGTAGGTCAAACCCATTAGCATGCTTGTCCTAATTCCTTTCAATATCTATCACTTAGTAGACATCAAGTAGGAACAAAATCTATAGAAACTGGGATCAGGGATCGGCGCAGCTGCGCAGCTCCCCAGTTCAAAACTGGCGCAGCTGCGCAGGGCCTTGGCCAACAACACGCAAGTCTGGTACTGGCGCAGCTGCGCAGCACCCCAGTATAACCAGGGCGCAGCTGTGCCGTTGCCTGGACCGAGTTGATTACTTCTGCTTCGGCAGAAGCTAAGCCAAATCTCAATTCTTTCTACAAATTTGATTATAATCATGCCACATTGTAGTTTAAACATACCACTAACTCAGATAATATCTAACAAACATAATCCAATCAACTTATCACATTATTCAAGCTTAATTCAAGAATCAAAGTTTTGACAGAAAACAAGAATTGAAGAAATGAAATTATAGTATACCTTTATAATGTAAAGCGTGTTTGCTGGAATCGAAGCTTCTTCCTCTGTAATTATCTAACAACTCACAATACACTCTTAATTCCTACTTAGAATTTCTCAGCAAATGAATTTGTGAAGGAGGGGGCTTAATTTATAGAACAAACAATAACCAGACAATGATTTTCTCTCCCAAACCAAACCAACGGATTGAAGGATTGCATGAAGGTTATGGAGTGGTAGGTAATTAGTTGGTAGAACCCATCATGATTCCCACTCCCCCATTGATCATGAGCTAGAATTTGCTGAGTTTGAGGGAATAGGGAATAGGCTAGCTTGGAGTATATCACGTGAAGAGAATATGACTGTTATTTTAGGACAAGCCAATTAGAAGCTCAGCAACTTGGCAACCATGCAATACAACATACTTAGTTTCATGATATATACACTTAGGTTATACTTTAGTTAGAGTCACAATGTAATCCTAATGAATTCACATAATGTAGTAAATGCAATTTGAACACATATAATCCATGTACATTTTATCTCACCGGTATAATTTACTCGGATATAATCACCTCACATTATCTCCTTTATTTAATTCTATTATTCCATTATATATATAATTAATCATCGATTATTATTTATATTCATGATACATTATTTTAATGTCCACACACTCACATAGTCACATAGGCATTATCATGTAACTTAGTAAATCTTACTATATGGTTTCTATATAATATAGTCACACCGCACTTTAAACTTTATATATTATATAGTTAATTACTATACGCTATACATTTAATTCGCATGCTTGCACATAGAAGTAAATAATTTACTTATCTTATCAATTAATTAATAATATTAATTAATCCATTCCTCGTAATTATTAATAACACTTAATTCATAATCATAGGATTAATTATCACATTAACAAATATAAATCTCAGCATATTTATAAACAGGTGGTTTATTATTATTTCCTCGCTTGAAATAAGAATAATTAACGTATTATTAATCGCTACTAATATTCCATAACAATTAGTTAATATTCAACAATAACAATTAACAGTTACTAGAGATTAATTGTTCACTTATTAAGTCCTTCTTCAATTAATATCATCAGTAATATTCTTCATCACTATGCCACACAAGGCTTTCACGAGTTTATTATAAACTCCGCATTTTCCGCAATTATTATAATTACTTAATTTAATATAATTGAGTTAACTCACAAAATTATTTATATTCAAATAAATTCTCATTTCCATTAATATCTTTATTTATTCTTTAACAGGTTATTATTCTTAACAACATTATTTTAACTATAACATGTATTGCACACAATAAATAATTAAATAAATATAACTCTTATTATATTCATCAATTATTTACTCATAAATATTTTGTTACTCACAATAACATATTAATAATTACCCATTAATAGGCTATCACTAACAACAATTAATTAACAATGTAATATTAATTAATCCTTCACTTATCGATTTCCCTCTTAAATTAATTAAATCATCATCTTTTTCATTCTCATGTCACACAAGGCATTCTACGAGTCGCAATTCTCCATATTTCATCAATTATTATAAATTCAATTTAATATAATCGAATTACTTTTCTTATAACTCATAAACACTTATATTCTAATAAGTATTCATTTTCTTATTATAAAATAAAAAAAAATTATTCATGAAATTCACGGTTCTTACAGTCAACATCTGCGCTCTAGCCGAATCTCTCTCAAAGGTCATCCTAAATAGTGAGTCCGCCAAAGCCGGATCTGTACCTGCAGGAATAGTCGGTGGATCACTGATCAATGCTGCTGTCAAACCAACAAATAGCTCATCCTCGGTAGGAGACTCAGGCTCCTCCATAGGATCCTCCTCATCTGAATCTACAATAGGAGCTGAAGGGACAAATGCAGCCGCTGCCATATCTACCTCCAGCCATGCAGAATACTCTGGAGAATGGTTCGGATGGCTACTGGAGAAATCAGCCATCCTTCTATGAGTCCAACACTCATATACTCGAACCAAGTCGGTAGATGACATAGACAAAGATGACACCCTCTGATCAGCAGACCCCTCATATCTTTGCAGGCTCTAGAACTGATCAAACTGGCTCATAACAGCCAAGGGATGATAAGTAGTCACTCCCCTCAATCCCGCTAGGGGCAGGTTATCCATACCAGGAGCATGGGTGATGAAACTATATGGGGAGGCTAACCCTGAGCATGGCAAAATCAAGAACGGATGATCAATATCCAATAAAAATGTCAACCATGTCTTTGCATCGGTACACTCTGCCGGCTGAAAGGAGTAGGACGTAGATATATCATGGGAAAAACAATACCCATGATGCCGGAAGGATCCAATCGGTTGAATATGGGACATCAGCTATATGTATAGCAAGACTGAACTGCCTCTGAAGAACCCCTTCTGGTGGGTAATACAGTGAGGGGTTGACCGCAGCGCCTCAGCCAATATTATCGGGATAATGGTACTACCCTATCTAAGGGCCCGAACAACAACTACCAACCCCACATCCAAATGGTTAAACATGCATGGGGCAATCAAAAATACCCAGTAAAGTCAAAATTGCACGTTTTTCAAAAGCTAAATCCTAAAACCTGCACGGGCAGTAGAGTCAAAATTGCATTTTTATTAAATACTCGGGTAAAACTGCCGAAGAACTGCGCAAAACTGCCAAAAACTGCCATTTTCAAAGTATTGGGTACAGACCGAGTTCAACTCAGCCGTTGGTTCAACCCCTGCAAAGTATCGGGTACAGTCCGAATCCAGTTCAACCGTTAGTTCAACCCCAATGAAGTATCGGGTACAGACCGAATCTAATTCAGCCGTTGGTTCAACCCCAACGAAGTATCGGGTACAGACCGAATCCAGTTCAGTCGTTGGTTCAACCCTAGCGAAGTATCAGGTACAGAACGAATCTAGTTCGGCCCTTGGTTCAACCCCAACGAAGTATCGGGTACAGACCGAATCCAGTTTAGTCGTTGGGTTAACCCCAGCGAAGTATCGGGTACAGACCGAATCCAGTTCAGCCGTTGGCTCAACCCCAGCGAAGTATCGGGTACACACTGAATCCAGTTCAGCCGTTGGTTCAAACCCCAGCAAAGTATCGGGTACAGACAGAATCCAAATCAGCTGTTGGTTCAGCCCCAGCTAAGTATCGGGTACAGACCGAATCCAATTCAGCCATTGGTTCAGCCTCAACGAAGTATCGGGTACAGACCGAATCTAATTCAGCCGTTGGTTCAGCCCCAGTGAAGTATCAAGTACAGATCGAATCCAATTCAGCTGTTGGTTCAACCCCAGCGAAGTATCGGTTACAGACCGAATTCAGTTCAGCCGTTGGCTCAACCCCAGTGAAGTATCGGGTACAGACCAAATCCAGTTCAGTCATTGGTTCAGCCCCAATGAAGTATCGAGTACAGACCGAATTTAATTCAGCCGTTGATTCAAACCCCAGTGAAGTATTGAGTACAGACCGAATCCAATTTAGCCGTTGGTTCTGCCCCAGCGAAGTATCGGGTATAGACCGAATCCAATTCAGCCGTTGGTTCAGCCCCAGTGAAGTATCGGGTACAGACCGAATCCAATTCAGCCGTTGGTTCAGCCTCAGTGAAGTATCGAGTACAGACAGAATCCAATTCAATCGCTGGTTTAACCCCAATAAAGTTTCAGAAATAGACCGAGTTCAATTCAACCGTTGGCTCAACCCTAACAAAGTTTTGGGTACAGACCGAGTTTAATTCAGCCGTTGGCTCAACCCCAGCGAAGTATCGGGTACAGACCGAATCCAGTTCAGCCGTTGGTTCAACCCCAACGAAGAATCGGGTACAGACAGAATCCAGTTCAGCCGTTGGCTCAACCCCAGCGAAGTTTCGAGTACCAACCGAATCCAGTTCACCCTTTGGTTCAACCCCAGCACCGTCTTACCCGTTAGAGCAACCTCTGCGAAGCATCGGAAGTAATTCGGTGACAGAAACCATATAATAGTCCATCCCCGATGATGGAATCTGTTATACACATCCTCAAAAGGAGCACCAAGAAGAATTGGTGATTCAACCGCCTATTGCAAAATAACAGCATAAACACTCATCAAGATGGATATTGGAAGCATCCGTAAAGGAGACTCGATAATCGAGAAGTGTCCCCAGCGGAAAAGCATTTAGAAATGTACAACAGCACCAGCCAAAGGGAAATCAACCCTGCAAAGAGTACCGCCGGACAGGGAAACCGTTGGTCTCAAACCAAGGTAGCATCAATAGTATCATCCCCATCTAAATCAATGAAGCTATCGCAGAGAACGTCATCCCCAATAGAGCAAGACGAGAACAATCTGTGATAGCTCATCTTTGACAAGCACGTCAGTGGTTCCCCTATCAGTAGTCGTCTGACAATGTCAGCCCTAGGCTATCATTAGTGACATCATCCCCATCAGAAAATGATGAAAACAATTTGTGGTAGCCTATTAACATCATCCCCAGCAAAAACTAATGCAATCTATCAGTGATAACCCCACTTCCTCAAAGGTATCTGATACTCCTTGCAAATAATATCCGGCATTGCATCCCCTTTGCCTATACATTTCAAGTGGCTAGCAATCTTTATCCTGCTCATTCCATTACATTGCATGAGCATGATAAAGAGGGGCATCTGTAGACACTCAAAATTTCCTTTCCCTGTTACTAACACTGTAGGATGGTAAAATTGTATTTTTCAAATCAACTCCGATCTCTAATCGGGCCGACATATCAACCCCAATCTCAATATTGGGCCATTAAATCAACCCTGATCTCCAATCGGACCATCAAATCAACCCTGATCTCAATATTGGGCCATCAAATCAACCTCGATCTCCAATCGGGCAGTCAGATCAACCCCAATCTCAATATCGGGCCGTCAAATCAACCCCTGATCTCCAATTTGGCCGTCAGATCAACCCCGATCTCAATATCGAGCCGTCAAATCAACCTCGATCTCCAATCAAGCCATCAGATTAACCTTAATCTCAATATCGGGCCCTAAAATCAACCCCGATCTCCAATCGGACCGTCAGATCAACCCCGATCTCAATATCGAACCATCAAATCAATCCCGATCTCCAATCGGCCTGTCAGATCAACCCATATCTCAATATCGGGCCATCAAATCAACCCGATCTCTAATCGGATCGTCAGATCAACCCCGATCTCAATAGCGGACCACCTGATCTCCAATCGGGCAGTTAGATCAACCCTGATCTCAATATCGGGCCATTAAATCAACCCCGATCTCAATATTAGGCCATCAGAGATCAACCTCGATCTTTAATCGGGCCGTCAGATTAGCCCCGATCTCAATATCGGGTCATCAAATCAACTCCGATCTCTAATCGGGCCGTCAGATTAGCCCCGATCTCCAATCGGGCTGTCAGATCAGCCCCGATCTCAATATCAGGCCATTAAATCAACTCTGATCTCTAATCGGGCCTTCAGATCAGCCTCGATCTCAATATCGGGCCATCAAATCAATCCTGATCTCTAATCGGGCCGTTAGATCAACCCCGATCTCAATATCGGGCCATCAAATCAACCCCAATCTCCAATCGGGCCATCAGATCAACCCCAATCTCCATATCGGGTCGTCAGATCAATCTCAATCTCCAATCGGGTCGTCAAATCAACTCCGATCCCAATATCAGGCCATCAGAGATACCCCGATCTCCAATTGGGCCATCAAATCAACCCCAATCTCAATATCGGGCCATCAAATCAACCCCAAACTCAATATCGGGCCTTCAGACCAACCCCGATCTCAATAGCGGGCCATCAAATCAACCCCGATCTCAATATCGGGCCATCAGATCAACCCAGATCTCCAATCGGGCCATCAGATCAACCCCAATCTCAATATCGGGCAGTCAAATCAACCCCGATCTCTAATTGAGCCGTCAGATCAACCTCAATCTTAATATCAGGCCATTAAATCAACCTTGATCTCCAATTGGGCCATCAAATCATCCCCGATCTAAATATCAACCATCAAATCAACCCCGATCTCCAATTAGGCCGTCAGATCAGCCCCGATCTCAATATTGGGCCATCAAATCAACCCCGATCTCCAATTGAGCCATCAAATCAACCCGCCAATCTCAATATCGGGCCATCAAATCAACCCCGATCTCCAATCTGGCCATCAGATCAACCCCGATCTCAATATCGGGCCGCCAAATCACCCACGATCTCTAATCGGGCTGTCAGATCAACCCCGATCTCAATATCGGGCCATTAAATCAACCCTGATCTAAAATAGGGCCAACAGGTCAGTCTCGGTCTCAAACCGGGAGGTACAGGTCAGTCCCAGTCTCAACCCTGAGAAATGCAGGTCATCCCCGGTTTTAACTCGGGAAGTCAGTTCAACTTCAGGAACAAACTTGAAACTCCACTACACCTCCAGGAGAAAACTTGAAATAACCAAATCAACTTCAGAGGCAATATTGAGGACAAACAGACTCGAATGGGATCCAAGTCTTGGAAACAACTCTCGAAAGTCAACCAAAGGCCATGTCAACATTGAAGGCAACCCCGGGAGGGGCAAAATGGTTATTTTACCAACGTTAAGCCGATTTGGTCAAATTTAAGCCAAATTAATGCCATCAAGGTTAGAACGAACCATAACAATGATCTCGAGTGCAAACAGCCCAAGACAGTTCAACGGACAAATTGCGAGAAATTGAAGACCTGGTTATGAACCCGTCTTCTAGGACCCAAAAAATGTTTTATCCCATGTCATTGTGACACTCATGGCGAGAGCTTTCCGGAAAGGTATAGCATGCCTCAAACGGACGCTCCGATCAAAAATTAGAAAGTTTCGACTTTGACCTCGCGTTTCTCGGTGTGCACGTACTTCGAGATAACTCAACCAGACACGTGGGCCCCACCAGTGGAGCCGCACTTCTACCTGCGGCAGAAGCAGGTAGAGCTGAGGCTCCCTGGCCTATATATATGAGGTGACCCCCCTTTATTTTAAAAAAATTCCGAAACGCATCGAACCTCTGCCCGTTTGATTTTCTGACTTTTTCACCTCTTCTAAACCCAAATTTTTTCACTCTAACACGTAGATATACCCACATACTACCACATATCAGAAAATAACCGATAGATTTGGACGTTTAGAGCCTACGATTTGGCAAAAAGCCCGTGTAGCAGTTCATTTTGAGTATTTTGACGATCAGAAAGTTAATACTACTTCTTTGCACTGTTTTGCACTTGCATATCAAATTTTGTTTTCTAAAAATTCCCAGAACTTAGTTCCGTGGTCGTTTTCGTCAAAATTTGGTACATTTTTGTACATAAACTCAATTTATGGCCTTTCTATAACTCGGATTGACGATGTAATACCCGAGAATTTCCTAATATTATTAAATGAATATATTAATGGAAATGAGAATTTATTAGAATATAAATGATTTTATGTTATGAGAATGATTAATTTAATTATATTAAATTGAATAATTATAATAATTGAGAAATTGATGGAGTTTGCGATAAACTCATTGATAGCCTTGTGTGGCACAATATAAGAATGATTATATTAATTTAGGCGAACAATTAATCTATATTAATTGTTAATCGTAGAACATTAATTAATTGTCATCGTAGAATAATTGTTATAGAATATTAATAGTGATTAATTAATAATATGTGATTATTATTATTGCAAGAAATATAATAATAATGAGCAACGTGTTTATAAATATAATAAGATTTATATTAAAGTGATAATTAATTATATAAGGGTTAATTAAATTGTTATGGAGATTAACAATTATATTGATTGAACTATATGAGCTACTTGATTAATAGCCTATGTGACAATATGTATGTAAGTATACATTAAAATAGTACATCATGAATATATGGTAAACAATTATTGATTAGTAGAACTTAATAATAAAGGATACAATGTGATGTGATTATATTCGACAAAATTATACCAGTATTTTAAAAATATACCTGGATTATATGTGTACAAGTCACACTTACTACATTATGTGAATTATAGTGTAACATTTCAATTAAAGATATATATATAAAATATATATATATATATATATATGTGTGTAGATAGCCTAAGTATTTAATACATATGTGTATAATGAATCAAGTGTGGTATGTTGCTAGAAGGCTGAGTTTGTTTTGCTGGGAGAGCCACCATCTCTTTCACGTGATATACTCAAGCTATCCTACTCCCCTATAACCTTAAAACTCAGCAAGCCTTTATAGCAATCATACAATGGGGTGTGGGCATGATGATGGCTTTCAACAACTATCTACCAACTTCTTCTTATCTAGCATTCAAATCAAACATACGTTAGTTTATTTTGAGAGTCAGAAGCATGGACTGTGTTTTGATTTTTATTATAAATGAAGCATCTCTCCTTCACATTTCATCTTGCTGAGAGTTTGCTTGAGTTTGATAAATTGAGAGCATATATAATATCAGTCTAGATTTATAAGAATTGAATAGCTGCAAGCTCAATCATTTACAGAGGTATAATCCCTCTTCCTTTGTTCTTCATTTTCGTTTTCTGTTTCTGAAGTTTTCTTCAAATTCTTGATTATGCCAAATTGGTTCATAATTGGTTTATAGGACCCTTATATTGTTGTTATATGAACATACATACCTGATGGAACCACTATATAGCTTTCTTGACTTTCATTTCCATTGTTGCTCTGTAATTTTTGTAAAGCATCAAATTCGTGTGAAATTAGTTAGGGTTCATGAATTTGAGAATTTATAAATGCGATTGACTGTTATATAAGCATATATATGTGTTAGTAAGTTAAAAACGTTAGTGTAATGGCATATGGGTATGTTGAAATCGATGAAATAAGAGGTTTTGGGTCGGTTTCGGCTGCAGTGTGAACTGCAGAAACTGTCCCCACGCCGCAGCTCCATCGTCCGCGCCTCCCACGCCGCAGCTCCAATCCTCGCGCCGCAGCACCACCCGCGCCGCAGCGCCAGATTGTGGCTGCTGTTGCTGTGACGCCCCCAAATTCCAGGACCGCCACTTGGTCTCTCGAATTCGGTTCATCACGTGCTCATGGTAATACATCACAATAATAATAATTAAATATCATACGATCACAGCGGAAAATCTATTCTAGAATAATTTACAATAATTTATTATAATTATTCCCCCAAGTCTCGCAACCTACAGTACTTAATAGATTACATAATAATATCAGTTAACGACTTATTACATAATCTAACTTAAGCTTAAACATAATCAAATCCAGTCTTACTACATCATCTTCATACAATATTAATATATTTAAAACATAACAGACATAAGCTAGTTGGTAGCTTTGCCCTTGCCCTTATCAACGCCCGAAGGTTCACCATGCTCTGCCTTAACTGAAATGTTTTAGGGAAAGCAAGAATGAGCACAAATTGCCCAGCAAGAAATATACAATAAGGGTGAGTAATAAGATTCTCAATTCTCGAAAGGGTATAACAAGATTTGATAGTTCAAGAATAACAAGAATATCAACAGTTCTTAATATCAGTCGCTAAGGACAGGATAATATCAATATGATTCAATAATAAGTCAATTCAAGATTTCAAATAATTGAATACTGAGTAGTCACTACGGACTATGAACTTCTACTAGAATTGACAGTAATAAACTGAAAATCCAACAAAAACAGGTACAACAGGTGATCAGCCTAAAGAACCCTTGTTATGCATAACAATCAACCATACTCAAGTGTGCACGTCGGTTCTCCGACAATTATATATTCCCTTCAAAGAAGGTTGTTCTTCTCAGTCAAATACAAGATCCCGCACCAATCAATTAGTTTGGGTCGCTTTTCAATAATATAAGTCTAGCCGAATCAAATGGCATAGACACTTTCACAATATTCAAGAACAATACTAAGTTCAACATGAATACTAGCTTTAATGAAATAAGAGTTCAAGTATGCTAATTCAATTCAACTGATTAAATAGAAAACTTGTTCGCAATACACAAGATAGGATACTTGCATAGTAAAAGAGTATAAGTTAGGAAACTTTCACAATCATAGCTTTCCTTGCATAAAGTAAATGCGTCGGTTAGGATACTTGCACTTTAAGAGAGTGTAAGTAAGAGAACTTGCCTTTAGCGTAGTTTATCCACGAAAAGCAATCAACACTTTCGAATTCCTATCGTAATACAGTTACGTATATATATGATATTCATTAGTCATATAATTTAACTTCACATTTTCTCTTTGAATATACGATCAACACATAAGCTAAGTTTTACCTAGCTACACAGTTACATAGAATATAATTTCTATCCTTAACGTTCCTTCTTTAGAGTTTAAACGCATTCTCATATTATAAAAGATCGCAACAATTTGCAAACATGCTTGCATATTATTAATATCACATAAGACCACAATCAATACTAAATATATTTCATTTTAGCAAGTTACGGCATCTCCTTAAGTTAACCGTCAAAATCGGGTTCAAGTAACATCATATAATATCACGTAGCATGTATTCATATTTAAAGGATACTTTCATGCTTGTATATCTTTTCCAAATCCAATCGTACATGGTATAGGTTCTTAAGTTAATACTTAAAGTCATTCAAGGACACGAACTCATATGGTCTAACATGGTCGCTTTTAAACACATAAGATATTCATATAACTTGTATTAGTCATGCTCATGAGTACTCGTATTGCATATATGTAGCTAGCATTGTTATTATCTTGAAAACATGATTTGTTCATGCTAAACTTTAATCATGGCAACTAATCATGGTATATATACATGCATGACACATGAATGAGTCTAAGAGTACTATCACATGTGTCCATAAATGTCAAATTCTAATTCTCGTCATAACATACCAACGTTCACGTTCAAAGCTTATACTTTGTTAGTATAGTTCATTAATAAGGTCTATCATGTTCATGCTTCCTTATGAAACCTATATATGTAAGTTAACATGCTTTTCATGTATTTCAAAGTTATCTAAACATGCTCATAACATCAAAATGACTATATAGCATTTACATGATCATATCCACCTTCAAACTTCTATTCTTGTTAGGAATGAGCACTAGTTAGGTTCACATGTTCATATTTTATTACGGAACCAATATAGATAAGTTAACATGCACTTCCTGTGTCTCTAGGTGGTACTAACGTGCTTGCAAGGTCAGTATGTAAACATGCTTCATATATGTTAACGTCGTTTATGAAACTTTAAATTCGTTTCCAAACTATATGTCGTTTGGTTAATCATGCATGCTAATATACTAAAACATGCTCACATTGCCTCATTAGGTTTATATATATGTATTAATCATGCTCCCATGCTTGTTTAAACAAAAATCAAACAATTGGTACATAACAGTTTTGTTGCAGAATGCAGAAAACTGAACACAGAGGCTGGCGCTGCGGCGCGGCACAGCAGCTCACTACTGGCGCTGCGGCGCGAGTGGCGCTGCGTGCGGCGCTGCGGCGCGGGCTGGGCGCGGGCTGCGGCGCTGCGGCGTCGAGGCAATTTTTTTGCAGTTCAGACCGCAGCGAAAACCGACCCAAAACCTCCCATTTCATCGATTTCAACATACCCAGATGCTATTAGACTTGTTTAACTTACTAACACATGCATATATGCTTATATAACAGTCAATAGCAATTATCAATTCCCAATTTCATGAACTCTAACTAATTTCACGAATTTCATGTATTTACAGAAATTGAAGAGGAACAATGGAATGAAAGACTATTCAGTGGTTCTATCATGTGTGTATGTTCATATAACAACAATATAAGGGTTCTACAACCCAATCATGAACCAATTTAGCATAATCAAGAATTTCAAGGAAACTTCGGAAACAGAAAACGGAAATGAAAAACACAGGAAGAGGAATTATACCTCTGTAAATGATTTAAGCTTGCTGCTATCTCAATAACACTGATATATATATATATATGCTCTCTAGTCTCACTTAGCCGAAATGCTCAGCAAAAGAACTGAAGAATGAGGAGAGCTTATTTATAGAGAATCCATTATTCAGTCCGTAGCTTTGCTCATCATTTTGAACTAACGGAAGAGAGGATTGCATGGTGGTTATGGGAGAGTTGGTATTTAGCAGTTGGCTTACACTATTGAGGCCACTCCCCTTGCAATGATCATTGCTATTTTGCTGAGTTTGAGAAGGTAGGAGTAGGCTAGCTTCATGATGCATTTCACGTGTGAAGAGATAGTGACTATCATATTGGGACAAGCCAAGCAAATCTCAGCATTCTTACAAATGGACTATATGCTACACTTGTATATATATATACACCATATACTTATGTTATATATTATATGTACTCTTAGGTTATAATTACAATGTTCTCCCCATAATGTAATAAATGCAATTTGAATACATATAATCTATGTACATTTTATCTTACCGATATAATACAATCGGATACTATTACATTACATTATATCATATATTATTAAATTGTATTACTCAATAATTATTTATAATAGATCCATGATACATTATTTTAATGTATATCCACACATCATTTGTCACCTACACATATCATAACATATAGTTACTATACATTTAATTTGCATGCTTGCACATATAATTTCTCATATTATAAATTGAATATTAATTAATAATATACACATATCCTACATCAATCAATATAATTGTTAACCTCCATAACAATTTAATTAACCCTTATATGATTAATTATCACTTTGATATAAATCTTATTGTATTTATAAACACGTTGCTCATTATTATTATGTTTCTTGCAATAATAATAATCACATATTATTAATCAATCCTCATTAGTATTTTATAACAGTTAATTAATATTCTTCGATTAACAATTAATATAGATTAATTGTTCGCTTAAATTAATATAATCATTCTTATATTACGTCACTGTGCCACACAAGGCAATCAACGAGTTTATCACAAACTCCACCAATTTCTCAATAATTATTCAATTATATATAATTGAATTAATTCATCTCATAACACAAAATCATTTATATTCCAATAAATTCTCATTTCCATTAATATATTTATTTAATAATATATGGAAATCCTCGGGTATTACATCCTCCCCCCCTTATAAAAATTCCGTCCCGGAATTGCTACAAGGTTACACAAATAGATGGGGATAGTCCCTCATCATCCTATCTTCTAACTCCCACGTTGCCTCCTCGACATCGTGGTTACGCCAAAGTACTTTTACAGACGAAATAAGTTTATTTCTCAAAGTTTGTTCTTTCCTATCTAATATTTGGACAGGAATTTCTTCATACGCCAAGTTCTTCTCCACTTGAATGGGCTCGTAAGAAATCACGTGCTTGTAGTCGGCCTTGTACGGTCGCAACACGGAAATGTGGAACACGTTGTGGATATGCTCCAACTCGAGTGGTAACGCAACTTTGTATGCCACTTCGCCCACTCGCTTCAGTATCTCGAACGGTCCTATGAATCTTGGACTCAATTTTCCTTTCTTGCCGAAACGGATTTTTCCCTTCCATGGAGATACCTTCAAGAATACGAAACTGCCGACTTTGAAGTCTCGGTCCTGCCGATGCAAATCTGCGTATTTCTTTTGGCGATCTTGAGCTGCTACAAGTCTGGCTCTTATCACTGTCACCACGTCTGCGGTTTGTTGAACTAACTCTGGTCCGAGTATTCGTCGTTCTCCGACTTCGTCCCAACATAACGGCGTTCTGCACTTTCTCCCGTAAAGAGCTTCGTACGGTGGCATGCCAATACTCGCATGGTAGCTATTATTATATGCGAATTCTACTAAGGGTAGGTGGTCGTCCCAATTTCCCTTAAAATCCATCACGCAAGTCCTAAGCATGTCTTCTAGCGTTTGTATTGTTCGCTCACTTTGTCCGTCTGTTTGAGGATGATAAGCTGTACTCAACCTCAACTGCGTTCCCATTCTTTCCTGCAAACTCTTCCAAAAATTGGACGTGAATCGCGGATCTCGATCAGAGACAATTGACACCGGCACTCCATGTCGTGAAACAATTTCTTTTACATATAGGCTTGCTAATTGGTTCAAACTGTAGCGGATCTTGATTGGTAGAAAGTGTGCGGTCTTCGTTAGTCGATCCACGATAACCCAAATAGCATCATAACCTTTCTGTGTAACTAGAAGTCCTACCACGAAGTCCATGGTAATATGCTCCCATTTCCACTCTGGTATTTCTAACGGTTGTAGTAAACCACTTGGCCGCTGATGCTCTGCTTTAACGCGTTGGCAAGTCAAGCATTTACTGACGCACTCTGCGACTTCCCGTTTCAAATTAGGCCACCAAAAATGTTGCCTTAGATCTCGGTACATCTTTGTGCCTCCCGAATGAACGGAATATGTCGTATTGTGTGCCTCGTGCAAAATCTCTTCCCTCAACTCGGTTACCGCTGGTACCCACACTCTCCCTTCAAATCTCAAAATACCGTCTTTATCCATTCGAAATTTTTCTTCCTCACTTTCTGTGATCCTCTTTCGGATTTTCTTACACTCTTCATCCTTTTCCTGAGCTTCCTTTACTCTATTCAACAACGTCGGACAAGCTTCCATTACAATTAACTTCTCACCAGACTTTTCTGGTCCTTTTACTTCTATCTCCAATTTCTCCATCTCTCTTATCAACTCTTCTTGAGTTGTTAAATTAAACAACTTCTCCCTTCCTTTCCTGCTCAGAGCGTCGGCAACCACATTTGCCTTTCCCGGGTGATAAAGAATATCGCAGTCATAGTCTTTGATTAATTCTAACCACCTTCTCTGCCGCATGTTTAACTCCTTCTGTGTGAAGATATATTTTAGACTTTTGTGGTCCGTGTATATCTCACATTTTTCTCCGTATAGATAATGTCTCCATATCTTTAACGCAAAAACTACTGCCGCTAACTCTAAGTCATGAGTAGGATATCGTTTTTCGTAATCCTTCAATTGTCGTGACGCATATGCAATAACCTTGCCATGTTGCATGAGCACACAGCCAAGCCCCTTGTGCGATGCATCACTATACACCACAAAATTTCCCGCATCATCTGGTAATGATAACACAGGTGTTTCGCTCAATCTCCTTTTTAGTTCTTGAAAACTTTCTTCGCATTTGTCGGTCCATACAAATTTAACCGTCTTTCTAGTCAAATTGGTCAACGGGGTTGCTATCTTAGAAAAATCTTGGATGAATCTTCGATAGTACCCAGCTAACCCTAGAAAGTTTCTCACCTCCGTCGGTGTTCTCGGTTGTTCCCAATTACTTACTGCTTCGACCTTTGCAGGGTCTACTGCGATTCCATTCTTATCCACCACGTGGCCTAAGAATTGAACCTTCTCCGTCCAAAATTCGCACTTAGAAAATTTTGCATACATTTTCTCCTTCCTTAGTGCCTCCAAAACAATCTTCAGATGTTCGGCGTGTTCTTCCTCTGTCTTTGAGTAGATCAAAATGTCGTCAATAAAAACCACTACAAATTTATCCAAGTATGGCTTAAAAACTCGGTTCATCAAGTCCATAAATGCTGCCGGAGCATTAGTCAATCCGAATGACATTACCAAAAACTCGTAGTGTCCATAACGGGTTCGAAACGCAGTCTTTGGTATGTCCTCATCCCGTACCTTTAGTTGATGATATCCTGTTCGTAGGTCGATCTTTGAGAAACACTTTGCTCCCTTCAGTTGATCAAATAAGTCGTCTATCCTCGGTAGCGGATACCGGTTCTTAATCGTTACTCTATTCAATTCTCGATAATCGATACAGAGCCTCATCGATCCGTCCTTCTTCTTAACGAATAGTACTGGTGCTCCCCAAGGAGAAACACTCGGTCGAATGTAACCCTTATCCAACAATTCTTGTAATTGTATCATTAATTCCTTCATTTCTACTGGCGCCATACGATATGGAGCTTTCGAAATCGGTGCCGTTCCCGGTGCTAAGTCTATTACGAATTCTATTTCTCTGTCTGGCGGAAGACCAGGCAGATCGTCCGAAAATACATCTTGGAATTCATTAACTACGTATATATCCTTAATTTCTACTCCCTTTTTCCGAGTATCAACGATGTAAGCTAAATATCCTACACATCCTTTCCTTAACAATTTCTTGGCCTGCATCATCGTAACGCAACACGATTGCTTAAGCGATGAGCTACCATAAAATACTACCTTAGACTTACTCGGAGTCTGAAGGTTCACACATTTGTTCTGACAGTCAATTATCGCAGCATGGTTATACAACCAATCCATTCCCAATATTACGTCAAATTCTCCCAGTCTAATAGGAATCAAGTCTACGCTCAGTTCATGTTTACTAATATTTGCGCGACAATTTCGATAAACGTATTCTACAGGGATCACTTCCTTATTAGCAACTTCTATAATCAAAGGATTTTCTAATAGTTCTCGAGGTGTACTAAGTCTACTAGCAAATTCTTCAGATACAAAAGAACAGGTGGCACCCGAATCAAATAATACATAAGCATTTATATCATTGATTGGGATTATACCTGACACCACATCCTTCGCAGCCACTGCGTCTTGGACGGTCATGTTAAAGGTTCTGGCGGTTGGGCGGTTGGATTGTGCCGGTCCACCGATCATCAGCTTGTTGCCTCCTTGCTGATTACTACCCCCGCCACTTCCCTTCTTTGGGCAGTCCTTAATTCGGTGCTCCGTCGAGCCACAAGCAAAGCATCCTTGTATCTTTTTCGGTTTCAAACAGTTGGGCGAGATGTGCCCTTCCTGTCCGCAGTTGTAGCAAGTGCCACGTCCCTTCCAGCACTCGCCCTGGTGATTCTTCCCACACTTCGGGCATCCTTCAGCCCTCTTCTTGAAACCTCCACGAAAATTCCCTGATTGATTATTATTGTTGTTTTTGTTGTTGTTGTTGTTCTCCCACTTTCTCTTTCCCAAGTTGCTTCCTCCGCTACTGCTTCCTCCCGTACGATTCTCTCCTCCAGTATTCTTTCCTTTCTTCTCTTTGTTATACAGACTTAAGGCCTCACTGCCACCTTCCGCAATGATTGCCTTCTCCAGTAATGTTGCAAAGGAATCAATTTGAAGAACTGATACCTTATTGAACAGCCATGGCTTCAACCCTTGTTCAAAGCGTCTAGCCTTCCTCTCTTCATCACCAACTTGGTGCTCCGCAAATCGTGCTAGTTCGTTAAACCTAGCCGCGTATTGCGCCACCGTCATTTCACCTTGTTTTAACTCTAGGAATTTCACCTCCATCCTATTCTTCATACTTTTCGAAAAGTAATTCTCGAAGAACAGTGTTTTAAACTTATCCCAAGCTATTATCCCTTCTCCAGCTCTTTGTTGATTAGCCTCCCACCAGTAGTTCGCTTCTCCCCTCATCATGTACGTGGCAAACACCGTCTTCTGATCTTCGCCTACGCTAGCTATAGTGAAAGCTTTTTCGATCTCTTTGATCCACGTTTGTGCGACGATTGGGTCGGTAGTTCCCTCGAACTCCGGGGGTCCTACACTCTTAAAGTCTTTAAAGGTTGTTACTGGCACAGTTTGAGGGTTCGGGCGAACGGGTTCATTGTTCCTTCCCCTTAAGGCTTCTCCTAACAAGTCTACCAGTTTCTGGATCGGGTCTACTTGTTCTCTCTCATTGTTAACGGATTCTTCGGGTGCAGTCAATCTACGTCTGGGCGGCATTATCTGCATCACAATTTTTCATTTTATTATTATTCAAATATATCACTTAAGTATTTCTTTTAATACTAAAAGAATAACACGTTTCTAAAATCAACTCCATTTATATTCATATGCCATTTCATTTCATTACATGATTTTCCTAGCATACTGCTATAAATGTTATCACATATATCCCCTAATGTCACAAAAGACGGGGAATATACCAACCTACTACCATACTACCCCTCTAACAAAAGCTAACTCGGGGTTTACATCATCATCCCACATCTTACACAAAAGATCGGGATTACAACATAGTATATACAATACATAAAGACACAACTAGTACTACCACTAAACTGACTAAGGAAATCTCATCCCATCATCCCGCGCTCCACTGCGCTCTTGTACTCCAACTGTGTTATATACGCAACCAGCTCTCGGCTCAAGGTATGTAGAGTCTGTCCCTGTTCTGCCGGGTAGTGGTACACACCATCAATCACCCTTTCAAAAGCTGAACGGAACACATACTCCATCTTGTTCATCTTTCTCTTTTTGCACCTGACCTCATCCTCAAGGTCGTCAGCTCTCTCATTGGACGCTTCCCACTTCTCCTCGAAGTGTAACCTATCCATCACCTTCAACTCTAGCTGAGTACGGAGTGCCTCTTTCTCAGTCTTGAGTTTGATAAATTGAGAGCATATATAATATCAGTCTAGAGTTGTAAGAATTAAATAGCAGCAAGCTCAATCAGTTACAGAGGTATAATCCCTCTTCCTTTGTTCTTCATTTTCGTTTTCTATTTTCTGAAGTTTCCTTCAAATTCTTGATTATGCCAAATTGGTTCATAATTAGTTTGTAGAACCCTTATATTGTTGTTATATGAACATACATACATGATGGAACCACTATATAGCTTTCTTGACTTTAATTTCCATTTTTGCTCTGCAATTTCTGTAAAACATCAAATTCGTGAATTTAGTTGGAGTTCATGAAATTGGGAATTTATAAATGGCGATTGACTGTTATATAAGCATATATATATATATATATATGTGTGTGTGTGTGTGTGTGTGTTAGTAAGTTAAAGAAGTCTAATAGCATCTGGGTATGTTGAAATCGATGAAATGGGAGGTTTTAGGTCGGTTTCGGCTGCAGTGTGAACTGCAGAAACTGTTCCCACGCCGCAGCGCCATTGTCCACGCCGCAGCGCCTCCAGCGCCGCAGCGTCAGCTTGATGTTGTTGTTGCCGCCCCGCAACGCCACCCACGCCGCAGCGCCAGATTGTGGTTGTTGTTGCCGCGCCGCAGCGCCGGCCTCTGTGTGCTGTTTTTCTTCACCCTGCAACAAAACTGTTATGTACTAATTGTTTGATTTTATTTAAACAAGCATGGAAGCATGATTAATACATATATATAAACCTAATGAGGCAATGTAAGCATGTTTTAGTATATTAGCATGCATGGTTAACAAAACGACATGAAGTTTGGAAACGAACTTAAAGTTTCATAAACAATCATTAACATTATAAAGCATGAGTATATTCTGATTTTTGATATGTGGTAGAGCGTCTTAGAAATGCATGAAATGAATGATGACTGGTGTATACATGTTTCATAGTATAACGTGAGCATGCTAAACCTCGATTAGTAAACATTTCGAACGAAAATGGAAGTTTTATGAAATAAACTTTGACATATGTGTGACACATTGAGGTACTGATTTTGCAAACATATTTACATGACCTAGAACCACATGTAATACATGTTAACTTGCATATATAGATTTTATAAGGTAACGTGAGCATGTGGATCGCGTTAAATGAACTTTACTAGTGAAAGTGTAAGTTTTGAACGTAAATCTTAACATGTTATTGTAAGTTTCATATTCTGATATTTATGGACACATGTGATAGTACTCTTAGACTCATTCATGTGTCATGCATGTATATATATACCATGATTAGTTGCCATGATTCAAGTTTAGCGTAAACGAAGCATGTTTTCAAGATAATAACAATGCTAGCTACATATATGCGATACGAGTACTCATGAGCATGCCTAATACAAGTTAATATAAATACCTTAAGTGTTTTGAAAGCAAGCATGATAGGCTTTGTAAATTTCATGACCTTGAATGACCGCAAGTGTCGACCTAGAACCTATATCACATATGTTTGGAACAAGGGAAGGTTATACGAATATAAAAAGACTCTTTAACATGTATATATACTATGTGATATATGTGAATCCGATTTTGACGGTTAACTTAGGGAAATGCCATAACTTGCTAAAATAAAATATATTTAGTATTGATTGTGGTCTTATGTGGTATTAATAATATGAGGGCATGTTTGCTAATTATTGCGATCTTATATGATATACGAATGTGTTTAAACTCAAAAGGAGGAACGTTAAGGATAGAAATTATATTCTATATAACTGTGTAGCTAGGTTAAAACTTAGCTTATGTGTTGATCGTATATTCGAAGACAAAATGTGAAGTTAAATTATATGACTAATGGATATCATATATATATATATATATATATATATATATATATATATATATATATATATATATATATACGTAACTATGTTACGATAGGAATTCGAAAAGTGTTGGCTAACTTTACGTGGATAGACTACGCTTAAGGCAAGTATCCTAAACCCTTGCATTACTTTATTCAACGGATATCGTAAGCGAGTATCTAAACCTTATCTCTTTGGATACAAGTATTCTATCTTTGTATATTGCGAACTAGTTTCCTACTTAATCGTTTGAATTGAATTAGCATACTTGAACTCTTATTTCATTAAAGCTATTATTCATGTTGAACTTAGTATTGTTCTTAAATATTGTGAAAGTGTCTATGCCATTTGATTCGGCTAGACTTATGTTATTGAAAAGCGACCCAAAACCAATTGATTGGTGCTGGATCTTGTATTTGACTGAGAAGAACAACCTTCTTTGAAGGGAATATATAATTGTCAGAGAACCGACGTGCACACTTGAGTATGATTGATTGTTATGCATAACGATGGTGCTTTAGGCTGATCACCTGTTGTACCTATTTTTGTTGGATTTTCAGTTTATTACTGTTAATTCTAGTAGAAGTTCATAGTCCTTAGTGACTGCTCAGTATTCAGTTATCTTAAAATCTTGAATTGATTTATTATTGAATCACATTGATATTATTCTGTCTTTAGCGACTATTATTGAAAATTGTTGATATTCTTGTTATCCTTGAATTATCAAACCTTGTTATACCCTTTCGAGAATTAAGAATTATATCACTTACCCTTATTGTATATTACTTGCTGGGCAATTTGCGCTCATTCTTGCTTTCCCTAAAACATTTCAGTTAAGGCAGAGCATGGCGAACCTTCGAGAATTGATAAGGGCAAGGGCAAGGCTACCAACTAGCTTGTCTCTTTTATGTTGTAAATATTTTAATATTGTATCAAGATGATGTAGTAAGACTGGATTTGATTATATTTAAGATTAAGTTAGATTATGTAATAAGTCGTTAATTGATATTATTATGTAATCTATTAAGTACTGTAGGTTGCGAGACTTGGGAGAATAATTATAATAAATCATTGTAAATTATTCTAGAATAGATTTTTCGCTGTGATTGTGTGATATTTAGTTATTATTATTGTGATGTATTACCATGAGCACGTGATGAACCGAATTCTAGAGACCCCGTGACGGTCCTGGAATTTGGGGGCGTCACAGACGATCCATCACTTCTGGCAGCTTCGGCATACTTGCATCTTCGTTATTAGCAACTTCGCCGGACTGGGTTATCTTCCCAATTAGGGTTTGGCTTTTTTGTGTTTATTTAACTGTATATATATTAACTTTTCAATTCTGTCAAGCCCGAATGTCAAATCTGAGGTAGTTTACTGCTTTTATATATATTTATGCATATATAAGCAATTTTCACCACCACTGAGTTCTCTTTCCACTCTTGACTGACTACATTTCTGTCTATATATATATATATATATATATATATATATTTCAGTTTGGCTTGGATTATTCTGTGGCCTTTTTACTGCTTTTATATATAAATATGCATATATAATCAGCCTTCACCATCACTAGGTTCTCTTCCCAGTCTTGGTTGACTACGTTTTTGTACATTTATATTTTAGTTCGGCCTGGATTAATCTGTGGCCTTTTTACTACTTTTATATATAAATATGCATATATAAGCAGCCTTCACCACCACTGGGTTCTCTTCCCAGTCTTGGTTGACTATTTTTCTGTCTATATATATATATATATATATATATATATATATATATATATATATTTCAATTTCAGTCCGGGCACAGGCGTGAAAACCCATCGCCCTTTTTATTGCGTTTTTATATATATTTTAATTTTGTCCAGCCTGGATCATTCCGTGATTTTTATACAGCTTTTATAAATATATATATATATATATATATATATATCAATTCCAGTCCGGGCACCAGTGTGAAAATCCATCGCCCTTTACAGCTTTCGTATATATAACTGTATATATATTGCTTTACTCGTTTTATTAAGTTGATGCTTTAAATATTTATTTGATATGAATCGGCATTTTTCAGTCTTAAAAGCAACCTCGCGGCCCTTAGATTGCTATCTAGTGGGAACGAGTCACTTCGGCCAGGTGCGAACCAGGATTTACTGATGAATCCTTAGTTTTGGCAATATTGGGATATATATTTATTTCTGTACAAATTTGAGCTGTGCAGGTTTATTGGCTACTCATATGTGAGCCTAGGAATTGTGGGATTCATGATGCAATCGATCAGAATCTGATTCCCATGATGGACAAACTCTACTTTACAGATGCACCCTGCCAGTTTTTTTCTAGAAATGTACATACAACAGACCTTAAAACGGTTATCCGGATTTAAGGTCTCAACATAGTGAACATATAGTTTGTCATGTCAGAGTCCCTCCGATGGCTATTATGCCCATGAGGAGACCGACACTTGTATTTATTTATGTGGTCGAGGATGCTTCGCAGCCCAATAATCACCATTCAAATTGAGTCTTAAGGCTAAAAAGATAAAATTAAAAGTATCAACAGGCTTCAATTCCTATGTTAGCGTAAGGGTTTAATAACCAGCTTTCAAAACATCATTTCAATTCAATCAAAAGAAAAGCTTTTTGCAAATCAAATCAAAGATTTTGTTTCAAATCAAATCAAACCCTTCGTATATAGGTTCAACGAAGAAAAGCACTACTTTCAATCAATCAATCAAACATAGGCCCAATTTTCAAACAGCATTCACACACGCATTTCAATTTTAAAGGGGAATATTGAAAAGATGTGGTACCGTGTTTACACGGGAGTTGTGGGGTGCCTAACACCTTCCCCACACTTAACCATGCCCCCGAACTCAAAACTTCGATTTCAAAGATCAAGTTTCGACAGTGTCTAGCAATTGGGCCTCTTTCAAATAAAACTCGGTTGAGTTGGTACAACCATTTCAAATCTACTAATTGGCGACTCTGTAAAATGATCAAATCGTCGACATGATATATGTTGGCCTTTTCCTAAAAAAACCATTCAAAACCTTTTTCGCAATAAAAAGAGTAAGGGTGGAGATAACTTAAGAAGAGATGAAAGATCCGGGTTGTGACCCGACCTGCAAATTTTTTCCCGACGTCGACAATAGGCATTTGATGGATAACTATGTCAGTAGAGAGGCCAATCATGTCTTCATGTGACCATGCAAATACATCCTGGAACTGTGTTAGGAGTTCGATCAGGTCGACTTTTTGGTCTGGTGTGAGGTCCAAACCTATCTGGATTTCTTTGATGTTTTCGGAGGTTCCTATGTTGATAGTGGTGGTTTGGTCAAGGTTTGGTTTGGGTTTGTCTTTGAACCATTCTTTGATCTCTTTGGGCACCTCATAGTCATCTTCCTCCTCTTGATCAATATCCATCAAGTCGAAGTTCAGTTCTACATCAAAGTCGTAGTCACTTTGACAGGTTGGCATCTCATCAGCAGAGACAAACACATCCAACGCTTGAGTCCTGAAAACAAAAAGGCTTTCATGTTAGATATATACAACTACTTAAATATACATAGCATTTTACAAAGCATGACAAAGTTGCTGCTATAGCTGTGCAATTAAAAGTAAGCAGTAAATGAAAGCATGATTAAAGGGTAGATTGACTCACTCTGCCCCTTTACCCTTTTCGACCGAGGCAAGGGACACTGCTCCAGTTATCCAAGGTCAGATCCTCATGAACCGGGAGGATCAGGGATTTGTGATTATCTGTCTTGTCTTGGATGACGACTGAGACATCCTTTATAATAGGGTCGGGTTTTTCTTTGAACTGCCCCCTTTTTCCTTCTTGATGCGAGGAATTTGAATCTAATCCTCGTCTTCACTGTCTGTGATCTCATTATTCATACCCTTGTAGTTTAAGATGACCCGCATGTTAGCGAATGGGTCTCGTCCTTCGTACAGGATCTTTTCTTTTCCCTTTTCGCTATCTGCCTCATGCTTGAGGGCTTTTCTTTCCTTGACAGGTATAATTGGAGGAAACAGCATGGCTGATACCACAGTAGGGATCTTCCTCATTGGTTTTACCCATTCGACATTAGTTGGCAAAAGTATGGTGGAAGCATGAGCCTTGGGATGCTTATGCGGGTTCCAGTGGTTTGACCTGGATGAATATCCCAATCCTACTCTCCCAGTTTGACTAGGGATTTGTATTGGGCTCTTGATACCTTGTTGATTCTTTCCTTCTCCAGGCTGGAAACCTAAAGATACCATTTCCTGGCCTACTGTCATTACTTCGGTGGAGACCTTAGGCTTCAGAGCAGGTGCCCCAATAGGTAGATACTGCGTATCACTAACCTCCAGGGCTTGAAAACTTGCAGGTTCAATCCCTGCATCCAGGCTGATCACTGGCATGTCTCCCTATATGCAAACAGGGTATTCTGGTTCAGCATTGACGGTGATTAGGTTGTCGTTGATAATATATTTTAGTTGTTGATGAAGGGTGGATGGCACTGCCCCTGCCATGTGGATCCAGGGCCTGCCCAACAACAAGTTGTATCCAGTAGCTATGTTGAGCACTTGAAAGGACACATAGAAAGTGTGTGGGCCAATCTCCAGAGGAAGCTCTATCTCTCCCATGGCTTATCGGCGAGATCTATCGAAAGCCCGGATGACCACATAACTGGTTTTGATCCAGTTCGGGTTGATCTTCATTCTTTCCAGAGTATCGTAGGGACATATGTTGAGGGATGATCCTCCGTCAATGAGTACTCCTCCGATTACATACTCGGAAGACATCACAGCTATGTGCAGGGACTTATGATGGCATGTTCCCTCTGTAGGGATATCATCGTCAATGAAAGATATCACATTGCTGTTGAAAATGTGTTCTACCATATGACAGAATTTCTCGGCATCCACAGTATGTGGCAGATGGGCTTCTTCTAGTACTTTCACTAGAATGTTGCGATGATCCACTGAGGATAAG
Source organism: Panax stipuleanatus (assembly GCA_020205555.1). NCBI lineage: Eukaryota > Viridiplantae > Streptophyta > Magnoliopsida > Apiales > Araliaceae > Panax > Panax stipuleanatus. Next base: position 107,503,325 of record CM035115.1, read on the forward strand.
ACCAAGTCTAGGATGGACATTTGCTTGGGTGCATCTTTCAAGTTTTGCACCACCTTGATTTCATTGTGTCCCATTTTGTTGAGGAACTCTTTAATTTTCTCATCATCCACCTTTGTTTTGGCTTTGATGATTAGTTTGATCACTCGCTGATGCAGGTACAAGGGATTATCCTTTGGTACAATGGCAATGTTGTTTGAGGTGGACCATTCATCGTTCCCGTAGTTCCATGGGACCCTCTTCAGACTGATAATTGGATACTGGGGTCTGAAGGGCAAGATTAAAGGCTCGGGTACGGCCACCTTCACAGGATTTTCTGCCACTTTAACCCCTTTCCCTAGCAGGACTAAGGGTGTGAGGGTCGACTCCCTATCGCAGGATATGACAGCTATTGTGTTCTGGTTCCATACAGTGGGAATCCAGAGAGTGTCGTTATCTAGGAGATTGGGAATTTGATTTCCATTTATCAGGTCACCATTTTCAACCATATCTTGAATTAGGTTACGAAGTGCCCAGCAATCCTCGGTATCATGGACGGGTAAATTGGAGTGGTACTGACATATTTGATCATGTTTGAATTTTTTTGGCCCGAGGGTTCAATGGAGGTAACAAGTCTGCAACCATTCCCTCATTGATTAACATCTGGAGGATTTCTTCCATCGACTGGTTTAGGTTAGTGAAGTTCTTTTGAAATAAGAATTTTCTACCAGTTTGGACCCTTTCTTCTTTGGTCACCCTGTTGGCCCAGGGTTCATTCTCATGAGGCTGATATTGATTCCTCGGGGAAATGATCTCCGGTATGGGAGGACAATCGATGTCAGACCGGTTGGCCCGTTTGATCATTTTCCTGGTGATCTGTTGCTGGTAGACAACCAGTTCTGCTAATTGTTTGATTTATTCCTTGATAGAATTTATTTCCTGCTCTATCAGGAACCTTCTTTTTGAGACCTCCCAACTGTCTGGGGTGATGTTACTGGATGGAGTTGATTCTCCCACATAACGGAGGTACTTGGATCCTTCTCCACTTGTGGAGCTGATCATATTAACATTATCCTCTTTATGTTGTGGAAGAGGGTTGTTCTGCACATATAGTTGCTCAGGCTTTGTGACCACAATCTCTCCGTTGTCAATCAAGTCTTGGATTTTGGCTTGAGAGACCAACATTCTTGAGTGTCATGGCCTGGAGATCCGGAATGATAAGCACATTTCTTACTTCGATCAAAATTTCGTCCACCGGTATTAGTGCGTGGAAGGAGTTGGACAATCTTCTTCTGAGCTATCAGAAGTTTGAATACGTTCTTGAGTGAATCCCCTAGAGGGGTGAAAGTTCTTCTATGCCTGACCTCCATATTTTTTCGGAATGGAGGGTTTGAAGGTTGTGCTGCAGCTTGGAAAGGGGTATAGTTCCTCTTTTGAATGGGAATACTGTTTGCCTTGCCCTTTGGATTTTGTCCTTGTAATACTAAGGACACTTCTTCATCTTTCTTTTTTTGTACTCTCCGGGGATTACCCCCATAATTTTCGGACTGGATATGTTCAGCAACAGCTTCGAGGGTGGTCAGATCTTTTATCTTTCCGGACTTGAGCCCCATTTCTGCCATTTCACCGTGCTTAATCATTTCAGAGAATAGTTTTCCTATGCCTGCTAGGACCCTCTCATATTATGGAGCTTCTTGGATGTCGATGAAGGTCATGACTATCTCAGACTCAGTCATGGCTGGGGTGACTTGTGCTGCAACCCGCCTCCATCATTGAGTATATTCTCTGAATGATTCAGTACTCTACTTCTTGATTTTAGTTATTTGGTATCTATCTGGAGCCAACTGATATTGGAAGCTGTATTGACTGAGGAAGGCATGGGCTAGCTCTTCCCAGCTGTGAATCTTAGAGTTGTCCAGACGAGCATACCAGGCTCTGGCTTCTCCAGTTAAACTTTTTTGGAATAGTTGCATTCGAAGCTTCTCGTCCTCTGCATAGGATCCGAGTTCTCCGATGAATACTTTCAGATGTGTATAGGGGTCTCCCAATCCATCGTATTTCTCAAAATCAGGAGTTCTAAATTTTTTGGGATAACGAGCCCCAGGGAAAATACAGAGGTCGGAGTAATTAAAATTGCCGAATGCCCCAGTCCCTTTGATAGACCGGAGAGTTTCTTCCATTTGTTGTACTTTCTTGAGAAGTTCACCAGCTTCCTGTTCTTTGCTGAGGATGGTGATTTCAGAGGTTTTATTAGTTGTGTTCTGGTTCTGTGGTCCAGGAATCTGAGTCTCGGCCTTTTCGGTCTCTTGACTACCATCAGGTGCTCCTGGTTCTGTATGAATTTGGGCTTGCTTCCCTTTAAGGGCCTTGCTTTGTTCTCTTAGAAAACCGGCTAGTTTAGTTATCTGATTTCTCAGTCCTTCGAACTCCTCCCTAGAGACAGGGGTAGATTCTGGTTGAGCACTTGAAGTCATGTCCGTGGATGGACGTAGTGCTTTCTTAGCCTTAGATCTAGTGACAGGACCAATTTTTCACCTACAATAAAACTTAGGCATGTCAATTTCCTGAGGTAGGTAGGGATAGGATGCATGATGTATTTTTTTTAATCTTATCCTGCAAAACAGAGGTCAGTTATTTTGATGACAGGAGGTAAATATTGAAAACTGGACATTGAATTGAAAAAGGAAGGCATGAAGAAGCTTCCCGTCGGATTTGGTTAATCAGGGGCTGACCTATCTTAAGTTACTCTAGCGCAGATTTTTGGCATGAAGGTCCCCAGATCATCGCAATCTACTAGAGGAGAAATTAATCCGATTTTTCAACTGGAGCGAATCTTGGTGGTGCATTTTCATGAGCCCCAGAGACTTAGCCGATCCCCAAAGACATTACTTATCACCGACGGGTTTTGTCTCCTTGTGAGAGGAATCACAATATACATTCACATACATCGTGCCTCACCGTTATGCTTATGATGACAATTCGTGCGAAGCACTAATATGGGTGCGAAGCACTAAAAAAATAGGAAAGCATTCATTCACATTCATTCAATGCACAGACGCAGCATTCACGTATTCATTAATGTGGAGACGTAGAATTTCACGTATTTATAGTTTTGAAAGGGAAATATTTGAAAAGATTTGAAAGCGGCCTAAGCCCTCTACTATCCCCAGCAGAGTCGCCACCTATCGACATCGGGAAAAAATTCGCGGGTCGGGTCACAACCCGGATCTTTCTCTCTTTTTAAGTTATCTCTACCCTTACTCTTTTTATTTCAAAAAAGGTTTTGAAGGGCTTTTTAAGAAAAGGCCAACATGTATCATGTCGACGATTGAACGTTTTACAGAGTCGCCAATTGATAGATTTGAAATGGTTGTACCAACTCAACCGAATTTTGTTTGAAAGAGGCCCAATTGCTGGACATTGTCGAAACTTGATCTTTGAAAACAAAGTATTGAGCTCGGGGGCTTGGTTAAGTGTGGGGAAGGTGTTAAGCATCCCACGACTCTCTTGTAAACATGGTACCGCATCTTTTCAATATTTCCATTAAAATTGAAATATGTGTGTGAATGTTGTTTGAAAGTTCGGCCTATGTTTGATTGATTGATTGAAAGTAGTGCTTTGCTTCGTTGAACCTATATACGAAGGGTTTGATTTAATTTGCAAAAAGTCTTTGATTTGATTTGCAAAAGTGTTTAATTTGATTTGCAAAAAGCTTTTCTTTTGATTGAATTAAAAATGATGTTTTGAAAGCTGGTTATCAAACCCTTACGTTAACATAGGAATTGAAGTGTAGCACCCCAAATTCGGGTCCCCAGAACCTCGGACCTGGTACGTTACGATGCATCATTTCTATAACTACTGCGGAAGATATAAACATAAATTATTTATACAATAACCTTTACACATAACTCCCAAGGTCTGAAACCTTAACTTAATGCCTGCCTTCAATATCCTATACGACATACAATGTCATTTGCATTCAATACTATTACAAGTTTAACCTGCTTCCAAATCCAATTCTGGAGTTTGTCTTTATCTTTGCCTGTATCCGAAGTTTTATCTGAATCTAAAAGTTTAATAATGATATAGCAAGGGTGAGCAACAAGTTTGCCCAGCAAGTTTAAGTTCAAATGAAGATATATCATGATTAAAAAGAATAATAAGTTGAGAAACTTTCAACAATATAAATAATTGTGAAAGGATATAAATCAATTTTCATAACTGAATGACCGAGTTAATAATGAAGAATGGCCAACAATAAACATGAACAAATTTAACTGAACCAAATGGTAATGAAGGTGATTAGCCTTTCATACTTGATGAACATATGCAACATTCACTAAGTGCGAATCAATAATCAGTATAGATGTGAATAATCAACAATAATTATTCACGAACATGCTTTGAAAATATAACTCAATTTCAAGTTAAAGAAAATTTGCCTGTACGGTCGATTACTGCTACGCAATATAATATAATCGCTTTATTGTAAAAGACCTATCAGTTATAAGATTGATCTTTCAATTAGCATAATATACCTTATAAGTAAACTATCTAACATTTAAACACATAGTCAAATATTAGATAACATTAACACTATACACCTACACAAATCTAAACCTAGCACACATCGAGTCTTTAATAGTATTCAATATAGTATACTAAGTGGTTTCCTATAAACAACCAACAAACTAGCTTCCGTCTCGTCTACACTGTTTTCACAACAAGTTAGATCGGTTGCTAATTCGCATATACCTTCCCCATATGAAGGAATCGTTTAGCCCAGCTACTATACATCAACCATTAAAGGGTACGATTGCACTACCTTAGACTTAACACTTAATTGTTCCTTTATAAGTTTTTATTATAACTCAATAAACTGTTTACTATTCAAGAGACTTGATATATCATTTCAGCAAGCTGAAACCAAACTGTTTCCTCTTTCTAACATTTCAGTTTCCATTTCAGTATCTTGAATTGTTCATTTCAGGAATCTAAAATTCCTTTTTCACAAAAATATCAAAACAGCTTATTATTTTCCTATCCTTTGGCCAATCATATATACATATATTCCATACACAAAAAGTATTTTTCTGAAATTTTTCAACTCCCTTAAGTATTTTTCAAAAATCCATTTCTAGTTATTTCCTTAAGAAATTAGCTACCTCACGCTTAACTCCAAAAATACCCAACTCTTGGTGGGATCTTACACATGTTAACGTGGACTTTCAATTTAAATTTAGTGGTCATCGGAGTTATATAACTCTGGTTATAGCGATTTTCGTCGAAAAAACGCAAATATTGAAATTGTCATAACTTGGTCAATTTAAGTCAGAATGAGCTCAGTTTTGGACACAACCTACTTTATCTCATATATTTTCATTTCCCAAAAGATTGGAATTTATTAAACAAATTAAGTGGCCAAAACAGTCCTTGAAATTTTTGGACAGCCTACTTTTTGTCATTTTCAGTTTTGTTGGCGTCTTTTGCTAAAAATAGTCCACACGAAAATCTACATGGAATTTTTCAGTGATTCCACTTGGAAAATTAGAAGACTTGTATATCTAACTCCAAAATTGTCCACACTCAAAATTCGAAATACAATAAGAGTTATGGTCGTTTTAATTTCATGTTGCGTTTTCTAAAAATCTGATTTTCCAGTTTTTGTGATTTCTAAGAAAACTTTCATATACTTTTCACTTCACCAACATAATCCATCATAAAATATTATAACACAACCTAATACCTCATAGACATATGGATCTATCATGATTCATGATCTATTTCACCAAACAATCACTAAACACAAACAAAACACAAATAAAGCTAAGAAAAATTAGGTTTTCTAACTTTTGAAAAACTTATTTCTCATTTCATACTTTAGATCTAACTTTTAATCATCAGAAGGTTTAGATCTAAACATAAAACACTAGTAAATACATAGATCCAAGGTTTTTGACCTCAAGATCATAACCTTTCAAAAAATTCAAATCTCAAATCAAACCACAAAGAAAATTAAACTATAAAATTAGAAATCTTGTTATACCTTTGCTTGTTCCTCCTCTTCTTCTTCCTAAGATTAGATTAGGAAACTTATGAAACCTCAAAACCCTCCTTCTCTCCTCTCCCCATCCCCACTATACTCTCTCTCCTCTCTCTTGTTTCTTTGAAGAATAAGATAAAAGAGGAAAGAAAGAAAATATCATTTGGTTTTTGGTGGGATAGTAGATATATTTGATATATCTAATCTTATCATCCAACAACTCTCTCTCTCTCTCTCTCTCTCATCATAATGGAAGTGTTTTCTTGCAAAAAAGGAATAAAGTGTTGGCTCCACTCATTAAATGACACCTAAAAAGTAAACAACCTAATAAAGTGAAAGTAATTATAACATTACTCCCCCCTTATCTCCTCCTTGAATAACCGGCCATATGGCCTTGTTCTCCACCCAACTTGCTTGTTTTATTATATACATTATACAATGACTATTATAACCCTCCTTAAGTGGGCTAAGCTCTTGGGCTTTTTTGTTTTAATTCCTTTGGGCTTGGATTTTGCTTAGTATGCTTACTAATTAAATTAAACTTGGCTTCCTCTACAAATTAATTTGGGCCACCATAATACTTATCCCATATATGAAATATTGGGCTATTTTAATAATTTAATTGCTATTAAATCAATTATTTACAAGTCCAATACTTAAATAAACCATTGGGCTACCTAATTATTCATTTGGGCTTGGAATACATCAACTTGGGCCACTAGAAAACCAAACATAATTAAATTAGTTATTACCAACCTTGGGCTTCTAGTTTATTAAGTTATTGGGCTCCCAATATGTTGGTTAATTATTCAATTCATATTTTAATCTTTCAAATCCATAACTAATTCATTAAGTGGGCTTGATAGATAATTCAATTGGGCTAGTTCTCTAGTAATTTAATAATTGGACTATTACCTAACTTTATAATATCAATAATTATACTTTATTTTTATAACCCAATTAGACTTGCTTCAATCAAGTTATAAAATTAATTATTTAAGATGTACAAAATAAATCTCTTAGGGTTATTAAATTACCCTACCTAATATATATATTAGGTCACCAAACTTTATAGGTATCGTAGTACCTTATCCTTAGTATTCCTTCAAGTACATATAGATTAAATTTCTAGGATTTAGAAATTTTGTATCCCATATATTCTATATTCTCATTCGAATAATAAACCATAGAGGTTATTCTTTAAAACTTTTAAATTATACCTCAAATTTTCATCTAGGTTTATTCTTTTAACCTTTATTCTAATCATTTAAGATCTTATAAATTTTTGGGTTGTCACATTCACTCCTTCTTCTAAGAATTTCGTCCTCGAAATTACAGCCTACTAATCCCTACTCCTTTATTCATCAAAACTAGATTTTCAACTGAACATTTATCTGATTTCATTCTCATTTAATGAGTACATACGGCTTTCTTCTACGAGAAACTATTCAATCATCATATTCTACCTAAACTTCTCTCTAAGGAGTTAAAACTTTTCAAATTATGGTGAGTGGCCATATAGACTATGAACACTCGAGTTTAACGGTATTCACCATAACCAAATAATAGGCATGTTTACAATCACGAAGAAGGTAAACTACCGCTGGCCTTAATTATCTGAACGACTGTATGCGTTCAATGATTGGAACGTACATTATCCAACCAATATATTCCCCTTTTCGGGGTTGTTCATACTCAGCCGGAAGTCCGAATCAAAACAATATAGTTCGGGATAAGTTCTAAAAGAGATACTTGAATTTTCATAAATATTTATCTTGCTGAATTAAATAGCTTTAGACATATATCAATAATTCAAACATCAATCAAAACATGTGTCTGTCCAAATTTAATTGGCACTTGGCTTTTTTTTAAAATTCTAAAAATTATTTTATAACGTCATTATACCGCACTGTATTTACAGTCCGTTGAAGATTTCGTCATTTTTTGTGACTTTGTCATAAAATAATATACCATAGTGGGCTGACGATCTTTAGATCACGTCCAACACTAGGTAAGACTGTATTAATAACTCCATCATTTTTATCATCTTTGCACCATGTTCTATGATGCATTAATGATATATCAGATACATTTTAATATTTTAAATAATCTTTGTCTAGCCAAAATAATTAGCGTAGACTCTTCTTTAAACCGTTCAAAACTATTGAAAATTATTTTTAGAATTATCATGTCACAACAGGTAACGCTGTGATAATAGCTCGAAGTCCATCTTCACACCCTTGTCACCATATTTTGAAGATAACCAAAAATTTATTTCATTTCGAAAAAGGCACATCAGTGCGAATTTAGCTTGATGTCAAAAATTTTGAAGTCTAGTACAGTTAGAAGATTTGGAATACCTATGCCTCTACCACCAACTTCAATTCTTCTAATGATCAATTGCTTAATAATTCTATCTATTATATCATACTTAAAACTTACTACACTAAAAATCCTTAATTCTTCTTCCACAACTTTCCTATACCCAGTATAGTTCATCAAACATACCACACGTTATGAGTTCAGGAACTTATCACAATCATATGGGTTTAGGAACTTATCCTAGTCAGACCAAAGTTGTCCATTCGCTGAGGGGTTCTACCATACGATTATGAGTCGCGAACTTACCATAAGTGTGAGTTTTAAGAACTCGTACCTAATTTTATATATATTCTCTACCTATCCGTCATACACATGAGAAAAGAATTACCTTCTCAACATACATATAGCGAATAGCGCGACACCAACATTTTAATGATTATCAAAGTGATAAACTAAGTAGTCGTTAGACCAAGCATAAAACCTCCGCCCATACAAAGGTTTGTACAACTCAGTTATCACATGAGTCCTCAATTGAAATTCCACATAATCCTAGCTCCCTATTTTCTTAATACGAATTTCATTTAATCTGTATCTACAATTCTACAACTCTTTTGAGTTTAACTCGTACTATTTCATAGTACCATATTCGTATAGCAATTTTGCTATAAAGTTTTCAATCATTTGATTGATCCTCCTCCTGCTATAACCTTATCAGATCACGTTGTGACCTCATATTATAATCGTATTATATTACGATTCTTTTCTATGTTATAATCGTTTTGTTTTACGATCTTCTTTCACTTTAAACTTTGTCTTTTAGACTCTATCTATTCATTACAACTGTTCATCTTTATTATCATAGTTAGGTAACTCTGGATCTTTATTACTTGTCAGGATTATTCTTTGAATCTTATTGACTTATTAGTACCTTGTCCAAATTCATCGCTTAGAACTTAAACTCTATTGGAGTTTATTCCTTATCCTCATCGCTGCGGTTATAGCCTAAGGTAATCCTACCTAAGATTTATAACCTACAGCTTTGATACCAACTGTAGCGCCCCCAAATCCGGGTCCCCAGAACCTCGGACCTGGTACGTTACGATGCATCATTTCTATAACTACTGTGGAAGATATAAACATAAATTGTTTATACAATAACCTTTATACATAACTCCCAAGGTCTGAAACCTTAACTTAATGTCTGCCTTCAATATCCTATACGACATACAATGTCATTTGCATTCAATACTATTACAAGTTTAACCTGCTTCCAAATCCAATTCTGAAGTTTGTCTTTGTCTTTGCCTGTATCCGAAGTTTCGTCTTAATCTGAAAGTTTTATCATTATATAGCAAAGGTGAGCAACAAGTTTGCCCAGCAAGTTTAAGTTCAAATGAAGATATATCATGATTGAAAAGAATAATAAGTTAACAAACTTTCAACAATACAAATAATTGTGAAAGGATATAAATTAATTTTTATAACTGAATTACCGAGTCAATAATGAAGAATGGCCAATAATAAACATGAAAAATTTAACTGAACCAAATGGTAATGAAGGTGATCAGCCTTTCATACTTGATGAATATATGCAACATGCACTAAGTGCGAATCAATAATCAGTATAGATGTGAATAATCAACAAAAATTATTAACGAACATGCTTTGAAAATATAACTCAATTTCGAGTTAAAGAAAACTTGCATGTACTGTCGATTACTGCTACGCAATATAATATAATCGCTTTATTGTAAAAGACCTATCAGTTATAAGATTGATCTTTCAATTAGCATAACATACCTTATAAGTAAACTATCTAACATTTAAACACATAATCAAATATTAGATAACATTAACACTATACATATACACAAGTCTAAACTTAGCACACATCGAGTCTTTAATAGTATTCAATATAGTATACTGAGTGGTTTCCCACAAACAACCAACAAACTAGCTTCCATCTCGTCTACACTGTTTTCACAGCGAGTTATATCGGTTGCTAATTCGTATATACCTTCCCATATGAAGGAATCGTTTAGCCCAGCTACTATACATCAACCATTAAAGGGTATGATTACACTACCTTAGACTTAACACTTAATCATTCCTTTATAAGTTCTTATTATAACTCGATAAACTGTTTACTATTCAAGAGACTTAATATATCATTTCAGTAAGCTGAAACCAAACTGTTTTCTCTTCCTGACATTTCAGTTTCCATTTCAGTATCCTGAATTGTTCATTTTAGGAATCTGAAATTCTTTTTCACGAAATATCAAAACAGCTTATTATTTTCCTATCCTTTGGCCAATCATATATACATATATTCCATACACAAAAAGTATTTTATTAGAATTTTTCAACTCCCTTAAATATTTTTCAAAAATCCATTTCTAGTTATTTCCTTAAGAAATTAGCTACCTCACGCTTAACTCCAGAAATTTCCAACTCTTGGTGGGATCTTACATATGTTAACGTGGACTTTCAGTTTAAATTTCGTGGTCATCGAAGTTATACAACTCCGGTTATAGCAATTTTTGTCGGAAAAACACAAATATTAAAATAGTCATAACCTGGTCAATTTAAGTCGGGATGAGCTCATTTTTGGGCACAACCTACTTTATCTCATATATTTTCATGTCCCAACAGATTGGAATTTATTACAAAAATTAAGTGACCAAAATACTCCTTGAAATTTATGGACAGCCTACTTTTTGTCATTTTCAGTTTTGGCGTCCTTTACTAAAAACAGTCCACACGAAAATCTACATGGAATTTTTTAGTGATTCCACTTGAAAAAGTTAGAAGACTTGTATATCTAACTCTAGAAATTAACCACAATCAAAAATTCAAAATACAATAAGATTTATGATCATTTTAATTTTATGTTGCGTTTTCTAAAAATCTGATTTTCCAGTTTTTGTGATTTCTAAGAAAACTTTCATATACTTTCTACTTCACCAACATAATCCATCATAAAACATTATAACACAACCTAATACCTCATAGACACATGGATCTATCATGATCCATGATCTATTTCACCAAACAATCACTAAACACACACAAAACACAAATAAAGCTAAGAAAAATTAGGTTTTCTAACTTTTGAAAAATTTATTTCTCATTTCATACTTTAGATCTAACTTTTGATTATCAAAAGGTTTAGATCTAAACATGAAACACTAGTAAATATATAGATCCAAGGTTTTTGACCTCAAGATCATAACCTTTCAAAAAATTCAAATCTCAAATCAAACCACAGAGAAAATTAAACTATAAAATTAGAAATCTTGTTATACCTTTGCTTGTTCCTCCTCTTCTTCTTCCTAAGATTATATTAGGAAACTTATGAAACCTCAAAACCCTCCTCTCCTCTCCCCATCCATACCGTACTCTCTCTCCTCTCTCTTGTTTCTTTGGCTAACTTAGAAGAATAAGATAAAAGAGGAAAGAAAGAAAATATCATTTGGTTTTTGGTGGGATAGTAAATATATTTGATATATCTAATCTTATCATCCAACAACTCTCTCTCTCTCATTATAATGGAAGTGTTTGCTTGCAAGAAAGGAATAAGGTGTTGGCTTCACTCATTAAATGACACCTAAAATGTAAGCAATCTAATAAACTGAAAGTAATTATAACATTACTCCCCCCTTATCTCCTCCTTGAATAATCGGCCATATGGCCTTGTTCTCCACCCAACTTGCTTGTTTTATTATATACATTATACAATGACTATTATAACCCTCCTTAAGTGGGCTTAAGCTCTTGGGCTTTTTTGTTTTAATTCCTTTGGGCTTGGATTTTGCTTAGTATGCTTACTAAGTAAATTAAACTTGGCTTCCTCTACAAATTAATTTGGGCCATTATAATACTTGCCCCATACATGAAATATTGGACTAGTGTAATAACTTAATTGCTATTAAATCAATTATTTACAAGTCCAATACTTAAATAAACCATTGGGCTACCTAATTATTCATTTGGGCTTGGAATACATCAACTTGGGCCACTAGAAAACCAAACTTAATTAAATTAGTTATTACCAACCTTGGGCTTCTAGTTTATTAAGTTATTGGGCTCCCAATATGTTGGTTAATTATTCAATTCATATTCTAATCTTTCAAATCCATAACTAATTCATTAATTGGGCTTGATAGATAATTCAATTGGGCTAGTCCTCTAATAATTTACTAATTGGACTATTACCAAACTTTATAATATCAATAATTATACTTTATATTTATAACCCAATTAGACTTGCTTCAATCAAGTTATAAAATCAATTATTTAAGATGTACAAAATAAATCTCTTAGGGTTATCAAATTACCTTACCTAATATATATTAGGTCACGAAACTTTATAGGTATCGTAGTACCTTATCCTTAATATCCTTTCAAGTACATATAAATTAAATTTCTAAGGTTTAGAAATTTTGTAACCCATATATTCTATATTCTCATTCGAATAATAAACCATAGAGGTTATTCTTTAAAAAAAATTAAAGTATACCTCAAATTCTCATCTAGGTTTATTCTTTTAACCTTTGTTCTAATCATTTAAGATCTTATAAATTTTTGAGTTGTCACATGAAGCATGTTGATACTTCTATTTTTTATCTTTATAGCCTTAAGGCTTGTGTTTGAATGGTGATCTGTCGGGCTGCGAAGCATCCCGACCACAGAAATAAATATAAATGTTGGTCTTCTCATGGGCATGAAAACCATCGAAGGGACGCTAACACGACAAATCATATTTTCACTATGTTGAGACCTTAAATCCGGATAACCATTTTAAGGTCTTTTGTATATACATTTTACAGAAAAACGGGCAAGGTATATTCGTAAACTGGAGTTTGTCCATCGTGGAAATCAGATTTCGATCAGTTTGATCATGAATCCCACGATTCCTAGGCTCACATATGAGTAGCCAATAAACCTGCACAGTTAAAATTTGTACAGAAAAAGAAATATATCCCAAATATCGCCAGAACCAAGGATTCATTCAGTAAATCCTGGTTTGCACCTGGCCGAGGCGTCTCGTTCTGACTAGATAGTGATCTAAGGGCCGCGATGTTGCTTTTGTGACTAAAAAATGCCGATTCATATCAAATGAATATTTAAAGCATCAATTTAATAAAGGGCAAGTAAAGCAATATATATATATATACACACAGTTATATAGACACGAGCTGTAAAGGGCGATAGATTTTCACACCGGTGCCCGCACTAGAATTGAAATATATATATATATTGACAGAAAAGTAGTCAACCAAAACTGGGAAGAGAACCCAGTGGTGGTGAAGGCTGCTTATATATGCATATTTATATATAAAAGTAGTAAAAAGGCCACAGAATAATTCAGGCCGAACAGAAATGTAAATATACAGAAACGTAACAACCAGGGACTGGGAAGATAACCCAATAATGGTGAAGGGTGCAAAAGCAGTAGAAAGGCTACAGAATAATCCAGGCTGGACTGAAATATATAAGTATATATATGGAGACAAAAACGTAGTCAACCAAGACTGTGAAGAGAACCCAGTGGTGGTAAAGGCTGCTTATATATGCATTAATATATATAAAAGCAGTAAACTACCACAGATTTGACATTCGGGCTTGACAGAATTGAAAAGTTAGTATATAAACAGTTAAATAAACACAATAAAAAGCCAAACCCGGACTGGGAAAATAACCCAGTTCGGTGAAGTTGCAAGTAACAAAGATGCAAGTATGTCGAAGTTGCCGGAAGTGACGGATCGTCAATCCGAGTTGTAGAAATGCCAGAAAATGCGTTTAGGTACTAAAATGTACCAAAAGTCGACGAAAATGGCCACGGAACTGAGTTCCGGTCATATTTAGAAAACAAAACTTAACGTGCAAGTGTATAAAAGTGTGAAGTAGTAGTATTGACTTGTTGATCGTAAAAATACTCACAATAAACTGCTACACGGGCTTTTTGCCAAATCGTAGGCCTTTAACGTCCAAATCTACCAGTTATTTTTTGATATGTGGTAGTATGTGGGTATATCTACGTGTTAGAGTGAAAATATTTGGGTTTGGAAGACAAGAAATTGGACAGAAAACTAAACGGGCAGAGGTTCGAAGCGTTTTTTCTTTTTTTCAAATGGGGGGGGTCACCTCATATATATAGGCCAGGGAGCCTCAACTTAACCTGCTACTGCTGCAGGTAGAGGTGTCGATCCCCTTGTGGGGCCCACGTGTTTGGTTGAGTTATCTCGAAGTACGTGCACTATGAGCAATGCGAGGTCAAAGTCGAAACTTTCTAACTTTTGATCGAAGCGTCTGTTTGAGGCGTGCTATACCTTTTCGGAAAGCCCTCGCCGAGAGTGTTACAATGACATGGGATAAAACATTTTCTGGGTCCAAGAATACAGGTTCATAACCAGGTCTTTGATTCCCCGCAATTTGTTCGTTGAGCTGTCTTGCGCTGTTTGCACTTGGGATCATCGTTATGGTTCGTTCTGACCTTGGTGGCATTAATTTGGCTTGAATTTTACCAAATTGACTTAGGGTTGGTAAAATGACCATTTTGCCCCTCCCGGGGTTGCTCTTAGTGTTGACATGGACTTTGGTTGACTTTCGGGAGTTATTTCCAAGACTTGAATCCCATTCGAGTCTGTTTGTCCTTAATGTTGTCTCTAAAGTTGATTTGGTCATTCCAAGTTTTCTCCTGGAGGTGTTGTGGAGCTTCAATTTTGTTCCTAAAGTTGCCTTGACTTCCCGATTTGAGACCGGGGATGACATGCATTTCCCTGGTTAAGACAGGGGCTGACCTGATGACCCGATATTGAGATCGGGGTTGATCTGACTGCCCAATTGGAGGTCGAGGTTGATTTAATGACCCGATATTGAGATCGGGGTTGATTTGACTGTCTGATTAGAGATTAGGGTTGATTTGACGGCCTGATATTGAGATCGGGGTTGATCTGACAACCCGATTGGAGATCGGGGTTGATTTGACGGCCTGATATTGAGATTGGGGTTGATCTGACGGCCTGATTAGAGATCGGGGTTGATCTGACGGCCCGATTGGAGATCAGGGTTGATTTGATGGCCTGATATTGAGATCGGGGTTGATCTGACGGCCCGATTGAAGATCGGGGTTGATTTGATGGCTCGATATTGAGATCAGGATTGATTTGACTGCCCGATTAGAGATCTGGGTTGATTTAAAGGCCCAATATTGAGATCGGGGTTGATCTGACATCCCGATTGGAGATCAGGGTTGATCTGACGGACCGATTGGAGATCAGGGTTAATTTGATGGCCCGATATTAAGATTGGGGTTGATCTGATCACCCAATTAGAGATCGGGGTTGATTTGATGACCCGATATTGTGATCGGGGTTGATTTGACAGCCCGATTGGAGATCAGGGTTAATCTGACTACCCGATTGGAGATCGGGGTTGATTTAAAAATATAATTTTGCCCTCCTACAATGTTAGTAACAAAGAAAGGAAATTTTGAGTGTCTACAATGATGACCATGACTGAATTCACATCAGGGTCAGTACTTTCCTTTGAACTGTTCTCCTTATCCCTGTTGATGCGAGGGATTAGAATTTGATCTTCTGAATAGTCATCATCTGGGATATCCTCGTTCATACCCTCAGTATGTGCCAGAAAATACATCTTTGCAAATCGATCTTGCATTTCTTGTAGGAACCATTCATTCCTTTCCTTATTTTCTTTAACAGGAATCTGGATTTCTTTCTCGCTGGCCGGTTTGACCTTAGGGATCGGCATACCTGACACAGAAGCAGGAACTTTCCTTGTTGGCTTTATGAATTCGGCATCCGTGAGATTTGGTAGCATAATGGCGGATGCGTTCACCGGCTGATGCTTGTGCAGGTTCTTGTGATTTGATCCATAGGAATAGCGTAATCCAGCCTTCCCCGTATGGCTAGGTATCTGAACTGGATGTTTGATCCCTTGTTGATTTTTCCCTAGCCCTTTACCGGGACAGAAATCCAAAGATATCATTTCTTTACCGATGGACATCACTTCGAAAGAAATTCTTGGCTTCAAGGCTGGAGCCCCAATAGGTTGATAGTGAGTGTTGCTCACTTCGACGGCTTGAAAATTGGTTGGCTCAACTCCTTCGTTGAGGATGACCATAGGCATATCACCTTGTATATAGACTGGATACTCTGGTTCGGCATTAACAGTGATAAGATTGCCATTGATGATGTATTTGGCTTGTTGATGAAGGGTGGACGGGACTGCTCCTGCCATATGGATCCACGGTCTTCCCAACAGTAAATTATATCCCATGGTGATGTTCAGCACTTGGAAGGATACGTAGAAAGTATGTGGATCAATCTCCACAGGGAGTTCGATTTCTCCTAAAGTATTTCACCGAGACCCATCGAAGGCTCTTATGACTATATGGCTACTCCGGATTAGATTTGGACTGATTTTAATTCTTTCCAACGCATCATAAGGACAGATGTTTAGGGAAGATCCTCCATCGATCAACACTCCCCCTATCGCATATCCAAAGGATATCATTGCTATATGCAATGACTTGAAATGACCAGTCCCTTCCACTGGTATGTCATCATCAGTGAAAGATATCACATTACTGTTGAAAATGTGCTCTATCAAGTGAGGGAACTTTTATGTATCTACAGCCTTCGGCAGATGCGCTTCTTCCAGCACTTGTATTAAGATTTTACGATGATCTTTCGAAGACAAGACCAAATCCAGAATGGATATCTGTCGAGGTGCCTCTTTTAATCTTTGCACCGCCTTGGCTTCATTATGCCCCATTTTGCTGAGGAATTCTTCAATCTTTTCCTCGGGCACTCTACCTTTGTTCTTGATGACTAATTGTATCACTCGCTAAGGCAGATACATCGGGTTTTCCTTTGATATAGCAATCGTATGTTTTGATGTTGATCCCTCGCTCTCCGCATAATTCCATAGGACTCTTTTCAAGCTGATCAAGGGATACTGCGGTCTGAATGGCAACATCAATGGTTCTGGTGCAGCCAGTTTTAAAGGATTCTTTCCTCCTTTGTCCCCCTTTCCTTGAATTGTCAAGGGTATGACAGTCGTGTCCTTCTCACAGGAAATAACTTCTACAACCTCCTTCAGACTCCATGCTAAAGGAGGAAATATTACTTCTTCATCAGGAAAGCCATTGTCTGGACTTGCTTTTAGCAGTTTTCCGCTTTCAATCAAGTTTTGAATTAGGTGACGAAGTCCCCAACATTCTTCTATATCATGACCAGGAGTGTTGGAATGATATTGACATATTTTGGAAGGATTGAACTTCCTTGATCTAGGTTCCACTTGAGGTAATAGTTGTGTGACTTTTCCCTCATTTATTAGCATCTGGAGAATTTCTTCCATAGGCTGATTTAAAGAAGTGAACTTCCTTTTGAAAGCAAATTCTCTATGAGCTCGGACTTTTTCTTCCCTGGCAACTTTGTCTGCCCAGGTTTCGTGTTCATGGAACCGATAGTGATCCTTCCTTGCAATTGGAAGAATTTTGGGCTTGAGAGGCTTTGTTATCCTTTGGTTGACTTGAGTTATCAACTGTCGCATCACTTGGTGCTGGTATACCATCAGTTCTGCCAGTTGACCAATCTGTTCCTTGATAGACTTTGTTTCTCGTTTTATCAGGAAGCGACATTCTGAATAGTCCCATTTGTCAGAGCTATCCTTGCATGTTTGTGGAGAATCCCCTACGTATTTGAGGTACTTGGAACCTTCTCCATTCCTCATACTGATCATGTTAACTCCTGCCTCACTGTGTTGAGGCAAAGGGTTATCTTGAACATGTGGCTGCTCTGGTTTTATCACCACAATCTCACCACTGTCTATCAGGTCTTGAATCTTGTGTTTTAAAGACCAACACTCTTGGGTATCATGGCCTGGAGCCCTAGAATGTTAAGCACATTTCTCGCTTGGGTCAAAATTCTTCCCACTTGGATTGTCTGGTGGAAGGAGTTAATCAATTTTCTTCTGTGTTGTCAGAAGCTTCAGTATATTTTGAAGTGAATCCCCTAAGGGTGTAAATGTCCTTCAACGTTTAGCATCTCCAGTTCCTTGGAACGTTAGATTTGAAGGTTGTAGAAATGTTTAAAAAAGAGAATAATTTTTCCTTTGAATGGGCAGGTTTTGGTTGGCTCTTTGAGTTTGACCTTGGAGTACCAAGGATACATCCTCTTCTTTCTTTTTATGAACTCTCCGAGGATTATTCCCATAATTTCCAACCTGAATGTGCTCAGCCATGGCTTCTAAAGTAGTAAGGTCTTTAATCTCTTTAGACTTCAGTCCCTTCTCAGCCATTTCTCCATGTTTGATCATCTCTGAGAATGGTTTTCCTATGATTGCTAGGCCCTTTCATAGAATGGAGCTTCTTGTATGTCGATGGATGTCATTACCATCTCAGTCTCTGTCATTGATAGTGTAATACCCGAGAATTTCCTAATATTATTAAATAAATATATTAATGAAAATGAGAATTTATTTGAATATAAATGATTTTGTGTTATGAGAATGATTAATTCAATTATATTAAATTGAATATCTATGACAATTGAGAAAAATGTGGAGTTTACGATAAACTCGTTGAGAGCCTAGTGTGGCACAGTGATGGGAAATATTAATAATTATATTAATTGACGAAGAATTTTTAAGTGAACAATTAATTAATTGTTGATTGTTATTAGAGAATATTAATTGATTGTTGTGGGATATTAACTATGGTTGATTAATAATATGTGATTATTGTTGCAAGAAATATAATAATAATAAATCACTTGTTTATAATTGTGCTGAGATTTATATTTGTTAATGTGATAATTAATCCTATGATTATTAATTTGGTGTAATTAATAATCAATGAGGAATAAATTAATTAATATTATTGTTAATTAATCAACGAGATAAATAGTTTATTTATTTGACATTATGAATAATAAAACAAATAAGTGAGTTATTAATATAATAAGATTATATTAATTGATATGTGCAAATGTGCAATACTTGAATATATAAAGTATATGGAATACAACTATATTATATAGTGTAGAGAGACACTTAAGTGTGACCATGCATATATATACATAAACTATGTTATATAATGCAATACGAATACATTACACATAGAAACCATATATTACATGAAGCATAATGTGATTATGTTAAAACTATATAGGAATACATGATAATGCCTATGTGACAAGGTGAGTGTGTATACAGTAAAATAATATATCATGAATATATTGTAATCAATTATTGATTGTAGAATTTAATAATGTGATAGTATCTGATTAAATTATATCCGGTATTAACAGAATGTACATGGATTATATGCGTACAAGTCACCTTCACTATATTGAAGTATTCCTTATGCAAATTTATATTGTGACATTAAGTTTTAACCTATGTATGGACAATAGGTATATATAATATAACATAAGAGTAGGAAGTATATTATGTGTGTATAATAATTTAAGTGTTGTGTGCTAATAAAATGCTGAGCATTGTTTCCTTGTCCCATTATAAGAGACCCTTTCTCCTTCACGTGAAATATACAAGCTATCCTACTCCCCTATTCTTCCTTAAACTCAGCAACATGGGCTAGCAAATGATGAAGAAGGGTGTGGGCATAATGATAGCTTTCAACAACTATCTACCAACTTCCTCTTATCTAGCATGCAATTCAAATTTCTGTTAGTTTGAAATGGTAAGCAATTGCATTGTCTGTATTTTGTTTTCTCTATAAATATGGCTTCCTTCCTTCTCATTTCACCTTGCTGAGATTTTGTTTGAGTTGATAAGTTGAGAGCATATACATATATCAGTATAATAGCATTGTGAAGTAGCAGCAAGTTCAATTATCTAACAGAGGTATAATTATCTTTCCATGTTCTTCATTCATGTTCTATATTTTGCTTACTGTCAAAATTTCCAATTCTTGATTTTGATTTCAATTCATACTAGATTGGATTGGGACATGTTTTTAGTTGTTATATAGTCTTATACATATGTTAATGAGCCAATGTGACTGATCACAAGCAAGTTCGTGAAGTAAATTTGTGTTTGGGCTGGGAACTGCCGAAGCAGGGAGCTCACTGGTGCTGGCCGAAGCACGGCGCAGCTGCGCCAGTTTACTACTGAGGCGCAGCGCAGCTGCGCCTGCCTCTGGAACCAGAATCTAATTTTGTTCCTAAAACTGCTATGTGGTAGTTACTTGTATAGATAAGGCAAGCACGTGAACATGAGTAGAACATATGTATGAGTACATAGGCCTAACGTAAGCATGTTTAAACCAAGATGGTATACCTTTTTGACAAAACGACGTATATGTTTAAAAAGGAACTTAAAGTTATAAAGAGAGACTTGAATATGTTATATTTATATTCTGACTTTCGATACATGTTATTATGGTTTAGAGATTCATGAAGGATGTGATAACTTGTGTATATATGTATCTTAAGGTAACATGAACATGTTAGACTTCGTTAATAGAACTTACTAACGAAACATGGACTTTGAACTTGGACTTAACATGTTGTATTAGAATCCATATTCTGATATTTTTAACATGCTTAATAATGAATATAACATCACTAGTATACCATACGTGTGTACTCGCTTGTTAAAATTCAATAAGAAGTTAACCAGGCACGGGTTTACGCATGTTTCTAAAGTAACAAACAATGCTAGTTATGAATAAAGGATGTGGACAATCGCAAGCATGTATATTACAATTTGTATGACCTTCTCGCATGTATCTATGGTTTAATTGTATACGTTGTGATTGCATGGCCACATTTGGCCTTAAGCTCTTAGAAATCCTAAACTAAGACCCTAATATGTAAAGATAAATTTAGATTTGAATACGTGTATAATATAACTACTTGTGAGCATGCCCAAATCAAGTTATATGATCACCTCGTATATTTAAAATTAACGAGCATGATAGCTTACATGATTTTATGATGTTGTAAGGACTTGAATTGTTTAAAATGTAAGTCTAGAATCATGTTATGGAAAGTGGAACCTAGATTGCCTTGGGAAAACACGAAAGGACTTTTAACATGTCAGTATACCTGGTGTGAATGTTAGCTTGCATGACCGGACAGAAACCACAAGGCACATATCAGCTTTGGCTTAGCCAGAGGGCTGCGCAGCTGCGCCGGCCCTAGGCTTAGCCATGGCGCAGCTGCGCCAGTCTGGAATCAGAATTGAGCCAGTTGTTGATCTGGTTTTTTTTGACAGTTAGCTTATGCGATTACTTTAACTTGTAATATATGACCAGTATGCTAAGGAATGTGTTAAGAGGCATGCTAAGTGATAAAATTGAATGTTTGATTATAAACTTCCCAAGGATAAGTCCAAAAGGTGTTTGGGGACTATAAAGCAACGATTAAAAACTATGTGATGACTTCATAATGTCTTGTAAACTGAAATGTGCTATATGTACGCAAAAGTATATGATGAAGTATGTGTATAGTATGCAACTAAGTTAAACGTTTATGGGTGCGTTTAAAATTACATATCATATGTGAGCATAAATGACTAATGAAAATCCTATACTTATAATACACTATAAATAGGATTCAAAAGTGTTGAATTACTTTACGTGGATAAACTACGCTAAAGGCAAGTTTCCTAACTTACACTCTTTTACGGTGCAAGTATTCTATCCTTGTATATTGTGAACTAGTTTCTTACTAAATTGTTGAATTGAATTAGCATACTTGAACTCTTAATTCATTAAAGCTATTATACATGTTGAACTTAGTATTGTTCTTGAATATTGTGAAAGTGTCTATGCCATTTGATTCGGCTAGACTTATATTATTAAAAAGCGACCCAAACCAATTGATTGGTGCGAGATCTTGTATTTGACTGAGAAGAACAAACTATAACTGTCGGAGAACCGACGCGCGCACTTGAGTATGATTGATTGTTATGCATAACGAGGGTACTTTAGGCTGATCACCTGCTGTATCTGTTTTTGTTGGATTTTCAGTTTATTACTGTCAAATCCTGTGGAAGTTCATAGTCCTTAGTGACTGCTCAGTATTCAGTTATCTTGAAATCTTGAATTGAATTATTATTGAATCATATTGACATTATTCTGTCCTTAGCGACTGTTATTAAGAGCTGTTGATACTCTTGCTATCCTTGAACTATCAAACTTTTCTATACCTTTTCGAGAATTGAGAATTATATCACTTACCCTTGTCGTATATTACTTGCTGGGCAATTTGTGCTCATTCTTGCTTTCCCTAAAACATTTCAGTTAAGGCAGAGCAGGGCGAACCTTCGGGCGTTGATAAGGGCAAGGGCAAGGCTACCAACTAGCTTGTCTCTTTTACGTTTTTAAATATTTTAATGTTGTATTAAGATGATGTAGTAAGACTGGTTTTGATTATGTTTAAGCTTAAGTTAGGTTATGTAATAGGTCATTAATTGATATTATTATGTAATCTATTAAGTACTGTAGGTTGCGAGACTTAGGGGAATAATTATAATAAATCATTGTAAATTATTCTAGAATAGATTTTCCGCTGTGATTGTGTGATATTTAGTTATTTTTATTGTGATGTATTACCATGAGCACGTGATGAACCGAATTCGAGAGACCAAGTGGCGGTCCTGGAATTTGGGGGCGTCACAGATAGAATGACTTGAGCAGCCAGACGTCTCCATCTTTGGGCATATTCTCTGAATGACTCACTGTTCTGCTTTTTAACCTTGGTAATCTGGTATCTGTCTGGAGCCATTTATGACTGGAAACTGTATTAATTTAGGAAGGCATGAGCTAGCTCTTCCCAGCTATGGATTTTGGAATTGTCCAATCTAGCATACCAGGCTCTGGCCTCTCCGGTTAGACTTTCTAAAATAATTGCATTCTCAGCTACTCGTCCTCTGCATAGGATTCGAGTTCTCTAATGAATTCTTTCAAGTGAGTGTATGAATCTTCCAATCCATCATATTTTTTAAAATTCAGGCTCTGGAACTTGTCTAGATACTGAGCCTCGGGAAAGATGCAAAGATCTGAGTAGTTGACACTTCTGTAGGATCCAGTCCCTTTGATTAACCGGATAGTTTCTTCCATTTGTTGGACTTTCTTTCGGATATCCCCAGTCTCTCGATCTTCATTGAGATTGATGATTTCAGGGGTTTTGTTGGTTTTTTCATTGTTTCGAGGTTCAGGTATCTGAGCTTCTTTTTTGTCAGTACCCTTACCGCCACCTTATTCGGAGGATTCTGTTTGATTGGGTATTTGTTGACCCTGAGTACTTTTGCTCTGTTCTTTCAAGAAAATAGTTAATTCTACTATCTGATTTCTGAGTCCCTTGAATTCTTCTCGAGACACGAAACATGTTCCCTGTTGGGTACTTTCCTCCATGTTAGTAGGTAGGCTTTTTGCCTTCTTAGATTTGGATATAGTAGTGGGACCAATCTTGCCTACAATAAAAGTAGGTAGTTTAGTCTTGATAGACACAAGCAATATGCATGCTATGCAATATGTCATGTTTAGGGGTTTTTTAATATTTTCCTATAAAATAGATGTCAGTTGTTTTGATGACAGGATATCGTAACAGGATTTGATATTTGAGAATAGATTTGAAAGAATTTACAATTTACAACATTTGACACGAATTGATATTTATAACATTTGATATTTGACATAGAATTAAAAGGGAAAGGTATGAAGAGCCTTCCCTTCGCGTTTAGTTTATCAGAGGTTAACCTATCTTAGGTTTACTCTCACTGACTTTTCGGCATGGAGGTTCCCAGATCATCGTAATCTACTAGATGGGAAGTTAATCAGATCTTTCAATTGGAGCGAATCTATGTGGTACCTTTTCTGAGCCTTACTTGGACTTAATCGCCACTGGAGTCTAGTAATCAGTGACAGACGGGTTTGCCTCCTAGTGGAGGAACACACAATATACATTCATCGCGTCTCACCGCATACAAAATTATGATTTTGTGTGAAGCACTAATATAAAGCGTGGTAAAGAGACATTCACATCTATTCAATGTAAAGACGTCATTTCCCACATAAGCATAGAGAAGGGAATTTGAAAAGTTTGAAAAACGGCTTAAGCCCTCTACTGTCCCCAGCGGAGTCACCACCTATCGACGCCGAAAAAATTAATCCCTCTTCCTATATGTTTCTTACCCTTTATGTTTTCTATGTTGATTTGTCTTGCTTTAAGGGTGAGATTTTTAGAAAAAGACTGACATAAAATGTCAACAATTTGAAAAGATTTGATTTTATTGGTCCGAATTAGACAGAGTCGCCAGTTAGTATGAGTTAAATGGTTGTACCAACTCAACCGAGTTTTGAAAGATTTTGCAATATGGCCCAATTATTGGACTCTGTTTAATTGGTCTTGGAAACCGAGATTCATAGAGTTCAGAGGCTTGCTTAAGCGGGGGGAAGGTGTTAGGAACCCCACGGCTTCCGTGAAACACGGTTACCGCGCTTTTCATTCCCTAATCATTGTGTATGTTTGTGTGTATTACAGTTAATTGGGCCTAAGTACTTTATTTGAAAATAGTGTTGTGCTTCGTTAGACTTATATACGAAAGGTTTGATTTATTAAAAAGTCCATTTATAGGCAAGAATGTAAACATGATGTTTTAAAAAGTGGTTTTCAAACCCTTTCGCTCGCATAGAAATTGAAGCCCTTTGATACTTCCATTTTATTCCATATTCGGCTCATTTTGATTTTATTCTCGAGATGTAAAGCATCCTCGACAAAATAATATATATATATATATTATATATATATATAAGTGTCGGGCTACTTATGGGCATAAAAGCCATCAAAGTATGCTCGGACACCACACATAGGATTTTCATTATTTCGAGGACCTTAAATTCGGATAACCGTTTTAAGGTCCTATATTTACAATTACAAATTTTGCAAGCTAGCGGTATAACTCAACCAGGTCCATCATTAGAACCGAATCTAGATCCATTGGGTGGATCGTAGATCCTGTAGCTCCTTGGCTCACAGAATATCAAATAAACAGCCTGCATAATGAATATATTGCAATAAAAAGTAAAACTATACTAGACATCGCTAAACGAACGATTCATCAGTCAAATCTCCGTACGCGAGTAACTCATAGCTTCCAGTTCCCTCTAGATACAAATCGAGGGTCACGTGTTTGCTAAATATTTACAAAAAACTAGAAAGAAAACTAGATCTATACAGATCTTAGCCATTCTAGCTTCTAGGTTCAAGTTTGACAACTTTTTAACCGATTAAAACCAAGATCTCGCTAGATCTAGTACAGATCTAGTCAATACAGCTTAAATATTGACTATTTACAAGAAATGAACTGTTAAAACTTCAGATCTGACGAATATAAGTTACTAAATATATGTATATAGCACTTATATGCGTATTAAAGTAAGCGAAGAAGACAGATCTGGAGAAATCTTACAGTATATCGCGAGAATGGCTCTCGAACGGCTTTTGGCGCCCTGATACTCATTTCCCACCTGTTAAAATTTGATATGTTATAGTATATATGTGTATGAACGTTTACAAAGAAGTTTTACAAGAATCAGAGTACATTAGAGCCTCCGTTTGACCCTCGTAGCCTCTATTTCTCTCGTCGTAGCCCTTTCTTTCTCTCTCTCTCTTATTTTATAAGCTAAGGGGGGAGGGGGTATATATAGACCTGATCTACCATGAGTCTACCTGTGGCAGCCGCAGGTCTACCTGTGGACGAGCCTGGTGGGCCCCGCTGTCTCGAAGTATGTGCACTCCGACCAACGTGTTGTTCGCTCGAACCTTCATAACTTACAATACGAGAATCCGATGGAGGCGTGCTATACCTTTCCGGAAAGCCCTTTCCGAGAGCTACACAATAACATGGGGCTTGACCTTTTTCTGAGTCTGGGAAGATGGGTCCATGACCAGATCTTCGAGTCTTCGCAGTTAGTCCGTTGAGCTGTCTGGCGCAGTTTTTACTTGGGATTGCTGTGATGGTTCTGTGTGACCTTCCTCATAGTAATTTGATATAATTTGATGTTGAGTTGGTAAAAAGCTTTCTTTTGCCCTTCCGAGTTGGTTCCGGGATTGATGTGGCTGCATCTATCTTTCTCGGGGTTATCTCTGGGGTTTGACTGTTGTTGACTTTTGTTTGTCTTTAAGGCTGTCTCTAAAGTTGACTTGATTATTCCCTTGGTTTTCTCTAGGGAGAGTGATTTGATGATTTCTCGGGGCTGTCTTCGGGGGTCTGGTTTGATGATTTTCTGGTACTGTCTCCGGGGGTCTGGTTTGATGATTTCCCGGTGCTGTCTCCGGGGTCTGGTTTGATTATTTAATCCTCCAGGGCTATCTCTGGCGTGTGAAAAGACACTTTTGCTCTCTTGCAAGGTTAATTAACAGGAATGCGATTCGAGTGGCTATAGTAATTATTTACTCAAATGTTCTTTTATGATTAATGTTGAAATCTATTTTATCGGTTTGATGATTTTCTGGTGCTGTCTCCGGGGGTCTGGTTTGATGATTTTCCAGTGCTGTCTCTGGGGGTCTGGTTTGATGATTTTCCGGTGCTGTCTCCTGGGTCTGGTTTGATGATTTAATCCTCCAGAGCTATCTCTAGAGTGTGAAAAGACACTTTTGCCCTCTTGCAAGGTTAGTTAACAGGAATGCGATTCAAGTGGCTACAGTAATTATTTACTTAAATGTTCTTTTATGATTAATGTTAAAATCTATATTATCTGAAAAGTCGTTGATCGCTAAGGGGGTTTACCCTTATTGTAGAATAAATGTTATTTATTTAAATGAATTATTATTTTTATTTATTTATTTAAATAAGATTAGAATTATTTTAATTGATTTATTCACAACCGGTTTAATATGAATAACCTAAAAGGTCACACCATAAAAGGAAGAATATTTATTTATGAAGCAAATGGCATAATCGTAATAATGAATTAAGTGTATTTAATTTAATCTATGAAGATAAAATAAATTAAATAGATTAATATTTATTATTTAATATTTTGGAAATATTAAATATAAATTAATAAGAGGAGTCTTATTATTATTATTATTATTATTATTATTATTATTATTACTATTTAATTCCTAAAGGAGTTTGAAAATTAATTAATAAGATACTCTCTCTCTCTAATATATATATATATATATATATATATATATATATATATATATTCCTAATTAATAAGATTAGGGGGCTATTTAATTAAAAGAGTTTAATTATTCTTAATTGGATTGGGAATCCTAATTAATTAAAAGGGTTTAATTAATTAATATGAAACCCTAATCCTAAATAGTTTAGGAGGGTTGTCTACATCTATAAATAAGAAAGTCTTATTATAGAACAAAGTTACACACTCATTCTCAGCATTGAGAGAGTACAGATATTCTATAGAGATAGAATTATGGTTTAGTCAAACACCCACCTTCTTAGTTCTTCTTCTTCTTTGGTGGATCACCTCTAGAGGCTAAACGCTTTGGTGGCTTGCATTGATCAAAGAAATGAATCAATCTCGTGAATTCAAGTTGGAGTATAACTCGTACCTGTGGAAGCTCGATCTACAAGGGTATGAATCTCATCTTCTTCTCTTTCTTGTATGTATTGATAACTAAGCATATAGGTTGATCATGGTGATGGTTTGCATTAAAATTTTAAAATTCCCTCTTTCGCGCTTCCGTTTTAATTACGCAATTTGATTTCGTAATCGTGCTACGTGCCAACCTTACATGATCATGACCACTGGTGATACAAATGAATATCTTTAGTCGTAGTGCAAAGACAAACTGTTGAACAGAAACTGTTGATTGATGTTACATAGATAAAATATTGATGATGAACTTTTAAATCATAGAAGATAGTAGACATCATGCTCTACTCGACTCTTCTAATGGATTGCTTGTTCCGCAGCAGTTATCATTGAAAACTTATATTATCTTTAAATCTCAGATTTATTATTGTTAAAGGTTATAGATAATTTATTCTTCATTATCTTAGTTATAATATTTTTTACTAGGCTATTTAAGCTCACTCTTTTTCTTTTTGGTCTATTGTTCTTCTCAAAAAATGAGAGTGTAGCTGAGACTAGCCGAGGAATGGAGTGATGGTTTGAGACTGCAGAAGCATCTCAATACATTATTAAATAGTGTGACAATAATTGTATTGAGAACTTAGGTTGGGTGTGAATATAATTGTATTAAATACGGTACAATATTTTTATTGAAACTCACAGTATGTGTGTTGTCGTATTTTGCACGACAGTTTATTAGTTGTAAATAGGAAATTTTGTATTTGAATTTTGTAGTATGTATTTTGACAACTCAAAATGGGTTGTGTGGACCTGTTTTGGGGGCGTCACAACACTCATCATTAAATCAACCATACGGACTCTAACAATTTTCATAAATATCAACCTAACACATTTGATCTTTCTATTCTAAGTACTTGTACATTATTTCATCATTAAGCACTTTACAAAACTTATTGATACACATATACATTAATCACAGTCATCATCAAATCAATTATACGTACTCTAACATATAATAATGTTAGATTTTGTTTATTTCTTTTTAGTACGCATGCTTTAATGTTTTATTAATATTTATAAACTTAGTTTTATTTTGTTTCATGCAATTAGTAGTATTAATTTTTAATTTTACGGCTAACTAAATTTCTAATACCTAGGATGATGATGAAATTAGGTATTTCATAATAATATTTTATTTTCGTTCCAAAATTAGTGCCTAATTATTTTCGCCTTAATATTTTCCTTCGCACAAATTGCATATGATTCTTATATTGATTGTGGGGTTTTGATAAATTATAGCTAATTTGTGAATTTTTCATAACTTATGTTTGCCCATATTAATTATATGAATCATTATTTTTAAAGGGAAGGAAAAATAATTTGAGAATTAATTTGAAAAATAAGAAATTAGTTATGATGTTAATATTTAGTGGATTCAGATTCCTATGTAGTTTTTTCCATTATTAGTTTTCATTATTAATTTGTAGTTTGCATAATTTAGTTGTTAATCATCTCCACTATATTTATTTTTAATTTGCCTGAAATATTAAATAAAAATATATTAAAGAATTGATATAGTCGACGTAGTTTAATATGTGCCAAATCTACAATAGACGTCGTGCATTGCAATTATTAAATTTTATCACATCATCATGCTTGGTCAAAATTTGATCCAAGTCTCACCCAAGTTGCACACTTGGAAAAATATCCATCAAAATTAGATGTGTTAGAATATTAAATTACTCTTCATCGATATTTTCATTTACATTTGTATTTATATTTTTGATTAGGGTTTCATGATATTAAAAATTTCTCGTCTTCACACGTTCTCATCAATTGACATTTTTTGATTTAAGTTAGTTTTATGTTTGGCAAAACTAATAAAATACCCACCGTAATTGGCACATTTTACTGATTACACCATTGAACTTTAATTTTTCAAATGACCCCACTAAACTAATTATTATTTTGAAGTTGGTTCATTCCGTTAAAAAAATAAATGGAAGTTATTTTTTTATTAACAAAACTAATGAATTACCCACTGTAGTTGACATGTTTTACTGATTACACCATTGAACTTTTAATTTTTTAAATTACCCCATTAAACTAATTAATATTTTAAAATTGTGTCATTCTGTTTTCTTTGTCTCACGAGTGTTAAATCGTTTCAGTTTTTATCCTGCGTGAATGTGAAAAAGAAAAATAAACAAATTTGATTTATTCTCTCTCTTCCTTCCTCTCATTCTCTTCTCACTCTTCTTCTAGATCAAACAGATCTGCGTATTTCTCTCTCTCTAAAATCTATGAAAATTCCTAGATACGAATATCCAAAACATTGAATTGAGCTTTAAAGTTCAGCATTAGATATAACAACGGAGTCTGAATCCCCAACAACTGCAGTAGATGAAGTAAATGGTGTTGTAGTAGGTTTCTTCATTCTCACCTCCGACTATCAGCAGCTTTCTGTCTCCGAACTCCTCTCATTTACTCTCGATCACCTCCACAAGGTCTACTCCTTTCTCAATCTCTCTATATATCTATGTCTCTCTCTGTGTGTGTGTGTATGTGTGTGTATATATATATATATATATATATATACATGTGGTAATAATATTTGGTTAAATTAATTTTGTTGGGATTGTATTTATGATTTGATAGGAGCCTGAGTTTTTACGGATGAATGCGGAGATAATTCAGAGGCAGATGCAAAATGTTGTTGTTGCCAATTTTCGCGTTTTCATTTCTACTATTGATGCATTGCATTTCATTCGCGAGGAAATTTCTTCCATCGTTAAACATCTGATATTAGAGTACCCAAAATATTTTATTTTTGAATTTATTTTCTAGAGCTACATAGATAAAAAATTAATGTATGCTTAATTTTTTAACATAATGACCCAATTTCAAAATAATAATTAGTTTAGTGAGGTAATTTAAAAAATTAAAAGTTCAATGGTGTAATCAGTAAAACGTGTCAACTACAGTGGGCAATTCATTAGTTTTGTCGAAAAAAATTAGCGTCCGTTTATTTTTTTTAACGGAATGACCCAATTTCAAAATAATAATTAATTTAGTGGGATAATTTGAAAAATTAAAAGTTCAATGACGTAATCAGTAAATCGTGTAACTACAGTAGATATTTCATTAATTTTGCATTTTATGTTTATATGTTTAGATATATGGATTTGATTATGGCTTTAAATACCTAACATAATAATTAACTAACATTTGTTGCTATACGAAGACATTTCTCTTTATCGGTATAGCCACGAATTAATTAAAATTAGTCTGCGATGCTCTGGATCTAATTTTGGAGGAGCTTGTTTCTTAAAACTTAAAAGTATCGATATACCCACTTAGCCATAAAAGCAATAAGGTGTAAAATCCTTTAAATATTTTTATTAAGCCGGTTAGACTGGACTCGTTTATACACCTATTTTGATTAGCCACAGGGCCCACAGGTAACACTAATACACTATTAGCTTTAGATTAATAAACGTATGATGCTTCCTTTCACTCCACATGTCAAACAGTTTCTATACGTTCCTTATTAAATCCATCAGCGCTATAGTTGAAGGCATTAACGCTTGCAAACCCTAGCATCAATCGACAATCGCTATGGCTATAAGATCTGTCGTCGTTTCACTCTCGCGCACTTCTCTGCGTCGATCAATGGAGGGCAATCGAGGATCAGCAATATCAGGCCTTCGGTACTTTAGCGATGACAAAGGTAAAATCCTCAGTGAAGAAGAACGTGCTGCTGAAACCATCTACATCAAGGTCTTTTTACTCCTCTCTCCCTCTCTATATACACACACACTCTATATATATATACACACACATATTTGTACATGTTTGTGATCTGAATGTTTTCATTTCTAATATGCTGCTGAGAAATGTTGCGATACATATTCTGTACTTGCTTTGTTACGATGTAGCTAGGGAAGTATTGATGAAATACGAGATCACTGCATTTTTGTTTAACAATGATAAATTTACAGCAGATAATTAATTTAAAAGAACACTCAAAAAGAAAACTCAAGCCTAAAGAATTGTTGGGTGGAAATTTTCTTTTGTTTCTACGCAACCCATTTCAGCTCTAGGAGGCAGAGTGCAATTTTATATCTTCGGGCTATGTTTGTTTGCAAAAATAATGGGTATGATAGGACTATTTATCCCATGATTAGTCCATTATTTAATCTTCTGCCTATTTATTTTGTGCACTATATTTATTTTATCATTTTTAAGGCCATTTGATGAGGGTTTATCCCAAGACAATCCCCTTATATAATCCAAAAGATATCAAATGACCTTAAAAATGATCCAAAATAGTCCAATGATTAAATAATGGACCAATCATGAGATAAATGAGATAAAATAGTCTGAAGTGGTAATAAATTAATACAAATAGTCCTGCCCCACACATCATTTTTGCAAGCAAATGTAACCCTAAAGTTGTATTTTGTTTCAATTTTTTTATTTTATTTGAAGTCTGAAACTTGAAGGTAGGTTATGTGTAACCACACCTTAACGCTAATGAAGGAAAATGCAATGTACCCTCTTATATACTCCTTCATTCTCAATTTCTGATATTGTTTGGACATCTTTCAATTATCTGAAGTTCCAGAATGCCCATAGTCCATTCTTTTTAACTGTTATAATCTTGGAATCACTTTTATTACCATCATTATTACTTTATAATTCAGAAAGGTCAAAATAGAAATGAGGGGTAATGTTGATCTAACATGGCTTGAAAGATGTTGTGTAATATTTTCTTAATCCATGTGTTTTTGATCTTGGGTAGTTAATTCGGGATGGAAAGTATACTATTGCTCCCTCTATCTGTGTATATATTATATTTATGTATGATTACTGATATGGTTTCTACTATTATATGCAAGTGGGTTTATATGTTTCTGCTGTCTATAGATAGGTGGTTGAGTTTTTTTTGTTTGTTGAATTTTGGTTTTTTCGTTATGAAGAAAATGGAGAAGGAGAAGCTGGAAAAGCAGAAGTTGAAGGCAGAAAAAGAGAAAGCAGAGAAAGACAAAGCGGAGAAGGTAAAGGATGATTACAGATTTTCTGTTACGACCTTAAAGTCATACAAATATTGTTTTTCTTTCGTTTGATGCTGTTGTTTTCAATCTCTTTCGTTATGCTATCATCTTTTGTAACTTGGATATCCACACGAGCACATTTATATTATCAGCACGAGCTGTTGAGCTATAGAAAAGTATGACTTTAGTGGCTGTAGTAAATAGCTGTTTAGCATTTTCCTTCAATAAGATTCTAAAATGTGGAGCGTTAAACCTATATTTTGTAGCCTACATATCTCTGATGAATTGTATGGGTGTGGTAGAATTACATTTAAGTTTCTTGATTTATTTATGCATTTCTTCTGATTGTTTTCCAAAAGTTGTACTGTAGTAATGTGCTTTTCTCTCTCTTTTTTTCCCTTCCTCCTATTCTGTTTCTCTTTCCCTTTGATTTGTCAGGAGTGTGTGTGTTCTTCTCCCTGAGGAGAACTTGGTTTTCCTTTATCTGTAAAGAGAATATTTTGAGATATTATGGGAGCTCAGAACCATTGGAAACAGATTACCGTTAGGAAGGTGTTAGGCAACTTAAGTTGTAATGGATTGTTCGCAGAATAGTTAAATGTTTGACTAGTGAGTTAGTTGCTTTGAATTTATTTATTTACTTGAACCATTTTTGCACAATAAATAGTAGGCGGTGTGGATACTGGCAACACTAGGTTGTTAGGCCATTACTCAGTTTGTTACCATAGCAATGATATTGACCATCTCCATTTTGAATTGCATTTTTTTTAATTAGCTCAGTGGTAGATCTTGAAATTCAGTAGACCCCATGCTGTCTTTACCCCCTTTTACCTTTAATGAGAAATTGACTACACTATTAATAATAGAAAAGGAAAAAAAATTAGCATAGGAACTTTGGTTTTCGTATGTCTCGGCGAATGTTACATGGAAATTTGATAATATTGTAAATGGAACGATAATGGGAACTGTTATACCTGTAAGAACGTTGGTTTAACTACGTCTCTGCTAATGTTACTTGAAACTCTGATCATATTGGCTCACAAAGGGGATTGGGAATGAGAATAAGGAATGTTTTTTTTCCACCGTGGAACCTAGTGCTTGGGGTAGGCTTCTTCCGATCGCAAAAGACGATAAGAGCTTTTCAAAATATACTCCCTTCATTCCACAAAAAGAGTTTCATTTGGATTATTTAAAGTCTATGTGTAAAGTCCTAAAATTGATGAGCTTATGTAACTTAAATTAATAGAATTATAATTATTGTATATTATCTAAGTAGTACTATTAATTATAAATTTTATTTTTGTTAAAATTTGCATGAATCACATCAATCTTAGAATTTTGCGAAAATATGGGACTTTTTTTGTGAAACGGAAGGAGTAATATTATTATAGATTAGATTGTAAAGAAGTCATATGCCGTTTGTCTCCTCCCTCCCTCCCTCCAAAAGATGGTAAATTAAAATTACAACGTGAAACAAATGAATATATAATTGTTGCATGTATAGAATTGATGATTCTTGATAAGATCAATTTTAGGAACGTTGCTTATTGGAGGGGTCTTTATTTTACCTTTCAAGATAATACTCTGATTGCCAGCTATTTAATTAGTTGGGCTTTTTCTTCGTGTTTGATGTAATAATAGTTGTTATATCGTGAATCGTATTATGTATTGAAAATACTTGATCGTGTTACTTGTGTATCATATTGCAAGATATAGAAAGACATGCAAACGACAATAATTACATATTTAAACATATAGAGAACTCATTTTATTAGGCAATAAAGTATATTAGCTTCAAGTTTATGTTTAAGTAACTGAATGGAGTAAAATGCAAAAGTGAAAACTGTACTCTTAGTATATTTAGATATTGTCCTTTTTTGTTGATAAATGCAAAACAAATCTTCTACTATAGAAAAATTTGAATAACAAACTTTTATGTGACAGCTAGACATTGACTATCCTCGGTGGCAATAATGACATGTAAAGTAAGCCAAATTAAGACTAAAAAATTCGCTTCCGTCAAAATTTAAACTCAAAACCTCAACCTCATAACTTTAAGCAACTGTCCAACCAAGCTACATGATGTAGTTGTAAATGAGACAACATAAATTTTATTTATACAAGTTTCTCCATTTAAATCAAAAAAAGAAAAGATAAATAAGTGGATAAACCCCTTCTTCATTTAATTTTTGAAAAATTAAATATTTTTTTATCAACTTTTTTTATTGAAATTCATCAAAACTCATTATCCCCAAATTTGTGTTGTACATCTTTAATTCTTCATCAAACTCAATGTATATTGCGGAAATCATTGTCTTAGGTTTTGGTACTTAATGGCGTCGGATTTCATTTTGCATGATGGCAGAGATTGCCATCAACAACTTAAAAGAACTCTTTTTTTTTCTTTTTATATTTTTCTTTTTCTGGTAATAAACTTAAAAAACTTTTGATAGTGCTAATGGTTAACTATTTATTTATCATTTTTTTTAGTTTAAATGGAGAAGCTTGTATAAATAAATTCTATGATGTCTCATTTACGATTACATCATGTAGCTCGGTTGGACAGTTACTTAAAGTTATTAGGTTGAGGTTTTGAGTTCGAATCTTGACGGAAGCGAATTTTTATATTCTTAGTTTGGCTTACTTGTTTTGCATTGACCAACAAAAAGGGTGCTCAATATCCAAATATACTAAGAGTACAGTGGTCACTTTTGCATTTTACTCTAACTGAATGAGCCTATAATCAATATTATTTTAAGTAATATTTATTAAGGAACAATAGAAAATAATAACTTGTTTAACTTTTAAGTGTAAACTTAATGTGAAGTGAAGCCCCAAAAATTGAAAAGTGTAGGGATAATGACAATTAAAAATTTATGTTTTTATGTCTTTCTGTCTTTATATACGTATAAGATATGAAAAAAAAAAATTGGAAAAAAAAGTCCTTTGAAAAAGATCAGAAATACTAGAAAACATTTTAAGTATTATTGTATCGATCAAGTGAACTCCTCTTCCGATGAAAAGAAAGACTTTGATGTGTTAACACTGTGTGGTAAGATACAACTGAAGTTCTGATACGCTAGCGATTCTGTATAAAATTCTTGCTACATTGTACAATTCATATCGTGTATCGTAAGAGTCAATGTAGCAAAGGAGATCAAGTTGTTGTTCTCTCTCGGTGAAGTTCTCCCTATACCCTCTTTCATCAACTCCCAACCCCTACTCTTCTTTCTTCCACATCTTTTTCAGACAAGCTAATATTTCTCTCTATTTCAGACTGCTAGAGATTGATTTTTGAATGCAATAATCTCCAATTCTGTATAGTTAATTATTGATCTGGATTAACTGTTAACTGTTTTTCTATTTCCTTATGTTTTTGATAATATCTAGCCTCTTTGCCTTCTTGATGAAAATTGATTCCCGTGTCGCCTTTGGTGTGCATGATTTATTTATTTTTATGTTATTTAATATTCCCTCCATCCCTATTTATTTGACGTTTTAGAGAACAAATTTTGTTCCTATTTGTTCGACGTTTGTAGATTTCTAGGAGATATTGATTACATTACTTTCTAAATTACCCCTAAATATTTAATACTCTCCTTAATTCTCTCTTACTTTTTCAAGGCTATTTTTTCTCCCTCTTTTAATATCTTAATGGTATACTCTCTTAATCTCTCTTATACTTCTTATATTTTCTCTATCCTCTAACAATATTTCTCTCATCTTTATCATCTACAGTTTAGCTTTTCATTTATCTATGCAAGGGTATTTTTGGTAATACATAGTAATTTTAGTGGAGTTTCTATAGGAGTTTTAACTTTCTTAATAGTTGTGCAAAGTTCCAAAACGTCAAATAATTAGGGACGGAGGGAGTAGTTATTCTTTTATTTGGAATATTGGTTATTATTGTTTTATTGGGTTTTTAGTTATTGTGCTATCTTACGTTATTAGGTCTATTCGAGTCCTGAGTCCAAATAGGATTTCTAGTGTTTTTATATATAAATAATGTAACCGTGAATTTCAAATTACTGATTAATAGAATTATTTTTTAGCCCTAATTTGATTGCGATCAATTCATTCTTCCGCGGTTGAGGATCCTAGGGGTAGTGGTGTGCGGAGCATCACCCTAGTTTTAGTTTTCGTTATTTTTCCAATTAAATTCCAGATTATTCATCACCCAAAATTGTCCTACATCACTTTTGGTCCTGCTTGGTGCCAGAGCTAACAACCTTGCTAATCTAGAAATCATTTAAACTTTGGGCTTCCACCGTTGAAAGTAGTTGCCAGTGTAGCAGGCAAGGAAATTAACCCATAACTTTGGAGGGGTCTAACTTCTTGTTTCACAAGGAAGTAATAGTAAACTTTAACTGGTGATTCTTAGAGCAGAATTAATCCAGTGTTAAGAAGCTTAGTTTTGTTTTTACGTGCCAGTTTTTAACTATTTTCTTGTGCCTCTTGTAGCTTAAATTATCTGGTAAGTAGTTCGTTGTTTTTCATCATTGATTTTTCTGTCTGACTATCTTTTCGTTTTCTTCACCAGAAAACTGCAGGATCCTAATGGTTGAATGGTCATCATCCCTGGGATAGAACCTTTGTTTGTGAAGTAACGACGAGTAATGAGAAATAAATGTACGAGTTTGCTCAACTCTTGATGAGCTTGTCCTTTGTATATAGTGCAGCGACTCTTGTTGATATGTTCAATGGTAATAGCCTCAGCTGTGGGTTTTGCTTGACAATTATTTTCACCCAATCTCCTGAAATTATCTCAATACTTGGTTCTGCATTTTGGAGTGGCACATAGAGAAGCTATTTGGATAATCACACAATGTTACAACTAGAAATTTTCAAACTAAAAATATTGGGGATTTATTAAAAATTATGAAACAGTAAATCTTAAGTTAAAACTGTAGGTAGTTTACTATATTTATCATTTTATTGACAAAATTAAGGAATTTAAGAATGAAAATGTCTTATTTGAGTCATTTTGAAAGTTGAGTAGTAACATACTAATCTTATATTTTGGAGTTGGTGAATGTTATTGAAGTGTATCCATTGCTCATAATATTGAATTCTTCTTCAATTGTGGAATATTCTTTAAACATCATCTACTTTCTTATTGTCACACAAAATTATATGTTTTAAACATCTACTTATTGTTTTCTTTGATGAATGGCTTTACTTTATAGTTGAATTCAACATCTAGTTTCTGACCTCTCCTATCAATCAAAGGATAGTGATTGAATACCAAAAGTCCATGTTCACCCTAAATCTGGGTTTATCGTTTATCGGTTAATTAACTTTTTGATCATTGTATTAGGGGCATATTTTCATTGTGGTTACCGAATTTTTTTTGTTACAAACATATTATTATATTCGAAAAAAATTACAAATTAGTCATTACTAAACATTCCGTCCAAAAAATAGACGGATTGTTAAACCGTGCATGTCACGTTAGCAAAAAAAAACTGATTTGGCTAACCTTGTACAGATGTCATGTGACTCGTTAAATATATGACCCACCTTCTGATTAAAAATTATAAACTTGCTCCATTTTTGATGTGACAGCCCAGAAAATCGGATTGTCCAGAAATTAAGTTTAAAGAATTATTAATTAATAAAACAAATTTTTATTAATTATATTATGTGTTATGTGTTTATTAGTCATTCTATGACATAGGATGATTAGAAAGCTGGAGGATTCTGGCTACGAGCTAGATTGAACGAGTAAGAATTTTTAAGGCAAAAATAAAAGATTTTTGGGAACAAAAATATTTCTGAGAAAAAGACGAAATAAAAACTATTCACCCGACGAAACTCTAAAGGTTAGGGTTTGAATACCCTAGGCCTTTCTGGGAGATCGGGATGTCGAAATGACATTCTGTCGAAAGCTTTGAAGATAATATGTCGTGAAAAGGTAAGTTAGCCGATAAAAGTTTTTCTCGAAAAATGTGCAGAAATCGGACAAAATAAAAATGACGAAAAGTAATGTTATATGTACTTCTCATTCGTTTAACTAAGTTAGGGGAAAACGTGAAGAAAAACGCTAATCATCAAAAAGTGTTTTTCAATTTTTTGAAGTTTCGAAGAACGCGTAAAAGTTATTCAGTAGAGGAAAGGCGGAATATCCAAAAATATTTAGATTCCGAAAAAGTCAGTTTTTCAAACTGTCGGACGAATTCTGAATTACGGAACAACAAAACTTCTAGGAGAAACTTTGCAAAACTTAAGGGCTAAGCAAGGGTGAAACTTAAGGGCTAAGCAAGGACTAAACATAAGGGCTAAGTAAGGGCAAAATGATAAAAAGTTGTCAAATGACCAAAATACCCCTAGCCTTGAAAATCTATATATGCTAGCTCATTCTCTTGGATTTGAAATCTAAGAGAAAACTCATTGAGAGAGAGAGAGAGCAATAAGGAAGAGAAAGAGTTCGGATGCTCAAATTGAAGAAGTTCGAGAAATGGAAAAGCTTGCAAACAGTAAGAATAACCAAGAGGAAGAAGAAAATCAAGAAGAAATGTATCAAAACCTAACCTTAATCCATTATTTTCTTTAGGTTTTCTATGAAAATTCATAACTTAATGAAAAATGGAAGTAAAAGATGGTAGAAGATGTTAATGGACGATTCAGATGAGTTATATGAACTCTCCGATGTTATGAGGATGAATTATCAAACTTATAATGTTAAAATACAAGAAAACGTAAAATTGTAATCATAATATCGATTAAAAATGAAGAACGAACGAAGAACGAACGAAGAACGAACGAAGAACACGAAGAACGCGATAAGAAGTTGTTAATAGACAAATTAAAAACCATCGTAAGTTAGATGCTTATGGTTGGTTAGGATCATAGATGAATAACCAATGGATTGATTCCATTTGGTTTGGCGTAAAAATCTCGAGTAACGAAGTTATGGTGAAATTTATGGGATTAGACGTTAATCGTCGAAATCGTAAATTTCCGAAATGATAGTCAAACGTTGCCGTTAAACTCAAAAACCTTGGTTTTCGATGGCGTATCTTAGAACTATGTATTTAAGAGTTGCAGACTCAAGAACGGACGAATTCCGACTTAAAGTGAAGAAACGAGCTATATGAACGTTCACAAATGTTTAAGGAACGCGTAATAAAAATTTAAACGGTGAATTTATCGTTAACGGATTCAGAAACTGATACTGTCTGGATAGATTCAAAGAATATGAGATATGTGAACTAATGACTTTGGAATGAACCAATTCCGAGTTATAACGATCGCGTTATGTGCTCGAGAAGGAATCGAATTGAAAAAGTTAAATTTTTTCAAAGGCATAGGGCCGACGCCGTAGCGCCACCCAAGACTAAGGAATTAGCGCCGCAGCGCCAGACCAGGGCTTCGAGGACTGGCACCTGCACCGCAGCGCTGGGTTTAACACTATAAGTGGCGCCGCAGAGCCCTTAAGTGAAAAAATTACGACTGAAGATTTTTATTATCCAACTTTTTGGATGGCAATTAAGGGGCAAGTGTTGGCTTGTTTAGGTGTTAATCAAAACAATCACATACACGCAAGTGCACGCGGTCCACAAGTAATATAATGTAAGTAAAGTATCGATCCCACAAAGAATAATGAGTGTTTCTAATCTAACATGCAACAGTTTTGTAATTATTTTGGTCTACTTAAACAGATGATCAAATTGTGATTTATCTAACAATAATGATTATCAAATGATAACTAACTAACAAACAAATAAATCAGATAAGGGAGATATGGGATTCTAACTTCACTTAATGCATTCTTCAAGTTGATACACCTCCTGTTAAGCCCAATTGATTACTTCGGATTGTTAGTCGAGAACACGAAAGCAAAACATAGCCATTTCTCAATAAACTATGTCCATATCACATACAATCCACAAATGATAGAATGAATATGAACACCCAAATTACATAAACCATTATATTTCTATGTGACTTAACATTAATCCGGATTTAAGCACAAGCTCTCAAATGACTACAAGTGGTGCTTCGCTATATGTCTATTCGAAGCACGAATTATGAAATCTAACACCATGTAGAATCATAAACACATACTAATATGGTCAAATCTAAACTCATAAATCATTTCTCAATTTCATATGAGTTATTCCGGTAATTGGTGATCAAGCAATTAGGAAATCAAAGAAAACCACATTAGACAATCCATACATAATCAATTAGAACTCAACAAAGAAGCATACAAATCAGAATTAAGCATTAAGATCCATTAAAATCCCACAATAGAGATTAGTTCATAATTGAATTAATATCCATCATCAAAACTTGTCCATACATTGAGAATCAAATATGAAAGTAAAGAGAAGCTAAGGAAATAGAAATGCAAATCTGAATTCTCCACTTCAAATCTGAACCTTCAATGTAGAGCCAAATCCTTCCAACACCCAAATCTAGCCCTAATCTATGCAACTATATGAAAATCTAAGAGAAATCAAGAGAGATAGCCAAAATATAGAAAAGGAGGCTACACCCTCTATGAGTTCTTCAAAAACCCTAAAAGTAGTAAATATAACGTTCAATGATCAAGTCTCAACCTCCAAATACACCTTAATAGAGAAAAATAGTCAATTCAGGAATTTAAGTGAAAAGTCAATGCTGGTCAAAATGGCCAGGTGCGCCGCGCTGCCCCTTAGTACAAATGGGGCGCAGGCGCAGGATCTCTGCCTGCCGATCTGATCCTCTCCTGGCGCGGGCGCGCTGCAACAAAGCACTATACTGGCTCGGTCGCGTTGCATGACTTTTCTGCAGAATGCTGCTATCTCTCTGCTGGTTTCCTGCTGCTACTCCATA
This sequence comes from Panax stipuleanatus, assembly GCA_020205555.1. Lineage (NCBI taxonomy): Eukaryota > Viridiplantae > Streptophyta > Magnoliopsida > Apiales > Araliaceae > Panax > Panax stipuleanatus. The sequence continues at coordinate 107,545,110 of CM035115.1, forward strand.
CTTCTTTTCCTTTTGTTAATTCACATGCCAACCTCCTTTGCACTCCACCATATGCCAATTGCTCGTCATCAAGCCGGTTTCTTGCCCAATCCACCCACTATGCCACCGAGATAGTTTCCACTATGCAACCTACAAAACAAAGATAAAACACATGAAAAGTAACTAAAACATGTGAGAATAAGCTATAGTTATGGTAAGTTGATAGCCAATAAGTAGGTATAAAACCTACTTATCAAATACCCCCAAACTTAAACTATTGCTTGCCCTCAAGCAACTAACACAAATGCAAACTATATGAAATGCAACCTACGCTAAAATGATGATGATATCCAATTTTAGTCAAGTAAGAATTCCAATATAAGATGCCTCAGAGAAATCACAAGATAGGTGAACAAAGTATCCAACCAAGCCAATGTCATATAAACATACAATCTGAAAATCAAAACCTGTTGATAATGATGTAGTGTGTGTGTGCTAAATCCACTAAGCTTGATAAAGGTAAAAAGTTTACATACTATGCTTCTAAGAGGGAAAAGTAAGACTTTAAATCAAGAAATCTGTGAACATATGAAGCATCAACCACTCCTATACATCAATCCAAATTAAAGGTCAACAAAGGGTTTATAATGCTTTTATTCACTCACGAGGGTGATATTCGCGTATTCCCGTGGTTACACCCGACTGTGCAATGCCTAGCCCTCTTAGGCTTTTCAATGATACTCGTGTAGCGAGCTTTTAACAAACGACTCCCAAACCATAAGGCTTTAGGGCGCTGGGTGTAAAGACAACCCTAGGGCGTACTTGCTCGAATATCAAAGGCCACATGACTCGACTAGCCAAGGTGTTTATTCAACATTCTATTTTTCTTTTCTTTTCTTTTTTTTATATTTAGCATGCATACCCAATGTTTCCCCCCAAACTTGAATTTCAGTGTCATTATGGTTATGACTCACTGTCTACAAAACTCTATCATTAAAACAAAAATTTTCCCCTTAAAAGACAAGCATGTACAAATCTAAACCAACAAGCAGAAATAACAAAATCGTGCTATCCGGTTACATCAAAATCAACAGGCAAAGATTAACATCATGTAATGAAGATATGACCTAGACTAAGCTATCAACAATGTTCAGCAATCAATAGAATTCCAATATCATCATCGGTCAAATGGAACTCAAACTATCTGAAATATGGAATCATATGCAATGTGAGATGAAAACTAAACAAATAAAAGAAAGATAACTAACTAAAACATGCAAAACTAGCTAACAAATAAGAAAATGCAAACTAAACATGCAACTACTACTATATGCAACTAAAACCCAATACCCCCAAATTTGAAATAAATAATGTCCTCATTGGAAGTAAAGGGTTAGTAAACTCCCCTAAGCATCCTCGTGGCCACCCGACTGTAGCTCGGGTGGTGAATCCGGTGGTGGATATGGCATGGCCGCTTTGAAGACGAGAAACTAGACTAGCACGCCTTGCTGAGCGAAGGCTTGTACCAGTGCACCTGACAGTCCATCTGCATAGGTCTAAAAATTAACGTGCAGAGCGTCCATCCTCGATTGCAATCGCCTCATCTGGAGATCATAACTAGCGCTCTCGGCTGGAGGAGGCCCTGTTGCCTGAGATGACTGCGGTGGAGCTTCTTCTTCATGAACTGGAGCACGAGGCAAAATGAATCCACGGTCTCGAGGATAAGCCTTGCCACCATCCCATTCAAAATACTTCTTGATGGTGGTATGGTTGATGTCCTTTATTGGCATTTGCACTTGCTCATTCTCCCAGTTAACCCTTTCCTACACACACAGCTGAGTCACAACTGAGGCATGTGGAATCCCACTGATGGTATCGCCTCGCATGTATCGAAGCATGGACTGATGAATCAAGTGCCCCACGTCTATGTACTTGCCGGTGATGATCCCATACCAAATAGTGGACTTGTTTGTCGTGACATCGTGCTGGTGGTGGGAAGGCATCAGATTGGCGAATATGAAATTATTCCACGCTTTGGCATATCTGTTCAGCGCTGCATGTGGAAAGTTTGTCTTCGAATCCGTGCCTGGATTGATAGCCCATTTGGTGCCTGGCATGCAGAGATCCCTTATTAGCTTGTCCAAGTTAGTCTTAAACCTCTCAGCCACTACCCAGTTCACTGTCTCAGCAGGAGGAGGACTCAAATGGAACACGTCATTGATCGCTGTAGGAAGATAATTCACTTATTTTCCCTGCATGAAAGAAATCCCATTCTGCGTCTCCCTTGCATTAGCATAAAGCTCCCGCACTATTGCCAAAGGCGCAGCCACGGGCGTTGCTACAATGCCAATCCAACACCTGTCCTGAATCATACTCAACAGCTATCCATCATCCTTGGTCAGTTTGAGGCCCATCTCTAAGATGAAGGACTTGGACACCAAGACTATGACACCTCCGAATTCGGGTCCTTTGACCCCGGTCCGGTCGTCACGATCTAACATAAACATCCACCTCTAAACAACATACGATAACTAAAATGCAAAATATAATAAACGTACATCGTTCATTCAAAAGGTGTTACTAGTCCCAAGATTCGATAACCTTAATACAACATACAAACATACCCTAGAATAGTCAATAGGGTTCATATTACATAACAGTAAATTAATTAAACATAAAGATAAAGTCTGCTCCTTGCAAACTAATCCTACATCTTCCCTTTACCCTTGTCCTTCCCTGAAGTCTCGGGCTTAACTGCAATACAAGTCATGATATAGCAAGAATGAGCAACAAGTTTGCTCAGCAAGTTTAAATACAACAATAAAGGATATATCATGATGAAAGGAATATATCTGATAATGAATTTAACAATATGAATATCGGAAGCAAGAATAATAATTGCTTTTAGAATAACTGATAGTCAAGTAGACTTTTGAACTATAAAACTCCAATGGATTCAATAGCTCATTGACCCTTTGGTTACTGGCTATATAATAAGTACTTGAGGGGATCAGCCTCGCGTACGCCATGTATATGCATAACATTCAACTCTGCTGTTTTGTATCTTATATTAGATACCTGGGGTACTCCCTTATATATAAGGGGTGTTCTTTTCAGTCTAAGAATCCTTACCATCAATTGGTTTGGATAGCTTTTATAAAATTTCATATACCTGTCTGACGGAATAAGGGTCCAGACTCTATCTGACACAGTTCAAGAATTATAAAACTTTTAAATAAGGTACAAGTCCAAGACTGTACGAACTCAAATGCACCAAGTGTGAATATCAATAAAATCGATGTGGAATAATTGTAAAGTAATTAAACCACCTAATAGCATGCTTGGAAATAAAGTTCAAGCTTTAAATAATTAACTGTCAATATGATAATAACCTGCTCAATACAATATGAGAAGGATAGGGACTTGCACAATAAAGAGTGTAAGGGAACTTGCATTTAAATCAAGTGAAGTTAAGAAACTCGCTTACACGATTCATTGAATAAGGTAGTGCAAGAATTTAGAATACTTGCTTGTTTGCTCAGCTACGATTAAGTTCTAGCTTTAATTAACTTGCGTTGAAACGACCTAACATTAATAAGTCGGCCTTTCAATTAGCATTATAAACTAATATGACTCTACACTAGCAAGAATCTAATCATCATATAAATTTATCATGTAATTCACGTAAGTCAATCACATTGACTAGGTCTATAAATAATTAACTCTGACCTTGATTTAGTAATGCTAGAATATCTAGTTTCTATACATCAACATAGGTTTGAACAAGTAGCATTTCAAGTAATCATGCTTCAAGAATATACTTTCAAGTTTGAATCCTAGCATGCTCGCCCTATTCAATTCAAAATCATATGTCTTCATGCCGGTAATTCACATACCTTAAGTTAATCAATTTCATGTCTCAAGGATTAGCTACATAGTCATATTACCACATAACGAGGCTAAACAATGTTTAAGTAGTTATGCTTGTGCGTATACTACATGTGTATACCTTAACCCACATTAGTTCATACCTTAGAATTTCATTACTTGAATACGTGTGCATCGGTGGAAATTATGTGTAACCAAAATGACACTCATGTCAACATGTCTATAGGCATAACGAATCCTAATATACATGCTTGCGTAATCATAACATAATTCTCATGGTAATTGATGCTATTTAGCTTTCACTTTCTAAGTTTTCTTTCAAAATTGCACTAAATCTATAAAGGCAACATAGAACATGCAAAACATCTCGTGGTCATTACTCATATGTGTTAGGACACATATATAAGTCATATAAATGTTCTCATACGGTCAGAACCTACAAGGCATCGTTTTGGTCAAGTTCGTTCCCTCAAGGTTCTTAAGTTTCTTCTTTGAAAATCTTTAAATCCATCAATCTCGTATGCTAACGTGTTTAACATTTTAAACATGCATTTCAAGTTAATATAAACCATACTATCATGTTCATAATTTCAGAATGCATACACGATATGTTCGTAACAAGTTCTCTTTCGAAACTATAAGTTTCCTTTTAAAACATATGCTTTTTGTACTAACATGGTCATGACATATACGTATAGCATCAAGGAACATATGCATAAGAGTTACACCAGTATTCATGTATGTCCATAGTGGTACGACCAAGTTAACATAATCAGAAACTGTAACAGAAAGCCAAAATAGTTTACAAGAACCTGCGCAGCTGCGCAGGCACTAGGTATAAACCCGACGCAGCTGCGCCGGTGTCTGGCCAGTGCTTGAGCAGTTTCTGCTTCGGCAGAAACTTAAGCCATACTCAGATTTCTTCAACAATTTGATCCTATACCAGCCATATTACAGTTCTAAACTATCATGACAACTTATACAATACATAGCAAGCATTCTTTAATCAAATGATCATTCAATTTAACACAATCAAGAATTTGATAATGAAGATCATGAATGGAAATTACCTCTGTAAAACACTTGCTGCTAAACAATTCTTCCTTAACCCAAATGGGAACTCAGTATACTAACTCTACTAGACAATATTTCAGCAAAAGAAACTACAAGGAGGAGAGCTTACTCTTATAGGCATTTGAAAATACAGACAAAACATTTACTCACCAAATCAAACCAAAGGATTGCAAGTATGTTCAATAGATAAGAAAGAGTTGGTGAGGGTTGGTGATTCCACTCATGAATCCCACTCCCCATATCATGATTATGGCTATGTTTGTTGAATTTAAGATGAATGTAGAGTGTAGCTAGCTTATTGTTTGTTCACGTGTGGGAGAAGTGAAGAGGAAATGGACTCTTATTTAGGGGCAATGTAATAACTCAGCACTTGCTAATACACTAAGTTGTATAATATATATACATATAGTATATATTTAAGTTATCTAATTAAATGGGTGTTACAATGCTACTTCAATTAATAACACAATGTATCAAATAGGGGTACGCCACATATAATCCATGTACATTTTCCTTAATACCGAATGTAAAGCAATTGGGGATTATTATTACTCATTATTATAATTATTATAATATAATTATAATAACTCAATAAAATCAATATTAATTAATAATTGATCTTATTATATGACAATAGGGTATACATGAATGTCCACATAGTGTCACATACCTTCAATTTATCTCATCTTACTATATAGTCCATACATGCAATATTCACCACATTAATATGTCACATTGCATTATATATAATATAGATAACTACCATGTAGTAAAGGTTTAGTATCGCATGCTTCTGTAAAATAATTAGTCAAGTAAATATAATTATATATTATATTCATTAATTCTTACTCATTAATTATTATTCATTCATAATAATTACTAATCAACACGTTATCAATTAATTACTCATAATTAAAATTCATCAAACACGTTCAAATCCTGCCACGATATTCAAATAAGTTGAATATTTAATTATTAATAATCTTATCAATTCTTTGATATTAAAGTCTCAAGGCTAGTCCACTAAGTTAAATAACTCATTAGTGACTTTCTTTAATCATTTCACAAATTCTCACCACCACATAAGGTTTAAATAAGTTCGCAAAACTAACTCATTAAAATTAAATCACATATTTAATAAATAAAGAGTTTAAAATTCATTGTCGTTACATCCCTCCCCCTTATAAAAATTCCGTCCTCGGAATTATAAAAATAAGGTTACTAAAATAAAAACGGATAATTCGCTCTCATTTTCTCTTCTAGCTCCCATGTAGCTTCCTCGACTGCATGATTTATCCAAAGAATCTTAACGGAATGAATGATCTTATTCCTCAGCTTTTGTTCCATCCTATCTAGTATCTGGACAGGAACCTCTTCGTATGATAAGTCTTTCTCGACTTGGATCGGCTCATAGGAGATAACATGTTTGTAGTCTGGTTTATACGGCCGCAACACTGACACATGAAACACGTTGTGAATGTGCTCAAGTTCAGGAGGTAACGCCACCTCGTACGCCACTTCACCGACTCGCTTCAGAATCTCGAACGGTCTTATGAACCTAGGACTCAATTTGCCCTTCTTCCCATAACGAATCTTCCCCTTCCAGGGAGATACTTTCAAAAAAGCATAGCTTCCTAATTCAAATTCTTTCTTCTTGCGATGCAAATCCGCATACTTCTTCTGGCGATCTTGAGCCGCTACCAGCCGTGCTCTTATCAACTTGATAATCTCTACAGTCTGCTGTACCAATTCTGGTCCCAACAGTCGACGTTCTCCAACTTTGTCCCAATACAACAGTGTTTGACATTTTCTCCCATATAGCGTTTTGTATGGTGGCATTCCGATACTAGCGTGATAACTATTGTTGTACGCGAATTCTACTAATGGAAGGTGATCCTCCCAACTACCCTTGAAGTCCATCACACAAGCTCGAAGCATGTCTTCAAGTGTTTGAATTGTTCTCTCGCTTTGCCCATCGGTCTGCGGATGATACGCGGTACTCATTCGTAATTGGGTCCCCAATCTCTCTTGAAGACTCTTCTAGAAATTCGACGTGAAACGCGGATCTCTATCAGATACAATAGATACCGGTACCCCATGTCTCGAGATAATTTCCTTGACATATAATCTGGCTAGCTGGTCCAAACTATACTTAATCTTAATCGGCAAAAAGTGAGCTGACTTCGTAAGACGATCTATAATTACCCATATGGCGTCGTGTCCTTTCTGTGTTGCCGGAAGTCCTACCACAAAGTCCATCGTGATGTGCTCCCATTTCCATTCTGGAATCTCTAATGGTTGTAATAACCCGCTTGGTCGTTGGTGCTCTACCTTGACTCTCTGACAAGTTAAACACGTACTTACGCATTCTGCAACCTCCCTCTTCATGTTTGGCCACCAAAAGTGATGACACAATTCTTAGTACATCTTCGTGCTTCCTGGGTGTATTGAGTATCTCGTACTGTGTGCTTCTTGCAAAATCTCTTCTCTTAGTTCCGGTACTAACGATACCCAAATTCGTCGTTCAAACCTTAGCACTCCTGTGCTATCAATCTAGAATTTCAAATCATCACCGTCAGCTAACCGCTTTTTGATAATATCACAATCTTCGTCCTTCTCTTGTGCCTCCTTAACCTTATCTAATAAAGTCGGGCTCACTGTCACTGAAAATAATTTCTCGTTGGTCTCCATCGGATACTTAACCTCCAAATCTAGTCGTTCGAATTCTTTCATTAATTCTTCTTGAACGGTTAACTTCGATAACTTTTCTCTGCCTTTTCTGCTCAAGGCATCTGCCACTACATTTGCTTTTCCTGGATGGTACAGAATCTCACAATCATAATCTTTGATCAATTCTAGCCATCGGCGCTGCCTCATGTTTAATTCTTTCTGCGTGAATATATACTTCAGACTCTTGTGGTCCGTATATATCTCACACTTCTCACCATACAAATAATGCCTCCAAATCTTCAAGGCAAAAACTACTGCTATTAATTCCAGGTCATGAGTCGGATAACCCTTCTCATAATCTTTCAGCTGACGTGAAGCGTACGCAATGACCCTGCTATGTTGCATTAGTACACAACCAAGACCTTTGTGTGATGCATCGCTATACACTACAAACCCTCCCGTGTTATCCAGTAAAGCTAACACAGGTGCTTGACTAAGCCTCTTCTTCAACTCTAGGAAACTCTCTTCACACTTCTCCGTCTAAACGAACTTAACTGTCTTTCTAGTAAGATTGGTCAACGGCGATGCTAATTTCAAAAAATCCTGGATGAATCTCCGATAGTATCCCGCTAATCCTAAGAAATTCCTGATTTTTGTTGGCGTCTTCGGCTGCTCCCAATTGATGACCGCTTTTACTTTTGCTGGATCCACCAAAACACCATTCTGGTCGATAACGTGCCCCAAAAACTGCACTCTCTGCAACCAAAACTCACAATTGGAGAATTTTGCATACAGCTTCTCTCTCCTTAATGTCTCCAACACTATTCGAAGATGCTCAGCGTGTTCTTCCTCCGTCTTCGAATACACCAGAATGTCATCAATGAATACGACAACAAACTTATCCAAATACTGTTTGAACACTCTATTCATCAAGTCCATAAATGCTGTTGGTGCATTCGTCAATCCGAATGACATTACCAAAAACTCAAAGTGTCCATACTGAGTTCTGAATGCCGTCTTTGGAATGTCCTCCGGCCTCACCTTCAATTGATGATAACCGGTCCTCAAGTCAATCTTTGAAAAGTACTTCGCCCCCTTCAACTGATCAAATAAATCGTCGATCCTAGGCAATGGGTACTTGTTCTTAATGGTGACCTTGTTCAACTCTCGGTAGTCGATACAAAGTCTGAACGATCCATCTTTCTTCTTCACGAATAAGACTGGCGCTCCCCACGGTGATACGCTCGGTCGAATGTATCCCTTATCCAACAACTCTTGTAATTGAGCCATCAGTTCTTTCATCTCTACCGGTGCCATACGATACGACGCTTTGTATACCGGTGCTGTCCCTGGTGCCAAATCAATGACAAACTCAATTTCTCTATCTGGTGGCAATCCCAGAATCTCGTCTGGGAAGACATCAACGAAATCCCTTACAATAGGTATCTAACCCAGTTCACCCTCGACTTGTCGAGTATCAACCACATGAGCCAAATAACCTATACAACCTTTCCTAAGCAATCTCTGCGCTTGCACCATCGTCAGACAATGGGATTGTCTCGGCGATTTACTACCATAAAATACCACCTTCGACTTATTCGTAGTCTTAAGGCATACACATTTCTTCTTACAATCAATAACTGCTCCGTGAACTGATAACCAATCCATTCCAAGGATTACATCAAACTCCCCCAAACGAATCGGTATCAAATCCATGTTGAGCTTAAATCCTCATAATTCAGTATAACAGTTCCTATGAATGTATTCTACGGGGATAATTTCCTTGTTTGCTACTTCTATGTTCATAGGGTGTTCTAATCTTTCACGGGGTAAGTCTAACTATTTAGCAAATTCTTCAAAAACAAAAGAGCAGGTAGCACCCGAATCAAATAACACATAAGCATCAATATCATTGATCGGGATGATACCTGACACTATGTCCTTAGATTCCACCGCATCCTGAACGGTCATGTTGAACGTGCGTGCCGTTGGTCTGTTGGCTTGACTGGCTGGCCCTCCGATGCTCAGTCCATTGTTGTTGTTGTTGTTGTTGCGATTACCGCTAGCTACATCGCCCTTTCTCTTCAGGCAGTCCTTAATTTGGTGGTCTAGGGCTCCACACGAGAAACACCCTCCTTTCTGCTTATTCGGACACTGAGGAGCCATGTGCCCCGGTTGTCCACAATGGTAACAAACACTCTTTCCCTTCATGCACTCCCCCGAGTGATTCCTCCCACAGTTATTGCACTTTACACTTTTCTTGGCCTCTCCCTCGGACTTGTTACCCCTAGAGGATTGGCTCTCCGTCCATTTACGCTTGTTAGGGTTGCTGCCTCCGCTACTTCCCCCTTTCTGTCCCTCCCGACCGGTCTTCTTTTCTTGTTTAAAATGAGCAATGGCTTCATTGCCTCCCTCTGCAATGATAGCCCTTTCTAGTAGATCAGAGTAAGTTTAATCTTCAATACCGCGACTGCTTTCTGCACCCAAGGTTTTAGTCCTAATTCGAACCTTCTTGCCTTCCTAGCTTCTGTGTCAACCTGATGTGAAGCAAATCGGGCCAACTCGTTAAATCTTGTTGCGTACTCTGCAACAGACATACTACCTTATTTCAACTCCAGAAACATAACTTCCATATCCTGTTGCGTATTCTCCGAGAAGTAATTCTCGAGAAATAGCTCCTTAAATTTATCCCAAGGAATAACTCCTTCGCCTGCTCGTCCCTTATTGGCCTTCCACCAATAGTTAGCTTCGCCCTTCATCATGAAAGTGGCAAAAGTCGTCTTCTGTGCTTCGGCCACTCTTGCGACCTCAAACACTTTCTCCATCTCTTCTATCCAGGTTTGGGCTTCGATTGGGTCCAAGGTTCCCCGGAACTCCGGTGGTCCTACCAATTTAAAATCTTTGAAGCTAGCCAAATGATGTCCTGGTTGCCCTGCTGCTGGCTGGGGTCTATTCTGCATTGCCTCAGTTAACAAGTTAACGAAGTTTTGCATAGGGTCGATATTTTCCCCTCCGCCATTATTAATGGATCCTTCCTCCCTTTGGTTCTGCGGTAGTCTCCTAGGCGGCATGTTCCTGAGTAAAGGAAGAAAACATTAGACTTTATGTGATATGCTATTTATGTTAGCATTAAGAAGTTTAGGATGTCTATCAATTATAGCTGATTTAAATAAACAACTTCAGTATCACAATAAGACTCGATGGATATCCTCAACCCATCACTTACATACTCTACTTGAGTTTTCTACTAAGGTTATAACTTAGGTTTAGCATTCCTAACGTTTATAACTTAAGCCCTGATACCAACCTGTGACACCCCCGAATCCGGGTCCTCTGACCCCGGTCCGGTCATCACGATCTAACATAAACATCCACCTTTAAACAACATACGATAACTAAAATGCGAAATATAATAAACGTACGTCGTTCATTCAAAAGGTGTTACTAGTCCCAAGATTCGATAACCTTAATACAACATACAAACATACCCTAGAATAGTCAATAGGGTTCATATTACATAACAGTAAATTAATTAAACATAAAGATAAAGTCTGCTCCTTGCAAACTAATCCTACATCTTCCCTTTACCCTTGTCCTTCCCTGAAGTCTCGGGCTTAACTGCAATACAAGTCATGATATAGCAAGAATGAGCAACAAGTTTGCTCAGCAAGTTTAAATACAACAATAAAGGATATATCATGATGAAAGGAATATATCTGATAATGAATTTAACAATATGAATATCGGAAGCAAGAATAATAATTGCTTTTAGAATAACTGATAGTCAAGTAGACTTTTGAACTATAAAACTCCAATGGATTCAATAGCTCATTGACCCTTTGGTTACTGGCTATATAATAAGTACTTGAGGGGATCAGCCTCGCGTTCGCCATGTATATACATAACATTCAACTATGCTGTTTGTATCTTATATTAGATACCTGGGGTACTCCCTTATATATAAGGGGTGTTCTTTTCAGTCTAAGAATCCTTACCATCAATTGGTTTGGATAGCTTTTATAAAATTTCATATACCTGTCTGACCGAATAAGGGTCCAGACTCTATCTGACACAGTTCAAGAATTATAGAACTTTTAAATAAGGTACAAGTCCAAGACTGTACGAACTCAAATGCACCGAGTGCGAATATCAATAAAATCGATGTGGAATAATTGTAAAGTAATTAAACCACCTAATAGCATGCTTGGAAATAAAGTTCAAGCTTTAAATAATTAACTGTCAATACGATAATAACCTGCTCAATACAATATGAGAAGGATAGGGACTTGCACAATAAAGAGTGTAAGGGAACTTGCATTTAAATCAAGTGAAGTTAAGAAACTCGATTACACGATTCATTGAATAAGGTAGTGCAAGAATTTAGAATACTTGCTTGTTTGCTCAGCTACGATTAAGTTCTAGCTTTAATTAACTTGCGTTGAAACGACCTAACATTAATAAGTCGGCCTTTCAATTAGCATTATAAACTAATATGATTCTACACTAGCAAGAATCTAATCATCATAAAAATTTATCATGTAATTCACGTAAGTCAATCACTTTGAGTAGGTCTATAAATAATTAACTCTGACCTTGATTTGGTAATGCTAGAATATCTAGTTTCTATACATCAACATAGGTTTGAACATTTAGCATTTCAAGTAATCATGCTTCAAGAATATACTTTCAAGTTTGAATCCTAGCATGCTCGCCCTATTCAATTCAAAATCATATGTCTTCATGCCGGTAATTCACATACCTTAAGTTAATCAATTTCATGTCTCAAGGATTAGCTACATAGTCATATTACCACATAACGAGGCTAAACAATGTTTAAGTAGTCATGCTTGTGCGTATACTACATGTGTATACCTTAACCCACATTATTTCATACCTTAGAATTTCGTTACTTGAATACGTGTGCATCGGTGGAAATTATGTGTAACCAAAATGACACTCATGTCAACATGTCTATAGGCATAACGAATCCTAATATACATGCTTGCGTAATCATAACATAATTCTCATGGTAATTGATGCTATTTAGCTTTCACTTTCTAAGTTTTCTTTCAAAATTGTACTAATTCTATAAAGGCAACATAGAACATGCAAAACATCTCGTGGTCATTATTCACATGTGTTAGGACACATATATAAGTCATATAAATGTTCTCATATGGTCAGAACCTACAAGGCATCGTTTTGGTCAAGTTCGTTCCCTCAAGGTTCTTAAGTTTCTTCTTTGAAAATCTTTAAATCCATCAATCTCGTATGCTAACGTGTTTAACATTTTAAATATGCATTTCAAGTTAATATAAACCATACTATCATGTTCATAATTTCAGAATGCATACACGATATGTTCGTAACAAGTTCTCTTTCGAAACTACAAGTTTCCTTTTAAAACATATGCTTTTTGTACTAACATGGTCATGACATATACGTATAACATCAAGGAACACATGCATAAGAGTTACACCAGTATTCATGTATGTCCATAGTGGTACGACCAAGTTAGCATAATCAGAAACTGTAACAGAAAGCCAAAATAGTTTATAGGAACCTGCGCAGCTGCGCAGGCACCAGGTATAAACCCGACGCAGCTGCGCCGGTGTCCGGCCAGTGCTTGAGCAGTTTTTGCTTCGGCAGAAACTTAAGCCATACTCAGATTTCTTCAACAATTTGATCCTATACCAGCCATATTACAGTTCTAAACTATCATGACAACTTATACAATACATAGCAAGCATTCTCTAATCAAATGATCATTCCATTCAACACAATCAAGAATTTGATAATGAAGATCATGAATGGAAATTACCTCTGTGAAACACTTGCTGCTAAACAATTCTTCCTTAACCCAAATGGGAACTCAGTATACTAACTCTACTAGACAATATTTCAGCAAAAGAAACTACAAGGAGGAGAGCTTACTCTTATAGGCATTTGAAAATACAGACAAAACATTTACTCACCAAATCAAACCAATGGATTGCAAGTATGTTCAATAGATAAGAAAGAGTTGGTGAGGGTTGGTGATTCCACTCATGAATCCCACTCCCCATCTCATGATTATGGCTATGTTTGTTGAATTTAAGATGAATGTAGAGTGTAGCTAGCTTATTGTTTGTTCACGTGTGGGAGAAGTGAAGAGGAAATGGACTCTTATTTAGGGGCAATGTAATAACTCAGCACTTGCTAATACACTAAGTTGTATAATATATATACATATAGTATATATTTAAGTTATCTAATTAAATGGGTGTTACAATGCTACTTCAATTAATAACACAATGTATCAAATAGGGGTACGCCACATATAATCCATGTACATTTTCCTTAATACCGAATTTAAAGCAATTGGGTATTATTATTACTCATTATTATAATCATTATAATATAATTATAATCATTATAATATAATTATAATAACTCAATAAAATCAATATTAATTAATAATTGATCTTATTATATGACAATAGGGTATATATGAATGTCCACATAGTGTCACATACCTTCAATTTATCTCATCTTACTATATAGTCCATACATGCAATATTCACCACATTAATATGTTACATTGCATTATATATAATATAGATAACTACCATGTAGTAAAGGTTTAGTATCGCATGCTTATGTAAAATAATTTATCAAGTAAATATAATTACGTATTATATTCATTAATTCTTACTCATTAATTATTATTCATTCATAATAATTACTAATCATCACATTATCAATTAATTACTCATAATTGAAATTCATCAAACACGTTCAAATCTTGCCACGATATTCAAATAAGTTGAATATTTAATTATTAATAATCTTATCAATTCTCTGATATTAAAGTCTCAAGGCTAGTCCACTAAGTTAAATAACTCATTAGTGACTTCCTTTAATCATTTCACAAATTCTCACCACCACATACGGTTTAAATAAGCTCGCAAAACTAACTCATTAAAATTAAATCACATATTTAATAAATAAAGAGTTTAAAATTCATGGTCGTTACAAAGACCTTGGCATAGTATTGATGGGCCGACAAATTGATGAACTTGGCTGTGTCTAGAACATCCATGCTACTTCCCTCATCGTAGCTTTCTCCAAAGGATGAGGATAAAGATGATGAACGAACTCTCTTCGGTGCCATTTGTTATGCAAAAAACTCTAAACCCTAACTTGACCAATTCAGAGTCTCAAACCTTGCCTTTTGAATCCCTATGGAAACCTTAATTTGTATGTAATGGAAGATGGATTTGGATATGATGGTGGCTAGGGTTTATATAGAACTTTCAATTGAGATGGAGTGGAGATAATGCTAGGATTAGGGCTTGAGGAGGACGTGGAGAGAGAACGTATAGATGATGAAGGAAGTAGGTTTGATTGTGAATAGGTTAGGAATTCAGATGTAGTGGGGGAGTATGAGTCTAAGATTTGTGTTTGTTTTGTTCTGAGAGAGAGGTTCGGTCGAGATAGATATGAAATATAAGGGCTTGGGTCGACTGCTGACTTTTAGAAGAATTTTTTTTTGGGTACTGGCGCGGGCGCGCCGTGTCTTAGGCATGAAGGGGCGCGGGGACGCCTTGCTCGAAAACATTCTGCATAAGATTTTGGTGGTGCGGGCGCCCTTCTTTTGGCTTGGAAAATGGCGCGGCCGAGCTGCCTTGGCCCTGGCCCTGGCCCAGCTACTTTTGCAACACATTAAAATTCAGCAGCCAACTTGCATGTAAACCATTTCTTGCACAAAGGTGTATCTAAGATGAGACATATCTTTATTCCACAAACTCAAAATTGAACTATATAAACTAAATGTATCTACTCTCAAAAATGTGATATTTAAAATTTGCTATATTATGTCCAAACATGTACTTAAACTCAAAGTGTCCAAGATTTAAACATAGGGGGGAATGATAGATAAGTAACAAGAATTAAACAAGAGGGAGAATAGAGTGGATGGGGTACCTCCCATCTAGCGCTTGTTTATAGTCAACTAGCTTGACTCTCTCAGAAATGCTCATGGAGTGACAAGGGTAATGTAGGCCTTTTGTCGATCAACATCGCCTCCCCAATAATGTTTCAATCTCTACCCATTGACCTTGAACGGCTTGTCCGGGTCTTGACCTATAATCTCAACTGCACCTTGAGGGTACACTATTTTCACCGTGAATTGCCCCGACCATCTAGACTTGAGCTTTCCCAGGAATAGACGAAGACGTGAATTGAACAATAACACGATTTTCCCCAACTCAAACTTCCTAACAACAATTTTTCGGTCGTGCCATTTTTTCACCTTCTCCTTATACATTTTTGAGTTCTCATAAGCCTGTAGTCTGAATTCATCGAGTTCGTTTAATTGGAGAAGTCTCTTCTCCCCTACAACTTTGAGGTCAAAGTTTAGCTTTTTGATTTCCCAGAATGCCTTGTGCTCGAGCTCTATAGGAAGATGAAAGGCTTTCCCATATACTAACTGATACGGAGACATCCCCAGCGGTGTCTTGTATGCGGTTCTGTAGGCCCATACTGCATTATCAAGCTTTAGTGACCAATCTTTCCTAGTAGGGTTGAAAATTTTCTGTAGAATTCTCTTTAATTCTCGATTGGAGACTTCAGCTTGGCCATTTATTTGGGGATGATATGTCGTGGCAACACGATGATTCACCCCATACTTAACCAACAGAGCTGTGAACTATTTGTTACAGAAGTGACTGCCTTTGTCACTAATGATAGCCCTAGGTGTCCCGAATCTTGTGAAGATGCTTTTCTGTAGGAACCTAAAGCCCACCTTGGCGTCATTTGTTGGTAAGGCCGCCACTTCAACCCACTTAGAAACATAGTCATCGGCCAACAGAATATAAAGATTTTCACAAGATGAGATGAATGGTCCCATGAAGTCAATACCCCAAACATCAAAGATTTTAACTTCTAAAATCATGTTCAAGGGCATTTCATTCCTCTTAAAGATGTTCCCTACCCGCTGGCACCTATCATATTTTTGCACATATTGGTAGGCGTCCTTGAAGAGAGTTAGCCAATAAAACCCAGCTTGATGCACCTTAGCCGTTGTTCTCTCTCCTCCATAATGTCCCCCGTACTCTGATGTATAGCAACCATGTAATATGCTCTCTGTCTCACTATGAGGGATACACCATCTGATCATTCTGTCTGCACATTGCTTGAAGAGGTGTGGTTCATCCCATATGTACCATTTGACATCGTGTAGAAATTTCTTCTTTTGGGGCCTTGACAACTCAGGAGGGAGGATGTTGCTAACCAAATAGTTGGCAAAGTCAGCAAATCATGGGACTTCTCCTTTGACCATAAACAGCTGTTCATCCGGGAAGGATTCATTAATCAAAACTCCATCATCCGTGTCTTTTCCCGGATTCTTTAATCGTGATAAGTGGTCCGCCACTTGGTTCTCGGTACCCTTCCTATCCTTGATCTCCAAGTCAAATTCCTGCAAGAGTAGAATCCATCGAATCAAACGGGGTTTGGCATCCTTTTTAGTAATCAAATACCGAATGGAAACATGATCTATAAACACCACTACATTCATGCCAATCAAGTATGAACAAAACTTGTCGAAGGCATACACCACTACTAATAACTCCTTCTCAGTAGTTGTGTAGTTGAGTTGTGCATCCGTCAAGTTCTTGCTAGCATAATAAATGACATGAAACATCTTTTCCTTGCGCTGCCCCAAAACAACCCCTACTGCAAAGTCACTAGTATCACACATCAACTCAAAAGGTAATGACCAATCTGGAGCCGTGATGATAGGTGATGTCGTCAACTTTCTCTTCAAATGTTCAAATGATGCCAAACACTCCTCGTCGAATTTAAAAGGAACATCCTTCTCCAATAAACTGCATAAAAGCTTTGTAATCTTGGAGAATTCCTTTATAAATTGACGGTAGAACCCTGCATGTCTAAGAAAACTGCGGACCCCCTTCACTAAATTCGGTGGCGGTAAGCTCTCTATTGTCTCCAACTTTATTTTGTCGACCTCCAATCCCTTTCCTGAAACTTTATGCCCAAGAATGATTCCTTCTTGTACCATAAAATGGCACTTCTCCCAGTTGAGCACCAAGTTTGTCTCTACACACCGTTTCAACACAATGACCAAGTTCTCCAGGTATATATCAAATGAGTTCCCAAAAACTGAGAAGTCGTCCATGAAAACCTCCATTCTGTTCTACCATGTGGAGAAGATAGCCATCATACACCTCTGAAATGTATCCGGTGCATTGCATAGACCAAAAGACATCCTTCTGAAGGAAAATATTCTGTAGGGACAAGTGAAGGTTGTCTTTTTTTGATCTTCAGGAGCAATAACTATCTGATTATATCCCGAGTATCCATCTAGGAGGCAATAATACTCATGACATGCCAACCTATCCCGCATCTGATTAATGAACGGGAGAGGGAAGTGGTCTTTTCTAGTCGCCTTGTTGAGCTTTCGATAATCCATGCATACTCTCCATCCAGTGACTGTTCTAGTGGGGATCAACTCGTTGTTCTCATTGACTACCACAGTCATTCCTCCTTTCTTGGGTAAACATTGCACTGGACTCACCCACAAGCTATCTGAGATGGGGTATATAATGCCAGCATCCAGCCATTTCAAAATCTCCTTCTTAACCACTTGTTTCATGATGGGGTTGAGTCTTCTCTGCTGTTCATCTGTAGGCTTGCTATCATCTTCAAGAAGAATCTTATGCATGCAAAAGGAAGGTCTTATCCATTTGATATCAGCAATGGTCCACCCAATTGCAGTTTTGAATTCCCCTAGCACCCTCAATAGCTTACTTTCCTAAAATGATGTTAGTGCAGATGCAATTATAACAGACAAAGTAGAAGAATCACCCAAAAATGCATACCTGAAGTGATTAGAAAGAGGTTTGAGATCAAGTGTAGGAGGAATCTCAAGAGATGGTTTTAAACGCTCAGATGACTCGCCTGTATGCTCTAGAGGCTCCACATGACTCTTAAACTTGCTCATCCGTGGCACTATATTTAGAATCTACACATATTCAACTACCTCGAGGTCATCAATGCCAAAGTCCCCTATTAATACGCTTTCCAAAGGATCATTTTTCATCACATGTGTAAGCTCTTCATTCATAACCCTATCAACCACATCCATTCGGAAGCATTCCTCTTCATCGGTAGGAAATTTCATAGCCTTAAACACGTTGAAAGTAACTTCTTGATCCTGAACTCTCATAGTAAGCTCTCCTTTTTGTACATCAATGAGAATTCTCCAAGTGCCTAAGAAAGGTCTCCTCAGAATGATAGGAATGTCCTTGTCTTCTTCATAGTCAAGGTTAATGAAGTCGGTGAGAAATATGAACTTGTCCACCTTCACAAGGATGTCTTCCACAATACCCCTTCGGATAAGTAATGGATCTATCGGCAAGTTGAAGAGAGATATTTGTCGATTTTGGAGCAGACAAACCCAATTGTGTGTACACTGATAAATGCATGAGATTGATGCTAGCTCCAAAATCACACAGACATTTGTTAAATGACAAACCTCTAATAGAGCATGGGATAGTAAAACTATCGGGATCCTTTAGTTTGGGAGGTAGCTTCCTTTGTAACACCGCACTACATTCTTCAGTCAAGGCCACTGTCTCAAAATCTTCTAATTTATTCTTTCTAGACAGAATCCCCTTCATGAATTTTGCGTAGCTCGGCATTTATTCTAAAGTCTTTGTGAATGGTATATTGATTTGTAGCTTTTTGAATACCTCAAGGAACTTGGCAAATTGCTTGTCCAACTTCTGCTTTTGAAGTCTTTGTGGATAAGGCACATGTGGATACTCTATTGGTGGTGGAGCACATGATTTCTCTGCTATTTCCTTCTTTTCTGCATCAGACCCTTGCTTGCCATTATTTTCCTTAGCAAAATCTGTATCAACATTTTCTACAGAAGGGCGCGGGCGCGCCATGTCTCCTTGTATTTGGGGCGCGTCCGCGCCAGGCTTTGTACCTGCAGTCTGCTTGCCACTTCTTAAAGTAATGGCTTAACACTGCTCTTTTCCATCTCCTCTTGGGTTAGCCTCTGTGTTGCTAGGTAGAGCCCCTTGTGGTCTATTAGTAAGCATGTTGGTCATTTGGCCCATTTGGTTCTCCAAGTTCTTAATAACCATAGTTTGGCTCTTTATTATCACCTCGGTGTTAGCCATATACTTCAACATCAACTCCTCCATTTCTGATTTCTTTTCTGGCTGAGGAGTGGGAGCATGTGGATGTTGTTGGTTCTGAAATCTCGGAGGATATGAAGGTCTTGGAGTATGTTGTTGTTGTGGTTAGTGGTGTTGTTGATGAGTTTGGTTGTTGCTCCCTGACAAGTTGGGGTGATTTCTATTGTTGGGGTTGTAATTGTTCTGATATTAGTTCGGTGGCCTCTGATAGTTGCTCACAAATTGCACCGACTCGGGATTGATAGCACATTGGTCTGTAGGATGTGACCCCGCACAAAGCTCACAGACATAGGCTACTTGTTGCACTTTTGACTCGACCATGGAATCAATTTTCTTTGACATAGCTGCTAATTGAGCTGATAAAGCCGTGATGGCATCAATTTCCAATACTCCTGCGACTTTCGGTTGACTCATCCTAGCAGAAGGCCATTGGTAATCATTTGCTGCCATAGTCTCTAACAACTCATATGCCTCTTCATAACTCTTGGCCATGAATGCTCTTCCCGAAGCGGCATCAATGCTAGTCCGAGTTTGACTTCCCAAGCCTAAGTAAAATGTGTTTATATCCATCCATTGAGGCATTCCATGATGAGGGCAGTTCTTTATCATTTCGTTGTATCTCTCCCAAGCTTCATATAAGGACTTCCCTTGTTGTTGTTCAAATGAAGAAAGCGCACTTCGAATCTTTGCGGTCTTTGCGGGTGGAAAGAATTTTCCAAGAATTTCTGTGCTAAGTCTTCCCAAGTAGTAATGGACCCTGATGGTAGCGAGTGAAGCCAACTCCTTGCCTTGTCTCTCAATGTGAAAGGAAAGAGTCTAAGTCTCACCGCATCATCCAACACACCATTAAACTTGAAGGTGTCACATATCTAAATGAAGCTCAGTAGATGCTCATTTGGGTCTTCATTAGCCATACCCCCAAACTGAACCGTGTTTTGCACTATTTGTATAGTCCCCGATTTATTTTCAAAGAAGTTGGCGGCTATTGCTGGCCTTGTGATGCTCGATTGTAGCTCATTGATACGCTATGACACCCTCAAATCCGGGTACTTCAATTCAACGGGATTTGGTGCTCACTATCTAAATAAAATATAACTATTACCCAATAATAAGGAATGCAAAATAAATTACAACCTTATAATTAAATAAAAATATTCCTTATAAAAGGATTACAACCTTAATTAAAGTATCCTAGGTTTAATCTAACCTTAACATAAACAAATAAGTGCGGAAAATAAAATATAACATAATCAAGTCTTATTACAATCATAATAAACATAAACATAAACAAGTCTTCACTTGTTCATCTTGCTTTTACCTTTACTTGTTGACGGTGCGTCAACATTCTCGACTTTAGCTGCAATGGTTATTTAATTGCAAGAGTGAGCAAACAAAAGCTCACTTGGAATAATAACAATAATAGTGATGACATAAACTGAATAACTTTGAAAGATTTGAATACTTTTCTCTCATCAATAATAAAGAATTGAATAAAAATTCTTTCATCAACATTTAGAATTTCGAATGTAGAAATCATATGAGGGTTATAAGACATTGAACTTTGTCCTAGGTTATAAACATTTCTATTTAAAACCTTTAACAGTCTTTTAGACTATATGGACTCTTAACTCGTACTCAGGGGGATCAGCCCTTCGTACCATATATTGTGCACAAACATCTTAACGCTTTCGCATGGTAATCCCCTATTAAATAGGGTTGTTCATCTCAGTATTTGATAACAAGTCTGCACCAAAGAAAGTTTGGTTTGGAGTTCAACTACCATCAACTAAGGAGTAGTTGAATCGACTTACAATAATCTAGAATAATTCAACAATAAAGAATTATGAATTAACTTGTGCTTTAGAATTAAACTTAAAGCATTCGAAAGATAAGATAGACGTTACTTGAACAATTAAGTCAAGGTCACTATAATTAAGTCATGAACTTTAAATAATTACTTGTCCATTGTAGAAATAAAAGGACAGGCTCAAATACAATTAAGATTTGAATTTAAAAAACTTGCATATAAATCACAAGTTTAGGAATAGAAAACTTGCCTCAAGCGCAATCTACAATTACAAATCACGTTCCTTAATTAATCCTACATATATGTAATTAACAATAACAATATAATTAGTTATCATATAACTAATTCACATAACTTAGTTAACCCATCTAGGTTAACTCATTCCCCTTAAATTATTAAGTTTAACAATTTATTATCACATCACATGTTCATATAATTTAATCAAACTTAAATTATGTATTCATATTAATTAAATTATAATTTAAATTAAACATTCACTTTAATTATAATTAATCAAATTATAATTATATTTTATATTAATTAAATTATAATTAAACAAATTATAATTTAAATTAAACATTTACTTTGATTAAAATTAATCAACCTACATTATGCATTTATATTAATTAAATTATAAATTAATAAATTATAATTTAAATTAAACATTTACTTTAATTATAATTTATCAAATTATAATTACATATTATATCTTGACAATATAATTCATTACTGTCCATTTAGTATTTTAATTTTATTAACATGCTTCATAAATTATCATATCATTAATCTCATAAAATTTCACATTTTAAAAAAGCTTTTTGCCCAATCTGCAGGACCAGCGCGGCTGCACTCCAATTAGCCATGGGAGCGGCGCGGCCGCGCCACTGTGTAGACAGGTTTGACAGTGTCACAAACTTTGCAGAGAAAAAGCCAATTTGGCTTATTTCTCCACACCAAATTCCGTATTTAACCAACATATTGCATATAACACTTTATAAAAAATATAATTCTAAGCTTCTAACACGTTTTAACATATATAATCATCATAACACATAATCAAAACTCTCAATTTTGTAAATTTTGGAGAAAACCCATTTTTTCAGTGTTCTTGATAAAATTGAGCACTGTGAATTTGTTTCTAAGTCAAAATACACAATTCAAAGCATATTAAATTCGCTTCTTAGCATATTAACATAATCGATAATCAATTTACACAACAATTAACAATCAAACATGAATTTTAATTTTAAAGGAGCCAATTATCAAAACTACTTCACTGTAATTTTTGATAAACATGAATTCTTTATGTTCATCATGTTTACATGAATTAAACAACTAATTTATGCATACAATTCATATATAAATAATTTATGAACACATTATATATATATATATATAATCATATTTACATCAATTTCATGTTAATTCATATACACAGAGAACTAAATTCATGAAGAACATAGAAACATAATTTAAAATTAAGAATTGAGATTATACCCTTGTTAATAGGTTGGAAGAAGAAGAAGGCGATGATTATCTCTGAGCTTTCCTTCCTTTCCTTCCTCCTCTTCTTCTTCTTCTTCTTCTTTTCTCTCTAAACTACTCTGTATATTTTTTTGTTCGAACTTCTTTGTTTTAACTAACGTAATTTTACAAAATATAAACTGACATATAGATATATTATACATATAATTATATAATATACATAACTGTCAGCTATTAATACCTATAATTATATCATATAATAATTACCAATTAATTTCTTAATAAATATATCAGTTTTATTTTTTTTGAAAATCAAAAGCCATAAGGCTTTGTTTGGCAAAAACCCTTTAATTTTAAAAACATATTTTTTGTAGTTAAGGCCCTGTTTGGTAAAACGGAATTAAAATAGGTGCAAGGGCCTTGTTTGGCAAAAACTCTTTAAAAACAGTTTTAAGGGTCTTGTTTGGTAAAACTAATTTAAAAACCCTTTTAATTCTTTTAACACATAACTTTCAATGTTACACTTTATTTAATTAAATATTAACATTCTAATTTAATTAAATTAAAGCTAACATCAATTAACCAAATGATATTGTCACATAACAATTACAATTACTCCCTAATTATAATCTCATGTAACAATTATCACATAAACTTCATCTAATTTAATTATCTTAATTAAATTAGAACTATACCTTAAAATCATTACACATCAATTAAATTAAATATTAAATATTTATTTAATTACTATATTACACTTAATTAATTATTCCACAACAATCACATAAATTATTTATTTAACTCAATAAATAAATCAATTGAAATATTTATTTAATTCAATAAATATTAAAATTTAGTATATAAAATTCTCATTCATTACATACGCGGCGTTGCATAATCCCTTAATGCTTTATGTTCTTCGGCCGCCATAACAACCGGTGCTTCAGTCTCCTCTTGTATACTAGTATTACCCATACTTAATCGCCAAGCTCTCCTGTTGATGTTGTCCTTTCTAAGCACCAAAGTAAACTTCTTAGACCGAGTTTGCATACACTAGTCAAGAGTTCCTGAAACAAAAGAAAAATGAAGATATAAATGAGATAAGATATGATTTGTTTAACTAAGATCAATTTAATTTAAACGACTGACGAAAGTAATAAAAACAATCACTATTCCCCGGCAACAATGCCAAAAACTTGTTGACTTGTTTAGGTGTTAATCAAAACAATCACATACACGCAAGTGCATGCGGTCCACAAGTAATATAATGTAAGTAAAGTATCGATCCCACAACGAATAACGAGTGTTTCTAATCTAACATGCAACAGTTTTGTAATTATTTCGGTCTACTTAAACAGATGATAAAATTATGATTTATCTAACAGTAATGATTATCAAATGACAACTAACTAACAAACAAATAAATCAGATAAGGGAGATATGGGATTCTAACTTCACTTAATGCATTCTTCAAGTTGATACACCTCCTGTTAAGCCCAATTGATTACTTCAGATTGTTAGTCGAGAACACGAAATCAGAACATAGCCATTTCTCAATAAACTATGTCCATATCACATATAATCCACAAATAATGGAATGAATATGAACACCCAAATTACATAAACCACTATATTTCTATGTGACTTAACATTATTTCAAGTTTAAGCACAAGTTCTCAAATGACTACAAGTGGTGCTTCGGTATATGTCTATCCGAAGAACGAATTATGGAATCTAACACCATGTAGAATCATAAACACATGCTAATATGGTCAAATCTGAACTCATAATTCATTTCTCAATTTCATATGAGTTATTCCGGTAATTGGTGATCAAGGAATTAGGAAATCAAAGCAAACCACATTAGACAATCCATACATAATCAATTGGAACTCCACAAGGAAGCATACAAATCATAATTAAGCATTAAGATCCATTAAAGTCCCACAATAGAGATTAGTTCATAATTGAATTAATATCCATCATCAAAACTTGTTCATACATTTAGAATCAAATATGAAGGTAAAGAGAAGCTAAGGAAATAGAAATGCAAATCTGAATTCTCCACTTCAAATCTGAACCTTCAATGTAGAGCCAAATCCTTCCAACACCCAAATCTAGCCCTAATCTATGCAACTATATGAAAATCTAAGAGAAATCAAGAGAGATAGCCAAAATATAGAAAAGGAGGCTACACCCTCTATGAGTTCTTCAAAAACCCTAAAAGTAGTAAATATAACGTTCAATGATCAAGTCTCAACCTTCAAATACACCTTAATAGAGAAAAATAGTCAATTCAAGAATTTAAGTGAAAAGTCAATGCTAGTCAAACTGGCCAGGCGCGACCGCGCTGCCCCTTAGTACAAATGGGGCGCAGGCGCGCTGCCTGTCGATCTGATCCTCTCCTAGGGCGGGCGCGCTGCAACAAAGCACTATACTGGCGCGGTCGCGCTGTATGACTTTTCTGCAGAATGCTGCTATCTCTCTACTGGTTTCCTGCTGCTGCTATATACTTCTTTTCCTTTTGTTAATTCACATGCCAATCTCCTTTGCACTCCACCATATGCCAATTGCTCGCCATCAAGCCGGTTTCTTGCCCAATCCACCCACTATGTCACCGAGATAGTTTCCACTATACAACCTATAAAACAAAGATAAAACACATGAAAAGTAACTAAAACATATGAGAATAAGCTATAGTTATGGTAAGTTGATAGCCAATAAGTAGGTATAAAACCTACTTATCAAATACCCCCAAATTTAAACTATTTCTTGCCCTCAAGCAACTAACACAAATGCAAACTATATGAAATACAACCTACGCTAAAATGATGATGATATCCAATTTTAGTCAAGTAAGAATTCCAATATAAGATGCCTTAGAGAAATCACAAGATAGGTGAACAAAGTATCCAACCAAGTCAATGCCATATAAACATACAATCTGAAAATCAAAACCTGTTGATAATGATGTAGTGTGTGTGTGCTAAATCCACTAAGCTTGATAAGGGTAAAAATTTCACATACTATGCTTCTAAGAGGGAAAAGTAAGACTTTAAATTAAGAAATCTGTGAACATATGAAGCATCAACCACTCCTATACATCAATCCAAATTAAAGGTCAACAAAGGGTTTATAATGCTTTTATTCACTCACGAGGGTGATATTTGCGTATTCCCGTGGTTACACCCGACTGTGCAATGCCTAGCCCTCTTAGGCTTTTCAATGATACTCGTGTAGCGAGCTTTCAACCAACGACTCCCAAACCATAAGGCTTTAGGGCGCTGGGTGTAAAGACTACCCTAGGGCGTACTTGCTCGAATATCAAAGGCCACATGACTCGACTAGCCAAGGTGTTTATTCAACATTCTATTTTTCTTTCTTTTCTTTTTTTTATATTTAGCATGCATACCCAATGTTTTCCCCCAAACTTGAATTTTATTGTCATTATGGTTATTGCTCACTGTCTACAAAACTCTATCATTAAAACAAAAATTTTCCCCTCAGAAGATAAGTATGTACAAATCTAAACCAACAAGCAGAAATAACAAAACTGTGCTATTCGGTTACATCAAAATCAATAGGCAAAGATTAACATCATGTAATGAAGATATGACCGAGACTGCTTATCAACAATGTTCAACAATCAATAAAATTCCAATATCATCATTGGTCAAATGGAACTCAAACTAACTAAAATATGTAATCATATGCAATGTGAGATGCAAACTAAATAAATAAAAGAAAGATAACTAACTACAACATGTAAAACTAGCTAACAAATAATAAAATGCAAACTAAACATGCAACTACTACTATATGCAACTAAAATGCAACTAAAACCCAATACCCCCAAACTTGAAATAAACAATGTCCTCATTGGAAGTAAAGGGTTAGGAAACTCCCCTAAGCATCATCGTGGCCACCCGACTGTGGCTCGGGTGGTGAATTCGGTGGTGGATATGGCATGGTCGCTCTGAAGATGGGAAACTAGACTAGCACGCCTTGTTGAGCGAAGGCTTGTGCCAGTGAACCTGACAGTCCATCTGCATAGGTCTAAAAATTGACGTGCAGAGCGTCCATCCTTGACTGTAATCGCCTCATCTGGTGATCATGACTAGCGCTCTCGGCTGGAGGAGGCCCTGTTGCCCGAGATAACTGCGGTGGAGCTTCTTCTTCACGAACTGGAGCACGAGGCAAAATGAATCCACGGCCTCGAGGATGAGCCTTGCCACCATCCCATTCAAAATACTTCTTGATGGTGGCGTGGTCGATGTCCTTCATTGGCATTTGCACTTGCTCATTCTCCCAGTCAACCCCTGCCTGCACAAACACCTGAGTCACAACTAAGGCATGTGGAATCCCACCGGTGGTACCGCCTCACATGTATCGAAGCATGGAATGATGAATCAAGTGCCCCACGTATATGTACTTACCAGTGACGATCCCATATAAAATAGTGGCCTTGTATGTCGTAACGTCGTGACATCGTGCTGGTGGCGGGAAGGTATCAGATTGGCGCATATGAAATTATTCCACGCTTTGGCATATCTGTTCAGCGTTGCGTGTGGGAAGTTTATCTTTGAATCCGTGCCTGGCTTGATAGCCCATTTGGTACCTGGCACGCAGAGATCCCTCACTAGCTTGTTCAAGTCGGTCTTAAACCTCTCAGCCACTACCAAGTTCACTGTCTTAGCAGGAGGACTCAAATGGAACACCTCATTGATCGCTGTAGGAAAATAATTCACTTGTTTTCCCCGTATGAAAGAAATCCCATTCTGCGTCTCCCTTGCATTAGCATAAAACTACCGCACTATTGCCAAAGGCGCAGCCACGAGCGTTGCTACAACGCCAATCCAACACCTGTCCCGAATCATACTCAATAGCTGTCCATCATCCTTGGTCGGTTTGAGGCCCCTCTCTAAGACGAAGGACTTGGACACCAAGATCTTGGCATAGTATTGCTGGGCCGACAAATTGATGAACTTTACTGTGTCCAGAACATCCCTACTACTTCCTTCACCGTAGCTTTCGCCAGAGGATGAGGATGAAGATGATGAACAAACTCTCTTCGGTGCCATTTGTTCTGCAGAAAACTCCAAACCCTAACTTGACTAATTCAGAATCTCAAACTCTTTCTTTTGAATCCCTATGGAAACTTTAATTTGTATGTAATGGAAGATGGATTTGGATATGATGGTGGCTAGGGTTTATATAGAACTTTTAGTTGATATGGAGTGGAGATAATGCTAGGATTAGGGCTTGAGGAGGACGTGGAGAGAGAATGTATAGATGATGAAGGAAGTAGGTTTGATTATAAATTGGTTAGGAATTCTTAAGTTCGGTCGAGAAAGATATGAGATATAAGGGCTTGGGCCGACTGCTTAGTTTTGAAAGAATTTTTTTTCTTCTAGGTATTGGCGCGGGCGAGCCGTGTCTTAGGAATGAAGGGGCGCGGGCCCCTGGCCTGAAAACATTCTGCATAAGATTTTGGTGGCACGGCCGTGCTGCCCTGGCCCTAGCTCTGCTGCTTTTGCAGCACATTGAAATTCCGCAGCCAACTTATATGTGTACCATTTCCTGCACAAAGGTGTATTTAAGATGAGACATATCTTTATTCCATAAACTCAAAATTGAACTATATAAACTAAATGTATCTACTCTCAAAAATGTGATATTTGAAATTTGCTATATTATGTCCAAACATGTACTTAAACTCAAAGTGTCCAAGAATTAAACATAGGGGGGAATGATAGATAAGTAACAAGAATTAAAGAGGGAGAATTGAGTGGATGGGGTGCCTCCCATCTAGCGCTTGTTTATAGTCAACTAGCTTGACTTTCTCAGAAATGCTCATGGAGTGACAAGGGTCATGGAGGCCTTTTGTCGATCAACATCGCCTCCCCAATAATGCTTCAATCTCTGCCCATTGACCTTGAATGGCTTATTCGGGTCATGACCTACAATCTCAACTGCACCGTTAGGGTACACGGTTTTAACCGTTAAGGGCCCCGACCATGTAGACTTGAGCTTTCCCGGGAATAGACGAAGATGTGAATTGAACAATAACACGGCTTTCCCCGGCTCAAACTTCCTATCAACAATTTTTTGGTCGTGCCATTTTTTCATCTTCTCCTTATACATTTTGAGTTCTCATAAGCCTGCAGTCTGAGTTCATCGAGTTCGTTTAATTGGAGAAGTCTCTTCTCCCATGAAGCTTTGAGGTCAAAGTTTAGCTTTTTGATTGCCCAGAATGCCTTGTGCTCTAGCTCCATAGGAAGATGACAGGCTTTCCCATATACCAATTGATAAGGAGACATCCCCAGCGGTGTCTTGTATGCGGTTCTGTAGACTCATACTGCATCATCAAGCTTTAGTGACCAATCTTTCCTAGTAGGGTTGATAATTTTGTCTAGAATTCTCTTTACTTCTCGATTGGGGACTTCAACTTGGCCATTAGTTTGGGGATGATAGGTCGTGGCAACATGATGATTCACCAATACTTAGCCAACAGAGCTTTGAACTGTCTGTTACAGAAGTGACTGCCTTCGTCACTAATGATAGCCCTAGGTGTCCCAAATCTTGTGAAGATGCTTTTCTATAGAAACCTCAAGACCACATTGGCATCATTTGTTGGTAAGGCCGCCACTTCAACCCACTTAGAAACATAGTCAACTGCCAACAGAATATAAATATTTCCACAAGATGAGATGAATGGTCCCATGAAGTTAATACCCCAAACATCAAAGATTTTAACTTCTAAAATCATGTTCAAGGGCATTTCATTCCTCTTAAAGATGTTCCCTACCCGCTGGCACCTATCACATTTCTGCACATATTGGTAGGCGTCCTTGAAGAGAGTTGGCCAATAAAACCCAGCTTGAAGCACCTTAGCCACTGTCCTATCTCATCCATAAAGGCCCCCGTACACTGATGCATGGCAACCATGTAATATGCTCTCTGTCTCACTGTGAGGGATACTTCGTCTGATCATTCTGTCTGCTCATTGCTTGAAGAGGTATAGCTCATCCCACATGTACCATTTGATATCGTGCAATTTTTTTTTATTTTGGGGCCTTGACAACTCAGGAGGGAGGATGTTGATAACCAAATAGTTGGCAAAGTTAGCAAACCATGGGACTTTGCCTTGGACCATAAACAACTGTTCATCCGGGAAGGACTCATTAATCAAAACTCCATCATCCGTGTCTTTTCCCGGATTCTCTAATCGTGATAAATGGTCCGCCACTTGGTTCTCGGTACCTTTCCTATCCTTGATCTCCAAGTTAAATTCCTGCAAGAGTAGAATCCATCGAATCAAACGGGGTTTGGCATCCTTTTTAGCAATCAAATACCGAATGGCAGCATGATCTGTAAACACCACTACATTCGTGCCAATCATGTATGAACAAAACTTGTCGAAGGCATACACCACTGCTAATAACTCATTCTTAGTAGTTGTGTAGTTGAGTTGTGCATCCGTTAAGTTCTTGCTAGCATAATAAATGACATGAAACATCTTTTTCTTGCGTTGCCCCAAAATAACCCCTACTGCAAAGTTACTAGCATCACACGTCAACTCAAAAGGTAATGACCAATCTGGAGCCGTGATGATAGGTGCTGTCATCAACTTTCTCTTCAAAAGCTCAAATGATGCCAAACACTCCTCGTCGAATTTAAAAGGAACATCCTTCTCCAATAAACTGCATAAAGGCTTTGTAATCTTGGAGAAGTCCTTTATAAATCTATAGTAGAACCCCACATGTCCAAGAAAACTGCAGACCCCCTTTACTAAATTTGGTGGTGGTAAGCTCTCTAATATCTCCAACTTTGCCGTGTCGACCTCCAATCCCTTGTCATAAACTTTGTGCCCAAAAATGATTCCTTCTTGTACCATGACATGGCACTTCTCCCAGTTGAGCACCAAGTTTGTCTCTACACACCGTTTCAACACCATGACCAAGTTCTCCAGGCATATATCAAATGAGTCCCTCAAAACTGAGAAGTTGTCCATGAAAACCTCCACATTCTGTTCTACTATATTGGAGAAGATAACCATCATACACCTCTGAAATGTAGCCAGTGCATTGCATAGACCAAAAGACATCCTTCTAAAGGCAAATGTTCTGTATGGACAAGTAAAGGTTGTCTTTTCTTGATCTTCAGGAGCAATAACTATCTGATTATATCCCGAGTATCCATCTAAGAGGCAATAATACTCATGATATGCCAACCTATCTAGCATCTGATCAATAAATGGGAGAGGGAAGTGGTCTTTTCTAGTCGCCTTGTTGAGCTTTTGATAATCCATGTACACTTTCCTACCAGTGACTGTTCTAGTGGGGATCAACTCGTTGTTCTCATTGGCTACCACATTCATTCCTCATTTCTTGGGTACACATTGCATTGGACTCAATCACGAGTTGTCTAAGATGGGGTATATAATGCCAGCATCCAACCATTTCAAAATCTCCTTCTTAACCACTTCTTTCATGATGGGGTTGAGTCTTCTCTGCTGTTCATCTGTAGGCTTGCTATCATCTTCAAGAAGAATCTTATGCATGCAAAAGGAAGGTCTTATATATTTGATATCAGCAATGGTCCACCCAATTGTAGTTTTGAATTCCCCTAGCACCCTCAATAGCTTACTTTCCTAAAATGATGTTAGTGCAGATGCAATTATAACAGACAAAGTAGAAGAATCACCCAAAAATGCATACCTGAAGTGATTAGAAAGAGGTTTGAGATCAAGTGTAGGATGAATCTCAAGAGATGGTTTTAAACGCTCAGATGACTCGCCTGGATGCTCTAGAGGCTCCACAGGACTCTTAAACTTGCTCATCCGTGGCACTGTATTCAGAATCTGCACATATTCAACTACCTTGAGGTCATCAATGCTAAAGTCCCCTATCAATGCGCTTTCCAAAGGATCACTATTCATCACATGTGTAAGCTCTTCATTCACAACCTTATCAACAACATCCATTCGGAAGCATTCATCTTCATCGGTAGGAAATTTCATAGCTTTAAACACTATGAAAGTAACTTCTTGATCCTGAACTCTCATAGTAAGCTCTCCTTTTTGTACATCAATGAGAGTTCTCCCAGTGGCTAAGAAAGGTCTCCCTAGAATGATATGAATGTCCTTGTCTTCTTCATAGTCAAGGATAATAAAGTCAGCAGGAAATATGAACTTGTCCACCTTCACAAGGATGTCTTTCATAATACCCCTCGGATAAGTAATGGATCTATCGGCAAGCTGAAGAGAGATATTTGTCAATTTTGGAGCCGACAAATCCAATTGTGTGTACATCGATAAAGGCATGAGATTGATGCTAGCTCCCAAATCACACAGACATTTTTTAAATAACAAACCTCCAATAGAGCATGGGATAGTAAAACTGTCGGGATCCTTTAGTTTGGGAGGTAGCTTCCTTTGTAACACAGCACAACATTCTTCAGTCAAGGCCACTGTCTCAAAATCTTCCAATTTTTTCTTTCTAGACAGAATCCCGTTCATGAATTTTGCGTAGCTTGGCATTTGTTCTAAAGCCTCAGCAAATGGTATATTGATTTGTAGCTTTTTGAATACCTCAAGGAACTTGGCAAATTGCTTGTCCAACTTCTGCTTTTGGAGTCTTTGTGGATAATGAAAGTAGTATGTATACAAGCCAATCATGTATGATAATAAAGCATATACTTTGGAGACGATCTTATTTATTTATTAATAAAAGTATTAATTTATTAAAGGCATTTAATTATCTACATGATGATGTTTTTATAATATATAAATAACTCATAGTTTTAAGCAATGCTTTTAGAATCATGATATTAATAATGCTAATGAGATCTAAATTCTTAGAAAGCTTAAAACTAAAATAGTTCCCAATCGTTGGATTACTAAATAGGGGATTAGTAAATCCGGATAGATTGGTACATACGTTGCTTGCTCATTGGATGAGGATGATTGATCTCATGATCATTTGTGTGGAGACACTAAAGTAAGTATGTAAGTGCTTATTGGAGAATAAGTTCACTGAACGTGACTCACTATGGAATACCTAATGGAGTTTTACTTGCCTGTCAATAAGAATTCCTAATGTGATAGTAGTACATGTGATCCTTGGACTTGAGATCATCATAGTATCTTGTATGTAATAAATTATATTTTGACTTATTCCTTAAAAACCCTTAGGGTATATCAAAGGGTATGCTTGGGTATAATAAGTTACATATGGAGATAATGAATGGTCAATAAAGAATCTACCACTTCTAGTAAAAGAAGATATATGTCCTATGTGATTTGTTAAATGACAACCCAGTAGTCCTTGGCAAAGCAGAATAAAATTAAAAAGGTGTTTCTAATTTGCATTATTTGGAGTTGTGCATTTTCTAATTGAAATACATATAATTAAATAAAATAAGACTTGACCGTAATTTCATATCTTATATTTAATTGGGACATTGTATGTTGGAATGATTGAATTATACGGTAACTATTTACTCACATGTTCTTTTATGATTAATGTTGAAATTTATATTATCTGGAAAGTCGTTGATCGCTTGGGAGGCTTATCCCTATTGTAGAATAAATATTATTTTTTTAAATAGATTATTAGTTTAATTTATTTATTTAAATAAGATTAGAATTGTTCTAATTGATTTATTCATAACCGATTTAATATGGAGAACCTAAAGGGTCACACCATAAAAGGAAGAATAATTATTTAAGAAGGTAATGACATAATCGTAATAATGCATTAAGTGTAATTAATTTAATCTATGGTGATAGAATAAATTAAATAGCTTAATGTTTATTATTTAATATTTTAAAAATATTAAATATAAATTAATAAGATGAGTCTTATTAATATTATTACAATTATTTGGAGGCAAATTAATTAAATGAATTTAATTAATTATTCCCAATGTGGTGGGAAACCTAAATTAATTAAAAGAGTTTGATTAATTAAATAAAACCCCATGTCTTATAGGATTAGAAGGGTTGACCAATATCTATATAAAATGAGTGTTATAATAGATATCAGTTAATGCAATTTCAATTGTTGTAGAGTACTCTTTTTCTATAGAGGATAGAAAATTAGGGTTTAGCCAACCACCCTCCTTGATAATTTCTCTTCCTTGGTGGATCATCTCTATAGGCCAAACACTTGGGTGGCTAACGTGTATCAAAGGAAGGAATCTAACCCAGAAATTTAAGGGTATGATTCCATAACTTCTTATTTATCGTTTTAAATTAATAATTTGCATAAAGAATGATCCGGGTAATGGTTTTGTAGATTTTTTTTTAAAATTCTGATATACCATGTTTCCGCTTAATTTTTGCAATTTGATTGCGTCACGATTTCGTACAAACCCAACAGTGGCATCAGAGCCAAACTTTTATGAATTATTAATTATTTTGATTCCATATATGTATGGGTATGTATTTAGAATAATTTATTGGGCATAATTAATTGTATAAAATTATTACTTATGGAAGAAAGAAAAAAAACAGAAACAATATTTTTTTTCTTCTCTTTCACGCTGCTGAATTCGGTGGAAAAAAGGTGATTCCCGTTTTTCGCAGAAGGCTTAATGGCGATATTGATTTATATATATCCAGATTCCTGCAGTTTTTCAAAAGGTGACCTGATTCTGATTAGGTGGGATCTTATTATATATATATATATATATATAACCTGCAGGATAATGTGGTTATTAAAAAAGTGATCAATTTGTTTTTTAAAAGCAAATATTTTATATATATATATATATATATATATATATATATATATATATAATATTCTTAATAATTTTATAATGAAAATAAAGAGTTTATTTTAATCATGAAATTGGATTTCATGCAATTTAAAATTGCCAATTAAATGATACTCATATATATATATGAAATGTTTTAATTCATGAGATGAATATTTATTTATTGATGCATATGGTGATATATATAAAAATAAATGGAATTGATTATGGACTATTGACCAATGTGATTGGATTTTATTTTACTTGAATGCATGAATAAATGAGTTTTATTAAATAGGGTCTGCGTACCTCGTCTTCTCTAGTTTTTTTCCTGATATAAAATTCTATCTCCCTCCTATGTACTTCCCCTGGACTGCTGATCAAGGTTTCTATTTAAATTAAAAAGTTTAATGTAATAGAAATAGTTAGAATTTTCTTGAAAAAAACTGGAGACCAAGGAGCAAGGAGCGCGTGAAGACCAGTTTGTATGGAGCCCGGGTTTAAATGTAATAGTTACGTTTAAATTTTATTTCTTGTACCCTTAGGTTTGACCTTTTAGTTCACTTGGTTGCTCGAGTGAACCAAACTAGAATAAAAGTCCATAATCAATCCGGGTAGAATATAGTATTCTATATATGCATGCTAAGTATTATATATATATATATATATAATATATTTCATGCAAACATGCTTCGCATGGTTAATAAAATGACACGTATTTTATATATATATATATGTGCATACGCGCTAAACAAGATGAGACAAATAATAACAAACCCCTCAAAGAAATTATATTTAGTCCAAAGCGTTCAATGATATTTGGAATATCGAACGTCGCCTTCTAGCATGATAAATTAATAGAGTATTAAATATTTAATACGAGTTTGTTGTGCCATCCACAAGGCGAGTATTGCGTATTTAAGATATTAATTTAATCACATTTGATGCATATCAAGAAAATTGAACAATATTGTTTTGTTGTGCTATCCACAAGGACAAATATTTTTCTTTTTGGAATTTATGGAAGTGCTAGGTTGGACTTAACTTAAATTATTTTAGTTCGGATGTACACACACATGACCATTAAGATTTAAGAGGTAAAATAAAAAGGAGTTACATGTGGATGTAATTAACAAAGAGTTGTCTACCTATTTATTTATATATCGTTTGTTGTGCTATCCACAAGGCTATATACATTTGAAATGGGATCTTTATTCTCACTAGAAAATCTTTAATTAGATATTGCCGAACTATATAAGTGAGAGTAATATTGTTTGAAAAAAATAGTGGGAGATACCAATCTAAAATAAGACCTAAATTTATTTTGGTATATAAAATTAATAAAATGAATGTTTGCTAAAATATTGTCTTTTCACATACAGAAATTTAAAAATGTCAAAATCACTAATTTCACTGCGTAGCATACTTGATGCTAATAAACTAACCGGGTCGAATTACACGGACTGGTTAAGGAATCTGACAATAGTTCTCACTGCTGAAAAGATTTCTTATGTCCTAAATTCACCTATCCCTGAAACTATTTCACAAACAGCCTCTGAGGAAGAGATTGTCACCATTGAAAAGTGGTAAGATGATGCATCTGTGGCTCAATGCATCATGCTCGCATCCATGAAAAACGAGCTTTAGTGTCAGCATGAAAACATAGATGCTCCTACTATGTTGTTTCACCTCAAGTAGTTGTATGATGAACAAAGTAAGACTGCTAGATATGAGATATCTAAGGAGCTCTTCCGATCTCGGATGACCAAGGGCAAGGTGAACATAAAGGAATAAAAAAAACCTGATCCAGCTAGCAAAGGAATGTGCTTCCTGATAGTAGTGTGCATACAAGCCAATCATGTATGATGATAAAGCACGTACTTTGTAAACAATCTTATTTATTTATTAATAAAATATTCATTTATTAAAGGCATTTAATTATCTACATGTTGCTGTTTTTATAATATGTAAATAACCCATAGTTTTAAGCAATGCTTTTAGAATCATGATGATGATCATGCTAATGAGATCTAA
Organism: Panax stipuleanatus; assembly: GCA_020205555.1. Classification (NCBI taxonomy): domain Eukaryota; kingdom Viridiplantae; phylum Streptophyta; class Magnoliopsida; order Apiales; family Araliaceae; genus Panax; species Panax stipuleanatus. The sequence continues at coordinate 107,582,019 of CM035115.1, forward strand.
ATTCTTAGAAAGTTTTAAAACTAAAATAGTTCCCAATCGTGGGATTACTAAAAAGGGGATTAGTAAATCCGGATAGATTGGTACATATGTTGCTTGCTCATTGGATGAGGATGATTGATCTCATGATCATTTGTGTGGAGACACTAAAGCAAGTATGTAGGTGCTTATTGGAGAATAAGTTCACTGAACGTGATTCGCTATGGAATACCTAATGGAGATTTACTCGCCTGTCAATAGGAATTCCTAATGTGATAGTAGTACAAGTAATCCTTGGACTTGAGATCATCATAGTATCTTGTATGTAACAAATTATACTTTGACTTATTCCTTAAGACCTTTTAAGGCATATATAGGGTATGCTTGGGTATAATGAGTTACATATGGAGATAATGAATGATCAATAAAGAATCTACCACCTCTAGTAAAAGAGGAGATATGTCCTATGTGATTCGTTAAATGACAACCCAGGAATCCTTGGCCAAGGTGAAATGAAATTAGAAAGGAGTTTCTAATTTGCATTATTTGGAGTTGTGCATTTTCTAATCGAAATACATATAATTAAATAAAATAAGACTTGACAGTAAATCCATGTCTTATATTTAATTGGGACATTGTATGGTGGAAGGATTGAATTGTACGGTAACTATTTACTCACAGGTTCTTTTTGATTAATGTTGAAATCTATATTATCTGGAAAGTCGTTGATCGCTAGGGAGGCTTATCCCTATTGTAGAATAAATATTATTTATTTAAATAAATTATTAGTTTAATTTATTTATTTAAATAAGATTAAAATTGTTTTAATTGATTTATTCACAACCGGTTTAATATGGAGAACCTAAAGGGTCACACCATAAAAGGAAGAATAATTATTTAAGAAGGTAATGGCATAATCGTAATAATGCATTAAGTATAATTAATTTAATCTATGGTGATAGAATAAATTAAATAGCTTAATGTTTATTATTTAATATTTTGGAAATATTAAATATAAATTAATAAGAGGAGTCTTATTAATATTATTACAATTATTATTATTTTAATTTCTAAAGGAGTTTAGTAATTAATTTAATATTTAGTACTCTCATTTATTCCTAATAAGATTAGGAGACAAATTAATTAAATGAATTTAATTAATTATTCCCATGTGGTGGGAAGCCTAAATTAATTAAAGGAGTTTAATTAATTAAAAGAAATCCCATGTCTAATAGGATTAGAAGGGTTGACCAATGTCTATATAAGAGAAGTCTTATAATAGATATTAGATTGATGTAATTCCAATTGTTGGAGAGTACTCCTTTTCTATAGAGGATAGAAAACTAAGGTTAAGCCAAACACCCTCCTTCTTGATAATTCATCTTCCTTGGTGGATCACCTCTAGAGGCCAAACACTTGGGTGGCTAACGTTGATCAAAGAAAGGAATCTAACCCGAAAATTCAAGGAGATCACGAAGAACAAGGAGTTGAACTAGTACCTGTGGAAGCTTCGTTCTACAAGGGTATGATTCCATAACTTCTTATTTATCGTTTTAAATTAATAATTTGCATAAAGGATGATCCGGGTAATGGTTTTGTAGAAATTTTTTAAACTCTGATATACCATGCTTCCGCTAATTTTTGCAATTTGATTGCGTCACGATTTCGTACAAACCCAACAGTGGCATCAGAGCCAAATCTTTATGCAATTATTAATTTATTTTTGATTTCATATACATATGGGTATGTATTTAAAATAATTTATTGGGCATAATTTTATTGTATAAAATTATATTTTTTAAGGAAAAAAAAAAAAGAAAAAAGAAAAAAAAAAGACTTTTTGGGAAGAATCACAAATTTTTTTTTGGTGCTAATCTTGAATTCTGCAAAGAAAAGGTGTTGTCTCTTTCTTACTCCAAAAAGAATGTGACCCATCAAGAAAGGACTTTTTTAATAAACCTGCAGGACTCTTTTAATAAAAGAAGGTGACTTTTTAAAAAAATAAATAAATATGATATATTTATATATTATATTCTAAATAATTTTATAATTAAAATAAAGAGTTTATTTTAATCTTGAAATTGGATTTCATGCAATTTAAAATTGCCCATTAAATGATACTCATATATATGGAATGTTTTAATTCATGAGATGAATATTTATTTATTAATATATATGGTGATATGTATGAAAATAAATGGGGATTGATTATGGACTATTTGACCAATGTGATTGGATTTTATTTTAGTTGAATGCTTGAATGAATGGGTTTTATTAAATGGGGTCTGCGTACCTCGTCTTCTCTAATTTTTTTCTTGATGTAAAATTCTATCTCCCTCCTATGTACTTCCCCTTGACTGTTGATCAAGGTTTCTATTTAAATTAAATAGTTTAATGTAATACAAATAGTTAGAATTATCTTTAAAAATTAGAGACCAAGGAGCAAGGAGCGCGTGAAGACCCGTTTGTATGGAGCCCGGGTTTAAATGTAATAGTTACGTTTAAATTTAAATTCTTGCACCCCTAGGTTTGACCTTTTGGTTCACTTGGTGGCTCAAGTGAACCAAACTAGAATAAAAGTCCATAATCAATCCGGGTAGAATATAGTATTCTATATTGCATGCTAAATATTATATATATTATATTTTATGCAAACATGCTTCGCATGTTTAATAAAATGACGCGTATTTTATATATATATGTGCATGCGCGCTAAACAAAGATGAGACTAATAATAACAAATCCCTCAAAGAAATAATATTAAGTCCGAAGTGTTCAAATGATATTTGGAATATCGAACGTCGCCTTCTAGCATGATAAATTAATAGAGTATTAGATATTTAATATGAGCTTGTTGTGCTATCCACAAGGCGAGTATTGCGTATTTAAGATGTTAATTAATCACATTTGATGCTTATCAAGAAAATTGAACGATCTAGTCTTGTTGTGCTATCCACAAGGACAAACATTTTTCTTTTTTGAATTTATGAAAGTGCTAGGCTGGACTTAACTTAAATTATTTTAGTTCGGATGTGCACACACTTGACCATTATGATTTAAGAGGCAAAATAAAAGGAATTACATGGTGATGTAATTGACAAGAGTTGTCTACCTATTTATTTGTATATCGCTTGTTGTGCTATCCACAAGGTTATATACATTTGAAATGGGATCCTTATTCTCACTAGCAAATTTTTAATTAGATGTTGCCGAACTATATAAGTGAGGGTAATATAGTTTGATAAAAATAGTGGGAGATACCAATTTAAAATAAAGACCTAAATTTATTTTGGTATGCAAAATTAATAAAATGAATGTTTGCTAAAATGTTGTTTTTCACATGCAGAATTTTAAAAATGTCAAAATCACTAATTTCACTGCAAAGCATACTTGATGCTAATAAGCTTACCGGGCCGAATTATACGGACTAGCCAAGAAATCTGAGAATAGTTCTCACTACTGAAAAGATTTCTTATGTCCTAAACTCACATGTCCTTGGAACTGTTCCAGAAACAACCTCTGAGGAAGAGATTGCCACCATTGTAAAGTGGCAAGATGATGCATCTGTAGCTCAATGCATCATGCTCGCATCCATGAATAACGAGCTTCAGCGTCAGCAAGAAAACATGGATGCTCCTACTATGTTGATTCACCTCAAGGAGTTGTATGGTGAACAAAGTAGGACTGCTAGATATGAGATATCTAAGGAGCTCTTCCGATCTCGGATGACCAAGGGCAAGGTGAACATAAAGGAACAAAAGAAATCTGATTCAACTAGCAAAGGAATGTGCTTCCATTGTAACGAGCCGGGTCATTGGAAGAAAAACTGCAAGAAGTTTCTGGCAGACAAGAAGCTTGGAGAAGCTTCGACTTCCAATCAAGGTTTGTTCATGATTGAAATTAATTTTTCAGAAAGTCAAAATTCTACTTGGGTATTGGATACCGGCTGTGGTTCTCACATATGTAATAATGTGAAGGGACTGGTCAGAAGTAGAAAGCTGAACAATGATGAGGTGATCCTACGAGTAGGGAATGGAGCAAAGGTTGCTGCATTAGCTGTAGGAACTTATTATTTAGCAATGCCTTCGGGCAAGTCCATTTATCTTAATAATTGTTATTATGTTCCGAATATTATTAAAAACATTATTTCAATTTCTGTATTAGATATGGAAGGATTTAACGTTGTTATAAAGAACAATAGTTGTTCTATTTATAAAGACGATGTTTTATATAGTATTGGAAATTTGCGAAATGGACTTTATACACTTGACGTACAAGAAAATATATTTCAAATTGAACAAACTAAGAAAAGGAAAAGAGATGATATTAATTATACCTACATGTGGCACTGTAGACTCGGTCATATCAATGAAACAAGATTATCCAAGTTGCATAAAGATGGGCTCCTCGAGCTATCCGATTATGAATCATATCCAACTTGTGAATCTTGTCTCATGGGTAAAATGACTAAATCTCCTTTTAGTGGAAGAGGAGAAAGAGTTACAGAGTTGTTGACATTGATTCACACAGACGTTTGTGGGCCTATGACAACAAGTGCACGGGGTGGGTATTCTTATTTTATTACTTTCACTGATGATCACTCAAGATTTGGATATGTGTATTTAATGAAATACAAGTCAGAATCATTTGAAAAGTTCAAAGAGTTCAGAAGTGAAGTAGAGAAACAAACGGGCAAGAGTATAAAGATACTTCGATCAGATCGAGGCGGAGAATACTTAAGCAGTGAGTTTCTCAATTGTCTCAAAGAAAATGGTATAATCTCACAATGGACTCCTCCAGGTACACCACAGTTAAATGGAGTATCTGAAAGGAGAAATCGAACACTGTTAGACATGGTTCGATCCATGATGAGTTTTACCGACCTTCCAATTTCCTTCTGGGGATATGCCCTAGAAACGGCTGCATACCTACTTAACAAGGTACCTACCAAATCCGCCCCAAAGACTCCATATGAGATGTGGAAGGGAAGGAAACCAAATCTTAAGCATGTTAAGACTTGGGGTTGTCCAGCTTATGTCAAAAAGTTTGAACATGATAAGTTACAGACTAAATCCGAAAAGTATAGATTTGTGGGATACCCTAAAGAAACTGTAGGGTATTATTTCTATCATCCAACTGATCAAAAGGTGTTTGTTGCGAAACATGCTGCCTTCTTGGAAAAGGAGTTTATCCATGAAGGGGTCAGTGGGAGTAAGATATATCTTGAAGAAGCTCAAGAACCACAAATTACCACGGATCAAAGTCAGGTACCTGACCAAGTAGAAGAACCTACTATACCACACCCTGTTCGTAAATCTGGAAGAGTACCGAAGATACCTGAGAGGTATGGATTCGTTGTAGAGGATGACGATGAGGTACACATCATGAATGATGATGATCCATTGAATTACGAACAGGCCATGAGTAATAAACACTCAGGGAAATGGCTTGAAGCCATGAAATCCGAAATGGACTCCATGTATGAAAACAAAGTATGGACTTTGGTTTCACCACCTGAAGGCATTAAGCCTATTGGGTGTAAATGGGTCTTTAAAAGAAAGACTGGAGCGGACGACAAGGTGGAGACCTATAAGGCCCGACTGGTTGCAAAAGGTTTCAAACAAAGACAAGGAGTTGATTATGATGAAACCTTTTCACCAGTAGCTATGCTCAAGTCCATTCGGATTTTGCTTGCGATTGCAGCTTATAACGACTATGAGATCTGGCAGATGGACGTGAAAACGGCCTTCCTCAATGGGAAACTTGAGGAGGATGTGTATATGACACAGCCAGAGGGATTTGTTTCAAAGGTTGGAATAAATCAAGTCTGTAAGCTGCAACGATCCATTTATGGATTGAAGCAAGCTTCTCGTAGATGGAACATTCGTTTTGATGAGACAATCAAAGAGTTTGATTTTATCAAAAATGACGATGAACCATGTGTGTACAAGAAGGTTAGTGGGAGCGCAGTTTCATTCCTTGCATTATATTTTGATGATATATTACTGATAGGGAATGACATTCCTATGCTACAATCAATTAAAATCTGGTTATCTAAACACTTCTCCATGAAGGACTTGGGAGAAGCATCCTATATTTTGGGGATAAAGATCTATAGAGATAGATCTAAAAGGATGCTTGGTTTATCCCAAGGAACGTACATTGATGCAATGCTAAAGAGATTTAGCATGGAAGATTCCAAAAGAGGACTCATGCCGATGAGCCATGGAATACATCTCTCCAAGAAACAGGCCCCAAAGACACCTGAGGAGAGAGACCGAATGAGTAAGATCCCTTATGCTTCTGCAATAGGATCTATCATGTACGGTATGATATGTACTAGACCGGATGTTGCTCATTCACTTAGTGTAATGAGCAGATACCAGTCGAATCCAGGAGAAGAGCACTGGAAGGCAGTGAAGAATATCCTAAAATACTTGAGAAGGACTAAGGATATTTTTCTTGTCTACGGTGGGTCTGAATTAAAACTCGAGGGCTTCACAGACTCAAGTTTTCAAACGGACCAAGATGACAGTAAATCTGTTTCGGGGTATGTTTTTACCTTGAACGGAGGCGCAGTGAGTTGGAAGAGTTCCAAGCAGCAAACAGTTGCTGATTCAGTGACAGAGGCAGAGTATATAGCTGCAAGTGAAGCTGCAAAGGAAGCTGTTTGGATGAAGAAGTTCATAACTGAACTTGGTGTGGTTCCTAGCATTGGAGAAGCAGTTCCCGTTTACTGTGACAACACAGGAGCAGTTGCACAGGCTAAGGAACCCAGGTCTCATCAGAAATCTAAACACGTGTTGCGGCGATTTCACTTGATCAGGGAGATCATTGAAAGAGGAGACGTCACCTTGGAGCATGTAGACTCTCAAGATAACATTGCAGATCCATTTACTAAAGCTTTAACACAACAGCAGTTTGATCATCACTTAGAGAAGATGTGTATGAGATACCATGGCGATTGGCTTTAGTGCAAGTGGGAGATTGATAGTAGTGTGCATACAAGCCAATCATGTATGATGATAAAGCACGTACTTTGTAAACAATCTTATTTATTTATTAATAAAATATTCATTTATTAAAGGCATTTAATTATCTACATGTTGCTGTTTTTATAATATGTAAATAACCCATAGTTTTAAGCAATGCTTTTAGAATCATGATGATGATCATGCTAATGAGATCTAAATTCTTAGAAAGTTTTAAAACTAAAATAGTTCCCAATCGTGGGATTACTAAAAAGGGGATTAGTAAATCCGGATAGATTGGTACATATGTTGCTTGCTCATTGGATGAGGATGATTGATCTCATGATCATTTGTGTGGAGACACTAAAGCAAGTATGTAGGTGCTTATTGGAGAATAAGTTCACTATACGTGATTCGCTATGGAATACCTAATGGAGATTTACTCGCCTGTCAATAGGAATTCCTAATGTGATAGTAGTACAAGTAATCCTTGGACTTGAGATCATCATAGTATCTTGTATGTAACAAATTATACTTTGACTTATTCCTTAAGACCTTTTAAGGCATATATAGGGTATGCTTGGGTATAATGAGTTACATATGGAGATAATGAATGATCAATAAAGAATCTACCACCTCTAGTAAAAGAGGAGATATGTCCTATGTGATTCGTTAAATGACAACCCAGGAATCCTTGGCTAAGGTGAAATGAAATTAGAAAAGAGTTTCTAATTTGCATTATTTGGAGTTGTGCATTTTCTAATCGAAATACATATAATTAAATAAAATAAGACTTGACAGTAAATCCATGTCTTATATTTAATTGGGACATTGTATGGTGGAAGGATTGAATTGTACGGTAACTATTTACTCACAGGTTCTTTTTGATTAATGTTGAAATCTATATTATCTGGAAAGTCGTTGATCGCTAGGGAGGCTTATCCCTATTGTAGAATAAATATTATTTATTTAAATAAATTATTAGTTTAATTTATTTATTTAAATAAGATTAAAATTGTTTTAATTGATTTATTCACAACCGGTTTAATATGGAGAACCTAAAGGGTCACACCATAAAAGGAAGAATAATTATTTAAGAAGGTAATGGCATAATCGTAATAATGCATTAAGTATAATTAATTTAATCTATGGTGATAGAATAAATTAAATAGCTTAATGTTTATTATTTAATATTTTGGAAATATTAAATATAAATTAATAAGAGGAGTCTTATTAATATTATTACAATTATTATTATTTTAATTTCTAAAGGAGTTTAGTAATTAATTTAATATTTAGTACTCTCATTTATTCCTAATAAGATTAGGAGACAAATTAATTAAATGAATTTAATTAATTATTCCCATGTGGTGGGAAGCCTAAATTAATTAAAGGAGTTTAATTAATTAAAAGAAATCCCATGTCTAATAGGATTAGAAGGGTTGACCAATGTCTATATAAGAGAAGTCTTATAATAGATATTAGATTGATGTAATTCCAATTGTTGGAGAGTACTCCTTTTCTATAGAGGATAGAAAACTAAGGTTAAGCCAAACACCCTCCTTCTTGATAATTCATCTTCCTTGGTGGATCACCTCTAGAGGCCAAACACTTGGGTGGCTAACGTTGATCAAAGAAAGGAATCTAACCCGAAAATTCAAGGAGATCACGAAGAACAAGGAGTTGAACTAGTACCTGTGGAAGCTTCGTTCTACAAGGGTATGATTCCATAACTTCTTATTTATCGTTTTAAATTAATAATTTGCATAAAGGATGATCCGGGTAATGGTTTTGTAGAAATTTTTTAAACTCTGATATACCATGCTTCCGCTAATTTTTGCAATTTGATTGCGTCACGATTTCGTACAAACCCAACACTTCCATTACAACGAGCCGGGTCATTGGAAGAGGAATTGCAAAAAGTTTCTGGCAGAGAAGAAGCTTGGAGAAGCTTCGACTTCCAATTAAGGTTTGTTCATGATTGAAATTAATTTTTTAGAAAGTTAAAATTCTACTTTGGTATTGGATACCGGCTGTGGTTCTCACATATGTAATATTGTGCAGGGACTGGTCAGAAGTAGAAAGCTGAACTAGGATGAGGTTGTCATACGAGTAGAAAATGGAGCAAAGGTTGCTGCATTAGCTGTAGGAACTTATTGTTTAGCACGGCCTACGGGCAAGTTCATTTATTTAAATAATTATTGTTTTGTTCCTAATATCATTAGAAACATTATTTTTATTTTCGTATTAGATATGGATGGATTTGACAATATAATAAAGAACAACAGTTGTTCTATTTATAAAAATAATATTTTATATGTGTCGACGTTGGAAAATTTAAGAATCTCGCTGGTCGGTTTATAACCCGAGTTTCCTTAAATTGATCTTCCTAAATTATCTCTACCCTTATTCTTTTTATTGCGAAAAAGGTTTTGAAGGGTTTTTAGGAAAGAGGCCAACATGTGTATATGTCGTCGATTTGATTTAAACAGAGTTGCTAGTTGGTATTTTTGAAAATGGTTGTACCAAATCAATCGAATTTTAATTTGAAAAGAGGCCCAATTATTGGACACTGTCGAAACTTGATCTTTGAAATCGGAGTTTTGAGTTCAGGGGCTTGGTTAAGTGTGGGGAAAGTGTTAGGCACCCCACGACTCCCGTGTAAACACGGTTCCGCAATCTTTTCAATATTTTCCATAAAGCTGGAATGCGTAAGTGAATGCTATTTTGAAAATTGGGCCTTTGGATTGATTGAAAGCTTTGACAGGCTTCGTTGAGCCTATATACGAAGGGTTTGATTTGATTTGAAAATCAGTCTTTGATTTGATTTGCAAAAAACATTTAATTTGATTTGCAAAAGCTTTTGAATTGAATTAACAGTGATATTTTGAAAGCTGTTTATCCAACCCCTACGCTGACATAGGAATTGAAGCACATCGCCACTTTCAATTTTATCTTTATTGCCTTAAAGCTGCATACAAGTGGTGATTTGTCGGGCTGCGAAGCATCCTCGACCACAGAAATATAAAGTGTCGGTCTCTTCATGGGTATGAAAACCATCGGAGGGATGCTGACACGACAATCCATATTTTCATTATATTGAGACCTTAAATCCTGATAACCGTTTTAAGGTCTGTGCATGTACATTTTATAGAAAAACTCTACGTACATCTGTAAATTAGAGTTTGTCCATCATGGGAATCTGATTCTGATCGTTTTTGATCATGAATTCCACGATTTCTAGGCTCACATGTGAGTAGCCAATAAACATGCACAGTTCAAATTTGCACAGAAATAAATGTATGTGTCATCACGTCGCAATGGAACAATGGATTCATCAGTAAATACTGGCTGCGAGTGGCCAAAGCGTCTCCTTCCCACTAGATAGGAATTTAAGGGATGCGAGGTTACTTTTGAAGCTGAAACTAGAAAAATAACTAGTTTTAAAGAAATCTCAGCTATTATAGCTTCCAGGCTCTGTCGGGACCTGTTTGAACCGTTGAAAGCTAGAATTGGCGAGATTTGGATAAATCTAGTCCGCCTGTAGAAAAAATCAGTGCAAATTCATAAACAAATGAATGTTAAATGCAGCAATTGAATAAATTGAATAAAAAAATATATATAGTTAAATATCTATAAAAGCTGTCAAGGGCGATGGGTTTTCACTCGCAAGCCCGGACTGGAATTGAAATATATATATATAAAACTGTAAATAGCCACGAAATAATTCAGGCTGTGATAGAAATAAAATATATATACATAAACAGTAAAAATGGCGATGGGTTTTCACACCTGTGCCTGTATTGGAATTAAAATTGACAGAAAAATAGTCACCCAGTGACTTGGGAGAGCACCCAGTATGGGAAAGTGTGCAAAAGCAGTAAAATGGCCACAAAATAGTCCAGGCCGACTAAAAATATATATATATATATATATATATATATTGAAAGAAATATAGTCAACCAGGACTGATATGGGTACCAGTGATGGTGAATGTCGCTTATATATGCATAAATATATATAAAAGCGGTAAACTACCTCGGATTTGAAATTCCGGTTTGACAGAATTGAAATGTTAGTACATTTGTAGTTAAATATATACAAAAAAGGGCCAAACCCGGACTGGGAAGATAACTCAGTCCTGCGAAGTTGCCAGAATGTGCGTGCTAGTGCATTGAAGCTACTGGAGCTAACGGATCGTCAATCCGAGTTGTAGAAATGTTGAAAACGGAGTTTATGTACAAAAATGTATCAATTATAGATGATGAAACTTTGTGTGCAAGTGTAAAGCAGTGGAAAGTAGTAGTATTGACTTTCTGATCGTAAAAATACTTACAATGGACCTCAATGCGGGCTTTTTGCCGAATTATAGGCTTTAAATGCCTAAATCTACCTATGGTTTTTTGATATGTGGTAGTATATGGGTATATCTATATGTTGGAGTGAAAATATTTAGGTTTGGAATAGGTGTAAAAGTCAAAAAATCAAACTGGCAAGGCTTCGCTGCGTTTCCCATTTTTTTTCAAATGAACTGGGGGGCACATTTATTTATAGGCCAGGGAGCCTCCACTCTACCTGCGACTGTCGTAAGTAGAGCTACGGCTCCCCTAGGTGGGGCCCATATGCCCGTCTTGGTTGTCTTAAAGTACGTGCACTCCGAGCAATGCGATGTCCGATCGGAAACTTTCTAACTTTTGATCGGAGCGTTCGTTTGAGCCGTGAGATACCTTTCCGAAAAGCTCTCGCCGAGAGTGTTGCAACGACATGGGAAAAAACATTTTTCGGGTCCAGGAAGATGGGTTCATAACCAGGTCTTCGATTCCCTGTAGTTTATCTATTGAGCTGTCTTGCGTAGTTGCCACTTGGGATCGTCGTTAGGGTTCATTCTAACTTTGCCGACATCAATTTGGCTTGAGTTTGACCAAGTCGGTTGAGAGTTGATGAAATGACCATTGTACCCCTCCCGGGGCTGCCTGTACTATCGGCATGGTCGCTGGTTGACTTTCGGGAGCTGAATCCAAGACTTGGATCCCAGTCGAGTCTTTTGACCTCAGGGTTGTCTTTGAGGCTGACGTGGTCATTCTAGGTTTTGCTCTGGAGTTGTTGTGATGCTTTAGGTTGATGTCTGAAGTTGACCTGACGTCCCTGGTTGAGACCGGGGATGACCTGCACTTCTCGGGTTGAGACCGGGGTTGAGTTTGACTTCTCGGGTTGCTGTTGGGGATGAACTGTGTTTCTCGAATTGAGACCAGAGATGGATTGACATGTCCCAATAGTGAGGTCGGGGTTAATTGGTACCTCCCGGGTTGAGATCGGGGTTGATCTTGACTTCCCAGGTTGAGACCGGGATTGATTAATACCTCCCGGGTTGAGACCGGGGTTGATTGATACCTCTCGGGTTGCTGTCGGGGTTGAATTAACTTCACAGGTTGAGACCGGGGTTGATTTTGACCTCTCGGGTTGAGATCGGGGTTAAGCTTGATGATCCGATTGACTGTCAAAACTTGATTGATGGTCCGATTGACTGTCAGAGCTTGATTGATGGTCCGATTGACTGTCGGAGCTTGATTGATGGTCCAATTGACTGTCATAACTGGATTGATGGTTTGATTGACTGTCGAAACTTGATTGATTGTCCAATTTACTATCGGAGCTGGATTGATGGTCAGATTAACTATCGAAACTTGATTGATTGTTCGATTTACTGTCGGAGCTTGATTGATTGTCCGATTGACTATCGGAGCTTGATTGATGGTTCGATTGACTGTGATGGTCCAATTGACTGTTGGAGCTTGATTATCAATATTGGGAATCAGATTTAGGTTGAAGGACTGGCGTTGGTGGCCAGATTTGGATTGATTGACGGTTTTGCCCTCCTACCGGGTTGGTATTGGGGCAAGGAAAATTTTGAGTGTCTACAGATGCCCCTCTTTATGATGTCTATATAACATGGTGGAATGGATAGGATAAAAATTAGTAGACACTGGAAATAAAGAGTGCCAGAGCCAGTTTGAAGCTGGGCATCTTGGAGTAGAATGGGACTACTTTGGGCTGTGTGCGTTATCACTTTGCTGGGGATGACGCTATCCAGTATAGCCATTGATGGTATTAGGAAGTTATCGCGAGCCAGTTTTGTCATTCTCGACGGTGGATGACATCATTCACGATAATTTGTTTGACTCTGATGAGTTTGTTGAAGATGATTTATCACAGATTTTCCTGTCTTGACCTACTGGGGATGACGTCCTCTGCAATAACTTCATAGATTTTGAGGGGGTGAGCTATTACAGATTTTCTCGTCTTGATATGCTAAGGATGATGTCCTCTGCGATAGCTTTGTAGGTATTAAGGAAGTGGCCAGGATTGATACTACCTCAATGATCTTCTTTGAGGATGTGTATAACAAATTCCATCATCTGTCCTTTGTGAAGATGGATTATTATATGACTCTCAACCGTAGATCGTCTCCCGACATCTCATGGGACTAGTCTGAAGGTTGAAATTAACTTCGGTCGGCACCTGAACTTCGCTGGGGTTGCACCAACGGCTGAGTTATCATCGGTCCTTACCCGATGCTTCGCTGGGGTTGAGCTAATTGCTGAAACTGCTTTGGTCGGAACCCGAACTTTGCTGGGACTGAGCCAATGACTGAGTTATCACTGATCAGTACACAATACTTCGCTGGATTGGAACCAACGACTGAGTTATCATCGGTCAGTACTTGATGCTTCGCTGGAATGGAACCAACGGCTGAGTTGTCACTCGTCAGTACCCGATGCTTCGCTGGAATGGAACCAACGGCTGAGTTATCATCGATCAGTACCCGATGCTTTGCTGAACTGGAACCAACGGCTGAGTTGTTACCGATCAGTACCTGATGCTTTGCTGGAATGGAACCAACGACTAAGTTATCACCGGTCAGTACCTGATGCTTCGCTGGAATGGAACCAACGGATAAGTTATCATCGGTCAGTACCCGATGCTTTGCTGGAGTGGAACTAACAGTTGAGTTATCACCGGTCAGTACCCGATGCTTTGCTGGAATGGAACCAACAGCTGAGTTATCATCGATCAGTACCCGATGCTTCGCTGGACTGGAACCAACGGCTAAGTTGTCACTGGTCAGTACCCGATGCTTCGAAAATGGCAATTTTTGCGTAGCTTTTTTGTAGTTTGATTTGTTAACCCCCGAATATAGATCCGGGCTGAATGTCAAGGGTCTCTGTGGAATTTCCCTTTTTGTTAGGATTGCACTGCTTGAACGCAGGATTTCAGGACAAACTGCTCAATCGCGTAGCGATTTCTCTTTAGATTTGATTCGGCGACTCGTTTAAACTCTGTTTTGACTCTAATCAAACTGAGATGGGGGCATGTGGGACCCACCTGGGCTGCCATAGGTGGAGGTGCGGCAGCCGCAGATGGAGGTGCGGCCACCTGGGCTTCTTAATGTGCTGCGGGATTTTCATTTTGCAAGTTTCCCGTTTGAGCAGCGAAAGGATTTTTGATCTTCTTTTTCAGATCTACGAAGTTCTGGCAGTCGAATTCTGAATCCGTCAGTTCCTACGCATTCAGCGCAACGCATGTAATGTTTTTCATCCTTCTTTCGCAGTTTTTGATCGTTAAAAGCATGTGAACCGCCTAGGGTGCTTTTAAACGTAATGTATAAAAAATGTATGTCTATATGACTTGTGAAATTTTTTTTGTCTACATATGTATGCATATCTTACTGTAATGCACGTTTGGATGTAAGAAAATTCAGGTTCTGAGACAGTCAATTTTCCACTTTTTGATCAGTTTAATCATCCTTTTTGAGGCCTAGTGAGCCTGGACTTTCAACTAAAAATGCCTATGGTATGTTGGAGACCATGTGAGGCTGGTTTTTGATTTTTTTGATAGATATGAACTGTTTCTATTTTTTTGGGTAGGTGTGCTACTGAATGGCCACCTAGGCATGCCTGTGTGCATGTGGACAGTCTATTTTACAAAGGAGACTCTGGCGAAATATCTCCAAAATCTTAGGTTTTGAAAAGCATGCATTTTTGACTTTGTGGGGAGTTTTTTACTGGCCTAATGCAGGTTTTGAGCTTCTGGGATTTTGAAAACATGTAGTTTTGACTGTACGAGGTATTTTTGATGGACCCATGCATGTTTTAGGACTTAGATATGTATGCTGGATTGATTGATTAATAAGCCACAGGTTTTAGGCTTACCACACCTTGCCTAAGGTGATTTTGAGTATTGGTGTATGCGATGGATCGCAATATACCCGACGACGGAGGAGGGCTTCTGCCGTCCCACAGGCCCGTCCAACTAGGACGCCTCGCAGATTGGTAGAGAGCAGGATATGTCTAGCCCAGGACGAGTAGCCCACTGACATTGATGAAGAGGAGGCTGCTTTTGTTACTCCTGTTCAAGCTCAAGTTCCACGTGCGAAAGTCTTGGGCATTGCTGTGCAGACACAGGAGTTACTGGGCGACTTGAGTAGCCATCCTTCGAGATATCTTCAGGCCAACGAGGTGACTTAAAGTCTTTCTTCTCTATGGACTCTTTTCCCATCTTCTGGCCATTCTCGGGACACAGGTTTTTGACATAGGTTAATTTTTGATGCAGGTCCCTGGCTTGACACAGCCACGAGGGAACTGGTTTAGTGTGCACTCCCTCTATCAGAATCTGCATGAGGATTATAGGGAGATCGTGGATGGCTGGGGATTTCAGGCCTTTTACTTGATCATGTCCCACCATTGCCCTTGGGGGTATATGAGGGCTTTGTTTGAGCGCTGGTTCCACCAGACTCAGTCCCTTCACCTGCTTGATTGCGAGGTGATGATGACTCCTATGGACTAAAGATTTATCACTGGCATTGAGTTTGAGGGCGAGACAGTGCCTGTCGTGTTTGATATTTTTCACACCGCAGTTAGATCCATGTTGGGAGTCCCTTAGTCGGCATTCAAGGGTTGGGCAGTCTGATTTGGTCCCTTGAGTATAGATGCCCAGGATGGGATTTTACAGTTGCCTTCGCCTGATGATAGGAGGGCTAGAGATCGCATTCTAAGGCGATTGTTTTTGTCGATCATCAGGGGTTATTTTGTGGCGGAAAACTTATCCACGGTATCCTTTACCTTGATCAGCGCCACTCAGCATGTAGAGCACCTCAGTGACTTTGATTGGGGCTCCTATACCTTTGCCTATTTCTCCGGGGTATGCGCCTGCTTTCGGAGGGTGTGACGGAGGCTTGGTTAGGATTCCATCAGTTTTTGCTGGTGAGTACATCTTTCTGTACCTTTTTGATCTCTGCACTAATTTTTGGCAGTCTTGGTCACCGAGGACTTTTGATATTTGCATGGATAACTTTGGGCATTTGAGAGGCTTCCTTGCCTACTGCCTATTTTAGCATTAGGTCTAGAGACCTATCCACGTGGACGGAGATGGCATCACTCCATTTTGACGGAGGTCCCTGTTGCTGAGGGATTCACTCATGCCCGTCTGTAGTTGGAGCTTTTGACGGCGGGCTCGATCACCTAGACACTGTACACATCTGAGTACTTGACCGTCGGATTTGATGGAGGTTTCCCCACTGGTAAGGAGTTTGATTTATCGACCCGCAGAGTCCCTATGTTAATAGAGGGAGGCTGGGAGCTCTATCTTAGAGAGCGTGCCATTCGGAGCATCACAGGGGAGATTCGCATTCTCATTGCTCTTCCTACTTGGCATCATTGGTCATTATCCGTGCCTTTGACAGACATCCCTTTGGAGGGTATAGACGGCTTTGATCTATCAGAGGGCCTATACAGCCAGGCAGCCTTCTACAGTTGGTGGAGTCCTCGCACTATTGGGGCTCAGACTCGTGCCACCCATTTTATGGCAGACATGGTGCCGGGGTCCGTGATGATGATGGACTGGATAGCTTGTATTAGAGAGCCTACTCATGTAGACCAGATAGCACATCTGACCAGGGAGTTGGACCAGGCTTGTTTCTTTATCAGGCACCTTGGCCGAGATCTATCAGAGGCATTTTCATTTGACCCATCCAGTTCTGGAGCAGGCCCCTCTTCAGGTCCATTCAGTAGCAGTTATACAGGGTAAGATCCTCCCTTATACCGCCCAGATATGTCTGATCCCAGCAGCTTTATGCATATAAAGGATCTAGAGTAGGTCGATCGGTTTGATACTGAGGTTTTCGACTTCCTGTGATAGCTATGGCAGCTATATTTTTGGTCAGCTACTATTTTGGCTATTCGGCGTCTGTGCCATCATTTTGATAGACCACTGTATTAGCTGGGTGGTGGTGCCCCATTTCCCTGTATTCTTCCTTTCACTTTGTACCAGGATATAGGGATGATGTATGCAGTAGATAGCTTTTTGTAGATATTTCTGTCATCTTTATCTGCTGCATCATGTTTATATCATTGTCATCATGTATGTATCATATGTATGCATTCAGACAGCTGTGATTTGACTTGACCTCTGGACGGTCTTGTATACGGTGCTACAGATGACGACGTCTGCAGTTAGCCGTATAGAGCATTTGCTACTATCAGAGGTGGCGGCATCATTGCGGTCATGGTATAATAGTTTGCCCTTTCCAGCTAGGGGGACAGTTAACCAGATGCTGGGGCATTCGATGGCCCTTGTAGATTTTAGGGTTCCAGACGGCTTTATTGATGGTGTCCTACCCTTATGGGTACCGGAGAGACAGGTATTCCGCATTGGGCGGTGTGAGCTTTTTCCTACTCTGGAGGAGTAACAGAGATTTACTGGCTTGGATTTAGAGTCGTCGTGTGCTCGGACGGCTATCAGTGATATGCAGAGACAGTTCACTCGGCTGTCTGGTCTTTGACAGAGCATAGTTATAGATGAGATCATTTCAGGGCAAGTGATCTTTATTGACTTCTTGATAGAGCGATATGGTGAGCTTGATAGCTACGACCGTCACGTCGGGGATTTTGTCATTTTTGTAGAGGATTGGCAGACAACTAGGATAGACATGTTGTTGATGTGTATTGTGGCGTATGTTTACATGCCACTGCGTTTAGATTACCTTGATGTGGGATTGGTTGTTGTAGTCAGAGCCCTTAGGCAGAGCCGTACCATTATCCCTATGATCTTGACGGAGACACTGAGGTCGCTCACCTATTGCAGCACCCATCCAGTGGGTTTTTCGGGGGTAGCTCGGTCATGTTGTATATGTGGTTGATGTCACACACACGACTGATTGGATCATTTAGACCTTATGCCTATTGTTTTAGCCACGAGATATCCTCAGTTTACTCCTTCCGTCTGCCTGATTGTGTCGACTCAGAGTCCTGGTTAGCATTTTTATTGGATATTGAGCATCCGTTCACAGTTTTGTTATGCTCAGGGATGGCGACCCAGTTCAGCTTCATTAATCATGCATCTGGTATGGATTATTTGCCTTTGGCAGGATTGAGGGGTGTGACTACTTATCATCCCTTGGCAGTTATGGAGCATTTTGATCAGTGGCAGAGTATGCACCATTTTGAGGATTCTGCTGATCAGAGGATGTCGGCTTCATCGATGTCACCGGCCAACTTGGTTAGAGTTTATGAGTGTTGGACTTACAGGGAGAGGGCTGAGTTCTTCAGTAGACATCCTGGTCGTTCTCCAGAGTATTCTGCATGGTTAGAGGCAGAGACCGAAGTCGCAGTAGCAGAGCTTCATTTACCTCTACTTGCGAATTCTAACGAGGAGGAGCCCATGGAGGATCCCGATTCTCCTACTGAGGATGATCTGTTCGTAGATTTGGTGGTAGCTTTGATTAGTGATCCCTCGGTTATTCCCACAGGGACAGATCCAGCTTTATCAGATTCTTTATTCAGGATGACCTTTGAGAGAGATTCAGCTAGAGCACAGCTGTTGGTTGCCTTGTCTGGTAGGGATTTAGCTTTTGCTGAGAGGGATGGTCTCAGGACCGCTTTAGATACTGGATTGATTGAGCGGGAAGAGCTTTGCTCTGCTTTAGATACTGCCATTGTGGAGCAAGATGAGGTTCACTTAGCCAGAGATGCAGCATATATTGAGATTGAGGTGACTTTGATTTCTCGGGATGCAGCTTTTGCAGAGAGGGATGAGGCTATCGCTTCCCGTAATTTCCACATTGCTGATAGTATTGCTCTCCGATCTTACACCCATGGTTTGGTTACCGAGATGAGTGCTTACATTGATGACCACAGTGCCAACTTGTAGATGATTGTGGATGTTCTGAGCCGTATAGAGGCTGAGTGGACTACTCTTACAGATGCTCCTCCATCTTCAGAGAGAGATGCCATGCTGGCATTGTTGACCCGCTTGTTCTTGGGTCCATAGACTAGCTTTATTTTTCCTGCACAGACTAGCTCAGCCATTTTTGTCATGTACAGGACACTGTGTATATAAAGCAGTTTATATATCAGAGAAATATATTTTTGAGATACTTCCCTGCTTAGATATGTATTGTCATCGCTGAGTGAGATTACCACTTCCGTCATGACTCACAGTTATTGAAGCATTTTGATCTTCTCTTTAATGGACTGACAGTTGAGGTGTCAAGGGAGTTCCTCAAATGGGTCTGGTAACCAGACAGCTTGACAGCATTTTAGCTTTTATTTGTCTTCGGTGTCTTGAAACTAGTCTTCCATTTTTTTGTTTTTTCTTGAAGGTCAAACCGCGCCGTAGAGGGCTACCTACGTACTCTCGGGTTGAGGGAGATCAGGTCATTTGTAGTTCTGGTTGAAGAGGTTTGCAAAGAGTTTATTTGGGGTTTGAATTTGGTTCGATGAGCTTTGGAATTTGATGCTGGAATTTGTAAGTTCTTTGGATTTTTGCTTGATTTGACCGCACCATAGATGGTTGCCTACGTACTCCTAGGTTGAAGGAGATCAGGTCATTCGTAGTTCAGGCTTCTCTAGTGAAAAACCGAACCTGATTCGATTTATAGGACCTGGATGCGGGTATGCATGTGCTTCAGAGGTAGTACTTTTTCAGTGTCTGAATTAATGAGTTGGGGAAATTCGTTCCCGTCCATTTCTTATAGCTTAATGGCTCCCCCTGTCAGCACTTCCTTGACAATGAAAGGGCCTTCCTAGTTTAGGGAAAATTTTCCTTTGGCTTCATCCTGATTGGCCAGGATTTTCTTTAGCACCAAATCATTTTCTTTGAATTGCCGAATTCAGACTTTCTTGTTGTAGGACTTGGCGATCCTTTGCTGGTATAACCGTCCATGGAAAATGGCTATGGACCTTTTTTCATCTATTAGGGACAGTTGATGATATCGGTCTTGCAATCATTGACCTTCGTTCATCTGAGCATCTATTAATACTCGTAAAGACTCCATCTCTACTTCTATGGGGAGGACTGCTTCCATGCCATAAACCAGTGAATAGGGGGTAGCCTCAGTAGAGGTGTGCATTGACGTCCTGTAGGCTAACAGGGTGAGAGGTAGCAGGTCCGGCCAGTCCTTGTGATTGGCGGCCATTTTCTGCATGATCTTCTTGATGTTTTTGTTGGCCGCTTCGACATCACCGTTCATCTTTGGCCAATAGATGATGGAGTTGAGATGCTTGATGTGGAACTTGGCACACAGTTCTACCATCATTTGATTGTTCATGTTTTTGGCGTTATCTGATACGATCACCTTCGGTTGTCCACATCGACAGATGATATTTTTTCTGATGAAACTGATGATGACCTCTTTTGTGACTTTAGGAAAAGAGGCGGCTTCAATCCATTTGGTGAAGTAGTCGATCATAGTGAAGATGAACCGATGACCGTTGCTGGCTTTGGGTTTGACTGGACCTATCACGTCCATTCCCCACATAGAAAAAAGCCATGGTGCAGTCATGTTGTGCAGCTTACTTGGAGGAGCGTGGATGGCATTTCCATGTGTTTGGCATTGAAAGCATCTCTTGACGTGATCATCGCAATCAGCTTTGATCGAGATTCAGTAATGTCCTGTTCTGATTATCTTCTTAGCCAGCAGATGGCCACTCATGTGTGGACCACAGACTCTGCCATAGACTTCATCCATTAGTCTTTGGGCATGCTCCTTGTCGAGGCATCTTAACAGGCCTATTCCAGCATCCCTTTTATAAAGTGCATCTCCTCTCAGATAGAACTTCAGGGCCATTTTGAGAATCTGTTTCCGCTCTGATTGGCTTGCACCAGCGGGTGTAGATCCATCACGGAGATATTCCTTGATATCTTGAAACCAAGGTTGCTTAATAGGAGGTATTTCGTCTAATACTTCTCCAATGTAATTCCCGTACGTTGGGGCTTTTTGATTTGTGAACTGGATGTTGGGAAACCCGCTCCTGTTAGATATGCAGATTAATGAAGCCAACGTTGCCAGTGCATCGGCAAAGTTATTTCGACCTCGAGGAATGTGAACGAAGGTTATTGCTTCGAACCCTTGGGACATTTTGAGGACTTGCCGATGATAGAGCAGCAGATGCAATTCTTTTGTGAGATACTTGCTGGTGGTTTATCTGATGACCAACTCAGAATCTCCAAAGACCAATAAGTGTTTGATACCCATGGATTGGGCTAGTTTCAACCCTAGTATACAGCCTTCATACTCTGCCGTGTTGTTGGTGTTGCCAAATTAAAGTTTGGTAGCCACATGATATTGATCATCTGTACCAGAGATAAGGACTGTCCCAGCTCCAGAACCTTCCATGTTTATCGCTTTGTTGAAATACATTTTCTATGGTTGGACTGTATTCTCTGACTGGAGTTGTTGAATTGTCATAATCCCTTCATCTGGGAAATATATCTCCAGGGGCTCGAACCCTCCTGAAGGTGCTTCTGCTAATTGATCTGCAATGCCTTGGCCTTTGATAGACTTCTGAGTTACGTAGACAATGTCGAACTACTGTAGAATTAACTGCCATTTGGACAGTCGACAATTTAACATTGGTTTGTTGAAGACGTATTTGAGTGGATCCATACGGGATATTAGATACGTCGTGTGCCCATGCAAATAGTGTTGCAACCTCATGGCGGCCCATGCTAATGCACAGCATGTCTTCTCGATCAGGGTATACTTCTGTTCCCCACTGCTGAATCTTTTGCTGATGTAGTAGATAGCTCTTTCTTTGCTACTATCATCCTTCTATCCTAGCATACAACCCATGGCATTGATAGACAGGTACATGAATAAGGGGACTCCATCCCTCGGAGGTACCAAAAAAGGTGCTTCAACAAGTTGCTTTTTAATGGCAAGGAAGGCTTGTTGACAATCCTCATTCCATTTGATGGAGAAATTCTTCCTTAACAGCTTGAAGATGGGCTCACAGGTTGCTGTGAGCTGTGAAATGAATCAACTTATAAAGTTAATCCTTCCTAGGAATCCTCGTATCTCCTTCTCTGTACGAGGCACGGGCATTTCAAAAATGGCTTTGATCTTGGCAGGGTCTAACTCAATGCCCCGATTGCTCACCAGGAATCCTAACAGTTTGCCTGCCTGGACGCCAAAAGCATATTTGGCAGGATTTAGCTTGAGGTTGTACTTATGCAACCTGTTGAACAGCTTTTTGAGATGGTCTATATGATCATCCTCCCTCCGAGATTTGATGATGATGTCGTCAACATAGACTTCTATTTCTTTGTGCATCACATCATGAAAGAGGGCCACCATGGCTCGCTGATACGTTACTCTGGCATTGATGAGGTCGAAGGATAGTCGTCGGTAGCAAAAAGTTCCCCAGGGAGTGATAAAAGCTATTTTCTCCCTGTCTTCTTCAGCAACCATGATTTGATGGTAACCAGCAAAGCAGTCCACAAAGGAATACATGTCGTACTGCGCAGTATTGTCGATTAGGATGTGGATGAAAGGTACCTGGAAATTGTCCTTGAGGCAGGCTTTGTTTAGATCCCGGTAATCCACGTAGACTCGTACCTTCCCTCCTGGTTTAGGTACGGGGACTAAGTTTGATAGCCATTCGGGATATGTTGATACCATGATTATCTCGGCTTTGAATTGCTTAACGATTTCTTCTTTGACTTTGAGACTTCACTCAGGTTTCAATTGTCTGAGATTTTGTTTGACTGGTTTGAACCCTTCTTTGATGGGCATCCGATGGATGACAATGTTTGTGGATAGACCGATCATGTCTTCATGCGACCATGCAAATACATCCTGGTACTGTGTCAGGAGCTCGATCAAGTGGCTTTTTGATCTGAGGTGAGGTCTAAACCTATTTGGATTTCTTTGATGGTTTCGGAGGTTCCTATGTTGGTGGTGGAGGTTTGGTTGAGGTTTGGTTTAGATTTGTCTTTGACCCATTCCTTGATCTCCTTTGGCACCTCATAAGTCATCTTCCTCCTCTTGATCAAGATTCGTCAAGTCGAAGCTTAATCTTGCATCATAGTTGGAGTTATGTTGACAGGTTGGCATCTCATCAGTAGAGACACACATATCCAATGCTTGGGTCCTGAAAACAAAAATGCTTTCATTAATATATACAACTGCTTAAATACACATATCATTTGTAAAGCATGACAAAAGTAACTACTCCAGCTGTGTAATCAAAAGTAAGCAGTAAATGAAAGCATGATTAAGGGAAGATTGACTGTTTGCCCCTTTACCCTTTTCGACTGAGGGAAGGGACACTGCTCCAATTATCCAGTGTTAGATCCTCATGGATAGGGATGATGCTGGAAGTGTGCTCGTCTGTCTCGTCTTGAATGACAACTGAGACATCCTTTAGGATATGGCTGAGGCTTTTCTGGGGATTGTTCCTCTGTTTGCTGCGAGGAAAGTGAGCATGATTTTCGTCGTCACTATCTGGGATTTCATCATTCATCCCCTCGTAGTTGATAATGACTTTCATATTAGCGAATGGGTTTCGTCCTTCGTACATGATCTTTTCTTTTCCCTTTTCGCTAACGGCCTCAGGTTTGAATGCTTTCCTTTCATGGACAGGTATGATTAAAGGAAATAGCATGGCTGATGCCCCCTTAGGGATCTTCCTCATAGGTTTCACCCATCTGGCATTTGTGAGGTTTGGGAGCAGAATTGTGGAGGCTTGCACTTTGGAATGTTTGTGTGGATTTCGGTGGTTTGATCCGGATGAAAATCCCAGTCCTGCTCTTCCCATTTGAGTTGGGATTTGAACTGGCATCTTAATGCCGTGCTTGTTTTTTCCTAACCCTTCTCCAGGCTGGAAACCCGCAGCTACCATTTTATGGCCCACTGTCATTACTTCATTGGAAAGTTTAGGCTTCATGGCTGGTGCCCCAATCCATAGATATTGACTATCACTTACCTTGAGAGCTTGAAAACTTATAGGCTCAACCTCGGTGTCCAGGCTAATCACTGGAATGTCCCCATATATGTGGGTAGGGTATTCCAATTCAGCATTCACTGTGATGAGACTGCCATTGATAATGTACTTGAGTTGCTGATGGAGGGTGGATGGAACAGCCCCGACCATATGGATCCATGGCCTGCCCAACAACAAGTTGTATTCGGTGGCTATGTTGAGCACCTAGAAAGATATGTAGAAGGTGTGTGAACCAATTTCTAGAGGAAGCTCGATTTCCCCCATAGCCTGGCGGCGAGATCCATCGAAAGCCCGGATAACTATGTGACTGGCTTTGATCCGGTTTGGATTGATCTTCATTCTTTCTAACGTATCGTATGGACAAATGTTGAGGGAAGATCCTCCATCAATAAGCACTCCTCCGATCACGTATTCGGAGGACATAACGGCTATATGCAGGGACTTGTGGTGGCCCCTTCCCTCAGCCGGGATATCATCGTCTGTGAAGGAAATCACATTGTTATTGAAAATGTGTTCTATCACATGACGGAATTTCTCTGTGTCTACTGTGTATGGCAGATGAGATTCTTCTAGTACCTTTACTAGGATGTTACGGTGATCCTCTGATGATAGGACCAAGTCCAGGATGGATATTTGCTTGGGTGCATCTTTCAAGCTTTGCACTATCTTGATTTTATTGTGTCCCATCTTTTTGAGGAACTCTTGTATCTTTTCTTCAACCACCTTTTCTTTTGCTTTGGTAACTGGTTTAATCACCCGCTGAGGCAGGTACAATGGATTATCCTTTGACAGGATGGAAATGTTGTTTGAAGTAGAGCTTTCAATGTCCCCGTACTTCCATGGGACCTTCTTCAGACTGAGGATTGGATATTGAGGCCTGAAGGGAAAAATTAAAGTCTGAGGTGCAGCCACCTTCATAGGATTTTGTTTGTCTTGGACCCCTTTAACTGTCAGTACCAGGGGTGTGATGATTAATTCTTTATCGCAAGATATGACAGCCACTGTGTCTTGATACCATGCATCGGGGATCCAGAGGCTATCTTTATCTGTCATATCGAGGATTTGATCTCCTTTGATTAGGTCACCTTTCTCAACCAAGTCTTGAATTAGGTTACGAAGTGCATAACATTCTTCTGTATCATGGCTGGGAGAGTTGGAATGGTACTGACATATTTGGTCAGGTTTGAATTTTCTAGATTAAGGGCAGCGGAGGTAGCAAGTGTTCAACCATTCCCTTGGACACTTGTTTCTTCGATCCCCTTGTCAGTCCAGGGTGTAAGCTCACAAGTCCGGCTATGATCTTGATTAGAATTAACTTCCGCTGGAGGAGAGCGACTGCCAATAGATAGATGGGTTTGCTTCAACATCTTTCTGGTGAGTTGATGTTGGTAAACGACCAATTCAGCCAACTGCTCGATTTATTCCCTGATAGACTTTATTTCTTGCTCTATCAAGAATTGTTTTTCAAAAGCTTCCCAACTCATTGGTCTGATGTTGTTGGATAGAGTTGATTCTTCAACATAGCGGAGGTATTTGGATCCTTCTCCACTTGAAGTGTTGATCATGTTGACACTCTCCTCCTTGTGCTGTGGGAGAGGGTTGTCTTGGACATGCGGTTGATCGGGCTTTGTGACCATAATTTCTCCATTATCAATCAAATCTTAGATTTTGTGCTAGAGGGACCAACAATCTTGGGTGTCATGTCCCGGTGATCTGGAATGATAAGCACATTTTTTGCTAGGGTCGAATTTCCTTGCATTAGTGTTAGTTGGCGGAAGGAGTTGACCAATCTTCTTCTGAGTTGTCAGAAGTTTGAAGACATTCTCGAGTGAATCCCCTAGTGGGGTGAAAGTCCTTATGCGTCTGACCTCCATGTTTTTCTGGAATGAAGGATTTGAAGGCTGTGTTGCAGCTTGGAAAGGGGTGTAGTTCCTCCTTTGAATGGGTGTATTGTTTGAATTACCGCTTGAATTTTGTCCTTGTAACACCAAGGAAACTTCTTCATCTTTCTTTTTGTGGACCCCCGGGGATTACTCCAGTAATTTCTGGATTGGATATGCTCAGCAACAGCTTCGAGTGCCGTTAGGTCTTTTATTTTCCCTGACTTGAGTCCCATTTCGGCCATTTCGCCGTGTTTGATCATTTCAGAGAAAGGTTTTCCTATGCCTGCCAGGACCCTTTCATAATAAGGAGCTTCTTGAATATCAATGAAAGTCATGACTATTTCAGATTCAGTCATGGCTGGGGTGACTTATACTGTGACCCGTCTCCATTGCTGGGCATATTCTCTGAATGATTCAGTGTTATTCTTCTTGATTTTGGTAATTTAATACCGATCTAGAGCTAGTTGAGATTGGAAACTGTACTGGCTGAGGAAGGCATGAGCTAATTTTTCCCAACTGTGGATTTTGGAGTTGTCCAGACTGGCATACCAGGCTCTGGCTTCTCCAGTTAAACTTTTCTGAAATAGCTGCATTCAAAGTTTCTCGTCCTCAGCATAGGATCCGAGTTCTCCGATGAAAACTTTCAGATGTGTGTATGGATCTCCCAACCCATCATATTTCTCGAACTCTGGAGTTCTGAATTTCTCAGGATAATGAGCCCCGGGGAATATACAGAGGTCAAAATAATTCACACTGCCAAATGCCCCAGTCCCTTTAATAGACTGGAGAGTTTCTTTCATTTGTTGCATTTTCTTGAGAAGGTCACCAGCTTTCTGTTCTTTACCTAGGATGGTGATTTCTGGAGTTTTGTTGATTGTATCCTGGTTCTGGGGTCCAGAGATCTGAGTTTCGGCCTTTTTTGTATCTTGACCGCCAGCACCACTACCAGATGCTCTTAGTTCTAGATGAGTTTGAGATTATTTTTCTTTGAAGGCCTTGCTTTGCTCTCGAAGGAAACCGGCTAGCTTGGCTATCTGATTTTTCAATCCTTCGAATTCTTCCCTAGACACAGGGGTGGATTCTGGTGGAGCACTTGAAGCCATGTCCGTAGATGAACTAGGTGCTTTTCTGGCCTTTGATCTAGTGATAGGACCAATTTTTTCCTACCTACACCAAAACGTAGGAGTGTCAGTTTCTTGTGGTAGGTAATGACTGTATGCATTTATGATGTGTGTTTTTTAAGTTTATCCTGCAAAACCGCGGTTAGTTGTTTTGATGGCAGGATAACAGGATATTTGACAAGAAAGTAAATCTTTCATTATTATCATTTACATTGTGCTCCTCAGTAATTGGAGACTTGACATGGAATTGAAAGAGGAAGGCATGAAGAAGCATCCCGTTGGATTTGGTTGATTAGAGGCTGACCTATCCTAGGTTACTCTCGCGGCTTTTGTTTTGGCATGAAGGTTCCCAAATCATCGCAATCTACTAGAAAGAAAGTTAAACCGATCGTTCAAATAAAGCGAATCTGGGTGGTGCATTTTCAGGAGGCAGCCCCGGAGACTTAGTCGTCTCCAGAGTCCTTACTTATCACCGACAGGGCTAGCCTCCTGGTGGAGGGACACACAATATACATTCACATACATTGGCCTCACCGCTTATGCATGCAATGACAGTTCGTGCGAAGCACTAATATGGGTGCGAAGCACTAAAACATTCATTCTCATTCATTCAATGTAAAGGCATAGCATTTATACATTCAATGAAAGACGCAGCATTCACTCATTCATTGACTGTGGAGACGCAGGATTTCACGCATTCAATAGTTTTGAAAGGGAAATGTTTGAAAAGATTGAAAGCGGTCTAAGCCCTCTACTGTCCCCAGCAGAGTCGCTACCTGTTGACGTTGGAAAATTTAAGAATCCCGCGGGTCAGTTTATAACCCGAGTTTCCTCAAATCGATCTTCCTGAATTATCTCTACCCTTATTCTTTTTATTACGAAAAATATTTTGAAGGGTTTTTAGGAAAGAGGACAACATGTGTATATGTTGACGATTTGATTTAAACAGAGTCGCCAGTTGGTAGTTTTGAAAATGGTTGTACCAACTCAATAGAATTTTGATTTGAAAAGAGGCCTAATTACTGGACACTGTCGAAACTTGATCTTTGAAATCGGAGTTTTGAGTTCGGGGGCTTGGTTAAGTGTGGGGAAGGTGTTAGGCACCCCACGACTCTCGTGTAAACACGGTACCACAATCTTTTTAATATTTCCCTTAAAACTGGAATGCGTGAGTGAATGCTATTTTGAAAATTGGGCCTTTGGATTGATTGATAGCTTTGACAGGCTTCGTTGAGCCTATATACGAAGGGTTTGATTTGATTTGAAAATCAGTCTTTGATTTGATTTGCAAAAGCTTTTGAATTGAATTAACAGTGTTTTGAAAGCTATTTTTCAAACCCCTACGTTGACATAGGAATTGAAGCACATTACCACTTTCAATTTTTTCTTTATAGCCTTAAGGCTGCATGCAAGTGGTGATTTGTCGAGTTGTGAAGCATCCTCAATCACAGAAATATAAAGTGTCGGTCTCCTCATGGGTATGAAAACCATCGGAGGGACGCTGACATAACAATCCATATTTTCACTCTATTGAGACCTTAAATTCGAATAACCATTTTAAGGTCTGTACATGTACATTTTATAGAAAAACTGGCAGGGTACATCTGTAAATCGGAGTTTGTCCATCATGGGAATCTGATTCTGATCGTTTGATCACGAATCCCATGATTCCTAGGCTCACATGTGAGTAGCCAATAAACCTGCACAGTTCAAATTTGGACAGAAATAAATGTATGTGTCATCACGTCGCAATAGAACAAAGGATTCATCAGTAAATCCTGGCTGCGCATGGCCAAAGCGTCTCGTTTCCACTAGATAGCGATCTAAGGGATGCGAGGTTGCTTTTGAAGCTAAAACTATAAAAATAACTAGATTTAAAGAAATCTTAGCCATTATAGCTTCCAGGTTCTGTCGGGACCTGTTTGAACCGTTGAAAGCTAGAATTGGCAAGATTTGGATAAATCTAGTCCGCCCACATAAAAAATTAGTGCAAATTCATATACAAATGAATGTTAAATGCAGCAGTTGAATAAATTGAATAAAGAAATATATATAGCTAAATATATATAAAAGTTGTAAAGGGCGATGGGTTTTCCTTTGCAAGCCCGGACTGGAATTGAAATATATATATATATATATATATATAAAACTGCAAATAGCCACGAAATAATCCAGGATGTGACAGAAATAAAATATATATATATATATATAAACAGTAAAAAAGGTGATAAGTTTTCACGCCTGTGCCCTTATTGGAATTGAAACTGATAGAAAAATAATCACCCAGTATGGGGAAGTGTGCAAAAATAGTAAAATGGCCACAAAATAGTCCAGGCCGACTGAAAATATATAAATATATATATTGACAGGATTATAGTCAACCAGGACTGATATGTGTACCAGTGATGGTGAATGTCGCTTATATATGCGTAAATATATATAAAAGCGGTAAACTACCTTGGATTTGAAATTCGGGCTTGACTGAATTGAAATGTTAGTACATTTGCAGTTAAATATATACAAAAGAGGGCCAAATAGGGATTGGGAAGATAACCCAGTCCGGCGAAGTTTCCAGAATGTGAGTGCTAGTGCATTGAAGCTACTAGAGCTGACGGATCGTCAATCCGAGTTGTAAAAATGTTGAAAACGGAGTTTATGTACAAAAATATATTAATTTTTGACAAAAACGGCCACGGAACTAAGTTCCGGGAATATTTAGATGATCAAACTTTGTGTGCAAGTGTAAAGCAGTGCAAAGTAGTAGTATTGACTTTCTGATTGTAAAAATACTTACAATGGACTGCAATGCGGGCTTTTTGCCAAATTGTAAGCTTTAAACGCCCAAATCTACCGGTGGTTTTTTGATATGTGGTAGTATATGGGTATATCTTACGTGTTGGAGTGAAAATATTTAGGTTTGGAATAGGTGTAAAAGTCGGAAAATCAACTGGCAGGGCTTCGCTGCGTTTCCCATTTTTTTCAAATGAACGGGGGGGGCACATTTATTTATAGGCCAGAGAGCCTCCACTCTACCTGCGACAGCCGAAGGTAGAGCCGCGGCTCCCCTAGGTGGGGCCCACATGCCCGACTTGGTCGTCTTGAAGTACGTGCACTCCGAGCAATGCGATGTCTGGTCAAAAACTTTCTAACTTTTGATCCGAGCGTCCGTTTGAGGCGTGCGATACTTTTTTGAAAAGCTCTCATCTAGAGTGTCACAACGGCATGGGAAAAAATATTTTTCGGGTCCAGGAAGACGGTTTCATAACCAGGTCTTCGATTCCCCGCTGTTTGTCTGTTGAGCTGTCTTGCGTAGTTGCCACTGGGGATCATCGTTAAGGTTCATTCTGACTTTACCGGCATTGATTTGGCTTGTGTTTGACCAAGTCTGTTGAGAGTTGATGAAATAACCATTGTACCCCTCTCGGGGCTGCCTGTAGTGTTGGTATGGTCGCTGATTGACTTCCATGATCGAAATCCAAGACTTGGATCGTAGTCGAGTCTTTTGACCTTAGGGTTATCTCTGAGGCTGACGTGGTCATTCCAGGTTTTGCTCTGGAGTTGTTGTGATGCTTCAGGTTGATGTATGAAGTTGACTTGACGTCCCGGGTTGAGACCGGGGATGACCTGCACTTCCTAGATTGAGACCGGGGTTGAGTTTGACTTCCCGGGTTACTATCGGGGATGAACTGTGTTTCCCAGATTGAGATCAGAGATGGCTTGACATGTCCTGATAGTGAGGTCAGGGTTAATTGGTACCTTCTGAGTTAAGATCGGGGTTGATCTTAACTTCCTGGGTTGAGACCGGGGTTGATTAATACCTCCCGGTTTGAGATCGGGGTTGATTGATACCTACCGGGTTGCTTCTGGGGTTGAATTGACTTCCCAGGTTGAGATCGGGGTTGATTTTGACCTCCCGGGTTGAGACTGGGGTTGAGCTTGATGATTCGATTGACTGTCAAAACTTGATTGATGGTCCAATTGACTGTCGGAGCTTGATTGATGGTTTTATTAACTGTCGGAGCTTGATGGATGGTCTTATTGACTGTCAGAACTGGATTGATGGTTTGATTAACTGTCGAAACTTGTTTGATTGTCCGATTTATTGTCGAAGCTGGATTGATGGTCCGATTGACTATCAGAACTTGATTGATTGTCTGATTTACTGTCGAAGCTTGATTGATTGTCCGATTGATTGTCGGAGCATGATTGATTGTCCGATTGACTGTCGGAGCTTTAGTGATGGTCCGATTGATTGTCAAAACTTAATTGATGGTCCGATTGACTGTCGGAGCTTGATTACCGATATTGGGAATCAGATTTAGGTTGAAGGATCGACGTTGGTGACCGAATTTAGATTTATTGACGGTTTTGCCCTCCTACCGGGTTGGTATTGGGGCAAGGAAAATTTTGAGTGTCTACAATATGGTGTTGGTAATTTACAAAATGGACTTTATATACTTTACTTGCATGAAAATATATTTTAAATTGAACAAACTAAGAAAAGGAAAAAGAAATGATGTTAATTATACCTATATGTGGCGCTGTAGACTCGATCATATCAATGAAACAAGATGATCCAAGTTGCATAAGGATGGGCTTTTAGAGCTATCCGATTATGAATCATATCCAACTTGTGAATCTTGTCTCATGGGTAAAATGACTAAATCTTTTTTTAGTGGAAAAGGAGAAAGAGTTACAGAGTTGTTAGCGTTGGTTCGCACAGACGTTTGTGGACCTATGACAACGAATGCACGGGGAGGGTATTCTTATTTTATTACTTTCACTGATGATCACTCAAGATTTGGATATGTGTATTTAATGAAATACAAATCTGAATCATTTGAAAAGTTCAAAGAGTTCTGAAGTGAAGTTGAGAAAAAAACGGGCAAGAGTATTAAGATTCTTTGATCAGATCGAGGTGTAGAGTACTTAAGCGGTGATTTTTTCAATTGTCTCAAAGATAATGGTATAATCTCAAAATGGACTCCACTAGGTACACCATAGTTAAATGGAGTATCTGAAAGGAGAAATCGAACATTGTTGGACATGGTTCGTTCCATGATGAGTTTTATCGATCTTCCAATTTCATTCTGGGGTCATGACCTAGAAACGGCTACATGTCTACTAAATAAGGTCCCCTCAAAATCCGTCCCCAAGACTCCAGATGAGATGTGGACAGGGAGAAAATCTGGTCTTAAGCATGTTAAGATTTGGGGATGTCTAGTTTATATGAAATAGTTTCAAAATGGTAAACTTGGGACAAGATCTGATAAGTGCACGTTTGTGGGATATCCTAAAAAAAGTTTGGGATACTATTTCTACAATCCTACTGAGCAAAAGGTGTTTGTTGTGAAACACGCTGCCTTCTTGGAAAATGAGTTTATTTTTTGAAGGAGCTAGTGGGAGGAAAATAGATCTTGAAGAAATTCAAGAACCACAAA
Source organism: Panax stipuleanatus (assembly GCA_020205555.1). Classification (NCBI taxonomy): domain Eukaryota; kingdom Viridiplantae; phylum Streptophyta; class Magnoliopsida; order Apiales; family Araliaceae; genus Panax; species Panax stipuleanatus. The sequence goes on from CM035115.1 coordinate 107,614,690, forward strand.
CCACTACAGATCAATTGGATGAACCTATCCAAGTAGAGACACCTACTGTACAACACCCTATTCGTAAATTTGGAAGAGTACCGGAGATACCTGAAAGGTATGAATTCGTCATAGAGGATGATGATGAGGTACGCATCATGAATGATGATGATCCATTGAATTATGAACAGTCTATGAGTAATAAAGACTCAGAGAAATGGTATATGACCATAAAATCTAAAATGGATCTTTGAAATAATACTCAAGACCATTTGAATTTTACTTGCGGTTGTAGTTCATTATTACTAAATTTGGCAAATGGACGTGGAGACGCCTTTCCTCAAATATACTTATTAGAGGAGAATATATGTATGATACAATCAGATGGATTTGTTTCAATGGTTGAAGCAAATCATGTATATGAGCTACAATGATTCATTTATGGATTGAAGCAAGCTTCTCGTAGATGGAACATTCATATTGATTAAACAATCAAAGAGTTTGATTTTATCAAAAAATGAGAATGAACCTAGTGTGTACAAAAGGGTTAGTGGGAGCGCTGTTTCATTCTTTGTATTATATGTTGATGATATATTACTGATAGGGTATAACATTCTTATGATACAATCGATCAAAATAAAGTTGTCTAAACATTCCTCCATGAATGATTTGGGTAGAACATCCTACATTGGGGATATAAATCTGAATAGATAGATTTAAAAGGATGTTCGGCTTAACCCAAGGGACGTATATTCATTAGTTGTTAAAGGCGTTTTGCATGACAAACTCCAAAAGTGTCTCATGATGACAAGCCATGAAGTGTATCTCTCTAAAATTGTCCTCAATAAAAGAGAGATCGCATGAGTTACTATCATGTATGCAATGAAATATACGAGACTTGATGTTGATCAGTCATATTCTGGAGAAGATCACTGTAAGACAGTGATGAACATCTTAAAGTACTTAACTGACACTAAGGATGTCATCATGATACATGATGGGTCTGAATTAAACTAGAGGGCTAAACAGACTCAAGTTTTCAGACTAACAAAGACGACAACAAATCCAGTTTAGGGTAAGTCGTTACCTTGAAAGGTGGTGCAGTGAATTGAAAAGGTTCCAAACAGCAAAAAAGTTGATGGGTTAGTGACAAAGACAAAGTATATAACTGTAAGTGAAGCTACAAGTTGATGTTTCGGATGAAAAGTTCATTACAGAACTAGGAATAGTTCCTAAGTCTCATCTTGAATCCAAACATGTGTTGCGGCACTTTGATTAAAGAAATCATTGAAAGAGGAGGTGTAGACTCTCAAGATAATATTGCAGATCCATTTACTAAAGCTTTAACACAACAGCAGTTTGATCGTCACTTAGAGAAGATGGATATGAGATACCATGACGATTAGCTTTAGTGCAAGTGGGAGATTGAAAGTAGTATGCATACAAGCCAATCATGTATGATGATAAAGCATATACTTTGAAGACGATCTTATTTATTTATTAATAAAAATATTAATTTATTAAAGACATTTAATTATCTATTTGATGCTGTTTTCATAATATGTAAATAACCCATAGTTTTAAGCAATGCTTTTAGAATCATGATGTTGATCATACTAATGAGATCTAAATTCTTAGAAAGCTTAAAATTAAAATAGTTCCCAATCGTTGGATTATTAAATAGAGGATTAGTAAATCTGGATATATTGGAATATATGTTGCTTGTTTATTGTATGAGGATGATTGATCTCATGATCATTTGTGTGGAGACACTAAAGTAAGTATGTAGGTGCTTATTGGAGAATAAGTTCACTGAACGTGACTCGCTATGGAATACCTAATGGAGTTTTACTTGCCTGTCAATAAAAAATCCTAATGTGATAGTAGTACAAGTGATCATTGGACTTGAGATCATTATAGTATCTTGTATGTAATGAATTATCATTTGACTTATTAAGAAGAGGAGTCTTATTAATATTATTATAATTATTATTATTTTAATTTCTAAAGGAGTTTAGGAATTAATTTAATATTAGTACTCTCATTTATTCCTAATAAGATTAGGAGTCAAATTAATTAAATAAATTTAATTAATTATTCCTAATGTGGTGGGAAGCCTAAATTAATTAAAGAAGTTTATTAATTAAATGAAACCTCATGTCTAATAGGATTAGAAGGGTTGACCAATATCTACATAAGATGAGTCTTATAATAGATATCAGTTGATGCAATTCTAATTGTTGGAGAGTACTTCTTTTTTATAGAGGATAGAAAACTAGGGTTTAACCATCCACCCTCCTTCTTGATAATTCATCTTCCTTGGTGGATCATGTGACACCCCCAGAATAAGTTCAATCCACCCAACCCATTCTGAGTTGCCAAATACATGGTATAAAATTCAAATACAATCTTTTATATCAAAAGATCGTGAGCAGTACGACCATACAAGCTGTGAGCTTCAATACATATTGTATATAATACGAAATATGAACGCTCAAATTCAGTCCTTAACAGTTACAATTATTATCACACTATTTTACAAAAATAGTGAGGACTTCTATTGTTCTAACTCGGACCATCACTCTGTCCGCCGACTAGCCCCTGCCACATTCTCATTTCCTGAAGAGGACAGTAGAAAAAAAGGGTGAGCTCAACTAGCCCAGTAAAGAATATTATGACTAAGATAATGAAAAATAAATTATCGTTAGTCTTCAACAAATTAGATAGAATATGATGGGCAACAAGTTTTAGATCAACAACTGCAGCGAAAATAACAATTTATCAGAAGAATTAAGTAGAAAATGATGTATACTATCTTCTATGATTTAAAAGTCCATCATCAATATTTTATCCCTTTCAATCAATATATATCTCAAATCAAATATTCATCTTTGCACTACGGGCCAAAGATATTCATTTGTATCATCAGTCTTTATGTTCATCTCAACACCTATTCATCTTTGCACTACGGGCTAAAGATATCCATTAGGTAATCATTCATCTTTGCACTACAGGCCAAAGATATTCATCAAATAATCATACATCTTTACAGGCCAAATATATTCATCAAGTAACCATTCATCTTTGCACTACAAGCCAAAGATATTCTTTTGTATCACCATTTAAGACTGAAGATGATGAAAAATATTTTAAAGAATGAATCCAGCGAGATAAAGAACAAAGATTAGGGATTCGTAAATACGTCTATCTAAGTTCAAAAATACTCCATAATAATCATTTGTGGAGCAAAATTTAAGAATGAAGTTCAAAACATGGATCCAATCAAAGATAGGAACCATAACGACAACTTGGACAAAGAAAAGAAAATTTATTTTTTTTGTGAATAGTACCGTATTCGTGAATAGTGTCGTATACGTGAATAGTGCCATATAGGTGAATAGTAACTCCGACATGAAAAGGTAGAAATTTCACAAGAAAAATCATAATTCGTGAATAGTACATGAAAAGGTAAAAATTTCATAATAAAATTTATACCAATATTTTGATGAAATGATATTGAAAGAAATAATATCATTTACGAAAAAAATAACATCCCTTACCTCAAAAGAATAGTACTTTTGACTGAAATATCGGATATAATGCTGAAGGAAACTTGCACTGTATAGCAATACTCAAAGTATCAAAATACTCACAAAAATACGCTCGATATTATAGAGAAAGAAACTTCTGATTCTGGTGTGATTTTCAATTTTAACTAAGCACTCTATTTATAGGAAAATGCTCAGAACGCCAAAGCAGAAAATTTAATAAAATATTATTATTATTATTATTTTTTCACGCACACCATAAACCACACTCATCAGCACTCTACAAGTGGGGCCCACCACACACCAAAAATGTTTTTCTTTAAAAAAAAATATTTATAACCCAAAAATCAATTCAGACCCAATATTCTGGAACTTCAATAATTCATAATAAATAGTCCTTTTATCAGAAAAATATGAGCCTTATGTCCATTCCATATAAAATTAATTCTCTACAACTTTGTAGAAGAAAGTTTTTCCAAATTCCAAACGAAAAATGACCAAAATTTACATACGGACGAACTTGCAGGCTATAGTCAAATTTAAGTCAAAAATGGGGCCCACCACCATATTTAACATATTTTTTTTGTAACAAAAATACTCCGAACCCAATTTGCTATTTTCCTCATTTTATTCATATATCGTGCATTCATTGTAAAAATATCACCATTATTATATTATTATATTATTACATCATACACTTATAATGTAATATTACAATAATATATTTGAATGAATTCTTTTATCGAAGAAGATAAAATATCAACTCTCAATAATTGTCTCTTTGAAAATTTCTCCATTAAATAAATATTTCCTTATCATTTTTATCAATAATTAATTATTCACAAATAATATTACAGAATCACAATAATGACAACCAGGTCGTTCCCAGGAAAGAGGGGGCCTTCCGATAAGGATTTCTCCTTACTGGAACGCAATTATCTAACCTCTTTCTTAGACAGAACTTCCTAGACATTGCCAATAATGTTGTCTAATAATATTATTCAAATAATATGAATTATTGATTTGATAATATAAAATATTGTGCAGTGACAATTATTGAATCAACAATAATATAAAATACTGTGCAATACCGTGTGGTATTGTGCAACAACGCTATTACTTTATTTTAACCACCGGGTATTTCAACAGTGTTAACGGTAACCGTTACGCCGTTATTTATAGAAAACTTATTCTTGTCATTTTTTTTCATCTGATAATTTTCCGTTATGGGGCCCACAAATGGCTACGCCATCGTACGAATATTCCTCGACAACAAGAATATTCCACGACCAAACGAATATTCCCCTATAACAATGAGTATTTTATAACCACTTGCTTATTTTAAAATATTTGCGCATATTACCTATAACTTACCACATTTATCCAATCAACCCCTTACTATTCAAAATAATATATAGAGGAAATTCAATTTTATTCATAAAAAGTTGGGGCTTCACAACCTCCCATCATTATAAAATTTTGTCCTCGAAATTGACGTACATACCCGGTATGTCGAAAAGTTGAGGATACCTCGTTTTTATATCCGATTCTAACTCCCATGTCATTTCCTCAATAGCATGGTTTCTCCACAAAACTTTGACTTGTGGTATAACCTTTGTGCGTAGGACATGCTCCTTCCTATCCAAGATCTTGACAGGTACCTCCTCGTACGTTAAATCTTCGGCTATCTCGTCTAGTTCTAGCTCAATAATGTGGTTTGGGTCTTTCGCATATTTACATAGCATGGATACGTGAAAAATGTTATGAACACGAGACATGCTTGGAGGTAAAGCGAGTCTATAGGCCACATTTTTTACTCGGTCAAGGATCTCAAATGGACCACTAAATCGTAAATCGGTGCCCATAGCTGTGAGAACCCGAATTTTTAGAATTATTAAATAAGGATTTAATAAATAAAATTCTTAAACCATGAGATGGGTTCGAATATAAATATATATATATATATATATATATATATATATATATATATGTGATATGAGGTATGTGATATTATATTACATAGGGTAATATGGACTATGTAATATGCATTTTTGTGATTTATAAATATATTATTAATATATATTGTTAATTATCGTAGAGACGATTTAGTGAAGATAAAGGAAGTGGATAAATTCCTATCGATATTAAATAATTTATAGAATTATTTTATCATAGTAAGTTGGTGAAATTAAATATCCTTAATGTATAATCACCATATTCTTGTGTATGTGTATTAATAACTAGTATGTTTATAATATAGCACTTAAGCTATCCGTGAATAGGTTTGGATAGTAAAGCATGAGTTAGTTAAGGAATTTTCTAGTAAGAATAAATATTAGTTAATTGAAGTTGGGAGTTATATTATGGAATAATATAATGTTAATATTGAACCTTAATGATATGGTGCAGTGTTTAATTTACTTAAGTAAAGAAATAGATTAATAAATGCGTTGAATATATGATTATAATTAGTACCTTCTATATATTACTTAGAATGATAATATGTGAGAAAGTCTAATGTTTGAAGAACATTAAATATGTATATATACGTTATTAAAGGGAGATGAAAATCATTATATCTTTAAATGAATATTTAATATTTGAAGAAATTGTGTTGGGGACAATTTACAGAAAAGAAAGAGAAATGATTTTTCTAATAAAGGATATTAAAATAATTTCTAATGTTGAATTATTTTAATAAAAGGAGAAAATGTTTTTTTTGAATAAGAATATTACCTTATATGTTTTTGTATGAGGTAATAGGTATGACCAATTAATATGGTAAATACATTAAAACGTATTTGCTATATGTAAATAAATTGAAGGAAACAATTTATTATAATAGAAAATAAACTTATTATCTATTTTCTATATATAATATATGTGCATGTGTCGTACATATAGTTATTTGATATTATATTAAGAATAATATCATGAGACAATAAGTAAATTATTTTCTAATAATGAATGTCTTTATTCGGAGAAAACATAATATTTTATGTTATGGCTAAATACATAATTTCTAATGTATTTTCAAGGGAGTTTAATTAATGAAAGGACACTAAGTTATTTTAATATATTAAATAACTTAAGTTATTATTTGATCGTGAATATTATTATTTGAATAATTAATAGAGTATATATTAATTATTATAAGCATAAGGGTTATACTTATTATAAGTATGAATATTTGAGGTAGTTTAGCATTTAAATGCTCGAGTCACGCAAACATTATACTAAAAGAATGTTTGAGAATGGAAAGTGATAATGAGCTTAAGATTGAGCTTGTGGAAGATGTCTTGTGTGGCACGATAATAGATTCGAGGATGAATTAGTTAATTCAAGAAAAGAAGAATTATTAATTAAACGATTAATCTATATTAATTATAATGGTATGTTGAATTATTATTATTGCAAGTGATAGCATGATAATAATTATATTGGTTATAAATATAATAAGATTTATATTTATTTAATGTGATAATTAACCATATAAATGTTAATTAATTGTTATGGAGACTAATAATTTCATTGGTTGATGAGGGATAAATTAATTAATATTTAATTAATTAATTAATTACCATTGAATATAATAGTATATAAACGAGTAGATTATATTTGCTCAACTAGTCGACATATGCAAAGGATGCGATAATTAAACCATTAGTACATGGTAGCTAACTATATATTATACATATAATACAAGGTGACGCATTAATATGGCTACACATGATACATGTAGACTAAATAGTAAGATTAGTAATATGAGTACATGTGTGAGTGTGCTAAGTACCACATGAATATTATAAGGAGTAGGCAATTGTTTAATTGATAATAATTTTAATAAATTATTATAACTGTAATAATAACCGTTATGATAATAATAACTGTTATGATAATGAATAATACCCAATAGATTTACATTTGGTATTAGTAAAATGTACATGGATTATATGTTGGTGTATATGTACCTATTTGTTACATTGTATTTAGAAGTGGGCTTGTGACTTAAGTATATACTATATGTATATATATGTAGAACATAAGCATTGTATTTTATATTTGCAAGTTGATATTGCTGAGAATGAGCTTGTCCCAATATTAGAGTCCCTCCTCTTCTTCTCCTCCACGTGAACACCACATGGCTACTACTCTATATTTTTCTCAAACTCAGCAATGTATAGCTAATGATCATGGGACAGTGGCCATCATGATGGGATTTACCAACCCTTTACCTAATCTCCAAGAACCATTAGATTCTTGTTTCTTCCATTAGATTGAATTGGTGAGTAAATTCATGGACTAGATAATGAATTATCTATATAATGCACCTTTTTCCTTCTCATTTGGAATTGCTGAGATATTAATAAGTAGAGCTAGTATACTGAGTTTTCTTTTTGATTTGAGAGAGATATCAGTGAGGGAGAAATTTCTTTAGCAGCTCAATTCATAGTGACAGAGGTATAATTCCCATTTTCTGTAATTTCCTTACATGCTTAATTATACTTGAATTCATGATAGTTGATTAGAGAATGTGTATTAGTTGCTATGATAGTCTATAAGCATGATAGAACTATTATATAGTTGCTCATAATCGAATTGCTATGGAAAATTTTGAGTTTGGGCTAAGTTCTGCCGAAGCAGAACAGTTCTATCTCTGGCCGGCCACCTGCGCAGCTGCGTCGGTACCAGACTTGAGTTGGCCAAGGCCCTGCGCAGCTGCGCCAGTTTTGAACTGGGGAGCTGCGCAGCTGCGCCGGTCCCTGATCCCAGTTTCTGCAGATTTTGTTCCTGCTTGATGTCTGCTAAGTGATAGATATTGAAAGGAATTAGGACAAGCATGCTGGTATGAATAATACATATATATGGACTTGTTAAACTAGGATGTGCATATTATATTCGGATCGCTTACGTGAACGATGAAGTTATAGTTTTGAAAATAAACTTAAGGTTTTATAAACGAATTTTGGCGTATATAAGTCATGTTTATATTCTGACTTTGAAGACACATTAGTATGGTTTAAGAATGCATGAAAGGCATGTTGATTTGCATACATATGTTTCATAGTATAACATGAGCATGCCGGACCTCGTTAGTAAACATTTCCAATGAGAATGTAAGTTTTGAAGGTGGATCTTGACATGTAAATACCATGTACGCATTCTGATTTTTGTGAGCATGTTTAGATGACTTAGAAATGCATATCGAACATGTCAACCTATATATATATAGCATGAACATGTTAGGTTTTGTTAGTGAGCTTCACTAATAAAAATGCGAGCTTTAAACGTGGACGTTAACATGTTACCTTAAGATTTGAATTCTGATATTTGTAAACAAGTTTGATAGTACTCGTAGACTCGATCATGTATCCTACATGTATATATACCATGATTAGGTGTTGTGATTCAAATGAAGCATAAACGAAGCATGTTTTCAAAACAAAACGGTGTTAGTTGCATGAATGTGATATAATTATTCATGAGTATGCCTAATACAAAGTATATGAATACCCCATGTATTTAAAAAGCGAGCATGTTAGACTTTATGACTTTATAGCCTTGAATGGACTTAAGTTTTTACGGGTATTAAATTAGAACCTATATCATGTAAATTAAACGTGAAAAGGTTAAACGAGCATGAAAGTATCCTTTAATGTGTATACATGCTATGTAGAACCATATGCTAATACTTGAATCCGATTTCGACGATTAATAGAGTATATTTGCTTTGATATGGTCTTATGTGTTAGTAATGATATATGAGAATGATTAACTCAAAAGATGGATTACACTAGCTATATGTAAAGAGATTAGTGGTAGACGGGCATGTGTATGTAGAGAATGGTAGTAAGTACGTATGGTTAAAGTATACTTATACGTACATAGTTATTCTAAGAATACGATAAGAAAGTAAGACAAAGGTTCTAAGAACCAAGCTAGACAACAATGTAATACTTATTATTATATTGAGAATGTATGGAAGCGTATAACTGATGGGTGTGATCTCTATGATTAATATAACTGTTTAGGATTACACAAAGTGCAGAGATTCTTAAGCAGTTAAGTCGTAGTTGTTAAACTACGAATCAGGCAAGTCTTTCAGTTCCTATTTGATATATGAATTCAATAACTGTTAGTTGAATTATATTATGCTGTGATAATGTGAACTTATATATGGACTGTATATGAGATATAAATGAGATTGAAAGTTGATCTTTGATGATATACTTGTTATGTGAAAAGTAACATGCGTAGTAAATATAAACTGTTTACAAATGCATGAACTGAGTATGATGTTATATGCTATGTGATGCATGAGGACTGTTAGAATTGCTGAGATGTCGAGCTCACTCTTGCAAATAACCACTTTTGCAGGTTAAGGATTCACGGTAAAGATTTCGTGCTTCTTGATTGATAAAGATAGATAGTATCGCATTGAAGAATATTACTTAGATTATTGTCTGGACCATGTTTAGATTCTAGATGATGTACTCGATAGTTGCTTACACTGTTTAATACTTGTTGTACTGTAAGAATGTATTAATTAATACATAGAGGATATCGAGTTGAGTTGTAAATGTTTATACGATAACTCAGATAAGAAGGAATCATATTATATAGTTGATTAAAGATTTGTAATTGGTATCAAAGTTATGGAATCAATAAAAAGATTTTTATTCAAAGGATATTGAAAAGTTTAAATTATTCCGTATTTTAGTAATATCGAATATGATGTAAAGACGAGATCTTGGATATGAATAGAATTTATATTCTAAATTGTAATAAACAAAGTTGTATTCTTTTACTAATGATTAAAAGATGTAATAGTTTGACGATAGTAGTATCGTGACTGCACCGAATCCGAGGTTTCGAAGGAACGTGGATTTGGGGGCGTCACAATAGCTTTCTGCAAGCTGACCCTTTGGCACTTGATGCTCTGCCTTGACACGTTGACACGTTAAACACCTCGAGATAAACTTCGCGATCTCTTTCTTCATATTGCTCCACCAAAATGTATGTCGAAGATCATGATACATTTTGGTACTTCCAAATTGGATTGCGAATGGTGTGTTGTGTGCTTCCATCATGATTTTATACTTCGAATCAGAGTCGTTAGGAATACAAAGTCTGGAGTTGACTCGAAGTATTCCCTCTTCATCGATTCTTGCTTCTGGAATAACAACTTCTTGCACCTTCTTCTTCATATTCGTCAGCTCCAGGTCTGCAGATTGAGCAGCTTTAACTTTATTAATTAAAGCTGGTTCTACACGTATATTTGACATCATCTTCACACTGGTCCCTGGAGTCTTTAACTCTATCTCCATCCTTTGTACGTCATATAAAATGGCCTTTGTGTTGATGGCATCGCACTCGTTCCTGCATACGATCTTCTACTGAACTCGTCAGCTACCACGTTCGCTTTTCCAAGATGGTATTGGATGGTATGGTCGTAATCTTTCAACAGCTGTAACCAACGTCGTTGTCGCATATTGAGTTATTTCTAAGTAAAGAAATATTTGAGGCTTTTGGAGTATATTAGGATGTCATCAATAATGACAACCACGAAATGATCCAAATATTTCTTAAATATTCGATTCATCATGTCCATGAACGTAGCATAGACACTGGTTAATTCGAAAGGTATAACTAGAAATTCGTAATGCGCGTATCGAGTTCTAAAGTTAGTCTTTGGAATGTCATCAGTTCTAATCTCTAACTGATGATATCCAGAACGGAGATCGATCTTTGAAAAAAAAATTTTACGCACCTTGCAATTGGTCGAACAGGTCATCAATACGAGGTAACAGATACCTATTCTTGATGGTGACATGGTTCAACTCTCGATAGTCAATACAAAGTCGCATACCGTCTTTCGTCTTTACGAATAACACAGGAACACCCCAAGGAGACGTACTAGGATGTATAAAACCGATGCCTAACAGCTTATGTAAAGTTTAATAGAAGCCTTTCGATATGGGGTTTTGTACCGGGTTAAAGGTCAATAAAGAATTCAACTTCACGTTCTGGGGGTAGGCCAGAAAGTTCTTCGGGAAATACATCAGGAAACTCATTAACAACAGAAATATCATTCAAATCTGATGTGTTCTGATTTAAATAAGTGACATGGCTAAGAAAGCTTGACATCAATTTTTCAATAAACAAATATCTTTATGACTTGAAATGACATTGATTGATTTTGTTTGAATTTGCACAACAGGTTGGTTAGGAATATGAAAGCTAATAACCTTAAGAAAATAATCAATTTTAGCATGATGAGTGGTTAACCATTCGATTCCTAAAATCACATCAAATGCAAGTATTTTCAAAGATATAAGATCAATAGGTAGGGTGAGGGTACCAATCTGAATTAAGCAAGATTTGTAAACTGTAGATGTAACGAAAGTTTCTCCTAACGGAGTTTCAACAGATAAGTCAAAGTCTAATCTCTCAGAAGTCAAGTTCAAACGTTAAGTACAAGCAGGTGAAATAAAAGAATGGGTAGCACCAGTATCTAATAAGGTATAGACTTCGCAAAAATTTATGATTAACTAACCCATGATAACCTCGTTCGGGTTCCTCGCGTTTTGGGCAGTCACGACAAACGCTCTTCCAGGAACCACCGATTTTGACTTGTCCGGGACAGCCTTTGGAATCACCACCCCCGCTGGACTTGGTTTTGCTATAGGACAATCTCGAGCTATATGACCTTCCTTTCCATAGTTATAACATACCTTGAATTGTTGTGGGCAGCTTGGACTGATGTGTCCCTCTTGCCCGCATTTATAGTATATGACCGGTGGTCGTTCTCCTCCCCTAGAAACAGTTGATGTTGGTGCTGACGTCTTCATGTTGTCATTGTTGTACCTCCTCTTTTTGGAATCTCCCCTCGACTCACTTCTTCTATTATCATGGATATGATTACCACCGAAGTGGTTACCATATCTAGCCTGATAATTTCCTCCTCTCTGATTATCGTTATTCTGATGACTGCTGCCACCAGTACGACTATGGTTGTTCTCCCTTAGTTGAACAGACTCATTATCTCGCTCTAATAATTGAGCCCTGTTCACAACATCTGAATAAAAAGAAAGTTTGTGAGAAATTAGGTATTGATGAGATTTTGGGATTCAAACCTCTCAGAAACATCCGCGCCATACGTTCCTCATTTTCCACCAAATGAGATGCGAACTGGGATAACTCCGCGAACTTAGCCTCATATTGGGACACAATCATGTTGTTCTGTTCCAGTTTGATAAACCCTACCTCTTTCATATGACGAATACTTTCTGGAAAGTACTTGTCATTGAACAGTTTTTGGAATGCCTCCTAGGACATCCTGAGTACGGCAGGCTGGGTACGCTTCACAGATTCCCATCCGTAATCTGCCTCTCCACGGAACATAAACGTGGCAAATAGAACTTTTTGTTCCTCCGTGCATCCCAAGATATCAAATATCTTGGTAATTTGCTTAACCCACGTTTCCGTCTTGATTGGTTCTGGCTTTCCTAAAAACTTTGGTGGTCTCAACTCTTTGAACTGCTTGGCAGTGACAAGCCGCAAGTTGTTATTATTTCCACCCGTATTTTGAACACGAGTCTCCCTCATCTGGGAACTGCAAAAAGCTTCTAAACATCCTATCATTCATCGTTTGATCAGTGGTGTCGTTTACAGGAGGATTATTGCCTTCTTGTTGCACGTTCTCCTGGTTGGTGATTAAAGGTGTCTCAACGGTCTCATTCACTCCATTGTTAATATTTTCAGCTGCCATTCTCAAATACTGTCATAAAATAAGGGTTAATTAAATAAATTAACATATCACATATTAACCCTATGTTCTGACCGACCCATTAAATACCATATAAGCTTAGGTAGGACACACTAGCGAATGATTTACTTATCTCTCCCCTCCTAGTTCTATTCCCAGATCACCGCCAGAGATCATATCCCTAAGCTCTAATACTAACTGTGACACCCTCAGAATAGGTCCAATCCGCCCAACCCATTCTGAGTCGCCAAATACATGATACATAATTCAAATACAATCTTTTATATCAAAAGGTCGTGAGCAGTACGACCATACAAGCTGTGAGCTTCAATACATATCGTATATAATACAAAATATGAACGCTCAAATTCAGTTCTCAACAGTTACAATTATTATCACAATATTTTACAAAAATAGAGAGGACTTCTATTGTTCTAACTTGGACCATCACTTTGTTCGCAGACTAGTCCCTGCCACATTCTCATTTCCTGAAGAATACAGTAGAAGAAAAGGGTGAGTTCAACTAGCCCAGTAAAGAATATTATGACTAAGATAATAAAAAATAAATTATCGTTAGTCTTCAACATATCAGATAGAATATGATGAACAACAAATTTTAGATCAACAACTACAGTGAAAATAACAATTTATCAGAAGAATTAAGTAGAAAATGATGTATACTATCTTCTATGATTTAAAAGTCCATCATCAATATTTTATCCATTTTAATCAATATATATCTCAAATCAAATATTCATCTTTGCACTACGGGCCAAAGATATTCATTTGTATCATCAGTGGTCATGTTCATCTCAACACCTGTCCATCTTTGCACTACGAGCCAAAGATATCCATCAGGTAATCATTCATCTTTACACTACAGGCCAAAGATATTCATCAAATAATCATCCTTCTTTACAGGCCAAAGATATTCATCAAGTAACCATTCATCTTTGCACTACAGGCCAAAGATATTCTTTTGTATCACTATTTAAGACTGAAGATGATGAAAAATATTTTAAAGAACGAATCCAGCGAGATAAAGGACAAAGATTAGGGATTTGTAAATACGTCTATCCAAGTTCAAAAATACTCCATAATAATCATTTGTGGAGCAAAATTCAAGAATGAAGTTCAAAACATGGATCCAATCAAAGATAGGAACCATAACAGACAACTTGGACAAAGAAAAGAAAATTTAATTTTTCTGTGAATAGTACCGTATACGTGAATAGTGCCATATACGTGAATAGTAACCCCGACATGAAAAGGTAGAAATTTCACAATAAAAATCATACTTCGTGAATAGTATTCGTGAATAGTACCGTATTCGTGAATAGTGCCGTATACGTGAATAGTACCGTATACGTGAATAGTAACCCCGACATAAAAAGGTAAAAATTTTATAATAAAATTCATACCAATATTTCGGTGAAATGATATTTTGAAAGAAATAACATCATTTACGAAAAAAATAACATCCCTTAACTCAAAAGAATAATACTTTTGACTGGAATATCGGATATAATGTTGAAGGAAACTTGCACTGTATAGCAACACTCAAAGTATCGAAATACTCACAAAAATACGCTCGATATTATAGAGAAAAAAAACTTCTAATTCTGGTGTGATTTTCAATTATAACTAAGCACCTTATTTATAGAAAAATACTTAGAACGCCAAAGTAGGAAATTTAATAAAATATTATAATTATTATTATTATTATTCACGTACACCATAGACCACACTCATCAGCACTCCACAAGTGGGGCCCACCACACACCAAAAATGTTTTTCTTTAAAAAAAATATTTATAACCCAAAAATCAATTTAGACCCAATATTCTGGAACTTCAATAATTCATAATAAATAGCCCTTTTGTTAGAAAAATATGAACCTTATGTCCATTCCATATAAAATTTAATTCTCTACAACTTTGTAGAAAAAAGTTTTTTCAAATTCCGAACGAAAAATGACCGAAATTTATATACGGACGAACTTGCAGGCTATAATCAAATTTCAGTCAAAAATGGGGCCCACCAACATATTTAACATATTTTTTTGTAACAAAAATACTCCGGACCCAATTTTCACTTTTCCTCCTCATTTTATTCATATATCGTGCATTCATTGTAAAAATATCATCATTATTATATTATTATATTATTACATCATACACTTATAATGTAATATTACAATAATATATTTGAATGAATTATTTTATCGAAGAGGATAAAATATCAACTCTCAATAATTGTCTCTTTAAAAATTCCTTCATTAAATAAATATTTCCTTATCATTTTTATCAATAATTAATTATTCACAAATAATATTACAGAATCACAATAATGACAACCAGGTCGTTCCCTCCGATAAGAATTTCTCCTTACTGGTGCGCAATTACCTAACCCCTTTCCTAGACAGAACTTCCTAGATATTGCCAATAATGCTGTCTAATAATATTATTCAAATATTATGAATTATTGATTTGATAATGTAAAATACTATGTAGTGACAATTATTGAATCAACAATAATATAAAATACTGTGCAATACTGTGTGCTACTTTGCAACAACGCATATTACTTTATTTTAACCACCGAGTATTTCAGTAGTGTTAACGGTAACCGTTAAGCCGTTATTTATAGAAAACTTATTCTTGTCGTTTTCTTCATCTGACAATTTTTCGTTATAGGGCCCATAAATGGCTGCGCCGTCATACGAATATTCCCCGACAACAATAATATTCCACGACCAAACGAATATTCCCCGACAATAATGAATATTTTATAACCACTTGCTTATTTTGAAATATTTGCGTATATTACCCATAACTTACCACATTTATCCAATCAACCCCTTACTATTCAAAATAATATATAGAGAAAATTCAATTTTATTCATAAAAAGTTGGGGTCTCACAGATCACCTCTAGAGGTCAAACACTTGGGTGGCTAATGTTGATCAAAGGAAGGAATCAAACTCAAAAATTCAAAGAGATCACGAAGAATAAGGAGTTGAACTCGTACTTGTGGAAGCTTCGTTCTACAAGGGTATGATTTCATAACTTCTTATTTATCATTTTAAATTAATAATTTGCATAAAGGATGATCCGGATAATGGTTTTGTAGAATTTTTTTAAAACTCTGATATACCATGCTTCCGCTTAATTTTTGCAATTTGATTGCATCACGATTTCGTACAAACCCAACAGATAAGGCACAGGTGGATACACTATTGGTGGTGGAGCACATGATTTCTCGGATATTTTCTTCTTTTCTGCATCAGACCCTTGCTTGCCATCATTTTTCTTAACAAAATCTGCATTAACATTTTCTACAGAAGTGTGCGGGCGCGTCGTGTCTCCTTGTATTTGGGGCGCGGGCTCAGTCTGCTTGCCACTTCTTAAAGTGATGGCTTGACACTGCACTTTTCCATCTCTTCTTGGGTTAGCCTCTGTGTTGTTAGGTAGAGCCCCTTGTGGTCTATTAGTAAGCATGTTGGCCATTTGGCCCATTTGGTTCTCCAAGTTCTTAATAGCCACAACTTGGCTCTTTATTATCACCTCAGTGTTTGTGACACCCCCAAATCTGAGAACTTCAATTTTTGCGGGATTTGGTGTTCACTGTACAAATATTATATATCTATCTGCCCATAATAAATGCAAACCCTAAAATAGATAGAAAACTCCATCATCTCCCCTTATGGGGTTACAACATCTGAAATAAGATACATAAATAATCCCAGGTCATACTTAACCTTAAATCTCAAATGCGGAAGCGTAAAAAAATAAGACTTAATCATTACACATAAGTCTTAAACAACATTATCAAATAAACAACAAGTCTTCATCACTTGTTGACTTTGCTTTTGCCTTTGCTAGTGGAAGGCTCGTCTGAACTTTCGTTCTTAACTGCAATGTTATTATGCAAGAGTGAGCACGATTACCCACAAGTATAACAATATAACAATATAATAACATGCGAGTGAATCAAAGACTTCTAAATAAAGAAAACTCGACTTTTGAATCAAGAATAAATAACAAGAATCAAAAGAACTTCTGAGGGTCATAAGACGTTGAACTATGTCTTAGGTTGTCAAGTATTTCTACTTTAAACCTTTAACAATCATAAGACTATATGGACTCTACTTCTCGTACTTAGGGGGATCAGCCCTTAGTACCATACTGTGCAAAATATCTCAATGCTAAAGCATATTTAATCCCCCATTAAAAGGGTTGTTCATCTCAGTTTGACATCAGAGTCCGCACCAAAGGAAGTTTGGTTTGGATAAGCTCACTAACAGTTCTAGAAGTTAGAACGTTCATTTACTATGGACTAGTCGAATCAATAAGGGTTTGCTAGTCTTACAAGGTTCAATAATAAACGATATTCAAATCGAATAATAATTTCTCAAGAGTATACAACTGAATAAATATTGTATAACTGGAATCATGCTTTAAAGGTATTACAACATCTCATATGGAATCTCAACTTGAATAATCAAGGATAAGAACTTGCATCATGATAGTATTTCAAGCATAGAAAACTTGCTCAATAAAAGTAAAGTTTAAGTTTAGAACTTGCTTGACATAAGAATAAGGAATAGAACACTTATTCAACTTAAAGAGAATAGATAAGAAAACTTGCTTCACAATAATAAGTTAGGGATAGAACACTTGCTTAATATAAAAGTAAGGTTTAGAAAACTTGCCTCGTGCACAAGCTACAAATAAAACTACAATTCACTTCCTCAACGTCCTACACATTACATTATGTATATGACATCGATTAGTTCCATAACCACTACGTTTAACCGTTGGACTTCCTACTTAAGTTCAACTTATAACTTGGTTTATAATATTACTTGTTGACTAAACACATAACATGAGTATCAACTCATAACATGTATACCATACAAGCGTAAGCTCTTAAACAAGTATAATCACGTCTTATAATCACAATATTCAGGTTCACACTTAGTTTGTTAACATGAAACTTCACATTATATAATATATATCAATCAACATGTTATATCATTGTTTTATACACCTAACATATCATTAGGTTCGTTATATCCAGTTAGTATATCATGTTAGGGCTTAAAACACAAACTAAGGGTTTCAAAAATTTAATTTTTCTGCACCACAGTCGCTGGGGTGGGTGTTATGCCCGCTGGGGCGGGCCTACCTGCTGCATGGTACCCACTGGGGCAGGTATGGAACCCGCTGGGGCAGGTGACTTCTGCCAGTTCAGCCCCAGTTCGCGATTTTGACAGTTAAGGCCAAATAAATCCAAATTAAACCAACATAGTGATTCACATGAAGTGTAAACTTCATAGAAACATCATATAATGATTTTAACATGCTTTTAACACTTTATATCACGTAATTACTCAAATCAAATCACATAATTTTACTATTCTTGGTATTTTGAAAGTTTTGAAGATAAACATGAAATTTAACGTCACGAATTTGTTATTACTCCGAATCCGTCCGTTTAAAGTTTGTTTTGCTCGTTTAAACATACATGATCATAATCAACTATTAATTTTAGGTTTAACAAACGATTTAACGCATTTAATTTGTACATAAGGGCCATATATACAACTTTCATACTCTGTAACTTTACAAAATCCAATTAAGGCATATTTATATGAAATTGATTGTTTTAAAGCATACTTAGATGTAAGAAAACATATTATGATCATATATTAACATGCATATACACATAGTTCATCAATTCATGCATTGATCATAAAATAGGTTTTTATAGAGAACTTTAAAATAGTCATTGATGGAAAAACTCTGAAAACTTAATTGAAAACTTAGGAGGAGGGATTACCCTTGCTAGTTTGTTTAGATGATGATATAGAACTCTGCTTCTTTGATTCTTCAACCTTCCTCCTATAAACTCTCAATTTTCTCTCTAGTTCTCTCCGAGTTTTTCTACAGAAGTTCGTATATGATATATAAGATATACAAGCCTGATATAAATAATATACATATACGTATATTTAAACTGACGTTGTCGTGGTTAGTTAATCTCTTAATGGGTTAATTGCCCAACTCCTCCTAGGGCCATGTTTGGCTAGCATCTTATATACTCCTTTCCCATTAATTTAATTAACTTATTATTATATAGTTTAATGTCACACCTTTATTAATCAAATAATCTTATTTAAATTCAATTAAATAAAATATGACAATTCACATTAAATTACATAATCGCACAATTAAAATTCTCCTTTATTAATTATGTCAACTCATTAAATCTCTAATTAATTAATAAATTAATTAGAATAACATTATGCTTATTAAATAATTCATTTAATCAAATAAGCTCAATTAAATACATACTTTGAACTCAAAAATTACTACACGTTAATTGAATCAATGTAACACATAATTAAATTAGTCTACCATAATTTCATCAAATAATTATTTAACTAAATAATTAAATCGTCAAAAAATATTTATTTAATTCGATAAATATTCAATTTAAATTACAAAATTCTCGTTCATTACATCTTTCCCCCCTTAAAAGGATTCTGTCCCCAGAATCACGGTTCTATTAAATTCGCCCCATTACATTCTTCCCTTACAAAGATTCTGTCCCCAGAATCGATTATACATATTTTAAGCAAATAAATGTGGGTAATTCTTCATCATATGTTTTTCGAGTTTCCACGTAGCTTCTTCAGCGTTGTGGTTCTTCCATATTACCTTAACAGAAGGTATTACTTTATTTTTGAGAACTTGCTCTTTACTGTCAACAATCTGAATAGGAACTTCTTCATAGGATAAGTCTTTCTCAAATTGTAGGGGTTCATATTCTATCATATGTTTGTAATCGGGTTTGTATGGTCGCAACACTGACACATGGAAGACGTTGTGGACATGCTCTAGCGCTGGGGGTAAGGCTATCTCATATGCGACTTCTCCTATTCTTCGGAGTACCTCAAAGGGTCCAATGAACCTCGGGCTCAATTTTCCCTTTTTACTGAATCTTTTCTTTCCCTTCCAAGGAGAGACTTTCAAGAAAACAAAGTTACCCGATTCAAATTCTATATTCTTGCGGTGTGGATCAGCGTATTTCTTCTGCCTATCCTGAGCAACTACCAATCTTATTCGGATCACCTTGACTATTTCGGCTGTCTATTGTACCAGTTTTGGACCTAGCAATTGCCTTTCGCCAACTTCATCCCAATATAGTGGAGTTCTACACTTTCTTCCGTACAACGCTTAGTAAGGCGGCATGCCAATACTTGTGTGGTAACTGTTGTTGTAACTAAATTCCACAAGCGGTAGCTGATCATCCCAATTTTCTTTGAAATCCATGATGCACGCTCTCAACATATCCTCTAATGTCTGGATCGTTCTTTCGCTCTGCCCGTCTGTCTGAGGGTGATATGCCGTACTCATTCTTAATTGCGTCCCCATGCATTCCTGAGTCGTTTCCAGAAATTTGATGTGAAACGCGGATCTCGATCGAAAATAATCGACACTGGAACTCCATGCCTCGAAACAATCTCTTTCACATACAGCTTTGCCAACTGATCCAAGTTAAATCTGATTCTGATCGGAAGGAAGTGTGCTGATTTCGTCAATCGGTCAACGATAACCTATACTGCGTAGTAGCCTTTCTGTGTTGTCGGAAGGCCAACCACGAAATCCATTGTAATATGTTCCCATTTCCATTCTGGGATCTCTAATGGTTGTACCAAACCACTCGGCCTCTGATGTTCTGCTTTCACTTTCTGACATGTCAGGCACTTGAAAACACAATCGGCAACATCTCGTTTCATATTCAGCCACTAGAAATGTTGTTGGAGATCCTGGTACATCTTGGTACTACCGGGGTGAATCGAATACCGCAAACTATGAGCCTCGCTCAAAATGTCTTCCTTAATTTCTGGCACTGGCGGTACCCAAACTCTACTCTCAAATCTTAACATTCCCTCGCTGTCCACCTGAAATCTCGGTTCAGTCCCTTCAGATATCTTCTTCTTCACCTTCTCACATTCTTTGTCCTGAAATTGAGTATCTTTAACCTTATCCAACAAAGTTGTACCAGCTTGTAGCTAGAAAAGATTTTTTTCAGTCTCCATAGGATACTTCACTTCCAATTCCAGCTTCTCCATCGCTGAAATTAGCTCCTCCTTAGCGGTCAACATCATCAATTTCTCCCGACCCTTTCTATTCAAGGCGTCGACAACCATATTTGCTTTATCCGGATGGTATAAAATCTCGCAGTCATAGTCCTTAATCATTTCCAACCATCTTCTCTAGCGCATATTCAAGTCCTTCTGTGTAAAAATATATTTCAGACTCTTGTGGTTTGTATATATCTCACACTTCTCCCCATAGAGATAGTGTCTCCAGATATTCAAAGCAAATACCACTGCAGCTAACTCCAGGTCGTGGGTCGGATACCCCTTCTCGTAATCCTTCAACTGTCGTAACGTATACGCAATAACCTTGCCGTTTTGCATAAGCACACAACCAAGTCCTTTATGCGACGCATCACTATAAACCACAAAATCTCCTTTGTCATCCGAAAGAGATAACACAGGTGCTGTACTCAACCTCTTCTTAAGCTCTTGGAAGCTTTCCTCACAATTCTCCGTCCAGACGAATTTCACAGCTTTCGTAGTCAAATTCATCAGTAGAGTTGCGATCTTGGAAAAGTCCTGAATGAATCTTCTATAATAGTCTGCCACTCTAAAAAAACTTCTCACTTTCGACGGTGTTTTCGGCTGGTCCTAGTTCATCACAGCTTCGACTTTGGAGGGATCTACCAAAATTTCGTCCTTATCAATCACATGTCCTAGAAATTGTACCCGCTCAATCCAAAATTTGCATTTCAAAAACTTGGCATACAACTTCTCCCTTCTTAATGCCTCCAAAGTTACCTTCAGATGCTCTACGTGTTCCTCTTTAGTCTTCGAGTATACCAAAATGTCGTCGATAAACACCACCACAAATTTGTCCAAAAACGGTTTGAACACTTCGTTCATTAGGCCCATAAATGCTGTAGGTGCATTTGTGAGACCAAATGACATCACTAGATATTCATAGTGACCATATCGAGTTCTGAACGCTGTCTTCGAAACATCCTCTGGCCTCACCTTCAATTGATGATAACCACTTCTCAGGTCTATCTTCGAGAAGTACCTTGCTCCCTTCAACTAATCAAACAGGTCGTCGATCCTAGGAAACAGATATTTGTTCTTAATTGTGACCTTATTCAATTCCTTGTAGTCGATGCAAAGCCGCATCGTCCCATCCTTCTTCTTCACAAATAACATCGGCGCTCCCCACGGCGATACGGTCGGTTGAATGTACTTCTTGTGCAGTAGCTCTTGCAGCTATACCATAAATTCTTTCATTTCTACCGGAGCCATACGGTACGATGCCTTCGATATTGGAGCCATTTCTGCCGCCAAATTGATCACAAACTCAACCTCTCTGTCAGGTGGAAGTCCTGGTAGATCGTCTGGAAATACGTCTACGAAGTCCCTCACGACTGGTATCTCTTCTAGCTTTGGACTCTTTTTACGACTATCGACTATGTAGGCTAAATATCCTACATAGTCTTGTCTCAATAACTTCCTGGCCTGCATCATCGTCAGACAACTCGCTTGTTTAGGTGATTTGCTGCCATAAAACACAACCTTTGACGGAGTCATAAAGTTAATACACTTCCTTTGGCAATCAATTATCTCTCCATAATTGATTAGCCAATCCATTCCCAAAATAACGTCGAATTCCCCAAGTCTAATCAGGCTAAGATCTATGTTCATAACGTTACCCTTAATATCCACCCTACAGTTCTTGCGTACATACTTTACAGGGATCACTTCTCTATTCGCAATCTCTATGTTCATAGGGTATTCTAACTCATCCTTAGGAAATCCTAAGTTCTTAGCAAAATCATTGGATATGAATGAGCAAGTAGCACCCAAATAAAATAATACATATGCATTAACTTTATTGATCAAAATGATACCTGACACCACATAGCGAGACTGAACAACATCCTGCACTGTCATGTTAAATTTCCTGGCGGTTGGTTCGTTAGTTGCGGTTGGTCCCATGATAGTCAGAGCATTTTCACTGCTGCCTCCTCTATTCCCTCCTGATCCTGCTCCTCCAGATACTTTTTTGGGACAGTCCCTAGCCAAATGATCCTTCGAACCACACGTGAAGTAGGCGCCCTTCTTAGGGTTAGGGCAGTTCGGTGCTATGTGGCCTTCCTAACCACAATTGTAGCACACCCGTTTTCCTTTCATACAGACCCCCAGGTGGTTTTTCCCACAGGTCGGGCACGCTTTAACCCTTTTCTTTTGGTTTCCCTGCTGATTCCCGGTCGATGGGCTATCATTCCATCTTCGCTTCTGACTGTTGCTTCCTCCCGCGTTGCTACCACTAGCCTTAACACCTTTTCCTTCACTCTTCTTCTTCTTCTGATCCTGGTTGTACTTGGTTACAGCATCGCTCCCACCCTTAGCGAGGATGGTCTTCTCTAACACTCCAGCAAAGGTGTTCAACTAGAACATCGACACCTTTCTATATAACCAGGGCTTCAGTCCCTGTTCAAACCTCCTTGCTTTTCTCTCGTCTATGTGTACTTGATATGTGGCGAACCTAGCCTGCTCATTAAACTTTGCAGCATAATCTGGTACAGACATGTTTCCCTGCTTAAGCTCCAAAAATTGTACCTCCATCTGATTCTGTGAGCTTGTCGGGAAGTACATCTCAAATAATATTTCTTTAAACCGTTCCCAAGTTATGACGCCTTCTCCTCCTCGGACTTTATTTGCCTGCCACCAATAACTGGCTTCTGACTTCAGCATAAATGTAGTGTTAGCGGTCTTCTAGTCCTCAACGACCCTAGCAACGTCAAAAACCTTTTCCATTTCCATGACCCATGTCTGAGCTTATATCGGACTTATGGATCCTTTAAATTCTGGCTGTCCCACCGCCTTGAAGTCTTTGAACGATGTATTCAGTGGAGCTTGTGGTTGATTATTAATCGCTCCAGCCAATAAATTCACCAACTGCTGAATGGGGTTGGCGTTAGTATTGGCATCGTTGTTGTTATTTGTTGACCCTTCTTGGGCCGGTTGACTGTTGGGCCTTCTTCTCGGCGGCATATTTCTGTTAAGATATACGCTTATTAGATCTTTATTCAATTCTTTAAATATTTTAGGTTAAACTTAAATACTTTAAGATAACATTTAACACATAACATCTCAAATAAACTCTGACATTTTATTTAATCAAAAGTTTTAAATATAAGAAGATAACATCACTGCTATTTACATCAACTATCCCGAGATAAAGAATCTTCAGGATTTAAATCATCAAAATATTCCTTTGTTTATAATCACATTGGAATTTACATTATTAACTACTTAAAGAAGTATTCACATAATCAAACTGTTCCTATCACTGCCTATTAAGGCGTCGAACAGCTTTACTGCGTTCTTCCACTATAATACGGAACATCGTCCTGCCATCTAGCATATACCAAGGCAGACCCTCAAACTGAACTGGGTAGTACATAACCCGATCCTGGGCCTTATCTGTGGCGCCCCCAAATTCGGACCGCCACAGTCTTCTCGAATTCGGTTCGTCACGTTCTACAATCTAATACAATAATAATATATATCGCACAGTAAAATAACACAATACTACGAATAGATTATATTTATTTAATATAATCATTCACGTCCCAAGGTCTCGTAACTTAAACATCGATTACATAGCTTAAACATATCATAAGCATATATAAACTTAACTAATACATAATATAATAAGATCTTATTACAACGTCATAGAGTTCTACATAATATAAAGCTATTTCGCAGCTTTACCTTTACCCTTGTCGGTGCCCGAAGGTCCACCCTGCTCTGCCTTAACTGAAATATTTTTAGGGAAAAGCATGAATGAGCAACAAGTTTGCTCAGCAAGTAATTTAGCAATAAGGGGATCAATATAGTTTTAGATTTCCAAGGGTATGACAATAAATGATAGTTCGAGAATAACAAGAAGTATCAACAGTTTTCAACAACAGTCGCTAAGGACAGAAAGATATCAATAAGATTCAAGGTTTAACTTTTTCACAGTTCAAGAATAATGAATACTGAGTAGTCACTAAGGACTATGAACTTCTACTAGAATTAACAGAAATATACTGATAATCCAATAAAATAAGTACAATAGGTGATCAGCCTAAAGTACCCTACATTATGCATAATATTTAATCGTACTCAAGTGCGCACGTCGGTCTCCCGACAAATATAGCTTCCCCTTAAAAGGGTTGTTCATCTCAGTCAATATAAGACTCCGCACCAATCAATTGGTTTGGATCGCTGTTCAAATTCATAATATAGGTCTAGCCGAATCAAATGGCATAGATTGCTCTTTCAATGTATTTAAGAACAATCATAAGTTCAAAGCTCAAGATTTAAAGTTCGAACAATATAAATTGACTTTATCTTATCCACGAAGTGTTTAAGTCATAAAACATGAATTATAATTCCAATAGCTTACTTGTACGACAATAATAGCACAAGTTCAATAAGAATAGAATTCGAGTACTTGCTTACAATATCCGTTGAATAAAGTAATGTAAGGGTTAGGATACTTGCCTTAAGCGTAGATTATCAACCTTTAGCTTATCGATAATTCGAATTCCTATCGTAATATATTTACATGTATAGGATGTTCATTAGCTAAGTATATTTGGTACACAAGCTTGATATGTAAGTTAAATATACACATATGATTCTACTTTAGTCATTTGACTCTATATGTACGTCATTACGTACTTGTACACACTTAGCACGAAATCAGTTTATGCAATCACGTAACATAGTTATATCACGTATGTCATTGTAGTAAATTATAACACTAAGTTGATTATACCATTATTATCTATGGAGTTCCGTTTATAAGTTAAACATCATCATGGTATACTATCAACACTTATAACATATATCAGTAGTGTACAGACCCTATTTAGCAGTTTAGGAATCATTTATAAGTTAACTATCAAAATCAGATATAAGCAAACTGTCCAGACCTAAAAGTAGCCTGGCGCAGTTGCGCCCTGGTTAAGCCTAGAGACGGTGTAGCTGCGTTGTCCCCTGGCCAGACCAGGGCTTAGCTTTTGTTCTGCTGTTTCTGTCCAAAACATAACCATACTTTATTACATAGTATATACACATATTAAAGATCCTTTCATGCATGTAAAGTCCATCTAAGTCCAACCTTTCATGTTATAGTCCTAGATTAACATCGTTAATGACTTAAGGTTATACAAAGTCATGCAATCATATAGGCTATCATGTTTGTCATTTATACACATAAAGTGGTCACATAATCTGTGTTAGGCATGCTCACATGTTTCTACATCATATACGCATAACTAGTATCGCTATTTATTGCTTGAAAACTCACCTAAACTCATATCTTATTCGTGCTTAACTAACTTTCATAGCGTCTAGCATAGTTTGTGTACATGTAGGCTATTTAAGTGATGTTAAAGCACTATCAAGTATGTCAAAATATCAGAAGGCTATTCTACCATGTTCATGCAACTTTAGTTTTCCAAAACTTTCAAGTTTAGCTTTTGAAATCGTTTTAAACGTGAACCATGTATGCTAGTGTAATCTCAACACTTTCGACTAACTTTTCATGCTTAACTAAGCCATACAATCATGCTCAAAAGTCAGAATGTAAACATGGTATATGTATATCAAAGTTCACTTCCAACTAATAAGTCCATTTTGAACTATAAGTCTTTCCATCAATAATGCATACTAACATAGTCAAACATGTTTATGCTAGGTCTACGTACTCATATATACATGTTAATCATGTTCTCATGCTTGTCTAAAGCGATACCAATATGTTAGCACATAGCAAATTTTAGCAGAAACAGGAAACTAACACAGCGTAGCTACGCCCTAGTACAAAACTGGCGCAGCTGCGCCGTGTCTCGGCTATAACCAGAAAGCTTTCTGCTTCGGCAGAAGGCAAACCCAAATCAAGATTTCTCAACAAATTCGATTCCTGACAAGCTACATTGTCTTACTAACATGCATATCAACTTATATAACACTTCATAACCATTCTCCAACCCAATTATCATGAATTCAAACATAATCAAGGAATTAAAATTTAAGAATGAAGAACATGAATGAGGATTATACCTCTACAAATGCTTACTGAGTTTGCTGCTATACCACTCCTTTCTCAACTGATATCTCTCTCAATATACTAGCTCAACTTAATAGAATTCTCAGCAAATGGAATGAGAAGAAGAGATGCTATATTTATAGAGGATTCAATATACAGTTAATGCAATTACACTCCAAATTAAACCAACGGGAATGAAGAATTGTTTGATGGTTAATGAAGAGTTGTTGATTGGTTATTGAATCCCATCATGATACCCACTCCCCATTGAATGATTAGCTACATTTTGCTGATTTTGAGAAGAGGTAATAGGATTTAGCCTTTTTGTCATTCACGTGAGGAAGGGGTGACACTCTATATGGGACAAGGTTATAAGAACTCAGCACTTGCAAATTTGTAAACAAATGAATATCAACACTTAGGTTATATATATTATTTACACTTACGTTATAAGTTAATTTAGAGTCATAATGTAATTCCAATAAGTAAATAATATTACAATGTAGTAAGTAGGGGTACATATATATACATCAACATATAATCCATGTACATTTTATTAATACCGAATATAATTTAACCGGGTATTATCTTATTATATTATCCCAACTCTATTATTAAATTATTAAAGTAATTCATTAATTAACAATTGTTTACATAGTTCATAATATTCACGAGGCACTTATTTAATGTTCACTCACCCATATATTGTCACATAAACATTAATCATGTAACTTACATAACTCATTAAACCTTACTATATAGTTTATATATAAGATAGTCTCATTTAAGTGTCACACTATAATATAGAGGCAACTACTATATATTATATGTTTAACTATCGCATGCCTTGCACATAACAATTAATCAAATAAATATAAATCTTATTATATTTATAAATCATTTACTCATTAATATTATATTATTCACAATAACAATTAATCAATATTAATTAATTACTCATTAATATTCTATTACTTGCAATAATAATTAATTAATAATATAATATTAATTAATAAATTACTTATCAAGTCATCCTTTAATTGAATCAATTCATCATTGTTTCCATTCTCATGCCACACAAGGCATTCTACGAGTTTATCGTAATTCTTCACATTTTCCTCAATTATTATATATTCACTTGAAGCTAATTGAGTTAACTCATCTCATAACACAATATCATTTATATTCAAATAAATATTCGACCTTCATTAATTTATTCATTAATAATATTCAAAAATTCTCGAGTATTACATTATCGATGGCATTCTGAAACGTGTAGTCCGTCTCCTCAATCTTAGCCTTCTTTGCACGATCACTATCCTCTGCAAGATCTGCACGTCGTGAAGCCCTCACCCAAGCTTCCTCTGCTATGGCAAGCCTTGCTGATTTCTCTTTCAAATCATTCTTCAACTTCTCTATCTCCTCTGACTTCTGCTCACCTTGGTCCTTCTCATGAACCAACTCTCACTCTACGTCTCCAAGACTTGTGTAAAGAGTCTCAACCTCACCATCCTTCTGCTCGATGGTAGTCTGTTAAGTAACCGTCTATTTTTTCAACTCCTAAATAGTATCCTGTAACTCTATGTTACGATTATACAGCTCATCATACATCTCAGCACTGATAGAGTTTGGTGGGAACTCTTCAGGGTCTTCCTCTTCCTCCTAGGCTGCCTCAGCCTGAACCTCAATCTCCTCGGAGTCCTCCTCTAAATCAAACACTGGCTCATGCTCCTGACCAACAACTGTGATAAAAGGAGATGACTCTCGTCGAATCAACTGCTCCCAGACTACGTGAATATATCGGGGCTCCTCCTCAATAGCCACTCGGGGTACAACCTCCCTAGGCCGACTGGATCCTCCAAAATCCGACATCCTGACAAATCAAATTTTAAGTCTTAGTTATTATGTGATACTAATCGATACTAGCGAGTATATAAGTATAAACACATAGCACATAAGGTAAAATTTATTATCTTTCTTAGAACTCGATAGGAGTTATCATTACTATGTTATCGAAGGCTACTTCCATAAGGTTTTCCCCACCTAAAGTTCATAACCTACAGCTCTAATACTAACTTGTGACACCCCCAAATCCGGGTACTTTAATTTTTGCGGGATTTGGTGTTCACTGTATAAATATCATATATCTATCTACCCATAATAAATGTAAACCATGAAATAGATAGAAAACTCCATCATCTCCCCTTATATGGCTACAACATTTGAAATAAGATACATAAATAATCCCAGGTCATACTTAACCTTAAATCTCAAATGCGGAAGCAAAAATAAATAAGTCTTAATCATTACACATAAGTTTTAAACAATATTATCAAATAAACAACAAGTCTTCATCACTTGTTGACTTTGCCCTTGCCTTTGCTAGTAAAAGGCTCGTCGGACATTTCGTTCTTAACTGCAATGTTATTATGCAAGAGTGAGCACGATTGCCCACAAGTATAACAATATAACAATATAATAACATGCGAGTGAATCAAAGACTTCTGAATAAAGAAAACTCGGCTTTTGAATCAAGAATGAATAACAAGAATCAAAAGAACTTCTGTGGGTCATAAGACCTTGAATTATGTCTTAGGTTGTCAAGTATTTTTACTTTAAACCTTTAACAGTTATAAGACTATATGGACTCTACTTCTAGTACTTATGGGGATCAGCCCTTAGTACTATACTGTGCATAATATCTCAACGCTAAAGCATATTTAATTCCCTATTAAAAGGATTGTTCATCTTAGTTTGACATCAGAGTCCGCACAAAAGGAACTTTGGTTTGGATAAGTTCACTAACAGTTCTAGAAGTTAGAACGTTCATCAACTATAGACTAGTCAAATCAATAAGGGTTTGCTAGTCTTACAAGGTTCACAATAAACGATATTCAAATCGAATAATAATTTCTCAAGAGTATACAACCGAATAAATATTGTATAATTAGAATCATGATTTAAAGGTATTATAACATCTCATATGGAATCTCAACTTGAATAATCAAGGATAAGAACTTGCATCATGATAGTATTCCAAGAATAAAAAACTTGCTCAATAAAAGTAAAGTTTGAGTTTAGAACTTGCTTGACATAAGAATAAGGAATAGAACACTTATTCAACTTAAAGAGTATAGATAAGAAAACTTGCTTCACAATAATAAGTTAGGGATAGAACACTTGCTCAATATAAAAGTAAGGTTTAGAAAACTTGCCTCGTGCACAAGCTACAAATAAATCTACAATTCACTTCCTCAACGTCCTACACGTTACATTATGTATATGACATCGATTAGTTCCATAACCACTACGTTTAACCATTAAACTTCCTACTTAAGTTCAACTTACAACTTGGTTTATAATATTACTTGTTGACTAAACACTTAACATAAGTATCAACTCATAACATGTATACCATACAAGCATAAGCTCTTAGACAATTATAATCACGTCTTACAATCACAATATTCAGGTTCACACTTAGTTTGTTAACATAAAACTTCACATTATATAATATATATCAATCGACATATTATATTATTGTTTCATACACCTAACATGTCATTAGGTTCATTACATTTAGTTAGCATATCATGTTAGGGCTTAAAACACAAACTAAGGGTTTCAAAAATTTAATTTTTCTGCACCACACCCGCTAGGGCGGGTGTTATCCCTACTGGTACAGGCCTACCTGCTGCATGGTACCCGCTGGGGTGGGTATGGAGCTCGCTGGGGGGGGGGTGGCTTCGGCCAGTTCAGCCCCAGTTCGCGATTTTGACAGTTAAGGCCAAATAAATCCAAATTAAACCAACACAGTGATTCTTATAAAGTGTAAACTTCATAGAAACATCATATAATGATTTTAACATGCTTTTAACACTTTATATCACGTAATTACTCAAATCAAATTACATAATTTTACTGTTCTTGGTATTTTGAAAGTTTTGAAGAAAAACATGAAATTCAACGTTACGGATTCGTTAGAACTCTGAATCCGTCTGTTTAAAGTTTGTTTGCTCGTTTAAACATACATGATCAGAATCAACTATCAATTTTAAGTTATATAAATGATTTAACACATTTAATTTGTACGTAAGGGCCATATACAAAACTTTCATACTTTGTAACTTCACAAAATTCAATTAAAGCATATTTATATGAAATTGATTGTTTTAAAGCATACTTAGATGTAAGAAAACATATTATCATCATATATTAACATGTATATACACATAGTTCATCAATTCATGCATTGATCACAAAATAGGTTTTTACAAAGAACTTTAAAACACTCGTTGATGAAAAACTCTGAAAACTTAATTGAAAACTTAGGAGGAGGGATTACCCTTGCTAGTTTGTTTAGATGACGATATAGAACTCTTCTTCTTTGATTCTTCAACCTTCCTCCTATAAACTCTCAATTTTCTCTCTAGTTCTCTCTGAGTTTTTCTACAGAAGTTCGTATATGATATAAGATATACAAGCCTGATATAAATAATATACATATACGTATATTTAAACTGACGTTGTCATGGTCAGTTAATCCCTTAATGGGTTAACTGCCCAACTCCTCCTAGGGCCTTATTTGGCTAGCATCTTCTATACTCCTTTCCCATTAATTTAATTAACTTTTTATTATATAATTTAATGTCACACC
Source organism: Panax stipuleanatus (assembly GCA_020205555.1). Lineage (NCBI taxonomy): Eukaryota > Viridiplantae > Streptophyta > Magnoliopsida > Apiales > Araliaceae > Panax > Panax stipuleanatus. The sequence goes on from CM035115.1 coordinate 107,646,852, forward strand.
TTTATTAATCAAATAATCTTATTTAAATTCAATTAAATAAAATATGACAATTCACATTAAATTATATAATCGCACAATTAAAATTCTCCTTTATTAATTGTGTCAACTCATTAAATCACTAATTAATTAATAATTAATTAGAATAACATTATGCTTATTAAATAATTTATTTAATCAAATAAGCTCAATTAAATACATACTTTGAACTCAAAAATTACTACAAATTAATTTAATCAATGTAACGCATATAATTAAATTAGTCTACCACAATTCCATCAAATAATTATTTAACTTAATAATTAAATCATCGAAAAATATTTATTTAATTCAATAAATATTCAATTTAAATTTCAAAATTCTCGTTCGTCATAGTGTTAGCCATATACTTCAACATCAACTCCTCCATTTCTGATTTCTTTTCTGGCTGAGGAGTGGGAGCTTGTGGATGTTGTTGGTTCTGAAATCCCGGAGGATATGAAGGTCTTGGAGTATGTTGTTGTTATGGTTGGTGGTGTTGTTGATGAGTTTGGTTGTTGCTCCATGACAAGTTGGGGTGATTTCTATTGTTGGGGTTGTAAGTGTTCTGATATTGGTTTGGTGGCCTCTGATAGTTGCTCACAAATTACACCAACTCGGGATTGATAGCACATTGGTCTGTAGGATGTGACCCCGCACAAAGCTCACAGACATAGGCTACTTGTTGCACTTTTGACTCGGCCATGGAATCAATTTTCTTTGACATAGCTGCTAATTGAGCCGATAAAGCCGTGATGGCATTAATTTCCAATACTCCTGTGACTTTCAGTTGACTCATCCTAATAGAAGGTCATTGGTAATCATTTGCAGCCATAGTCTCTAACAACTCATGTACCTCTTCATAACTCTTGGCCATGAATGCTCCTCCCGAAGCGGCATCAATGCTAGGCCGAGTTTGACTTCCCAAGCTAAAGTAAAATGTGTTTATCTCCATCCATTGTGGCATTCCATGATGAGGGCACTTCTTTATCATTTCCTTGTATCTCTCCCAAGCTTCATATAAGGACTCCCCTTATTGTTGCTCAAATGAAGAAAGAGCACTTCACATCTTTGCGGTCTTTGCGGGTGGAAAGAATTTTGCCAAGAATTTCTGTGCTAAGTCTTCCCAGGTAGTAATGGACCCTGGTGGTAGCGAGTGAAGCCAACTCCTTGCCTTGTCTCTCAATGTGACAGGAAAAAGTCTATGTCTCACCGTATCATCTGACACAACATTAAACTTAAAGGTGTTACATATCTCAATGAAGCTCAGTAGATGCTCATTCGGGTCATCATTAGCCATACCCCCAAACTGAACCGTATTTTACACCATTTGTATTGTCCCCGGTTTAATTTCAAAGGAGTTGGCAGCTATTGCTGGCCTTGTGATGCTCGACTGTAGCTCATTGATACGCATGTTGCATAATCCCTTAATGCTTTATGTTCTTCGGCCGCCATAACTACCGGTGCTTCAGTCTCCTCTTGTATACTAGTATTACCCGTACTCAATCGCCAAGCTCTCCCGTTGATGTTGTCCTTTCTAGGCACCAAAGTAGACTTCTTAGACCGAGTTTGCATACACTAGTCAAGAGTACCCGAAACAAAAGAAAAATGAAGATAGAAATGAGATAAGATATGATTTGTTTAACTAAGACCAATTTAATTTAAACTGATGACGAAAGTAATAAAAATAATCACTATTCCCCGGTAACGGCGCCAAAAACTTGTTGGCTTGTTTAGGTGTTAATCAAAACAATCACATACACGCAAGTGCACGCGGTCCACAAGTAATATAATGCAAGTAAAGTATCGATCCCACAGAGAATAATGATTGTTTCTAATCTAACATGCAACAGTTTTGTAATTATTTCGGTCTACTTAAATAGATGATCAAATTATGATTTATCTAACAGTAATGATTATCAAATAACAACTAACTATCAAACAAATAAATCAGATAAGGGAGATATGGGATTCTAACTTCACTTAATGCATTCTTCAAGTTGATACACCTCTTGTTAAGCCCAATTGATTACTTCAGATTGTTAGTCGAGAACACAGAAGCAAAACATAGCCATTTGTTAATAAACTATGTCCATATCACATACAATCCACAAATTATAGAATAAATATGAACACCCAAATTACATAAACCACTATATTTCTATGTGACTAACATTAATCTGGGTTTAAGCACAAGCTCTCAAATGACTACAAGTGGTGCTTCGGTATATGTTTATCCGAAGCACGAATTATGGAATTTAACACCATGTAGAATCATAAACACATGCTAATATGGTCAAATCTAAACTCATAATTCATTTCTCAATTTTATATGAGTTATTCCGGTAATTAGTGATCAAGCAATTAGGAAATCAAAGCAAACCACATTAGACAATCCATACATAATCAATTAGAACTCAACAAAGAAGCATACAAATCAGAATTAGGCATTAAGATCCATTAAAATCCCATAATAGAGATTAGTTCATAATTGAATTAATATCCATCATCAAAACTTGTCCATACATTGAGAATCAAATATGAAAGTAAAGAGAAGCTAAGGAAATAGAAATGCAAATCTGAATTCTTCACTTCAAATCTGAACCTTCAATGTAGAGCCAAATCCTTCCAACACCCAAATCTAGCCCTAATCTATGCAACTATATGAAAATCTAAGAGAAATCAAGAGAGATAGCTAAAATATAGAAAAGGAGGCTACACCCTCTATGAGTTCTTTAAAAACCCTAAAAGTAGTAAATATAACGTTCAATGGTCTCAACCTCCAAATACTCCTTAATACAGAAAAATAGTCAATTCAGGAATTTAAGTGAAAAGTTAATGCTAGTTAAACTGGTCAGGCGCAGTCGCGCTGCCCTTAGTATAAATGGGGAGCGCTGCCTGCAGGTCTGATCCTCTGCTGGCACGGGCGAGATGCAACAAAGCACTATACTGGCGTGGCCGCGCTGCATGACTTTTCTGCAAAATGCTGCTATCTCTCTGCTGGTTTCCTGCTGCTGCTCCATACTTCTTCTCCTTTTGTCAATTCACATGCCAACCTCCATTGCACTCCACCATATGCCATTTGCTCGCCATCAAGCCGGTTTCTTGCCCAATCCACCTATTATGCCACCAAGATAGTTTCCACTATGCAACCTACAAAACAAAGATAAAACACATGAAAAGTAACTAAAATATGTGAGAGTAAGCTATAGTTCTGGTAAGATGATAGCCAATAAGTAGGTATAAATCCTACTTATCAAATACCCCCAAACTTAAATTATTGCTTGCTCTCAAGCAACTAACGCAAATGCAAACTATATGAAATGCACCCTACGCTAAAATGATGATGATATCCAATTTCAGTCAAGTAAGAATTCCAATATAAGATGTCTCAGAGAAATTAAAGATAGGTGAACAAAGTATCCAACCAAGCCAATGCCATAGAAACATAAAATCTAAAAATCAAAACCTGTTGATAATGATGTAGTGTGTGTGTGCTAAATCCACTAAGCTTGATAAAGGTAAAAATTTCACGTACTATGCTTCTAAGAGGGAAAAGTAAGACTTTAAATCAAGAAATCTGCGAACATATGAAGCATCAACCACTCCTACACATCAATCTAAATTGAAGGTCAACAAAGGGTTTATAATGCTTTTATTCACTCACGAGGGCGATATTCCCGCATTCCCGTGGTTACACCCGACTATGCAATGCCTAGCCCTCTTAGGCTTTTTAATTATACCCGTGTAGCGAGCTTTCAACTAACGACTCCCAAACCATAAGGCTTTAGTGGGCTGGGTGTAATGACAACCCCTAGGGCGTACTTGCTCGAATATCAAAGGCCACATGACTCGACTAGCCAAGGTGTTTATTCAACATTCTATTTTTCTTTTTTTTTATATTTAGCATGCATACCCAATGTTTTCCCTCAAACTTGAATTTCAGTGTCATTATGGTTATTGCTCACTGTCTACAAAACTCTATCATTAAAACAAAAAATTTTCCCTCAGAAGATAAGCATGTACAAATCTAAACTAACAAGTAGAAATAACAAAATCGTGCTATCCGGTTACATCAAAATTTACAGGCAAAGATTAACATCATGTAATGAAGATACAACTGAGACTAAGCTATCAATAATGTTCAACAATCAATAAAATTCCAATATCATCATCGATCAAATGGAACTCAAACTAACTGAAATATGGAATCATATGCAATGTGAGATGCAAACTAAACAAATAAACAAAAGATAACTAACTACAACATGCAAAACTAGCTAACAAATAAGAAAATGCAAACTAAACATGCAACTACTACTATATGCAACTAAAATGCAACTAAAACACAATACCCCCAAACTTGAAATAAACAATGTCCTCATTGGAAGTAAAGGGTTAGGAAACTCCCCTAAGTATCATCGTGGCCACCCGACTGTGGCTTGGGTGGTGAATTTGGTGGTGGATATGGCATGGCCGCTTTGAAGACGAGAAACTCGACTAGCATGCCTTGCTGAGCGAAGGCTTGTGCTAGTGCACCTGACAGTCCATCTACATAGGTCTAAAAATTGACATGCAGAGCATCCATCCTCGACTGCAATCGCCTCATCTGGCATCATAACTAGCGCTCTCGGCTGGAGGAGGCCCTGTTGCCTGAGATGACTGCGGTGGAGCTTCTTCTTCACGAACTGGAGCACGAAGCAAAATGAATCCACGACCTCGAGGATGAGCCTTGCCACCATCCCATTCGGAATACTTCTTAATGGTGGCATGGTTGATGTCCTTCATTAACATTTGCACTTGCTTATTCTCCCAGTCAACCCTTGTCTGCACACACAGTTGAGTCACAACTGAGGTATGTGGAATCCCACTGGTGGTACCGCCTCACATGTATCGAAGCATGGAATGATGAATCAAGTGCCCCACGTCTATGTACTTTTCGGTGATGATCCCATATAAAATAGTGGCCCTGTCTGTCGTGACGTCGTGCTGGTGAGGAAAAGGCATCAGATTGGCGTAATTGAAATTGTTCCACGCTTTGGCATATCTGTTCAGTGCTGCGTGTGGGAAGTTTGTCTTCGAATCTGTGCCTGGTTTGTTAGCCCATTTGGTTCCTGGCACGCAGAGATCCCTCACTAGCTTGTCCAAGTCGGTCTTAAACCTCGCAGCCACTACCCAATTCACTGTCTCAGCAGGAGGAGGACTCAAATGGAACACCTCATTGATCGCTGTAGGAAGATAATTCACTAGTTTTCTCTGCACGAAAAAAATCCCATTCTGCATCTCCCTTGCATTAGCATAAAACTCCCGCACTATTGCTATAGGCGCAACCACGGGCGTTGCTATAACGCCAATCCAACACCTGTCCCGAATCATACTCAACAGCTGTCCATCATCCTTGGTCGGCTTGAGGCCCCTCTCCAAGACAAAAGACTTGGACACCAAGACCTTGGCATAGTATTGCTGGGCCGACAAATTGATGAACTTGGCTGTGTCTAGAACATCCCTGCTACTTCCCTCACCACAACTTTCGCCGGAGGATGAGGATGAAGAACGAACTCTCTTCGGTGCCATTTATTATACAAAAAACTCCAAACCCTAACTTGACCAATTCAGAATCATAAACTCTGCCTTTTGAATCCCTATGGAAACCCTAATTTGTATGTAATGGAAGATGGATTTGAATATGATGGTGGCTAGGGTTTATATAGAACTTTCAGTTGAGATGGAGTGGAGATAATGGTTAGGAATAAGGCTTGAGGAGGACGTAGAGAGAGAATGTATAGATGATGAAAGAAGTAGATTTGATTGTGAATAGGTTAGGAATAGTGGGGGAGTAGGAGTCTAAGATTTGTGTTTGTTTTGTTCTGAGAGAGAGGTTCGGTCGAGATAGACATGAGATATGAGAGCTTGGGTCGACTGCTGACTTTTAAAAGAAATGTTTTTTTCTAGGTATTGGCGCGGGCGTGCTGTGTCTTAGGCGTGAAGGGGCGTGGGCTCCCTGGGCTCGAAAACATTCTGCATAAGATTTTGGTGGCGTGGGCACTCTCCTTTTGGCTTGGAAGATGGCGCGGCCAGGCTGCCCTGACCATGGCCCTGCTGCTTTTGCAGCACATTGATGAAAGAATTTAAAGAATAGTCGATGTTTATTGATTTGACTAGATGAATGTATCAAGTTGATGTCCAATTTATTTGAATGGTCTAAGCTATTTGATTTGGCTAGACAAATGGTATGTTATGTTTAAAAGAAAATCAAACATTCTTTGAAAGGTTATTCCAAACCAAATTATTTTGGTGCGGAATCTGAATGAATAAGTCTGAGGAGAACAAACCTAGCGTTCTGGGGTTGTACAATAGGTTGATCACCTAACGTACCGGAATAAGTAGTTTACTTTTTTTGTGATTGTAAATAGGCCGATCAAGGAATTGGTTTGAGGTAAATTTCAATAAATCAAGTTCAAGAGTTCATGGTCTATAGGACCCCTCAACATTTTTTAAAGGAATCTTTATATTTCTAGTCATTCGTTCAACTTCATAATTAGTTTGTAAATTTGGAAAGATTCTTGAATGTGGGGAAGATTAGAACTTCTTGGGAGAGGAGTTAAGAAGAAGGGTATGTTAACAATTTCGAGGACAAAATGTATAGAAGAAGGGGTGAGTGTGATATTCCGAGAGATTTAAAATATAGTTGTCATGATGTTTAACACATGATGAATATAACAGATGATGATCCTTAGGAAAAAGGATGTTGAAGAGATAATGAGAAGGAATAATTAGGCAAATACCTAATTAAAATAATATGTTAAGTTTATTCAACAAAAATAAGAAGAGGTAAGATTAAATCTTCGTTGAAGGTTGGAAGAATAAAGCATCCAAGTATGGATGTGGTTTTATTAATTCCGTGGACGAAATTTTTTTAAGGAGGGAAAAATGTGACAATCTAGAAGATCGGATTGTCCAAAAATTAAGTTTAAAGAATTATTAATTAATAAAATAAATTTTTATTAATTATATTCTGTGTTATGTGTTTATTAGTCATTCTATAACATATGATGATTAGAAAACGGGAGAATTCTTGCTACGAGCTAGATTGAACGAGTAAGAATTTTCAAGATGAAAATAAAAGATTTTCAGGAAAAAAATATTTCTGAAAAAAAGACGAAATATGCTCTATTCACCCGACAAAACTCTAAGGGTTAGGGTTTGAATACCCTAGGCCTTTCTAGGAGATCGGGATGTCGAAATGACATTCTGTCAAAAGATTTGAAGATAATATGTCGTGAAAAGTTAAGTTAGTTGATATAAGTTTTTTCTCGAAAAATGTGCAGAAATCAAACGAAATAAACATGACGAAAAGTACTGTTATGTACTTTTCATTCGTTTAACTACGTTAGGAGAAATCGTGAAGACAACACTAATCATCAAAAAGTGTTTTTCAATTTTTTGAAATTTCGAAGAACGCATAAAAGTTATTCGGTAGAGGAAAGACGGAATATCAAAAAATATTTGGATTCCGAGAAAGTCAGTTTTTCGAACTGTCGGACGAATTCTGAATTACGGAACAGCGAAACTTCTAGGAGAAACTTCGCGAAACTTAAGGGCTAAGCAAGGGCGAAACTTAAGGGTTAAGTAAGGACTAAACTTAATGCCTAAGTAAGGGCAAAATGATAAAAAAAAACTGCAAAATGAACAAAATGCCCCTAGCCTTGAAAATCTATATATACTAGCACATTCTCTGGGATTTGAAATCCAAAAGAAAACTATTTGAGAGAGAGAGCAATAAGGAAGAGAAAGAGTTCGAATGCTCAGATTGAAGAAGTTCGAGAAATGGAAAAGCTTACAAACCGTAAGAATAACCAAGAGGAAGAAGAAAATCGAGAAGAAAGGTATCAAAGCCTAATCTTAATCCAATATTTTATTTAGGTTTTCTATGAAAATTTATAACTTAATGAAAAATAAAAGTAAAAGATGGTAGAAGATGTTAATGGACGATTCAGATGAGTTATATGAACTCTCCGATGTTATGAGGATGAATTATCAAACTTATAATGTTAAAATATAAGAAAACGTAAAATCGTAATCGTAATATCTATTAAAAACGAAGAACGAACGAAGAACATGAAGAACGCGATAAGAAGTTGTTGACGGACAAATTGAAAACCATCGAAAGTTAGATGCTTATGGTTGGTTAAGATTATAGATGAATAACCAATGGATTAATTCTATTTGGTTTGGCGTAAAAATCTCGAGTAACGAAGTTATGGCAAAATTTATGGGATTAGACGTTAATCGTCGAAATCGTTAAATTCCCGGAATGATATTCAAAAGTCACCATTTAACTCAAAAACCTTGGTTTTTGATGGCATATCTTAGAACTATGTATTTAAGAGTTGCGGACTCAAGAACGGACGAATTCTAACTTTAAGTGAAGAAACAAGCTATGAACGTTCACGAACGTTAAAGGAACGCATAATAAAAATTTAAACGGTGAATTTATCGTTAACGGATTCAGAAACTTATTTTGTCCAGATAGATTCGAAGAATATGAGATCTGTGAACTAATGGCTTTGGAATGAGCCAATTCCGAGTTATAACGATCGCGTTACGTTCTCAGGAAGCAATTGAATTTGAAAATTAAAAAAAAATTCAAAGGCATAGGTCCGGCGCCATAGCGCCGCCGAAGCCAATGGAATTGGCTCCGCAACACCAGACCAGGGCTTCGAGCAATGGCACCCAACGCCGAGTTTAACACTAAAAGTGGCGCCGCAGCGCCCTCAAGTGAAAAAGTTACGACTGGAGATTTTTATTATCTGTCTTTTTGGATGGTAATTAAGGGGCAAGCATGAATGTAATATTCATTAAAAAAATATCTAGAATTATGAGTAAAACCTTGGGTTTGATAATTAAACGTCGAATAAAGGTTAGAAAATGACAAACGTGTAATACATAATCGATATCCGAGGACCGTGTTCACGTTAAAATGAATGTGTGGGATTGCTATAATTGTAATTCCTTAGACGTTGAGTGATGAGGGTGACTTATAACATTCTGATGCTATAATGTCAAAATAAAAGTTAAGTGTAAAGCGTATAAACCTTGTAAACGTAACGTTGTTGCGATGAACGATCGAACTTAGCCAACAACGAATTATTTTGCTTAGTCATTAAGTGATGATGATGAACGCAATGTTCATGTAATGAATTACCATTGAAAGTGGTTAAAACCTTAAGAAATGGTTGAATGAGAGTAAGAGACGAATAACGTAAACGTCGAATACGTAAACGATCCTCGTGAATCATATTCGCGTCGAACGAACGTTCTAAGAATACATTGGTTGTGTGACTTAGACGTTAACGAATGTTAGCAAGGTAAGATATGTAATTATCAAGAAAGCCGTAAAGAACGATAATAAGATGAATGAAAGTTCGAGTGTGAATCGGATAACGGAATGTAGGAAGACAAGTAAACGTAAAACACTTAAACCGACGTGAAGGTGTTAAGTGTACACGTAAGTTTAACGTGCTTAGCATACACGCCGTGTATGGTCTGAATGTAAAAAAACGAAGAGTAATGAATAACGTGTAAACATTGAAAAACTGAGTTAATGATAATAACTTGAATAACGTTCCGAGTCAACTATACCAGACATTGTAAGATATGAAATGATAATTAACTTAACGAACATTATAGTTTTAATGGTTCGAATAAGTTAAATTTAAGTTATGGTACAATAGTAGTCTGTAATAGTCGATATATGGTATCTGGGCTAAACTATTCCTTCAGAGAGCGGAGGTAAATACGAACTAGCAACCGATCTAACTCATTGTGAAAGATAGTGTAGATGAGACGGGAAACTAGTTTGTTGGTTGTTTTTGGGAAACCACTCAGTGTACTATATTGAATATTGTTAGAGACTCGATGTGTACTAAGTGTAGGTGTTATGAAAAGAAGATAAGAATGTAAATTATCATAAAAGATCATCGTAAGGTTGTGACATTTTCATATATCATAACATCCGAAGGAATGAAAGTAAAGTTGGTCGCGTAAACTTAGATTGCAAGAAAGCGAACCATAAGAAGTAAATAGAAGTTAAACCAATGCGTAAGTCAAATATATGACTTATTGGTTTTGTGTTATTCATTGTGTGTTATATAGGGATTTCAATGAACGGTATAGCGTAAGCAGTATGTAGCGCTAAGGAAAGTTTCTTAACTTCATTCATTTTTAATATGAATGATAGTTTCTAGAATTTTCCCAGATGTTGAACTTGGGAAGTTTTACCAATGTGCAAGTGTGCAATATTTGTATAAGGTGGTAGAATGTATGAGGTCTTGTGCCACAATTTTAACACTTCGATGTTTCTGTGAGATGAACTGTTATGTGATTGAACTGTTTAATTATAAAAGAGTTTTGTTTATTCATGAGTTCTGATAGGAATCAGAACGTATTCCTATTATTTGAGCTGCTTCATAACCTTTATTCGGTTATTGAAGATTGTAAAAGAGTTTTGATTCTTGAGTTGTTATTATTCAACCGCTATGACTTGTTGAGCAATTGAATGCTCACACTTTCTTTAAAAAAAATATTTTTAGCGAACGACGGTAAAATGAATTTAAGGATCCCGTAAAGATCAAGCTGACCGGTGTCCTGATGAAGTGCCATTCGTGATATGAATGAGCCTGAAGACTCAAGACAAGACTTGTAATATAGATTAGTTATTAAACTATAAATTAGTTTAATGAACTACTATGTATCTTTGGTGGCGGATGAAAGTCACTCTTGTAAGAAGTAAAGAATAATGTAATTATCATTATTTGAATGAATGAGGTTTTAAGGTAACAGAACCTGGGAATAGCAGATGTATGTTGTTATATTTAGTTATATAATGATATATGTTTTGAATGAGATGTACTCGTGATGTACGAAATCCGGGTGTGAAGATAGATCGGATTTTGGGGCGTCACAAGTTGGTATCAGAGCTGATAGGTTATAAACCTTAGGTATGATTACCTAAGGCTATAATCTGAAATAGAAGGGTAAGAAAATCGTTTGGTTAAACGATTAAGGAAGAAGATCACCACGTGATCATATTAAATCGTAATAACAGATTTTCTGTTAAACGATGGATGAATTATAGTTAAAGGCTATAATGGAATGGTACGAGGAAGTGGTACGAGGAAGTAGTACGAGCAGAAGAACTCTGAAGAGTTGTAAAGGATAGAGTACGAATTAAAGCAAATTCGTATTAGGTAAATAGAAAGTTAGTGTAACAAACGAGAATTTTGTATATTTATTGAGTTAAATAAATATTTTAATTGATTTATTTATTGAGTTGAATAAATAATTGATGTGATTATGTGGTGGAGTGATTTAATTAAGTGCAATATATTAATTAAATGGATGTTTAATATTGAATTGATGTGTTAGTAATTTTGTGGTGTAGTTCTAATTTAACTGAAATAATTAAATTGGATAAATACTATATAGTATTTGGTAATAAGGATTTAATGATTTCTAATTTAATTTAAATAATTAAATTAGAGATTACATAGAATTATGATTAATAAATAAATTATAATTGTGTAGCGATTTAATTTATGTGGCATTTTATTTAATAAATTGATGTTAGCTCTAATTTGATTAAATTGGGATGTTGGGGTTTAATTAAATAAAGTGTGACATTGAAAACTATGTAGTAAAAGGAGTTATTAAAATAAATTAAAAGGATTTTAATTCTGTTTTACCAAACAAGGCCCTTAAGTCTATTTTAAATTAGTTTTACCAAACAAGGCCTTAGTCCTAAATATCTATTTTTTAAAAATAAAGGGTTTTTGCTAAACAAGCCTTATGGCTTTTGATTTTCAAAAACATGTAATTGATATATATATATATATATATATATATATATATTTAATAGAGCAATAATATATTTGTCAGTTATATTTTTATACTTATTTTATCTATATTATCAGTTTATAATATTACGTTAAGTTAGAATAGAAGAAAAGAGTAGAATATCAGAGAGAAATGAGAGAAGGAAGAAAAGAAAGAAAGAAGAAACTTTGTGAAAAGAAAGAGGAACCATCATCATCTTCTTCTAAAACTAAGGCTAAGCTAAGGTAGTCATCTAACATTAAGGTTACGAATTATTGTTCTTCATGTTTTTATTTCTCTATAATTGAAGTTTCATGAGAATTTGTGTAATATGATTTATATGTGTTAAATTGTATGTATGAACTATTATATATGTTTTGTGTGAGTAATTAAACTATTTAGTTCATGTAAATATGATGAATATGAAGAAATCATGTTCATAGAAATTACAGTGAACTATTTAAAAAATAATAATTTCTTTAATATCAAAATTGGTGTTTGATTATGCTATATTATATAAATTGATCGTAGATTGTAATAATATGCTAAGAAACGAAATTAACATAATTTGGTTTAAAAACAAAGTCATAGTGTTAATTTTCTTCAAGAACACTTAACAATGGTGTTTTCTTCAAAATCACAAAATTAAAGGTTTTTAATCATGTGTTGTGATGTTTATATGTGTTAAAATATGTTAGAAGCATAAAGTTATGTTTTTATAAAGCTTTATATGCATTATGTGTACTAATTTCTGAGTTTGGTGCGAGGAAATAAGCCAAATTGACTTTTTTTTGCACAGTTCGCGAGGCTGTCTGCTTCTGACTGTGACGTGGCGCTGCAGTACCAGTTCTGTGAGTACACTGGGCGTTACAATGCCACTGCAAAGTCAGGTGATGTGGCACCGCGTTGCATCGCCAGTTCTGAGTGTAACTGGAGCGCTGCAACGCCAGGCTTGCAGAGCCCCTGATGACGTGGCTGCCCGACAGCGCCGACTACAGTTCATTATGTGGCGCTACAGCACCATCATTGCAGTTTAGCCAGAAAATTATATTTAAATGTATAACTTTATGAGACTGATAATGTAATAAATGTAAAACCATGTTAATAAAATTATATGCTAATTGAACAGTATTGAATCGTATTTTTAAAATACGAAATGTATAATTTTAAATTATAATTTGGTTAATTATAATTTGATGAAGGTGAATGTATGATTTAATATAATAAGTTAATTATAACTTGATTAATTATTTAGTTTGATGTGAATGTGGGGGTTAAACATGTTAGGTAATAATTAGTGATTTAACCTAATGACTAAAGAATGATGAGTTAACCTAGATAGGTTAATTAAGGGTGTGAATTAGCTATATGGTAACTAATTTATGTTACTATTGTTAATTACGTGTACGTAGGATAATTGTGGAATGAATTGTTAATAGCTAGCTTGCGCACGAGGCAAGGTGTTCTATCTTTTCTTGTTTTGTTTATGCAAGTTATTTTATTCTCTATTATTACTAAATGAGCAAGTACTCTAATTTCGATGTTGAGCAAATATCTTGTTGAAGTTTATTATTGAAATAATGTAACCTTGACTTAATTGTTCAAGCAAGGTCTTATTGTATCTTTCAAATGCTTTAAGTTTAATTCTAAAGCATAAGTTATTTCATAATTCTTTTGTTATTGAATTCTTAATTATTGTAAGATGATTTAACTACTCCTTAGTTGATGATAGTTGAACTCTAAATTACCCTTGAGCTTATCCAAACCAAACTTTCTTTAGTGTGGACTCTTTAATTAAACTGAGATGAACAACCCTATTAATAAGAGATTACCATTCGAAAGCGTTAAGATGATTGTGAACAATACATGGTACGAAGGGCTGATCCCCCTAAGTACGAGTTAAGAGTCCATATAGTTTAACGATTGTTAAAGGTTTAAGTAGAAATACTTACCACATGGGACACAGTTCAAGGTCTTATGACCCTTAGATGAATTCTAAATTCTATATTCAATTTTTGATTATCGATGATAGAAATGTTATTCAATTCAGTTGAAGTTATTCAGTGACATGTCATCATTATTGATTTTTATTTCAAGTGAGCTTTTGTTTGCTCACTTTTGCATATATATAACCATTGCAGCCAAAGTTGAAAAGGTTGATGAGCCGTCAACCAGCAAGGGCAAGGGCAAGATGAACAAGTGAAGACTTGTTCATATTTATGTTATGGATTGTAATAAAACTTTAATTGTTTATGATATTTTATTTTTCGCATTGACGATGTTTAAGGTTAGAAATCCTGTGAACTTTTGAACAAGGTTGTAATCCTTTTTATAAGAAATATTTTATTTATTAAGGTTGTAATTTATTTTGCATTCCTTATTTATGGGCAGTAGTTATATTTTATTTAGATAGTGAACACCAAATCTCGTGGAAATGAAGTACCCGAATTTGGGGGTGTCACAAGTTGGTATCAAAGCCTTAGGTTATGAACCTTAGGTGGGGAACCTTAGGTAGTAGCCTTATAGGAGATCAAAAAGATAGCAATGATAGCTAAAGATAATAAACTACCCTACGTGCTATGTGTTTATGTTTAATTACTCAAGGAGTATCGATCGTTGTCACGTAATAATTAAACTTTAAAAGCGTTGTTGTTAGGATGACTATTGTTGGAGAGTCTAGTCAGGCTAGGGAGGAGTTACCCCAGATGCTTAGGGATGAGAAGCCCCGAGATATCCATACTGTCTAGAAAAAGTTGGTTCAGAGAGAGCCATCTCCATTTATCACATTAGTGGGTCAGGAACATGAGCCAGTATTTGACCGAGATGACGAGGATGAGTAAGAGGAAGAGGAGGAGGATCTTGAAGAGGAATTTCCACTTAACTCTATCAGCGCTGTGATGTACGAGGAAGTCTATGACCGTAACATTGAGCTGCAGGGTAGAGTTGGACAGCTAGAGGAGCTGATGGATGTGAGTAAGACCACCATATAGCAGAAGGAGGAAATGATCCAAGAACTGGACGATCAGCTTGGAAACATAAAGTGGGATCTAGTTCATGTGGAGAGTGAGAGAGATGATGCACTGGTTGAGCTAGCAAAGCTAAAGAATGACATTAAAGAGGAGTCAGCAAAATGTGCCAGAGCAGAGGATACGTGTTTGAAGGCTACTCTATGTGCAGATCGAGCTGAAGACGAGGTTCAAGTGAAGAAGGCCAAGATGAAAGAGACGGACTATGCGTTTTATTCGGCTATAGATAGGGCCCAGGATCGTGTTTTTTATTACCCAACTTAGTTTAAGGATTTGCCGTGGTATATGGTGGATAGCAGAACAGTGTTCCGGGTGATGGAAGAGAACATGGAGAGGCTATGCGACGTTTTAACATGCCTAAGTAGTAGAGTAATAAACTATGTGTTTCTTTATGAATTAAATAAATGTAAGTCCTAGAATTTGAGATAATAATGGGATAAGATGATGATGTAATCCTGCAACTTGTTTCACTTTAGGAAAGATGATGTAAATAGCAGAGATGCTATTTATTCTATGTTTTAAAACTATAAATGAATAAATAACGAAGTTTATTGACGTGCTATGTGTTCAAGTGTGAATTGAGTTATTTTAAATGCTTAAGTTTGAACTTGAATATTTAAGAGATGAGTAAGGGATCTAATAATAGTATGTCTTAACAGAAAGATGCCTCCTAAAAGAAGACCAGTATGTCAATAACAAGAGGGTTCTACAAACAACAACAACAATGATGGGGCAAATGCCAATCCAGTTCAACAATTGGTGAACCTACTGACGGAAGAGCTTGCAAATCAGCCGCAAGTTCAAGTCGTGACGTTCAAGGAATGTAAAGCGGTAGGACTGCCAAAATTCTAGGGATCTGTGAACCCTATAGAGGCCCAGACGTGGGTGATGGAAATGGAAAAGGTCTTTGATGTTTCTAAAATTAGTGATGACCAGAAGACAGCTTTCGCGACATTCATGCTGAAGTCGGAAGCTAGCTACTGGTGGCAAGCTAACAAGACTCGGGGGGGGGGGGAAAGGTGTGATAGCATGGGACCACTTCAAAGAGATGTTCTTTGAAATGTACTTTCCAGTAAGCTCGCAGAACCAGATGGAGGTTCAGTTTCTAAAGCTGAAACAGGGAGCGATGACGGTGCCAGAGTACGCCGCAAAATTCAACGAGCTGGCAAGGTTTGCAACTTACCGGGTCTGTACTGATGAACAAAAATAAAGGAGGTTCGAGCAGGGATTAAAGCTCTAGTTATATAGTAAGGTCTCCATGTTCCAATAGAATACTTTTGCGGTTGTGTTGGAAAAGGCAATCATCACAGAAGGTGGAAGTGCTACCTTAACCAAGTATAATCAAGACCTGAAGAAGAAGAAGAATGAGACTGAGAAAAAGGCTGGTGGTAGTGGTACCAACCAGAAAAGGAAGTGGAACAACAACACATCTGCTGGGAGTCAACACAGAAGCCAACAGAAGAGAAGAATTGAAGCATGTGCTACATGCTGGAAGAATCACACTGGGGTGTGTTTGAGGGGAAGGCGAGTATGTTTCAACTGTGGTCAGGAAGGCCACATTGCACCAAATTGTCCTAACCCGAATAAGGGAGCGTGCTTCATATGCGGGTCTAAGGATCATATGGCCCGAGATTGTCCAAAGAAGCCAGCTGGAGAAGGGAGAAGAAATGGCAGTGACAACACATTGGCTATCGTTGGACCATCGTAGACGAGCCGACCCACTACCAGAACATTCAACATGACTGTACGGGATGCTGTGTAGTCAAAGGATGTGGTGTCAGGTATTATTTCGGTCAATAGTATTAATGCTTATATATTATTTGATTTGGGTGCTACTTGTTCGTTCATATCTGATGACTTTGCTAAGACTTTAGACTTATATAAGGAGGAATTAGTTTACCCCTTGAACATAGAGATTGCGAATAAAGAAGTTATTCCTGTTAGGTTTGTACACAAGAACTGTAGGTTGAATATTAAGGGTCGTGAGTTGATGGTAGATTTGATTCAAATTAAACTTGGGGAATTCAATGTTATATTGGGTATGGATTGGTTGTTCAACCATGGGGCGGTAATTGATTGCCAGAAGAAGTTAGTAAACTTTACTACTCCGTCGAAGGTAGTGTTTTATGATAGCAAATTTCATAGACGAGCGAGTTGTCTGACGATTATGCAGACCAAGAAGTTATTGAAGCAAGGCTGTATAGGGTACCTAGCCTACATAGTGGATACTCGTAAGGAGAGTCCAAAGATGGAAGAGATATTAGTGTTTAAGGAGTTTGTGGATGTATTTTTGAGCGATTTGCCAGGACTTTTACTGGATAGAGAGATAGAGTTCGTGATCGACTTAGCACCGGGGACTGCTCTGATATCAAAAGCCCTGTACAAAATGGCTCTTATCAAGATGAAGGAGTTGATGGTTTAACTGCAGGAATTGGCGGACAAGAAGTATATTAAACAGAGCATATCACCGTAGGGAGCGCCGATGTTGTTCGTGAAGAAGAAGGATGGATCAATGCGACTTTGCATTGATTATAGGGAGTTGAACAAAGTCACGATCAAGAATAAGTATCTTTTACCTAGGATCGATGACTTGTTCGATAAACGAAAGGGTGCTAGATACTTCTCAAAAATATATTTGAGAAGTGGACATCATCAGTTGAAGGTCAGAAGAGAGGATGTCCTGAATATGGCATTTAGAACTCGGTATGGACATTACGAGTTCCTAGTGATGTCATTTGGTCTAACAAATACACCAGCAACATTTATGGACTTAATGAATAGGGTGTTTAAGCCATTTCTAGACAAGTTCGTAGTGGTGTTCATAGACGACATTTTAGTCTATTCCAAAACTAAGGAGGAACACACTGACCATTTGAGGCTGACAATGGAATTGCTGAGACGGGAGAAGTTGAATGCAAAGTTCTCAAAATGCGAATTCATGTTAGAACGTATGCAATTTCTTGGCCACGTGATTGACAAAGATGGAATTTTAGTAGATCCGTCGAAGGTTGAAGCTGTAATAAATTGGGATCAACCGAAGACACCATCAGAGGTGAGAAGTTTCTTGGGATTGGCAGGTTACTACAGAAAATTTATTTAAGACTTTTCCAAAATCGTAACTCCGTTGACGAATTTGACTCGGAAGATGGTGAAGTTCGTTTGGACGAAAAAGTGTGAGGAGAGTTTCTAGGAACTGAAGAAGAGGTTAAGTACTGCGCCTGTGTTGTCGTTGCCGGATAGTACATGAAATTTTGTGGTTTACAGCAATGCTTCACATAAAGGATTAGACTGTATGTTGATGCAGAACGACAAAGTCATTGCTTATGCACGTCAGCTGAAGGACTATGAGAAAGGGTATCCGACCCATGACTTGGAATTGGAAGCAGTAGTGTTTGCTTTGAAGATATGGAGACACTACCTATACCGAGAAAAGTGTGAGATATACACAGATCATAAGAGTCTAAAGTACATCTTTACACAGAAATATTTGAATATGCGCCAAAGGAGATGGTTAGAGCTTATTAAGGACTACGATTGCGAGATTCTTTACCATTCGAGTAAAGCGAATGTCATTGCCGATGCCTTGAGCAGAAAGGGTCGTGAGAAGCTAAGGTTATTAACTGCTCAGGAACAGTTGGTAAATGGGATGGCTAAATTGGAGCTGGAAGTTAAGTATCTGAAAGAGTCGGACGAGAAATTATTTCAAGTAACTACTGGTTCAACCTTGGTGGACAAGGTGAAAGAGGCACAACTAAAGGATGAGAAGTGTGAGAAGATCCGGAAGAGAGTAACCGATGGTGAAGAGATAAAGTTCAAGATTGATAATGATGGACTGCTATATTTTGAAGGGAGAATCTAGATACCGCCTGTACCAGAGGTCAAAGAGGTAATTTTGGGCGAAGCTCATAGTTCAAGATTTTCAATTCACCCTAGGAGTACGAAGATGTACTAGGATCTCAGACAATAATTCTGGTGGCCGAATATGAAGAGAGACATTGCTGAATGTGTTACGAAATATTTAACATGCCAGAAGGTCAAAGTAGAACACCATAGACCAAGTGGATTGCTACAACCACTGGAGATTCCGGAATGGAAGTGGGAGCATATCACGATGGATTTTATGGTTAGTCTTCCAACGACTCAGAAGGGTTTTGATGCAGTAAGGGTGATAGTGGATCGACTGACGAAGTCAGAGCATTTCTTACCTATCAAGATTAGATTCAACTTGGATCAGTTGGCAAAGTTGTACGTTAAGGAAATTATTTCTAGACATGGTGTTCCAGTATCAATTGTATCGGACAGGGATCCGCGTTTCATGTCGAATTTCTAGAAGAGATTACAGGAATGTTTGGGAACGCAATTGCAAATGAGTACGGCGTACCATCCTTAAACTGATGGCCAGAGCAAGAGAACGATTCAAACTCTAGAGGATATGCTGAGAGCTTGTGTTATGGACTTCAAGGGAAGTTGGGATGATCATCTACCATTGGTGGAGTTCACCTACAATAATAGTTACCATGCGAGTATTGGCATGCCGCCTTATGAAGCATTATATGGCAGAAAATGCAGGACTCAATTATGCTAGGATGAGGTTGGTGAGCATCAACTGTTGGGACCAAAATTGGTACAAAAAATTGCTGAGATCGTCAAGCTGATCAGAACGAGATTAGTAGCTACTCAGGACAGACAGAAGAAATATGCGAATTATCATCGACAAAATCGAGAGTTTGAAGTGGGAAGCTACGTGTTTCTGAAGGTATCTCCTTGGAAGGGGAAGATTTAATTTGGCAAGTAGGGGAAACTGAATCCCCGATTTATTGGACCTTTTGAGATATTGCGAAGGGTTGGCGAGGTAGCTTATGATGTTGCATTACCTCCGGAGTTAGATCATATTCATAACGTATTCCATATTTCTGTATTACGACCGTACAAACATGATTACAAGCATGTGAGTATGAGCCGTTACAATTTGATAAAGACTTAACTTATGAAGAGGTTCCTGTTCAGATAGTTGACATTGACAGGAAAGAACAAGTACTTAGAAATAAAGTGATACCTTCTGTTAAGGTGATCTGGAGGAAAAACAATGCCGAAGAAGCTACGTGGAAACTCGAGGATGTTATGATGAAAAACTATCCCCAATTATTTGATTAATTTCTTGTATAACGATTCTGAGGACAAAATCTTTTTAAGGGTGAAATAATGTGACGAATGAGTTTTTTTAGTTATGATTCTGGGGAAAGAATCCTTTTAAGGGGAGAAGATTGTAACAAACAAGAATTTTATATATTTATTGAATAAAATAAATATTTTAATTGATTTATTTATTGAATTGAATAAATAATTGATGTGATTATGTGGTGGAGTGATTTAATTAAGTGCAATATATTAATTAAATGGATGTTTAATATTGAATTGATGTGTAAGTAATTTTGTGATGTAGTTCTAATTTAATTGAAATAATTAAATTGGATAAATACTATGTGGTATTTGGTAATAAGGATTTAGTGATTTCTAATTTAATTTAAATAATTAAATTAGAGATTTACTAATTTGTTACATAGAATTATGATTAATAAATAAATTATAATTGTGTTGCAATTTAATTTATATGGCATTTTATTTAATAAATTGATGTCAGCTTTAATTTGATTGA
Source organism: Panax stipuleanatus (assembly GCA_020205555.1). Taxonomy (NCBI): domain Eukaryota; kingdom Viridiplantae; phylum Streptophyta; class Magnoliopsida; order Apiales; family Araliaceae; genus Panax; species Panax stipuleanatus. The sequence goes on from CM035115.1 coordinate 107,667,423, forward strand.
ATTGGGATGTTGGGGTTTAATTAAATAAAGTGTGACATTGAAAACTATGTAGTAAAAGGAGTTATTAAAATAAATTAAAAGGATTTTAATTCTATTTTACCAAACAAGGCCCTTAAGTTTATTTTAAATTAAATTTACCAAACAAGGCCTTAGTCCTAAAAATCTATTTTTAAAAAATAAAAGGTTTTTGCCAAACAAGCCTTATGGCTTTTGATTATCAAAAATATGTAATTGATATATATATATATATATATATATATATATATATATATATATAAATATATATATATATATATATATATTTAATTTAGCAATAATATATTTGTCATTTATATTTTTATACTTATTTTATCTATATTATCAGTTTATAATATTACGTTAAGTTAGAATAGAAGAAAAGAGTAGAATATTAGAGAGAAAAGAGAGAAGGAAGAAAAGAAAGAAAGAAAAAACTTTGTGAAAAGAAAGAGGAATCATCATCATCTTCTTCTAAAACTAAGGCTAATCTAAGGTAATCATCTAACATTAAGGTTACAAATTATTGTTCTTCATGTTTTTATTTCTCTATAATTGAAGTTTCATGAGAATTTGTGTAATATGATTTATATGTGTTAAATTGTATGTATAAACTATTATATATGTTTTGTGTGAGTAATTAAACTATTTAATTCATGTAAATATGATGAACATGAAGAAATCATGTTCATAGCAATTTATAGTGAACTATTTTGAAAAAAAATGGTTTCTTTAATATCAAAGTTGGTGTTTGATTATGTTATGTTATATAAATTGATCGTAGATTATAATAATATGCTAAAAAACGAAATTAACATAATTTAAATTATGTGATTTGGTTTTAAAACAAAGTCACAGTGTTTATTTTCTTCAATAACACTTAATAATGCCGTTTTCTTCAAAATCACAAAATTAAAGGTTTTTAATCATGTGTTGTGTTGTTTATATGTGTTAAAACATGTTAAAAGCATAAAGTTATATTTTTATAAAGCTTTATATGCATTATGTGTACTAATTTTTGAGTTTGGTGTGAGTAAATAAGCCAAATTGGCTTTTTTCTGTACAGTGTACGAGGCTGTATGCGTCTGACTGTGACATGGCATCGCAGCGCCAGTTCTGTGAGTAAACTGGGCGCTGCAACGCCACTACAGAGTCAGGTGATGTGGCACAGCGCCGCATTGCCAGTTCTGAATGTAATTGGAGCGCTGTAGCGCCAGGCTTGCAGAGCCCCTAATGACGTGGCGGCGTGGCAGCGCCAACTACAGTTCATTTTGTGGCGCTGCAGCGCCATCAGTGCAATTTAGCCAGAAAATAATATTTAAATGTATTACTTTATGAGACTGATAATGTAATAAATATAAAAGCATGTTAATAAAATTATATGCTAATTGAACAGTATTGAATCATATTTTTAAAATATAAAATGTATAATTTTAAATTATAATTTGATTATTTATAATTTGATGAAGGTGAATGTATGATTTAATATTATAAGTTAATTATAACTTGATTAATTATTTAGTTTGATGTGAATGTGGGGGTTAATCATGTTAGGTAATAACTAGTGATTTAACCTAATGACTAAAGAATGATGAGTTAACCTAGAGAAGTTAATTAAGGGTGTGAAGTAGCTATATGGTAATTAATTTATGTTACTAATGTTAATTACGTGTACGTAGGATAATTGTGGAACGAGTTATTAATAGCTAGCTTGAACACGAAGCAAGTTGTTCTATTCTTTCTTGTTACGTTTATGCAAGTTATTTTATTCTCTATTATTACCAAATGAGCAAGTACTCTAATTTCCATGTTGAGCAAATATCTTATTGAAGTTTATTATTGAAATAATGTAACTTTGACTTAATTGTTCAAGCAAGGTCTTATTGTATCTTTCAAATGCTTTAAGTTTAATTCTAAAGTATAAGTTATTTCATAATTCTTTTGTTATTGAATTCTTAATTATTGTAAGATGATTTAACTACTGCTTAGTTGATGATAGTTGAACTCTAAATTACCCTTGAGCTTATCCAAACCAAACTTTCTTTGGTGCGGACTCGTTAATTAAACTGAGATGAACAACCCTATTAATAGGGGATTACCATGCGAAAGCGTTAAGATGATTGTGCATAATACATGGTACGAAGGGCTGATCCCCCTAAGTACGAGTTAAGAGTCCATATAGTCTAACGACTGTTAAAGGTCTAAGTAGAAATACTTACCACCTGGGACACAGTTCAAGGTCTTATTACCCTCAAATGAATTCTAAATTCTATATTCAATTCTTAATTATCGATGAAAGAAATATTATTCAATTTAGTTGAAGTTATTCAGTAATATGTCATCGTTATTGATTGTTATTTCAAGTGAACTTTTGTTTGCTCACTTTTGCATATATATAACCAATGTAGCCAAAGTTGAGAAGGTTGACGAGCCGTCAACCAGCAAGGGCAAGTGCAAGATGAACAAGTGAAGACTTGTTCATATTTATGTTATGAATTAGAATAAGACTTTAATTTTTTATGATATTTTTATTTTTCGCATTGACGATGTTTAAGGTTAGAAACCCTATGAACTTTTGAACAAGGTTGTAATCCTTTTTATAAGGAAGATTTTATTTATTAAGATTGTAATTTATTTTGCATTCCTTATTTATGGGCAGTAGTTATGTTTTATTTATATAGTGAACACCAAATCTCGTAGAAATGAAGTACCCAGATTTGGGGGTGTCACAGTTAGAAGTTGTAAGGTTGCGCTATCAATATGTATATGGCGAGAAGGTGAATCTTTTCGCTTGTACATTTTGGATAGTTAGAGAATGATAACGTAGGTGTAGGTTTTTGAAACTCATACTTATGAAAAGTTGGTGACTCATAGTTATATGCTATGTTTATGAGCCTCTAAGCGTATGGAAAGTCCTTGATTTGTTCTTGGATTACATATTGCGATGATAAGTTCTTAAACACATATGGTTCTGGAAAGTTCCTGAACACATAAAGTGTGGTAAGTTGATGAACTATACTAAGGTATAGGAATGTGGTAGATTGAAAATAAGTTATTTTCAGTATAAGTAGCATTTATGGTGCTAGAAGAAGTTAAGATTGTCGCAAGTATGACAATGAAGGAAGGAGAAGGAAGTAGAAAATTAAAAGTCTTCCAGCTATGCTAGATTTCAAAATTTATTGACATCGTGCTAAATTGTACATGTTTAAAAAAATAATATTGGTTCAACTTCTTGTGAACCAATGGATTTTGAAAAAAACTATTCTTTATATGTCTATGCCAATAGTCTCGGCTAGACAGAAGTTGATTTGAAATATCAAAATGGATTTTATATCATCGGTGCATTTGGTGCATAGATGGTAAAAAGATAGAGTTATTAATGCAATTGAACCTAGCGTTAGATGTGATCTTAGGATCATCAACCCGCTATGGTACGATGTAGAATGACGAAGTCATAAACTGACGAAGTTCTCAACTTAGTGTGAAACAGTACGGTATCATGACGTCATTAAACATTTTGAGTTATGATGAAAGAATTTAAAGAGTAGTCGATGCCAATTGATTTGACTAGACGAATGTCTCAAGTTAATGTCCAATTTAGTTGAATGGTCTAAGCTATTTGATTTGGCTAGACAAATGGTATGTTATGTTTAAAAGAAAATCAAGCTTTCATTGAAAGGTTATTCTAAACCAAATTATTTTGGTGCAGAATCTGAATGAATAAGTTTGAGGAGAACAAACATAACGTTCTGGGGTTGTACAATAGGTTGATCACCTAACGCACCGGAATAAGTAGTTTACTTTCTTTGTGATTGTAAATAGGCCGATCAAGGAATTACTTTGCGGTAAATTCTGATAAATCAAGTTCAAGAGTTCATGGTCTATAGGACCTCTCAACATTTTTTTAAAGTAATATTTATATTCCTAGTCATTCGTTCAACTTCATAATTAGTTTGTAAATTGTGAAGATTCTTGAATGTGGGGAAGATTAGAACTTCTTGGGAGAGGAGTTGAGAAGAAGGGTATGTTAACAATTTCGAGGACAAAATTTATAGAAGAAGGTGTGAATGTGATATTCCGAGAGATTTGAAATATAGTTGTCATGATGTTTAACACATGATGAATATAACAGATGATGATCCTTAGGAAAAAGGATGTTGAAGAGATAATGAGAAGAAATAATTAGGTAAATACCTAATTGAAATAATATGTTGAGTTTATTCAACAAAAATAAGAAGAGGTAAGATTAAATCTTCGTTGAAGGTTGGAAGAATAAAGCATCCAAGTATGGATGTGGTTTTAGAAATTCCGTGGACGGAATTTTTATAAGGGGGGAAAATGTGACAACCCGGAAAATCGGATTGTCCAGAAATTAAGTTTAAAGAATTATTAATTAATAAAATAAATTTTTATTAATTATATTATGTGTTATGTGTTTATTAGTAATTCTATGACATATGATGATTAGAAAACGGGAGGATTCTGGCTACGAGCTAGATTGAACGAGTAAGAATTTTCAAGTCCAAAATAAAATATTTTCGGGAACAAAAATATTTCTGAGAAAAAGACGAAATAGACACTATTCACCCAACAAAATCCTAAGGGTTATGGTTTCAATACCCTAGGCCTTTCTGGGAGATCGGGATGTCGAAATGACATTTTGTCAAAAGATTTGAAGATAATATGTCGTGAAAAGTTAAGTTGGCCGATAAAAGTTTTTCTCGAAAAACGTGCAGAAATCGGACAAAATAAAAATGATGAACAGTACTTTTATGTACTTTTCATTCGTTTAACTACCTTATAGGGGAAAACGTGAAGAAAAACGCTAATCATCAAAAAGTGTTTTTCAAATTTTTGAAGTTTTAAATAACGCATAAAAGTTATTCGGTAGAGGAATGACGAAATATTCGAAAATATTTGGATTCCGAGAAAGTCAATTTTTTGAACTGTCGGACAAATTTAGAATTACGGAACATCAAAATTTCTAAGAGAAACTTCGTGAAACTTAAGGGCTAAGCAAGGACTAAAGTTAAGGGTTAAGTAAGGGCAAAATGGTAAAAAGCTGCCAAATGACCAAAATGTCCCTAGCCTTGAAAATCTATATATACTAGCTCATTTTCTTGGATTTGAAATCCAAGAGAAAACTCATTGAGAGAGAGCAATAAGGAAGAGAAAGAGTTCAGATGCTCAGATTGAAGAAGTTCGAGAAATGGAAAAGCTTACAAACCGTAAGAATAACCAAGAGGAAGAAGAAAATCACAAAGAAAGGTATCAAAACCTAACCTTAATCCATTATTTTCTTTAGGTTTTCTATGAAAATTCATAACTTAATGAAAAATGGAAGTAAAAGATGGTCGGAGATGTTAATGGACGATTCAAATGAGTTATATTAACTCTCCGATGTTATAAGGATGAATTATCAAACTTATAACGTTAAAATATAAGAAAACATAAAATCGTAATCATAATATCGATTAAAAACGAAGAACGATCGAAGAACGAATGATGAACACGAAGAACGCAAAGAATGCGATAAGAAGTTGTTGATGGACAAATTGAAAACCATCGTAAGTTAGATGCTTATGGTTGGTTAGAATCATAGATGAATAACCAATGGATTGATTCCATTTGGTTTGGAGTAAAAATCTCGAGTAACGAAGTTATGACAAAATTTATGGGATTAGACGTTAACCGTCGAAATTGTAAAATTCCCGGAACGATAGTCAAAAGTCGCCGTTTAATTTAAAAACCTTGGTTTTCGATGGCGTATCTTAGAACTATGTATTTAAGAGTTGCGAACTTAAGAGCGGACGAATTTCGACTTACAGTGAAGAAACGAGCTATGAACATTCACGAACGTTTAAGGAACGCGTAATAAAAATTTAAACAGTGAATTTATCGTTAACGGATTCAGAAACTTATTCTGTCCAGATAGATTAGAAGAATATGAGATATATGAACTAATGGCTTTGTAATGAGCCAATTCCGAGTTATAACGATCACGTTACGTGCTCGGGAAGGAATCGAATTAAAAAATATAAAAAAAATTCAAAGGCATATGGTCGGCGCCGCGGCGCCGCCCAAGACTAAGGAATTGGTGCCGCAGCACTAGACCAGGGCTTCGAGCACTGGCACCCAGTGCCGCAGCGCCGGGTTTAACACTATAAGTGGCACCGCAGCGCCCTTAAGTGAAAAAGTTACGACTGGAGATTTTTATTATCCAACTTTTTGGATGGCAATTAAGGGGCAAGCATGAATGTAATAGTCATGAAGAAAAATATCTAGAATGATGAGTAAAACCTTGGGTTTGACGATTAAACGTTGAATAAAGGTTATAAAACGACGAACATGTAATACATAACCGATATCCGGGGACCGTGTTCGCGTTAAAGTGAATATGTGGGATTGCTATGATTGTAATTCCTTAGACGTTGAGTGATGAGGGTGACTTATAACATTCCGATGTTATAATGTCTAAATAAAAGTTAAGTGTACAGCGTATAAATGCTGTAAACGCAATGTTGTTGCGATGAACGATCGAACTTAGCCAACAACGAATTGTATGGCTTAGACATTAAGTGATGACGATGAACGTAATGTTCATGTAATGAATTACCATTAAAAGTGGTTAAAACCTTAAGTAAAGTTTGAATGAGAGTAAAAGACGAATAACATAAACGTCGAATACGTAAACGATCCTCGTGAATCGTTTTTGCATCTAGCGAACGTTCTAAGTATACATTGGTTGTGTGACTTAGACGTTAATGAATGTTAGCAAGGTAAGATATGTAATTATGAAGAAAGTCTTAACTAACGGTAATAAGATGAATGAAAGTCCTAGTGTGAATCAGATAACGGAACGTAGGAAGACAAGTAAACGTTAAACACTTAAACCGACGTGAAGGTGTTAAGTGTACACGTAAGTTTAACGTGCTTAGCATACACGCCGTGTATGGTTTGAATGTAAAGAAATAAAAAGTAATGAATAACGTGTAAACGTTAGAAAGCCGAGTTAATGATAATAACTTGAATAACGTTCCAAGTTAACTATTCTGGACATTGTAAGCTATGAAATGAGAATTAACTTAACATACATTATACTTTTAGTGGTTCAAATAAGTTAAATTTGAGTTGTGGTACAATCGTAGTCTGTAATGGTCGATATATGGTATATGGGCTAAAAGATTCCTTCAGAGAGTGGAGGTAAATACGAACTAGCAACCGAACTAACTTGCTGTGAAAGACAGTGTAGATGAGACGGAAAACTAGTTTGTTGGTTGTTTGTGGGAAATCACTTAGCGTACTATATTGAATACTGTTAGAGACTCGATGTGTTCTAAGCTTAGGTGTTATGAGAAGAAGATAAGAATGTAAATTATCATAAAAGATCATCGTAAGGTTGTGACAATTCCATATGTCATAACAACTGAAGGAATGAACGTAAAGTTGGTCGCGTAAACTTAGATTGCAAGAACGCGAACTATAAGAAGTAAAGAGAAGTTAAACAAATGCATAAGTAAAATATATGACTAATTGGTATTGTGTTATTCCTTATGTGTTATATAGGGATTTTGATGAATGGTATAACGTAAGCAGTATGCAGTGCTAAGTCAAGTTTCCTAACTTTATTCATTTTTAATATGAATGATAGTTTCTAGAATTTTCCCAGATGTTGAACTTGGGAAGTTTTACCTATGTGCAAGTGTTCGATATTTGTACAAGGTGGTAGAATGTATGAGGTCTTGTGCCACAATTTTAACACTTTGGTGTTTCTGTGAAATGAATTATTCTATGATTGAACTGTTCAATTATAAAAGAGTTCTGTTTATTCATGAACCGTTATTGTTAAGTCCGTGCTAATGATTCTAGTTAGACAGTATGTTAATGAAAGAGTAGAAGAAAGGAAGTATGACAAAGTAAAGATGATGAATGTTTTAAAATGATAGGAATGAGAATGTATTCCTATTATTCAAGCTGCTTCATAACCTTTGTTCGGTTATTGAAGATTGTAAAAGAATTTTGATTCTTTAGTTGTTATTATTTAATTGCTATGACTTGCTAAGCAATTGAATGCTCACACTTACTTGAAATAAAAAAATATTTTCAGCGAACAACGGTAGAATGAATTTAATGATCCCGTAAAGATCAAGCTGACTGGTGTCTTGATGAAGTGCCATTCATGATATGAATGAGTGTGAAGACTCAAGCCAACACTTGTAATGTAGATTAGTTATTAAACTGTAAATTAGTTTAATGAACTATTATGTGTCTTTGGTGACGGATGAAAGTCACTCTTGTAAGAAGTAAAGAATAATGTAATTATCATTATTTGAATGAATGAGGTTTTAAAGTAATAGAACTTGAGAATAGCAGATGTATGTTGTTATATTTTGCTATATAATGATGTATGTTTGGAATGAGATGTACTCGTGATGTATGGAATTCGGGTGTGAAGATAGACCGAATTTCGGGGCGTCACATCTGACCCAATTTTTGCACGCCGACAGCCTCGCTGACGACTCACACTCTATTTTTCTTTTTCTCTCTCCTCGCTGCTGAACATCCTGTTGAACCCCTGATGAGTATTTTGTTGCCCATCCTGTTATTGTCCTCTCCATTTCTAAGCTGTCCATTTTTTTGGAATTCAGAGAGAGAAAATTATAAAGAGAATGGGTGGGTAATGAGTTGTGGGGCATCAACATTTGGACATATATATAGATGTAAAGATGAATGAGAAAGAAGTGGACCTAATGTAAAATTTTGGGGTTGTCACTCAATATGGGACATCTCTGCTCTGTTGTTTTCTCCTTTTTGCTACGTCGTTTCTTCTTGTTCTCCTCCGTTGGTGGTGGTGGTGATGTTGTGGTCAATATATCGTGGTCAGAGTTGCTGGAGATGGAGGAGTTGTAGATTTTTTGACGAGGTGAACCATCGGAGTTCCCGGGGACTTTGGCTCTTGAAGGAGACATGGTGCTTGAATAAGTAGCGATGTGTCTAGTGGTGTTTGTTATAGGAGGACGACGACAACATTGGTGGATGGGTTGTTGGGAAATTGAAGGAGATGAGGTTGGGGTTGAAAGTAATATGCACACAAGCCAATCACGTTTGATGATAAAACATATATTTAGTAATAATCTTATTCATTTATTAATAAAATAGTTATGTAATTAAAGGCATTTATTTATGTACATGGTGTTATTTTTATAATATGTGATAAACCCATAGTTTTAAGCAATGCTTTTAGAATCATGATGATGATCATGCTAATGAGATCTAAATTCTTAGATAGCTTAAAACTAAAATAGTTTTCAATCGTTGGCTTTCAAAAAGAGGATTAGTGAATCTAAATAGATTGGTACATACGTTGTTTGCTCATTGGATGAGGATGATTGATCTCATGATCATTTGTGTGGAGACACTAAAGCAAGTATGCAAGTGCTTATTAGAGAATAAATTCACTGAACATGGCTCGCTAAGGAATACCTAATGGAGTTTTACTTGTCAATAGGAATTCCTGTAATGATAGTAGTATAAATGATCCTTAGACTTGAGATCATCATAATATCTTGTGTATGATAAGTTATACTTTGACATTTCCCTTATTACCCTTAGGGTATATCAAAGGGTATGCTTGGGTATAATAAGTTATATATGGGGATAATGAATGATCAAAAAAAAATCTACTGCTTCTAGTAAAAGAAGAGAAATGTCCTATGTGCTTCGATAAATGACAACCCAGGAATTTTTGACCAAGGTGGGATGAAATTGATACCAAAGCAAGTATGTAGGTGCTTTTTGGAGAATAAGTTAACTGAACGTGGCTCGTTAAAGAATACCTAATGGAGTTTTACTTGTCTGTCAATAGGAATTCCTGTACTGATAGTTGTTGGCTTATTTTGGTGTTAATCAAAACAAGCATACACACGCAAGTGCACGTGGTCAACAAGTAATATAGAATAAGTAAAGTATCGTTCCCACATAGAAAAATGAGTATTTCTAATCTAACATGCAATAATTTTATAATTATTTCAGTCTACTTAAACAGAAGATCAAGATATGATTTATCTAACAATAATGGCTATTAAATATTAACTAACTAACACGTAAATAATTCAAAAGAGGAAGATATGGGATTCTAACTTCACTTAATGCCTCATTCAAATTATACACATCTTGTTAAGCCCAATTGATTACTTCGGATTTCCAGTCAAGTGCACGAAAGTAAAACATGGCTATCTCTCGATATACCATGCTCATATCACATAAAATCCACAAAAGAGATAGAATATGTGATCATTCAATATTACATAAACCACTATATTTATATGTGACTTAATAATAATATAGATTTAAGCACAAGCTCTCTCAAATGACTACATGCGATAATACGGTATATGTCTATCCGGATTACAAATCATGAAGTCTATCACATGTAAAAATCATAAACACATGGTAATATGGCCAAATCTCAACTTATAATCCATTTTCCAATTTCATACAAGTTATTTCGGTAGTTGGTGATCAAGCAACTAAGCAAGCAAAAAAATCATATTAGGCAATCCATACATAATCAACAAGAGCTCAACATAGAAGCATACAAATCTGAACTTAAGCAAAAAGATCCATTAAAATCCCATAATGGAGATTAGTTCATAACTGAAGCAATAACCATTATCAAAACTTGTTCATACATTGAGAATTAAAAATGGAAGTAAAGAGAAGCTAAGAGATAAGAAATGCAAATATGAAATCTCTACTTCAAATATGAACCATCAATATAGAGCCAATTCCTTCAAACAACCAATCCAAACCCTAATCTATGCAAAATATATGGAAATCTAAGAGAAATCAAGAGAGTAGCCAAAGATATAGAAGACTAGGCTACAAGCTCTCTATCCCTCTCTAAAACCCTAAAACAGTAACAAAAATGTTCAAAAGATAAGTCTTCAACTTCCAAATACACCCTTATAAGGAAAAACACACAAACAGGATTTTAATGAAAAAGTCAATATATTATTGACCATTCAGGCGTGGCCGCGCAGCCCGGTAAGCCAATTAGGGCACGGGCACGTTGGCAGCTAATCTGATCCTGGTGTGGCACAGGCGCGCTGATTTTATGCTTTATACTGGCACGGCCGCGCTGCTTGAATTTCCTGCAGGATGCTGTAAGTCTTCTGCTGGTATGCTACTACTGCTGGCTAGACTTTGCTGCACCAAGCTTCTCCTATCACTTCACATGCCATTGTCACATGCCACCTTCATCTTCACTCCACCATATGCCTTAAGCTCACCATCAAGCCGGCTTCATGCTCATTCCACCCATGATGCCATCAAAAGAGTTTCCACCATGCAATCTACAAAATGAATATAAAACGCATAAAAAGGAACTAAAACACGTGAGATTAAGCTATAGTTATAGTAAGTTGATAGCCAATAAGTAGGTATAAAACCTATATATCAATAGTAGTACAAGTGATCTTAGACTTGAGATCATCATAATATCTTGTGTATGATAAGTTATACTTTGACATGTTCCTTAAGACCCTTATGGTATATCAAAGGGTATGCTTGGGTGTAATAAGTTATATATGGAGATAATGAATGATCAATAAATAATCTACCGCTTCTAATAAAAGAAGAAAAATGTCCTATGTGATTCGATAAATGACAATCTAGGAATACTTGGCCAAGGTGGGATAAAATTAGAAATGAGTTTCTAATTTGCATTATTTGGAGTTGTGTATTTTAGAATCGAAATACATATAATTAAATAAAATAATACTTGACAGTAATTACATGTCATATATTTAATTGGAAAATTGTACGATGGAAGGATTGAATTATACGGTAACTATTTGCTCAAAGGTTCTTTTATGATAAATATTGAAATCTTATTATCTAGAAAGTCATTGAGCGCTAAGGGGGCTTACCCTTATTGTAGAATAAATATTATTTATTTAAATAAATTATTTGTTAAATTATTTATTTAAATAAGATTAGAATTATTCTAATTGATTTATTCACAACTGGTTTAATATGGAGAACCTTAAGGGTCACACCATAAAAAGAAGAATATTTATTAAAAAAACAAATGACATAATTGTAATAATAAGTTAAGTATATTTAATTTAATCTATGGTGATAGAATAAATTAAATAGCTTAATATTTATTATTTAATATTTTGTAAATATTAAATATAAATTAATAAGAGGAGCCTTATTATTATTATTATTATTACTATTATTATTATTATTATTATTATTATTATTTAATTACTAAAGGAGTTTGTGAATTAATTAACAAGATACTCTCTCATATATATATTCCTAATAATATTAGGAGGCTAATTAATTAAAACAATTTAATTATTCTCAATAGGATTGGAAAGCCTAATTAATTAAAAAGGTTTAATTATTTAATATGAAACCCTAATCCAAAATGATTTAGGAGGGTTGCCTACATCTATAAATAAGAAAGTTTTATTATGGTACAAGGTTACACACTAAATTCTAACAGTTGGGAGAGTATATGATTTCTATAGAGATAGAAACTAGAGTTTAGCCAAACACCCACCTTCTTGAATAACTCTTCTTCTTTGGTGGATTACCTCTATAGGCCAAACACTTGGGTGGCTAACGTTGATCAAAGGAAGGAATCAAACCTAGAGAACTCAAGGAGAGCACGAAAGATTTGGAGTTGAACTCGTACATGTGGAGGCTTAGTTCTACAAGGTATGAATCTAATCTCCATCTATTTCAGGTATACTGTTTGTAAAAATTTAAAACTCTGATTTACCAAGCTTCTGCTTATTTTATGCAATTTGATTACGTTTATGAATCTTACAAACCTAACAGTGGTATCAGAGTCAAACATTTATGCGAGTTATTAGTTATTTAAATTTGATATGCATGTTGATATGTGTTTAGAACAATTGTTTTGGGCATAATTATTAGCAAAGAATCATGTTTTTGGAGAAAAACTACAAAATTCGCGAAGCTGGAAAATTTCCCCTGCCCAGCAGCGCCGCATGATAGCACAAATCCAGCACCGCAACGCTCGTTTTCAGTACAAACATGGCGCCGCAGCTCTGTAACGCAGAATTTGAATTTTTTTTTTCAAATTATGATAAAAGGTTTATTTTAATTTGAAATTTAATTAAAATAAAAATATTTTTTCAGTAATTCTAAATTTGAATAAAGTAGTTTATTTTTATTTAGAATTAGATTAAAATAAATATTTTTATTTTAATTAGAATTTAATTTCATGTTAACTAATTAGAGTTAAAATTGGATTTCATGATAACTAATTGGAGTTAAAATTGAATTCTATATTTCCTAAAAATAAAGAAGTTTATTTGTGATTAGAAAAGAGGATTCTATGTTTTTTTTAAATAAAGGAGTTCATTTAGATATGAAATAGGATTTCATATATTTTGATAAGGAATTGGATTCCACATATTTTGCTTTTCCCAAAAACGTTTTTTTAAAGTTAAAATAAAGAAGTTTATTTTACTTGGAATTGGATTCCATGATTAATTAAAATAAAAGACTTTATTCTGATTTAAATTTGGATTAAAATAAAGCAGTTTATTTTAATTCAAAATTGGATTTTATGTTAACTAAAATTGCCCATTAAATGATATCAATATATATATTGAATGTTTATTATTCATGAGATACATATTATTTATTGATGCATATGATGATGTGTATGATAATAAATTAATGGGGTTGATTATAGACTATTGACTAATGTGATTTTATTTTATTTTAGTTGGATGAATGAATGTATGAGTTTTATTAAATGGGGTCTGCGTATCTCGTCTTCTCTAATTTTTCTTGATGTAAATTCTATCTCCCTCCTATGTACTTCCTCTTTACTGCTGATCAAGGTTTCTATTTAATGTAAATAGTTTATGTACTATGATTAGTTAGAATTATCTTGAAGAATTGGAGACCAAGGAGCCAGGAGCGCTTGAAGACCCGTTTGTAATGGAGCTCGGGATTTAAATGTAATACTTATATTTAAATTTAATTCTTGCACTCTAGGTTTGACCTTTTGGTTCACTTGGTGGCTCTAGTGAACCAAACTAGAATAAAATTCATAATCAATCTGGGTAGAATGTAGTATTCTATATGTGCATGCTTATTATATATATTATATATTATAAAACATGCTTCGTATGTTAATTAATATGATACGTATTAGATATATATATATATATATATATATATATATATATATATATATATATATATATATGTGTGTGTGTGTGTGCATGCGCGCTAAACAAGATGAGACAAATAATAACAAACCCTTCGAAGTATTGATATTAAGTCCTAAGTGTTTAAAGATATTTGGAATATCTAATGTCGCCTTCTAGCATGATAAAATTAATAGAGTATTAAATATTTAATATGAGTTTGTTGTGTTGCCACAAGGCAAATATTAAATATTTAAGTTGTTGATTTATCACGTTTGATGCTTATAAAGAAATTGAACGATACTGTTTTGTTGTGTCACCATAAGGACGGTATTTTTCTATTTGAATATATGAAAGTGCTAGGTTGGACTTAACTTATATAATTTTGATTCGGATGTGTCACCATTTGATCAAAATAATCTAAGAGAAAAAATGAGTTACATGATGATGTAATTGACAAGAGATATCTACCTATTTATTTATATATAGTTTGTTGTGTCACCACAAGGCTACATACATTTGAAATGGGATCCTTATTCTCACTAGCAGATCTTTAATTAGATATTGTCGAGCTATATAAGTGAGGGTATTATAGTTTAAAAAAAATAGTGGGAGATACCAATTTAAAACAAGACCTAATTTATTTTGGTAATTAATAAAAGAATGTATATTAAAATGTTGTTAATTACAAATTCATTTACAGACTTTTACATTGTCTAAATTACTATCACTGCGTAGCATATTAGATGTTAATTAATCGGACCGAATCAAACAGATTGGTTAAGAAAACCGAGAATAGTTCTCAAAGCTGAAAAGCTATCTTATGTCCTTAATATGCCTATCACTGCAATGGTTGCAGACAATGCCTCTGAGGAAGAGATTGCTACTTTTGGAAAGTGGCAAGATGATGCACAGTTGGCTCAATGCATTATGCTCGCATCCATGAGTAATAAGCTTCAGCGTCAGCATTAAACTATGGATGCTCCTACTATACTCCTACACTTCAAGTAGTTGAATTGAGAGGAAAGTAGGACTAAAAGATATTAGATATCTAAGGAGCTCTTTTGATCTAGAATAATCGATGACACTACAGTACAGACACATGTCCTAAAATGATCAATTTGATTGAACAATTAGGGCAATAAATTTTGTCATGCATGGAGAGTTGAGTCAAGATTTGATATTGCACTCACTCCCGGACTCGTTCTCGCAATTGTTGTGAATTTTCCCAATGAACAAGCTAGATATCAGCCTTGCTGATTTGCTTAATATGTTAAAAAATTGTTGAGAGTCACTTTCCAACCTAGAAAGACCAAGTCTTACTGCTAGGGGACAAAGGATCTTCTGAAAAGAAGAATGATTCAAAGAAGGTACATAAAGAAAGGCAAAAACAAAGGATAATAAGAACAAAACTGATACGAATAGAAAATAAGTTTGCTTCCACTTCAATAAGCCTGGACACTGGAATAGAAACTGCGAGAAGTGTCTTGAAGAGGCTAACCAAAAGAAGCTTAGTGAAGCTTAGGTTACAAATACAGGTTTGTTTATTATTGAAATAAATCTTTCAGTAAGTAAAGTTTCTACTTGGGTATTGGATACCGGCTATGGTTCTCATAAATACAGATTTATGAAGGGACCAAACAGAAGTAGAAAGTTAAACAAGGGGAAGTCTTCTTGCGTGTGGGGAATAGAGCAAAGGTTGGTTCATTAACTGTAGGAACTTATTGTTTAGCACCGCCTACGGGCAAGTCCATTAGTTTAAATAATTAATATTATGTTCCAACACTTATAAGAAACATTATTTCAATTTATATATTGGGTATGGATGATTGTGATATTATAATAAAAAACAACAGTTGTTCTATTTATAATAAAATGTTTCATATGGTATTGATAATTTTCTAAATAGACTTTACATACTTAACTTACATGAAAATTAATTTTTCAAATTGAACAAACTAGTAAAATAAAAAGAGATGATCATTCAAAGAGTTGAATATTTATATTTGGTGAAATACGAGTCTGAATCATTTGAAAGGTTCAAAGAATTCAGAAGTAAAACTAATTGGCAAAGTATTACGATTCTTCAATTGGATCGAGAAATAAATACTTGTGCAATAAGTTTTACGATCATCTTAAATGGTTTTCTCACAATTGACGCTTCCTGATACACAATAATTGATTAGTGTATCTAAAAGGAAAAAAAATCGTACCTTGTTGGAGGGGCGGTCCATAATGATTTTTACTAACATTCCAGTATCCCTCTGGGGTAATGCTATAGAAATGACTACATATCTACAAAATAAGGTAACCTCAAAATCCGTTCCCAAAACTTTATAAAAGTTATGGACAGGGAGGATTCCTAATCTTAAGAATGTTAAGATAAAGGATTTTCCAGCTTATGTGAAAAGGTTTCAAAACGATAAGCTTGAGACAAGATTTGACAAGTACATATTTGTGGGACATCCCAAAGTAAGTTTAGGGTATATGTTTTATAATCCTACTTAGCAAAAGGTGTTTGTTGTGAAACACGTTGCCTTCTAAGATAAATGTGTTTATCATTGAATGGGCTAGTGGGAGGATAATAGATCTTAAAAGAGTTCAAGAACCACAAACCACTATTAGTCAAAAGGACGAATCTGTAGATAAACCTATTGTACCACAACTGAACAACTGAATCATAAATTTTGAATAGTACTGAAGATACCTAGGAGGTATGGATTCATCATAGATGATGATGAGGTACGCATCATAGAGGATGATGATCCAGTTATATATGATGAGGCTAAGAGTTGTAGACACTCAAAGAAATGGTAGATGACCATAAAATTCAAAATGGATCTTTGAAGCAATGCTTAAGACCATTCAAATTTACTAGTGATTGTAGCTTATTATTACTAAATTTGGAAAATGGACGTGGAGACGCCCTTCTTTAAATATAAATTATTAGAGGAGAATATATGTATGATACAACCAGATGGATTTATTTCAATGGTTGAAGCAAATCATATATATGAGCTACAATAATCCATTTATGGATTGAAGCAAACTTCTCAAAGATCGAACATTCATTTTGATGAGACAATCAAAAGAGTTTGATTTTATCAAAAATGAAAATGAACCTAGTATGTACAAAAGGGTCAGTAGAAGCGCTGTGACATTCTTAGTATTATATGTTGATATATTACGGATAAGGAATGATATACCAGTGCAATAATCAGTAAAGATAAAATTGTCTAAATATACCTTCATGAATGATTTGGGTAGAACATCCTATATTTTGGGGATCTATATTGATAGATTTAAAGGATGCTCGACTTGACCCAAGGAACGTATATTCATTCGATGCTAAAGACGTTTATCATGGCAAACTCCAAGAGCGGTCTCAAGATAATGAGCCATGAAGTGTTACTCTCTAAATTATCCTCAATAAAAAAAAGAAATCACATGAGTTACTATCATGTATGCAATGAAATGTACGAGAACTGATGTTGATCAGTCATATTCTAGAGAAAATCATTGTAAGACAGTAAAAAATATCTTAAAGTACTTAACTGGCACTAAAGATGTGATCAAGATTCATGGTGGGTCTGAATTAAAACTAGAGGACTAAATAGACTCAAGTTTTTCAGACTGAACAAGACGACAACAAATCCACTTTAAGGTAAAGCGTTACCTTGAACGGTGGTGCAGTGAATTAGAAAGGTTCTAAACAACAAAGAGTTGTTGAATTAGTGATAAAGATAAAGTATATAATTGTAAATGAAGCTGCAAATTTATGTTTCAGATGAAAAGTTTATTACAAAACAAGGAATTGTTCTTAAGTCTCATCTTGGATGCAAACATGTGTTGCGACGCTTTCATTTGATTAGAGAAATCTTTGAAAGAGGAGAAGTCACTATAGAGATAGTGAACTCTCAAAAACGACATTGCATATCCATTTACTAAAGCTATCCAACAGCAAGATGATCGTCACTTAGAGGAGAAGGGTATGAGATACCTTGACTATTGACTTTAGTGCAAGTGGGAGATTGAAAGTAGTATGCACACAAGCCAATCATGTTTGATGATAAAGCATATACTTTGTAACAATCTTATTCATTTATTAATAAAATAGTTATATAATTAAAGGCATTTATTTATCTACATGGTGCTATTTTTATAATATCTAATAAACCCATATATTTAAGCAATGTTTTTAGAATCATGATGATGATCATGCTAATGAGATCTAAATTCTTAGATAGCTTAAAACTAAAATAGTTCCCAATCGTTGGATTACTAAAAAAGGGATTAGTGAATCCGAATAGATTGGTACATACGTTGATTGCTCATTGGATGATGATGATTGATCTCATGATCATTTGTGTGGACACAATAAAGCAAGTATGTAGGTGCTTATTGAAGAATAAGTTCATTGAACGTGGCTCGCTAAGGAATACCTAATGAAGTTTTACTTGCTTATTAATAGGAATTTCTGTAGTGATAGTTGATGAGTGGGTTTTATACCTTCGAATCGGACACCTTTTAGGCTTAATTTTTTGTTCACTTTAAGTATTTTTAGTGTTATTTTACTTGTTTTTGTGTTTGTGTTGTAGAAAACGGCTTTGGAGGGTCAAAAAACATAAAAAGTGGAGCTTAAAGACATTTTTGAAATTTCAGTTACTTTTCACCCGCCGGGGCAGGGTTTTCTAGTACAAAAAGCCGTCGGGGTGGGCTTGTCGGGAAAAATGCTGATTTTCAAAAGTTGATTCAAAAAAGGATTCTGAAGAGTTGATTTTCAAAAAGATCATCAGAGGACTATAAAAGGAGTATTCACAAGGATTAGGGGGAGTTGAGTCTATTCTATTAGATTAGAAAAAACCTAATTTTCATTAGATTTGGAGATTGAAGCAATTGAGGGAGTGCGAAGGATTCATTGTAGGAGCAGAAGGGGAGACTCAAGGATTTCGTCTACAGATTCTATTCTCTTTATTATCTTCTACTTTTGTTTCTTGAATGTTTATTCAGTTGTGGATTCTTGGTTTTAATTCAATAATTATGAACTAAATCTCTTGTTTAAGATTTCAATGAATCTTATTGCGTAGTTTATTTTAATATGCTTCTCAATTGATTATTGCAATTTATTTTAGGGATTGTATATTGTGATTTGGGCTTAATTCTTTAATTTTCCAGCTACCAATTACTATGATAATTTATATTAACTTGAGGGAGGGATTTTAGATTTAGATCTGATCATAATAACATGTGATTGTGTTTTCTGCATGTGGGAGGTGTCGTTTAGCACTCCAAAATTAACCTTACTCTTATTCTACTAACTCAAGAATTAGTATAGTAACAAGAAAGGATCAATCCCATAGAGAGTGTATTATTTTATTTTTATCCAATTATTTTCCAATGAATTGGGGGTTTTGTTTTAAATAACTAAATTAGCAAAAGTAAATTTAGAAGAAATATCAATAAGTAAAAATCTTCAATTCTTCAGTTCAGTATCACCTTTTCACAATCATGGATTAATCAAGTTTTACAATATTTATTCTTCAATGAGATTAAAAACCCTAGATAACCGCGATCGTTAATTATCCGAAATTCTTCTTATGTGTAAATCTAATGCGACGATCACCAACAAAAGATCCTAACTATCATATAACCCAGAACTATCAGTCTAGATTTAATACAATAGAATCATGAAGATGAGAATTAGATTGTTCCAAGCAACAATTGCACAATCAGAAATTATTTAACTTGTCTTCTAAAAACCTTAACAATACATATTGGGTCTTACATATCTTTATAAAGTCTAAAACAATCACTAAAAACCTAAAAGTTCGCAATCTAAATCATATTAGAAGTCTGCCTAAAACTTCCCAAAACTAGAAATTACTGTTTTCTTGCCGACAATCTAGTCGAGGCACGTTTTCCTTCATAAAAACTCACCGGGGTGAAGTTTGGCAGAGAAGAACTAGTCGGAGCGAAGTTTGGCAGAGAAGAACTCGTCGGGGCATGTTTTTAGCCTATCAAATCGCGCCGAGGCGAGTTTCCATTTTCTTCTGCGACATCCTTTGGTAAAATAAGCATAACTTTTGATCCAAGAATAGTTATGGGGCCTGCTACCTATCAAATCGAAGCTTTCGACGAGATCTACAACTTTAATTCTTTGAGCATTGACAGATTCTAATTGGATCAATGTTGAAATCAGCTCCAAGGGACTGCTATGTAAATTGCAACTTCCAAACTTTGAGGGTTCAACTTTTGCTTGGTAAAAAGGTCATAACTTTTTCATTTGAACTTTGATTGTGACGATTTAAGAAGTTACGAAAAGCTAAGGAATAGCTCTACAAAAAAATCTAAGTCCCAAGACAAGACCATGAATCCAATATAGAATTAAAAACCCAATAATCTTCTCGTTTTCCTCGTTTCAGCTCCATTTTGACCTGAAACCCATAAACAAACTTATTAAGCCATTGTTAACAACCAAACATGCAATAGATTACGCATAAAGGAATTAAAATAAATGAATATAATGCACTCATCAAATTCACCCACACTTAGCTTTTACACGTCCTCGTGTAAACCCAACCCAGGGTTATGTTATCATTAACATAATTTTATCTAACCATAGTATCAAAAAGTTCAAGTTAAAATTCTTGAATATCAATAGTTATCGATAGAAACCCGATTAGCATCTCATTAATCTATTCACGACTACTAACCTTATCACCTCACCATTGAATTTCATCAAATCGAACTATATCCACATAAGTATCTATCCCACAATCCACATACTCACCCAACTTAGTTATCATGGAGCAAAAACCACGCACACTAACTCATAACTCAAAACAAATTTTCATGCACTTTGCCTTACTTTTCGTAGAACCTTCTTTATATCCTAGATGACTATATTTTGATGTTTTCTTGTATTCTTCCTTTTCTTGACATGTGCAATGTCTTATTTTCTTAAGCTTTTTAGTGCTACCCATGTAACGAACTTTCCACCAACGACTCCCAAACCAGATAGTCTTAGGGTGCTGGGTGTAAAGACACCCCTAGGGCTTACTCATTCAAGTAAAAACGACCACAAAAGTTTACTAGTCAAGCTGCTTTTATCCATCACACTTTTCAGCGTTAATACTGATGCTTTCCGAGGCTTGGATACCTGGTTAATTCGTATAATGGACATTGAAGTAGATTTTCAATATTATTTTTTTCATACATCAATTTCATCATCATTTTTTTTCACTATTTATTCAATTTTTTCCACAAGGTTCTTTTATTGACATAAGTAGTGAAAACAGTTTTAAAGCAAGAAATTGGTGCACATAGACAACGCCACATACAACTTAGTCAAATTAGCATGCTTCACATATTCAAGTACTCCCATATCAACAAATTCAATTCGAATCGAGTACAGTCGTTAACGACTTAGTTTTCATCATTCATTGATCAACTAAATACCAACTAATCTTGAAATTAATCATCAATTTTCAATCTGTAACTCTAACTCTTCAACACTTAGGCGAATAATATCATGGAACCAAGCAAAAATTCTAGCAGATTTCCAAATTCTAGCAATTTTTAGACTATTATACCCAAAAAAAACAAAGAAAACTAAAATATAAAATTCCCTCCCCAACACTCAAACCTTATATTGTTCCCAATGTAAGAAAATCATGCAAAGTAGAAAACTACTACAACTAACAAAGTAAAAAAAGAAAAGGGATAGAAAGATCAAATCTGAATTCTTGGGTTGCCTCCCAAGCAGCTGCCCTTGTTTATTGTCATTGACTTGACATCTTCTGTGATGACCCGAAATCTGGTCTATCTACACACCCAATTCTATATATCACGAGTACTTCACACTCCATACATGTATCATTATATTTGAAGAATAATGATATATCCATTCAATTCCCAGGTTCTATTACCTTAAAATCTTCATTCATTACAAATAATGATAATTACATTATTATGTTCATCTTACAAGTGTGACTTAACTAGTCACCATATCTACATAATAGCTTAACTAACTATTTCACAAGTATTAGCTTGATCTTCATGCTGATTCCTATGATGAATGACTCTTGATCTTGTGACGCTAATGGTACTCGCAACCATAGCACCTTACAGTAGCAGGACATCGATCAGCTTGATCTTCACAGGGTCCTTTAATACATACTACCGTCGTCCACTGAAAATATTTTTATTTCAAGCAAGTGTGAGCATTCAATTGCTCAGCAAATCATAACAGTTAAATATTAACAACTCAAGAATCAAAATTCTTTTAAGACTTCTATAACCGAACAATGGTTATGAAGCAGCTCAAATAATAGGAATACATTCTGATTCCTATCATTTGAAAACATACATCACATTTACTTTGTCATACTTTCATCCTTCTACCTTTTTCATACACATTATGTCTAGCTAGAATCATTAGCACAGAATTAGCAAAAATAGCTCAATCACAGAACAGTTCATTTCATAGAAACACCGAAGTGTTAACATTATGGCATAAGGCCTCATACATAACAACATCTTATACAAATATCACACATTTGCACATACGAAATACTTTCTCATGTTCAACATCTGAGAAAGTTAAGAAACTAACATTCATAATAAAGTATGAATGAAGTTAGGAAACTTGCCTTAGCGCTGCATACGGCTTATGCTATACCGTTCATCGCAATCCCTATAAAACACATATGGAATAACACATATCCATTAGTCGTATACTTGACTTATGCATTAGTTTAACTTCTCTTTACTTCTTTTGGTTCGCGTTCTTGTAATCTAAGTTTACGCGACCAACCCCCACATTCATTTCTTCTATTCTTTTAATAACATTATACTTAGCACACATCGAGTCTCTAACAGTAGTCAAATATAGTACACTGAGTGGTTTCTCACAAACAACCAACAAACTAGTTTCTCGTCTCGTCTACACTGTCTTTCACAATGAGTTAGATCGATTGCTAGTTCGTATATACCGTCGCTCTCTGACGAAATTGTTTAGCCTAGATATTATATCTCGACCATTATAGACTACGCTTGCATTACAATTTAGACTTAACTTATCCGAAACATTATAACTATAATGTTCGTTATGTTAATCCTTATTACATTTCTTACAACGTCCGGCCCATTTGACTCAGAGCGTTATTTAAGTTATTATTGTTAACTCGGCTTCTCAATGTTATAAGTTTATTATTCATTCTCTTATTACCATTCGTTACGGCTTATTAACATTCATATGTCATAAATCGACCCTCGTCGATCGTTATTAGATACAACGACAAACGAAACCCTAATCGGTTTGCTAGGTCGTACACATTTCCACCGAATTACCGTTATCGGACTCCGTATAGAAATTACATAAGTTTTATTTTCATTTCTTAACATTCTCGTATGCTACACCTCTATTACATATCATGTAACCTTGAGGCACGCATTAAACTCAACTACAATTCACAGAATACGTTTTTAGATTTTGAGTTTTAAATTTAAATATGTTTATTCAACGTTTAATTCTTAAAACCATCTTTATAAATGTTGTTGAAGTGTTCTCTCTTCATGAATATTAATCATTTACTTGCCCCAAAATTACCATGTAAAAAATGGAGTTATAAAATATCCGTGTAAGAAATTTTCCACTTAAGGGCACTGCGGCGCCACCCTCAGTGTTAATCTTGGCACTGCGGCGCCTTCTTACAGTACCTAGCTCTCGGTTCTGGCACTGCGGCACCAGCTTCTAAGGCTTGGGCAGCGCTGCGGCGCCGACCCTGTCCCTTTGAAATTTTTTCTAAGTTTTTCAAATTATGAAATTCCCGACCTCATAACGCGATCGTTATAACTCAGAATTGGCTCATTCCAAAGCCATTAGTTCACATATCTTATGTTCTACGATTCCATCCAGTCGGAATTCATTTTTAAATTTGTTGGCGAAAAATTCTCCGTTTCGTCCATTTTTACGCGTTCGTTAAACATTCGTGAACGTTCGACCCTCAATTCTTCATTTTTAGTCCAAATGCGTTCGTTCTTGCTCTCACAAGTCTTGTTTTCCTAATCATACGATACGCCATCAAAAACCAAGGTTTTCGAGTTAAACGACGACTTTTAACTTCTATTCCGGGAAAATTTACGATTCGACGATTAATGTCTAATCTCGTAAACTTCGTCATAACTTCGTTACGTGATATTTTTACTCCAAACTAAATGGAATCAATCCATTGGTTATTCATCTATGATTCTAACCATCATAAACATCTAAGTTTTATTGGTTTTCTTCTTTAAGTTACTTAACCATTTCATTATAGTTTTAACTCATTTCTTCACTAACTTCTTAACCATTCCATTATGGTTTTACTTGTTCTTGTTTATTAATGGTTTAAAGTCCACTAATCATCAACCTTATCATTACTTACAACCCATACTCTATCAATTATCTATTCCCTTTCAATTTAAGAATTTAAGGAAGATGAAAATTCAAGGTAAACACTTATACCTTTTAGTGTTCTTGAGTTTGTTCTTGACAATACTTTTACAAAGCTTCCATTTGCTACTTGATTGCTTATCAAGAGCTCTCCCTTCTCTCTTCTCTTCTCTCTCAAATGAGTTGGTGATTTTTGTGAAACCACAAACCAAAGCTTAAGCTTCTCTTATATAGAAAATGAAAGACCAAGGCTAGTTTGGTCTTTAGACCAAACCTCCTCAAGCCTATGTCCTTTCACATGCATACCATGTCCTCCCATATGCTAGCATGTGCTAGTACATGGCTACCATGTGCTACCATGTCACCCTCATGTGCTCCCATGTGCCATCATGGGTTGCATCATGGGTTTTACCCACCCGATGACCCATCGGTTCGACCCACAGGTTCGGTTCTTAATATTAATTCAAATTGGGCACCTTTACTTCGTATAAAATTTGTATTATACGTCGTATTAATTATCGTATTCTCTTCGTACCATACTCGTATAATAACTAGTATTACACTCGTATTCATTATGTATAGTAATCGTTATTATTACACTTAACCATTTTCTTTTTAATTTCACTTTCCCTAACCCTTAGGGTTTTAAGTTCGCAAGCGAAAACTTCGCGAGCCATAACTGAAATATTATTACACATTCCATTGTATCTTAGAATCCTATTAGGGGTGGGCAACCGGAAAAAATCGGCCTGAACCGAGCCGATACTGAACCGAACCGAACCAAAGGTAGCCAAATTCCGGTACCAATACTGGTACTAGTTGGACCGGTATGCCGAACCGATTTACCGGTTCGGTATCGATTTTTACCGAATAAACCAAAAATTAATATAATTATTTATTATAATTATTATTATTATTATTATTATTTTATTATTATTATTATTATTTTATTTTTATTTTTATTAATATTAATATTATTTTTATTATTATAATCATTATTTTATTATTATTATTATTATTATTTTTGTTAATTATTTATTAATAATAAAAAATTAAAAAATCGGTATACACCATTCGGTTCGGTAAAATCAAACCATAAAAACTCAGTACCGAAACCGGTACCAAAAAACTGGTATGTACTGATTTTTTTGTACCGAAACTGAATCGGTTCTTTTTATACTGAACTAACCTGTTCGAAAAACTAAAAAATCGGAAAAACTAATTTTTTTTGCCCACCCCTAAATCCTATCATTACGCGTTACTTGGAATTCCAATAATAATTTTCGAGCAGAAACGGATGAATAATGATTTTCTTTTTAGAAAACTTTTCTCGGCTAACTTAACTTTTCACGGTATAGTACCGTCAAATCTTTCGACAGAATGTCATTTCGACATCCCGATCTCCCAGAAAGACTTAGGGTTCGTAAACCCTAACCCTTAGGGTTTCAACACGTAAATAGTGCCTATTTCGTCTTTTTCTCAGAAATATTTTTGTTCCCGGAAATCTTTTTTTTTCGTCTTGAAAATTCTTACTCGTTCATTCTAGCTTGTAGCCAGAATCCTCCCGGTTTCTAGTCATCCTATGTCATAGAATAACTAATAAACACAATACACAAAATATAATCAATAAAAATTCATTTTATTAATTATTAATTCTTTAAACCTAATTTCTGGACAATCCGATTTTTCGGGTTGTCACATCTTCCCTCTCATTCTATGTAATTGGACTTGTGAACTTCAAGTGGACTGGTAACAGTTTCAGCTCTAAATTAGGAACATTTTATACTTCATGATCCTGCTCCTTTCCATCCATCAAATCCTCCTTGTATAATTGTATTCGATCAAAAGATTCCTGCACTGAATAGTCCACAACATCAGCAGCAAAAATAAAATTAATATTACCAAGATACCGTTTAGCTTCATAAATGTCGAACTGGACATTTGATTTATTCAATTCCATGGTGAAGTTCCCATGGTGTTTATCATTTAGGGTCTTCATTGTTTGCACCGATGAAGTTGTACCATCCATATCCTCCTTATGAAAATCTACAGAAATTATCAACTCGTCCTCTTGTTCCTCCTCATCAAACTCCATAATGGGTTTGGACACCACATTTTCACACATGGTACTACTGGATATCTCTGAAGTAAGTACTGACTCCTCTTGTTGCCATATCTCAGCACCACTTCTCAAAGTAATTGCACTTACATTCTCTCTAGGTGTAACAATAGTTTGAGAAGGTAACTTCCTTGAGCCTTGAGAATCCAATCTACTAACTGTGGTAGCCAGTTGACCCACTTGGATCTCCAGATTGTGAATGGAAGTCCGTGTCTCTTGCTGGAATTGTTGTGCTTGATTCATGAAAGCTTTGAATATATCCTCAAGGGATGGTGCAGAATTGGTAGGTACTACTTCGGGATATGTTTGCATTGGTGGCCTACTATCTTCATAGCTCAAGCCGGAATGATTCTTCCATCTAGGATTGTAGATGTCTGCTCAAAGATCATATTGGTGTGAATGTTATCCTACGAATGTTCCCACAGCATTGACTTGTTGCGCAGTTTCATCCGCATGCATTATTGGACAAGCATCACTAATATGCCCTGACTTTGAACAAATTCCACACACCTTTGCAACTTGCATATTTCCTGCAGCCATTTGTCTAACCAAAGAAGTTCAATCAAAAATTTTTTGCTTAATATTACTCGTGCTTACCCCATTTTCCCTTCGAGGTGGATGATCCACTCTAGTTCCATACTGTTGTGAGTTTGCTGTCATGTTTGCAATTAAGTTCCTTGCAGCTTCTCTAGTTTTGTCTACCAATGCTCCTCCACTTGCTGCATCAATCATGCTTCTATCCATTGGTAGCAACCCCTCATAAAAGTACTGTATCAAGTAATGATCATCAATTCCATGAGGTGGATAGCTGGAACACAACTTCTTGAACCTTTCCCAATACTTACAGAGATTCTCTCCATTGAATTTATTGATCCCACATATCTCCTTTCGTAAGTTGACGACTCTCGAAACAGGAAAGTACTTCTTTAAGAATAGCCTTTGCATATCAGTCCATGATCGTATCGATCCTGAAGGTAGATAGGATAACCAGTCTTTAGACAAATCTGCTAATGAGAATGGAAAAATTATAAGCTTGATATGCTCCTCTGTCACTCCTCGTGATTTCTCCGTAGAACACACCACGTGGAACTCCTTTAGATGTTTATATGGGTCTTCACCTGTAAGACCACGAAAAGTAGGCAAAAGATGAATTAGTCCAGAATTAAGTTCAAAAGCGGCATCTAAAGTAGGATATTCAATACACAAGGATGGTTGATTTAGATCAGGAATAGTCAGTTCTTTGAACGTCTTGTTGGTGTTTGGCACCACCATTCTTCCCTCTTCAAGTGATGGAACAAGGGTTCTTCTGTATCTGCAGTTTTCTCTATCACTTGATCAAAATTTAAGTCAATAGAGTGAGAGGATTGAGTCATAAAACAAAAACAAAAATAAAAAAACGAAAAACAAAGAATAAACAAAAACAAATAACACTCCCTGTCACGCGGGTGACCCAGGTTCGATCCCCGGCAACAACGCTAAAATTTGGGAGCTATCGTTTAGCACTCCAAAATTAACCTTACTCATATTCTACTAACTGAAGAATTAGTATAGTAACAAGCAAGGATCGATCCCACAGAGAGTGTATTATTTTATTTTTATCCAATTATTTTCCAATGAATTCGGGGTTTTGTTTTAAATAACTAAATTAACAAAAGTAAATTTAGAAGAAATATCAATAAGTAAAAATCTTCAATTCTTCAGTTCAGTATCACATTTTCACAATCATGGATTAATCAAGTTTTACGATATTTATCCTTAAATGAGATTAACAACCCTAGATAACCATGATCGCTAATTATCAGAAATTCTCCTTATGTGTAAATCTAATGCGACGACCGCCAACAAAAGATCCTAACTATTATAACCCAAAACTATCAGTCTAGATTTAATACAATAGAAGCATGAAGAATGAGAATTAAATTTTTCCAAGCAACAATTACACAATCAGGAATTATTTAACTTAACTTCTAAAAACCTTAACAATACCCAAAAGCATGTCTACAATCAAGTATCATTAATTGCTACTTATGATTAGACATTCATCGTTTTCTTAATATATATCATAATTTAGCAGATGATATTTATGAGATTAATCTAACTGGCCATATCAAATTAATTAGATAGTATATCATACAAGAAGTTTATGTAGATAATCAGAATAAATCTCACATACGAGGAAATAAATAAATTAAACTTGATCAAATCGTTAATTATAAATAAGATTCAACATCCCTTCAGAATTGAATTGAGAAATTAGTTCGACATCATTGATCCTCCAAAACTAGGGTTTAGATGAATATAGAAGATGATATATGATGATATAAGATGATCCCCTTTGTATTGGGTCTTACATGTCTTTATAAAGTCTAAAATAATCCCTGAAAACCAAAAAGTTTGCAATCTAAATTGTATTAGAAGTCTGCCTAAACCTTCCCAAAACTAGAAATTACTATTTTTTTGTCGACAATCTAGCCGGGGCATGTTTTCCTTCATAAAAAATCACCGGGGCAAAGTTTGGCAGAGAAGAACTAGTCGTGGCAAAGTTTTCCTTCATAAAAACTCGTCGGGGTGAAGTTTGGCAGAGAAGAACTCACAGGGGCGAGTTTTTAGCCTAGCAAATCGCACCGGGGCGAGTTTCCATTTTCTGTTGCGACATCCTTTGGTAAAATGAGCATAACTTTGATCCAGGAAGAGTTACGGGGCCTGTTACCTATCAAGTCAAAGCTCTCGACAAGATCTACAACTTTCATTTTTTGAGTATTGACAGATTCTAATTGGATCAAGGTTGAAATCTGCTCCAAGTGACTGCTATGTAAATTGCAACTTCCAAACTTTGAAGTTTCAACTTCCGCTTGGTAAAAAGGTCATACCTTTTTCATGAACTCCGATTGTGACGATTCAAGATGTTACAGAAAGCTAAGGAATAGCTCTACCATAAAATCTAAGTTCCAAGCCAAGACCATGAATCCAACTTAGCATTAAAAACCCAAAAATCTTGCCATTTTTCTCGTTTCAGCTCCATTTTGACCTAAAACCCATAAACAAACATATTAAGCTCTTGTTAACAACCAAACATTCAATAGACTATGCATAAAGGAATAAAAATAAATGAATATCACGCACTCGTCAGCATGGCATTGGAATTCATGATTTATGTCTAGGATAGAGATATATTTATACATCAAATGTAATTTGATAAAAAACTTGGGTTTTAAACCCTCTTTAATTGTAATTCACAAAGAGATATAGTAAACTAGTTAATTGGGGTGTTCTTCTTAATTCTATCATCTGTGGATTTAAGTTGATTTGAGTATGATGCATTGAGAGATGGTCATATTTATTTATGTGTTCTTGATTAACAATTCAGAATAGTGAGCATAATTGATAAGAAGTGTATTAATTTAAATGAAGCAATAAGTGAAGTTGTGGTTTTAAATCTCCGTAATCTTATTTTAAACTAGTGGTATTTAATAGTAGTTGAATTATATATTGTTAATTCACAAACTTGAAATCATCTGTTTAAATAAGACTAAGTTGGTTACAGGTTAGTACTTAGTGATTTTTATTAAATAATTCCTCGTAGGAACGATACTCTACTTTCACTTTATTACTTGTTGACCATGTATATTTGCGTGTTGTGCGTAACTAGATTTTATCCAACAAGTTTTTGGCGCCGTTGCCGGGGAATTAGTTTAATAATTTTTGACAATATTAATTTCAATCAAATTAGTCTTACTTTAAATTTTTTTTTTTTTTATCTTTTATCTCTTCCTATTTTTCTCTCTTCTAAGGTACCATGACTAGATTCAATTATCAATGGCCATATTCGAGTATGACTCAGCCAAGGGACACATGGATTGATGGACTCAATGGAATTTCTGCATTATCAGCATAGCTTAAGACACTTTCTAAGAGGTTGGTGTTGGGTTTGTACGAAATCGTGACGCAATCAAATTGCAAAAATTAGCGGAAGCATGGTATATCAGAGTTTAAAAAATTTCTACAAAACCATTACCCGGATCATCCTTTATGCAAATTATTAATTTAAAACGATAAATAAGAAGTTATGGAATCATACCCTTGTAGAACGAAGCTTCCACAGGTACTAGTTCAACTCCTTGTTCTTCGTGATCTCCTTGAATTTTTGGGTTAGATTCCTTTCTTTGATCAACGTTAGCCACCCAAGTGTTTGGCCTCTAGAGGTGATCCACCAAGGAAGATGAATTATCAAGAATAAGGGTGTTTGGCTTAACCTTAGTTTTCTATCCTCTATAGAAAAGGAGTACTCTCCAACAATTGGAATTACATCATCTAATATCTATTATAAGACTTCTCTTATATAGACATTGGTCAACCCTTCTAATCCTATTAGACATGGGATTTCTTTTAATTAATTAAACTCCTTTAATTAATTTAGGCTTCCCACCACATGGGAATAATTAATTAAATTCATTTAATTAATTTTTCTCCTAATCTTATTAGGAATAAATGAGAGTACTAAATATTAAATTAATTACTAAACTCCTTTAGAAATTAAAATAATAATAATTGTAATAATATTAATAAGACTCCTCTTATTAATTTATATTTAATATTTCCAAAATATTAAATAATAAACATTAAGCTATTTAATTTATTCTATCACCATAGATTAAATTAATTATACTTAATGCATTATTACGATTATGCCATTACCTTCTTAAATATTTATTCTTCCTTTTATGGTGTGACCCTTTAGGTTCTCCATATTAAACCGGTTGTGAATAAATCAATTAAAATAATTTTAATCTTATTTAAATAAATAAATTAAACTAATAATCTATTTAAATAAATAATATTTATTCTACAATAGGGATAAGCCTCCCTAGCGATCAACGACTTTCCAGATAATATAGATTTCAACATTAATCATAAAAGAACCTGTGAGTTAATAGTTACCGTACAATTCAATCCTTCCACCATACAATGTCCCAATTAAATATAAGACATGAATTTACTGTCAAGTCTTATTTTATTTAATTATATGTATTTCGATTAGAAAATGCACAACTCCAAATAATGCAAATTAGAAACTCCTTTCTAATTTCATTTCACCTTGGCCAAGGATTCCTGGGTTGTCATTTAACGAATCACATAGGACATATCTCCTCTTTTACTAGAGGTGGTAGATTCTTTATTGATCATTCATTATCTCCATATGTAACTCATTATACCCAAGCATACCCTATATATGCCTTAAAAGGTCTTAAGGAATAAGTCAAAGTATAATTTGTTACATACAAGATACTATGATGATCTCAAGTCCAAGGATTACTTGTACTACTATCACATTAGGAATTCCTATTGACAGGCGAGTAAATCTCCATTAGGTATTCCATAGCGAATCACGTTCAGTGAACTTATTCTCCAATAAGCACCTATATACTTGCTTTAGTGTCTCCACACAAATGATCATGAGATCAATCATCCTCATCCAATGAGCAAGCAACATATGTACCAATCTATCCGGATTTACTAATCCCCTTTTTAGTAATCCCACGATTGGGAACTATTTTAGTTTTAAAACTTTCTAAGAATTTAGATCTCATTAGCATGATCATCATCATGATTCTAAAAGCATTGCTTAAAACTATGGGTTATTTACATATTATAAAAACAGCAACATGTAGATAATTAAATGCCTTTAATAAATGAATATTTTATTAATAAATAAATAAGATTGTTTACGAAGTACGTGCTTTATCATCATACATGATTGGCTTGTATGCACACTACTATCAATCTCCCACTTGCACTAAAGCCAATCGCTATGGTATCTCATACCCATCTTCTCTAAGTGACGATCAAACTGCTGTTGTGTTAAAGCTTTAGTAAATGGATCTGCAATGTTATCTTGAGAGTCTACACGCTCCAAGGTGACGTCTCCTCTTTCAATGATCTCCCTGATCAAGTGAAATCGCCGCAACACGTGTTTAGATTTCTGATGAGACCTGGGTTCCTTAGCCTGTGCAACTGCTCCTGTGTTGTCACAGTAAACGGGAACTGCTTCTCCAATGCTAGGAACCACACCAAGTTCAGTTATGAACTTCTTCATCCAAACAGCTTCCTTTGCAGCTTCACTTGCAGCTATATACTCTGCCTCTGTCACTGAATCAGCAACTGTTTGCTGCTTGGAACTCTTCCAACTCACTGCGCCTCCGTTCAAGGTAAAACATACCCCGAAACAGATTTACTGTCATCTTGGTCCGTTTGAAAACTTGAGTCTGTGAAGCCCTCGAGTTTTAATTCAGACCCACCGTAGACAAGAAAAATATCTTTAGTCCTTCTCAAGTACTTTAGGATATTTTTCACTGCCTTCCAGTGCTCTTCTCCAGGATTCGACTGGTATCTACTCGTTACACTAAGTGCATGAGCAACATCCGGTCTAGTACATATCATACCGTACATGATAGATCCTATTGCAGAAGCATAAGGGATCTTACTCATACGGTCTCTCTCCTCAGGTGTCTTTGGGGCCTGTTTCTTGGAGAGATGTATTCCATGGCTCATCGGCATGAGACCTCTTTTGGAATCTTCCATGCTAAACCTCTTTAGCATCGTATCAATGTACGTTCCTTGGGATAAACCAAGCATCCTTTTAGATCTATCTCTATAGATCTTTATCCCCAAAATATAGGATGCTTCTCCCAAGTCCTTCATGGAGAAGTGTTTAGATAACCAGATTTTAATTGATTGTAGCATAGGAATGTCATTCCCTATCAGTAATATATCATCAACATATAATACAAGGAATGAAATTACGCTCCCACTAACCTTCTTGTACACACATGGTTCATCGTCATTTTTGATAAAATCAAACTCTTTGATTGTCTCATCAAAACGAATGTTCCATCTACGAGAAGCTTGCTTCAATCCATAAATGGATCGTTGCAGCTTACAGACTTGATTTATTCCAACCTTTGAAACAAATCCCTCTGGCTGTGTCATATACACATCCTCCTCAAGTTTTCCATTGAGGAAGGCCGTTTTCACCTCCATCTGCCAGATCTCATAGTCGTTATAAGCTGCAATTGCAAGCAAAATCTGAATGGACTTGAGCATAGCTACTGGTGAAAAGGTTTCATCATAATCAACTCCTTGTCTTTGTTTGAAACCTTTTGCAACCAGTCGGGCCTTATAGGTCTCCACCTTGCCGTCCGCTCCAGTCTTTCTTTTAAAGACCCATTTACACCCAATAGGCTTAATGCCTTCAGGTGGTGAAACCAAAGTCCATACTTTGTTTTCATACATGGAGTCCATTTCGGATTTCATGGCTTCAAGCCATTTCCCTGAGTCTTTATTACTCATGGCCTGTTCGTAATTCAATGGATCATCATCATTCATGATGCGTACCTCATCGTCATCCTCTACAACGAATCCATACCTCTCAGGTATCTTCGGTACTCTTCCAGATTTACGAACAGGGTGTGGTATAGTAGGTTCTTCTACTTGGTCAGGTACCTGACTTTGATCCGTGGTAATTTGTGGTTCTTGAGCTTCTTCAAGATATATCTTACTCCCACTGACCCCTTCATGGATAAACTCCTTTTCCAAGAAGGCAGCATGTTTCGCAACAAACACCTTTTGATCAGTTGGATGATAGAAATAATACCCTACAGTTTCTTTAGGGTATCCCACAAATCTACACTTTTCGGATTTAGTTTGTAGCTTATCATGTTCAAACTTTTTGACATAAGCTGGACAACCCCAAGTCTTAACATGCTTAAGATTTGGTTTCCTCCCCTTCCACATCTCATATGGAGTCTTTGGGGCGGATTTGGTAGGTACCTTGTTAAGTAGGTATGCAGCCGTTTCTAGGGCATATCCCCAGAAGGAAATTGGAAAGTCGGTAAAACTCATCATGGATCGAACCATGTCTAACAGTGTTCGATTTCTCCTTTCAGATACTCCATTTAACTGTGGTGTACCTGGAGGAGTCCATTGTGAGATTATACCATTTTCTTTGAGACAATTGAGAAACTCACCGCTTAAGTATTCTCCGCCTCGATCTGATCGAAGTATCTTTATACTCTTGCCCGTTTGTTTCTCTACTTCACTTCTGAACACTTTGAACTTTTCAAATGATTCTGACTTGTATTTCATTAAATACACATATCCAAATCTTGAGTGATCATCAGTGAAAGTAATAAAATAAGAATACCCACCCCGTGCACTTGTTGTCATAGGCCCACAAACGTCTGTGTGAATCAATGCCAACAACTCTGTAACTCTTTCTCCTCTTCCACTAAAAGGAGATTTAGTCATTTTACCCATGAGACAAGATTCACAAGTTGGATATGATTCATAATCGGATAGCTCGAGGAGCCCATCTTTATGCAACTTGGATAATCTTGTTTCATTGATATGACCGAGTCTACAGTGCCACATGTAGGTATAATTAATATCATCTCTTTTTTTTTTCTTAGTTTGTTCAATTTGAAATATATTTTCTTGTAAGTCAAGTGTATAAAGTCCATTTCGCAAATTTCCAATACCACATAAAACATCGTCTTTATAAATAGAACAACTATTGTTCTTTATAACAACGTTAAATCCTTCCATATCCAATACAGAAATTGAAATAATGTTTTTAATAATATTCAGAACATAATAACAATTATTAAGATAAATGGACTTGCCCGAAGGCATTGCTAAATAATAAGTTCCTACAGCTAATGCAGCAACCTTTGCTCCATTCCCCACTCGTAGGATCACCTCATCATTGTTCAGCTTTCTACTTCTGACCAGTCCCTGCACAGTATTACATATGTGAGAACCACAGCCGGTATCCAATACCCAAGTAGAATTTTGACTTTCTGAAAAATTAATTTCAATCATGAACAAACCTTGATTGGAAGTCGAAGCTTCTCCAAGCTTCTTGTCTACCAGAAACTTCTTGCAGTTTTTCTTCCAATGACCCGGCTCGTTGCAATGAAAGCACATTCCTTTAGCTGGTTCAGGTTTCTTTTGTTCCTTTTCTTTCCCCTTTCCCTTAGCCTTCTTGGATTTCTTCTTTTCAGAAGATACCTTAGGTCTCTTCCTTTTATTGGAAGAATCCACCATCAAGATATGGTTCTTCTTGGATTTCTTCTTGGATGGGAAGTGACCTTCTGCAGTTTTCAGCATGTTAAGCAGCTCAGGCAAGCTGACATCTAGTTTATTCATGTGAAAATTAACCACAAACTGCGAGAAGGTCTCAGGGAGTGACTGCAAGACCAAGTCTTGACTCAACTCCCCATCCATGACGAACCCAAGCTGTCCAAGGCGTTCAATCAAATTGATCACTTTCAGGACATGAGTCTCGACGGCAGTACCCTCGGTCATCCGAGATCAGAAGAGCTCCTTAGATATCTCATATCTAGCAGTCCTACTCTGTTCACCATACAACTCCTTGAGGTGAAGCAGCATAGCAGGAGCATCCATTTTTTCGTGCTGACGCTGAAGCTCGTTATTCATGGATGCGAGCATGATGCATTGAGCCACAGATGCATCATCTTGCCACTTATTGAAAGTGGCAATCTCTTCCTCAGAGGCTGTTTCTGAAACAGATTCAGGGACAGTTGAATTTAGGACATAAGAAATCTTTTCAGCAGTGAGAACAATTCTCAGATTTCTTAGCCAGTCCTCATAATTCGGCCCGGTAAGCTTGTTTGCATCAAGTATGCTTCGTAGTGAGATTAGTGACTTAGACATTTTTAAAATTCTGCATGTGAAAAATAACATTTTAGCAAACATTCATTTTATTAATTTTGCATACCAAAATAAATTTAGGTCTTTATTTTAAATTGGTATCTCCCACTATTTTCATCAAACTATATTACCCTCACTTATATAGTTCGGCAACATCTAATTAAAGATTTGCTAGTGAGAATAAGGATCCCATTTCAAATGTATATAACCTTGTGGATAGCACAACAAGCGATATACAAATAAATAGGTAGACAACTCTTGTCAATTACAACACTATATAACTCCTTTTATTTTGCCTCTTAAATCATAATGGTCAAGTGTGTGCACATCCGAACTAAAATGATTTAAGTTAAGTCCAGCCTAGCACTTCCATAAATTCAAAAAAGAAAAATGTTCGTCCTTGTGGATAGCACAACAAGACTAGATCGTTCAATTTTCTTGATAAGCATCAAATGTGATTAATTAACATCTTAAATACGCAATACTCGCCTTGTGGATAGCACAACAAGCTCATATTAAATATTTAATACTCTATTAATTTATCATGCTAGAAGGCGACGTTCGATATTCCAAATATCATTGAACGCTTCAGACTTAATATTATTTCTTTGAGGGGTTTGTTATTATTTGTCTCATCTTGTTTAGCGCGCATGCACATATATATATAAAATACGCGTCATTTTATTAAACATGCGAAGCATGTTTGCATAAAATATAATATATATAATATTTAGCATGCAATATAGAATATTATATTCTACCCGGATTGATTATGGACTTTTATTCTAGTTTGGTTCACTAGAGCCACCAAGTGAACCAAAAGGTCAAACCTAGGAGTGCAAGAATTTAAATTTAAATATAACTATTACATTTAAACCCGGGCTCCATACAAACGGGTCTTCACGCGCTCCTTGCTCCTTGGTCTCCAATTTCTTCAAGATAATTCTAACTATTCTTATTACATTAAACTATTTAATTTAAATAGAAACCTTGATCAACAGTCAAGGGGAAGTACATAGGAGGGAGATAGAATTTTACATCAAGAAGGAAAAAAAATTAGAGAAGACGAGGTACGCAGACCCCATTTAATAAAACCCATTCATTCAAGCATTCAACTAAAATAAAATCCAATCACATTGGTCAAATAGTCCATAATCAATCCCCATTTATTTTCATACATATCACCATATATATCAATAAATAAATATTCATCTCATGAATTAAAACATTCCATATATATATGAGTATCATTTAATGGGCAATTTTAAATTGCATGAAATCCAATTTCAAGATTAAAATAAACTCTTTATTTTAATTATAAAATTATTTAGAATATAATATATAAATATATCATATTTATTTAAAAAAAAAAATCACCTTCTTTTATTAAAAGAGTCCTGCAGGTTTATTAAAAAAGTCCTTTCCTGATGGGTCACCTTTTTTTTTTTTTGGAGTAAGAAAGAGACAACACCTTTTCTTTGCAGAATTCAAGATTAGCACAAAAAAAAAAATTGTGATTCGTCCCAAAAAAAGTCTTTTTTTTTTCTTAAAAAATATAATTTTATACAATAAAATTATGCCCAATAAATTATTTTAAATACATACCCATATGTATATGAAATCAAAAATAAATTAATAATTGCATAAAGATTTGGCTCTGATGCCACTGTTGGGTTTGTACGAAATCGTGACGCAATCAAATTGCAAAAATTAGCGGAAGCATGGTATATCAGAGTTTAAAAAATTTCTACAAAACCATTACCCGGATCATCCTTTATGCAAATTATTAATTTAAAACGATAAATAAGAAGTTATGGAATCATACCCTTGTAGAACGAAGCTTCCACAGGTACTAGTTCAACTCCTTGTTCTTCGTGATCTCCTTGAATTTTCGGGTTAGATTCCTTTCTTTGATCAACGTTAGCCACCCAAGTGTTTGGCCTCTAGAGGTGATCCACCAAGGAAGATGAATTATCAAGAATGAGGGTGTTTGGCTTAACCTTAGTTTTCTATCCTCTATAGAAAAGGAGTACTCTCCAACAATTGGAATTACATCATCTAATATCTATTATAAGACTTCTCTTATATAGACATTGGTCAACCCTTCTAATCCTATTAGACATGGGATTTCTTTTAATTAATTAAACTCCTTTAATTAATTTAGGCTTCCCACCACATGGGAATAATTAATTAAATTCATTTAATTAATTTGTCTCCTAATCTTATTAGGAATAAATGAGAGTACTAAATATTAAATTAATTACTAAACTCCTTTAGAAATTAAAATAATAATAATTGTAATAATATTAATAAGACTCCTCTTATTAATTTATATTTAATATTTCCAAAATATTAAATAATAAACATTAAGCTATTTAATTTATTCTATCACCATAGATTAAATTAATTATACTTAATGCATTATTACGATTATGCCATTACCTTCTTAAATATTTATTCTTCCTTTTATGGTGTGACCCTTTAGGTTCTCCATATTAAACCGGTTGTGAATAAATCAATTAAAATAATTTTAATCTTATTTAAATAAATAAATTAAACTAATAATCTATTTAAATAAATAATATTTATTCTACAATAGGGATAAGCCTCCCTAGCGATCAACGACTTTCCAGATAATATAGATTTCAACATT
Organism: Panax stipuleanatus; assembly: GCA_020205555.1. Lineage (NCBI taxonomy): Eukaryota > Viridiplantae > Streptophyta > Magnoliopsida > Apiales > Araliaceae > Panax > Panax stipuleanatus. Next base: position 107,706,578 of record CM035115.1, read on the forward strand.
AATCATAAAAGAACCTGTGAGTTAATAGTTACCGTACAATTCAATCCTTCCACCATACAATGTCCCAATTAAATATAAGACATGGATTTACTGTCAAGTCTTATTTTATTTAATTATATGTATTTCGATTAGAAAATGCACAACTCCAAATAATGCAAATTAGAAACTCCTTTCTAATTTCATTTCACCTTGGCCAAGGATTCCTGGGTTGTCATTTAACAAATCACATAGGGCATATCTCCTCTTTTACTAGAGGTGGTAGATTCTTTATTGATCATTCATTATCTCCATATGTAACTCATTATACCCAAGCATACCCTATATATGCCTTAAAAGGTCTTAAGGAATAAGTCAAAGTATAATTTGTTACATACAAGATACTATGATGATCTCAAGTCCAAGGATTACTTGTACTACTATCACATTAGGAATTCCTATTGACAGGCGAGTAAATCTCCATTAGGTATTCCATAGCGAATCACGTTCAGTGAACTTATTCTCCAATAAGCACCTACATACTTGCTTTAGTGTCTCCACACAAATGATCATGAGATCAATCATCCTCATCCAATGAGCAAGCAACATATGTACCAATCTATCCGGATTTACTAATCCCCTTTTTAGTAATCCCACGATTGGGAACTATTTTAGTTTTAAAACTTTCTAAGAATTTAGATCTCATTAGCATGATCATCATCATGATTCTAAAAGCATTGCTTAAAACTATGGGTTATTTACATATTATAAAAACAGCAACATGTAGATAATTAAATGCCTTTAATAAATGAATATTTTATTAATAAATAAATAAGATTGTTTACGAAGTACGTGCTTTATCATCATACATGATTGGCTTGTATGCACACTACTATCAGTTGGATGTTCATGCAGCCCAACGTATTCGACGGATAGCAGTTCCTTGTGGTTATTGTGTTGGCAATCATCTGAGTCATCAATGCACCGTCAGTTTTGAACCGGTAGAATATAGTGGTGATTACCTCAACAACTATGCTTCTCTTGACTATCACCAAGATTGGGGGTATCACCTGGATTTTTCATGGAGCTATAATTATAAAGACCACTACTACGCTCCAAATCCAACATACACACCAGAATTCTCATGTCCACCACCATTGCCACAAGACAAAAGTCAAATCTGGAGGAATTCATGTCAAAACGCATAGTAAACCAAGAGGAGATGAGGATGAGTCCGAAAATATCGAGCCAAAATTTTCAGAACCAGATGGAGCAACTCATCGCTACCTCAACCAATGGTCCTCAATACATGGATTCTGAAACTGAAACAGATAATTCAAGTCTAGGGGAATTGTTGTTCAAGTTCATAGCGTCGAATGAGGAGAGGATAATTAATCAAGAGATGTCAATTCGAAATCTTAAGAACCAGATAGAGAAAATGTTCAAAGCCTTAAACAACTGTCCTCAAAACATTTGGCCACAACACACTTGGGTTTATGACATGGATTCCGAGATTGATGAAATACCTGAACCAAATCTACAACTGGATGTGCCAAATGATTTAGATATTGAGAGAGAGAGAGAGGAGATAAGTGGGGAAAAGGAAAACAAGGTCGACGAAGATTTATCTGTGGGTTCCAACGATGTAGAGCTAATGTTGTTAGTGCCCCAAGTGCCCTCTCCACCAAAATTCAAGGATCTGGTCAGATTTGCAAAGCCGTGCCCAATTGGTAGTCATGTCTTCGACGATGCTCTTTCTGATATAAGAGCTAGTACAACATTGGAACCATGGTGAGATGAGAAAGAGAAGATAGATGAAGAGCCCATTGTGTTTGACAAGCTTCCACTCCCCAATGTGATCACATACACAATGGAGAAAACACCTAGCTGTTGGACGTTCTTGGATGGGATCCTATCTAAAATAAGCAAGCTAGGTGACTCCGATGCACTGGCCATTACTTGTGGGAACCTCCCAAAAGCTACATTGCTACTAATGGATGGAGGGTTCCTAAACTTTCGAAGAGGAATTGGATAGGATTGACCAGACAAAGTCAGGCCGAAAGACTGTAAATCAAGCGCTAACTGGGAGGCAACCCAGGAATTTTTATATTTATTTGCTTTATAGATAGGAAAAAAGTTGTTATATTTTGCGGGTTCGACTAATGGCCACTACGAGTACCCAGTCGGGGGTCTCGCTCTCCTATACATCACATGTAATTTGATAAAAAACTTAGGTTTTAAATCCTCTTTAATTGTAATTCACATAGAAATATAGTGAACTAGTTAATTAAGGTGTTCTTCTTAATTCTATCATCTATGAATTTAAGTTGATTTGAGTATGATGCATTGAGAGATGATCATATTTATTTATGTGTTCTTGATTAACAATTCAGAATAGTGAGTATAATTGATAAGAAGTGTATTAATTTAAATAAAGCAATAAGTGAAGTTGTGATCTTAAATCTCCGTAATCTTATTTTAAACTAGCGGTATTTAGTAGTAGTTTAATTATATATTAATAATTCACAAACTTTAAATTATCTATTTAATTAAGATTAAGTTGGTTACGGGTTAGTACTTGGTGATTTTTATTAAATAATTTCTCGTGGGAACGATACTCTACTTTCACTTTATAACTTGTTGACTACGTATACTTGCGTGTTGTGCCTAGCTAGATTTTACCCAACAATAGTAGTACAAGTGATCCTTAGACTTGAGATCATCATAGTATCTTGTGTATGATAAGTTATACTTTGACATGTCCCTTAAGACCATTAGGGTATATCAAAGGGTATGCTTGGGTGTAATAAGTTATATATGGAGATAATGAATGATCAATAAAGAATCTACCGCTTCTAGTAAAAGAAGAGAAATGTCCTATGTTATTCGATAAATGACAACCTAGGAATCCTTGGCCAAGGTGGGATGAAATTGGAAAAGAGTTTCTAATTTGCATTATTAGGAGTTGTGCATTTTGGAATCAAAATACATATAATTAAATAAAATAAAACTTGACAGTAATTCTATGTTTTATATTTAATTGGGACATTGTATGATGGAAGGATTGAATTGTACGGTAACTATTTACTCAAAGGTTCATTTATGATTAATGTTGAAATTTATATTTTCTGAAAAGTCGTTGAGCGCTAAGGGGGCATACTCTTATTGTAAAATAAATATTATTTATTTAAAAGAATTATTAGTTTAATTTATTTACTTAAATAAGATTATAATTGTTCTAATTGATTTATTCACAACCGATTTAATATGGAAAACCTAAAGGGTCACACCATAAAAGGAAGAATATTTATTAAAGAAGCAAATAGAATAATCGTAATAATAAGTTAAGTATATTTAATTTAATTTATGGTGATAGAATAAATTAAATATATACCTTAATATTGATTATTTAATATTTTGAAAATATTAAATATAAATTAATAAGAGGAGTATTATTATTATTATTATTATTATTTAATCCTAAAGGAATTTGTGAATTAATTAATAAGATACTCTCTCATATATATATTATAATAATATTAGGAGGCTAATTAATTAAAAGAGTTTAATTATTCCCAATAGGATTGGGAAGTCTAATTAATTAAAAATGTTTAATTAATTAATATGAAATCTTAATCTTAAATGGTTTAGGAAGGTTGCCTACATCTATAAATAAGAAAATCTTATTATGGAACAAGGTTACAAACTGCATTCCAAGAGTTGGGAGAGTACAATTTCTATAGAGATAGAAATTACGGTTTAGCCAAACACCCACCTTCTTGAATAACTCTTCTTCCTTGGTGGATCACCTCTATAGGCCAAACACTTGGCTGGCTAACGTTGATCAAAAGAAGGAATCAAAACCGGAGAACTCAAGGAGAGCGCGAAGGATTTGGAGTTGAACTCGTACATGTGGAGCCTTAGTTCTACAAGGGTATGAATCTAATCTCCATCTATTTCGTTTAATTAATAACTGTGCATAAACGATGATCTGGGTATATGGTTTGTAAAAATTTAAAATTCTGATTTACCATGTTTCTGTTTATTTTATGCAATTTGATTATGTTCATGAATCTTACAAACCTAACAGGGGTTGACATTAATTCAATTTCTGTATCAATTTCTTCTGAATATCTGACCCAATCAATTTTTGTTACCGATATCTAACCCAATTTATGAATATATAACCCAATCTAGACCTTGTTTAAAAACACTGGTAAGTTTCGAGGTTTCAGACGCTTGGTAAGTTTAAGAATAGCTTTGAAGTCTTTATTTTTTCCCTTCTAATTTTTATATAAATGGCTTAAACACTGATTTTATTGACAAGAAAATATCCAAATGCCGATTTTACGCCTAACAAGAAATTGCCACATGAGATAACAAGCAAATAAAAGTGGAAATCTACCTGCTAAACAATCTTACACTGCATTGGGAACCTGTACCAGCATTATAAGTGATCAAAATTGACACTTGTTGAGAAATAAAATTCAGGGGTAATATTTATTCATTAAACATATTATAGTCGAGTACAAAAAAAGTTGCATTGAAGAAAATAACAATTGTACAAAGCCTTTTCCTTAGAAAAGGAACACGGAACCGACATAATCAAATGAGGCAAATTAGAACACTAGGCAATAATGATGCATGGATAGAATCAGAAGTGGAGTAAAGCGCCACAAAATAGGATTTTTGTCGAGTAAACTTCTAACTGGTGCAACTTTTGATCAAGAAAGAGTTACGGGATCCATAATATATCAAATTGAAGCTATCGACAAACACTACTTAATTATTTCAACATCAATCAATTAGTCTTGATATATTACAGGACCATTAACTCTTTCCGGATAAAAAATTACGCCAGTTTAAGGTTATTCGATGAAAACTCCTATTCTTTGCGATTTACACCACTTCCAACTCTGCCATTGCATCAAATAATATACAGAACTAGCAAGTTTCCAATTCAGGGTTTAGTAAGTCATGTCTTGATCTTTTCAACAGTTGTAACATCAGTCTCGAATGACTTGTCAAGTATCACGTCCTTAATTCCAGTGGCAAAAACTGACAATGGTACCGAAACAGTTCCAACACTAGCACTTCCAAAAGCTAAAATCGCAGTGGCTGGTAAATTATGGTTTCGGTTATACTGATAATGTACTAGCCCTTTCAGAAACACAAATATGTCCCCAACCTTTAGTGTTTTGATATAATGCACGTTTTTCGTATCCACGAATCTGACTTCTAGAGTACTATCAATCTGAAACAAAAGCTTTGCGGATCGCTGGTGTGTGTGAAGTGGATTAACAGTACCAGCAAGGAACTGCAACACAACCTGAGACTCGCTTCGTCCGTTGAGTGATGGAGATTCTGTTAGGCTTTCTTTTGTCACCTTGCATGTACTGGGTATACTGCCGAGGACTTTTTGGATTATGGTGTAAGTGAAGAATTTTCCATTAACACAGCTACAATTTAGGGGGATAGCAAAGTCTGAAAGAATATCAGGATCGCCTGCCATGGCTGTTTTTGAGATGGACATGGAAAATGCTTGTAGGAGAGCTAAAATAAGGATGGTAGATGACTACAGAATCATGGCTTTAATTAACTTTTATTGTTTACTTCGGAAAATGATTGTGAATTGGTATATCTAGTTATGACAATTTTATTGTTTGTGTGATAAAGAAATCAACATCATCTTACTGGCTGGTGTTAAAATCACTATGCTTGCTTTATGTTCTCTTATTCCTTTGTTGAAGCTCGGACCCAATAACCCCACAGCGATCCCAACAAAAACTCAGTCTGCTCCGGTTTGACAACAATTGTTTTCCACAAGCCAGAAGGCTCTCGATCTCCACAACTATGAGACAGACAATTAGTCCTAAACCCATACCCTCCAAGATCGGGATCAGAGGAGAGAGGGACAAGACAGGTGTGAATTAATCTAGACGAGAAAGATCCAACGAGCGAAGGAGGCTTTGGAGACCCTACATCTCCAACAGGAAGAATGGAACACACACTTGGTTGAATTAGATGGGGAAGAAAAGGTTTCCCCGGGTCGGCGTGGGCATCGGGAGTCTACACCAGAGAGTCGGTTCAGGTCCCACCAATCAAGAGGTTCTCTAGAAGAAGTAACAAATGCATTCCACACTCTCGGGACCTAGAGGAGGGACGGGAACGGTTTGAGCGTGGCCAACGGGACGCTTCGCCGGATTATATGAGGGATTGGCGTGGGGGAACTTTCCCGAAGGAAATACTCGATTCCATTATGCAGAAGTTTACGGAGTTGGAACAAAAGATATTAGCTACGAATTAGGTTAACCTGTTACCGGTTGACCAGAAGTCCCCATTACACCATAAATTGATAGGGTTTGGACCGATTTAACTAAAAAGATGACACCTTTAGAGTCTTATGAAGACATAGGTGACCCCTACGATTATAATCACATGTATGAGCATCTCATGCACTATTATAAGCATTCGTATGTAGCTCGGTATCTGATGTTTGGCACGACTATGATGACCCGAGAAATCGAATAACCTTATAATTAGGTTTCTAATAGAAATATTTAATAAAATGAAAATTTATGGATAATATTATGCGTTATGTGATTAAAAGTCGTATTATGACCTAAACTACGTGTCTGTAAATGAGTATTTGCGTTATTAAGTCATAGAAGGAAAATAATTTTTTTTCAAGAAAAGATGTAAAAACACTATTCACGCTAAAAACGTTTTTTCATTTTTTCAAAAAATTTCAATTACGTCATAGCGTTTATTGAGGGGTTAGAGACTTATTCTCTAATAAAATTTATGAAAGGGCAATATTAACTTTTTGCCTAATTTGATGAGTTACGAAAGCTAACTAGAAGAAGAAGCTAATCAGAGGAGTTAGGAAAGCTAAATAGAAATGTAACTAGAAGATATAGTGGCTTATGGGAGAAGCTAGGAGCAAAGTTTTTAGAAGAGGTTAGGAGCAAATCTTAATTACGGGTCAAATAATGTTAAACCTAATGACCCTTTTACCCTAAGTATTAGACTTACTGTTGAAAGTAGTATGCACACAAGCCAATCACATTTGATTATAAAGCATATACTTTGTAACAATCTTATTCATTTATTAATAAAAGAGTTTATTTATTAAAGACTTTCATATTATCTATATGATGCTGCTATATTAAACCTGATAAACCTATATTTTTAAGCAATGATTTTAGAATCATGATGATGATCATGCTAATAAGATTTAAATTCTTAGAAAGCTTAAAACTAAAATAGTTCCCAATTGTTGGATTACTAAAAAAAAGATTAGTGAATATGGATAGATTTGTACATACGTTGCTTGCTCATTGGATAAGGATGATTGATCTCATGATCATTTGTGTGGAGACACTAAATCAAGTATGTAGGTGCTTATTGGAGAATAAGTTCACTGAACGTAGCTCGCTAAAGAATACCTAATGAAGTTTTACTTGCCTCTCAATAGGAATTCCTATAGTCATAGTAGTACAAGTGATTCTTAGACTTGAGATCATCATAGTATCTTACGTATGATAAATTATACTTTAACATGTCCCTTAAGTGAAAGTAGTATGCACGCAAGCCAATCATATTTGATATGATGGAGCATATACTTTGTAATCTTATTTTATTTATTAATAAAAGAATTTATTTATTAAAGGCATTTCACTTTATCTACATAGTGCTGTTATAATATATGTGAAAAACTCATAGTTTTAAGCAATACTTTTAGAATCGTTATAATGATCATGCTAATGAGATCTAAATTCTTAGATAGCTTAAAATTAAAATCGTTCCCAATCGTTAAATTAGTAAAAGGGGATTAGTTAATCCGGATAGATTGATACATACGTTGCTTGCTCTTAGGAAGAGGATGATTGATCTCATAATCATTTGTGTGGAGACACTAAAGCAAGTATGTAGGTGCTTATTGGAGAATAAGTTCACTGAACATGACTCGCTAAAGGAATACCTAATAGAGTTTTACTCGCCTGTCAATAAGAATTCATATAGTGATAGTAGTACAAGTGATCCTTGGATTTGAGATCATCATAGTATCTTGTGTATGATGAGTTATACTTTGACATATCCTTTAAGATAATTTAGGGTATATCAAAGGGTATACTCGAGTATAATAACTTATACATGGAGATAATGAATAATCAAAAAATAATCTACCAGTTTTAGTAAAAGAAGAGAATGCCATATGTGATTCGATAAATGACAACTCAGTAGTCTTTGGCCAAAACAGAATGAAATTAGAAAGGTATTTCTAATTTGCATTATCTAGAGTTGTGCATTTGAGAATTAAAATATATATAATTAAATAAAATAAAACTTGACAGTAATTCCATGTCTTATATTAAATTGGGATATTATATGGTAAAGGATTGAATTGTACGGTAACTATTCACTGCAAAGTTCTTTTGTGATTAATGTTGAAATCTATATTATCTAGAAAGTCGTTGATCGCTAAGGATGCTTACCCTTATTATAGAATAAATATTATTTATTTAAATGAAGTAAATAGTTTAATTTATTTATGTAAATAAGATTAGAATTGTTCTAATTGATTTATTCACAACTAGTTTACTATGGAGAACCTAAAGGGTCACACCGCAAATGGAAAATATTTATTTAAGAAGTAAAGGGCGTAATCGTAATAATATGTTAATAATATTTAATTTAATCTTTAATGATAGAATAAATTAAATAGCTTAATATTTATTATTTAATATTTTGGAAATAGTAAATATAAATTAATAAGAGGAGTCTTATTAATATTATTACTATTATTACTATTTAATTTCTAAATGGTTTAGGAATTAATTAATAAGAGTACTCTCATAAATTCCTAATTCGATTAGGAGTTTAATTAATTAAAAGAGTTTAATTAAATAAAACACTATTCCTAAATAGTTTAGGAATGTTGCTTACATTTATAAATAAGAAGATCTTATTATAGGTATAGGTTGATGTTTTCACAACATGATTTCCCAATAGTTGGGAGAGTACTCAAATATTATCTGGAGAGAAAAAACTAGGGTTTTGCCAAACACCCAACTTTTTGAATACATATTATTTCTTGGTAGATCACCTCGAGAGGCCAAACACTTGGGTGGCTTGCATTGATCTAAAGAAGAAATCTCATTGGCGGAATTCAAGGAGAACACAAAGGAATTGGAGGTGAACTTGTACCCGAGGAAGCTTTGATCTACGAGGGCATGATTCTATATTTCTGTCTCTATCGTTTAATTGATAATTGTACACAATGAAAGATCATGGTGATGATTTGTAAGAAAGTTTTTAAAATCTGATTTTATCGTGCTTCCGCACTGTTTATGTAATTTGATTACATGATCGCGCTATATACAAACCTAACAGTGATATCAAAGCCAAATTTTGTGCAAATTATCGATTATAATGATTCCATGTATGAATTGGTATTCGATTGGATCAAATTTTTTGGGCAAAAATGATTTTTCTGATTCTGCTATGCGTCACGGCCACGCCGCCTCCAGTTCATTCTATAGCACTGTTGCGCCCTAACCCAGAAAACGTTTCTGGGGTTGTAGCGCGGCCGCGCCACGTCCCAGTTCATTCTGGACGCGGTCGCCCCTAACACCAAAATTAGAAATTTTTTTATTTTTATTTTTTATTTATTTCAATTAAGATAAAATATTTATTTTGAATTGGAATATGATTAAAAAATAAAAGTTAACTTGGAATTAGATTCCACGTTAATTAAAATAAATGAGTTTATTTATATTTGGAATAGAATTCCATATTTCCTAGAATAAAGAAGTTTATTCACATATGACATAGGATTTCATGTTTCCTTAAAAAAATAAAATAAAAATTATTTTGATAAGGAATATGATTCAACATATTTTATTTTTTCAGCAATTTTAAGTTAAAATAAAGGAGTTTATTTTGTACTTGAAATTGGATTCCTTGTTAATTAAAATAAAAGAGTTTATTTTGATTTGAAATTTGATTAAAAATAAAATAGTTTATTTTTATTCAAAATTGGATAAAATAAAATAAATAAGTTTATTATGAATTAAATTTTGATTAAAATAAAGTAGTTTATTTTTGTTTCAAAATTGGATTTCTAATAAATTTTTAATTGACCATTAAATGATATCAATGCATGTATGGAATGGTTTTCTTTATTCATGAGATGAATGTTATTTATTGATGCATATGGTGATATGTATGATAATAAATGGAGTTGATTATGGACTATTGATCAATGGATGATTGAATTTTATTTTAGATAGATGCTTGAATGTATGAGTTTTTATACATGGGATCTGCGTACCTCGTCTTCTCTAATTTTTATGATGTGAATTCTATCTCCCTCCTATGTACTTCCCCTTGACTGCTGATCAAAATTTCTATTTATTTACTTTAAGAAATACTTTAAGAAATTGGAGATAAAGGAGCAAGGGGTGCTTGAAGACCTATTTGTAATGAAACCATATTTAAATATAATAGTTATATTTAAATTTTATTCTTGCACCCTAGGTTTGACCTTTTGTGTTACTTGGTGGCTCTAGTGAACCAAACTAGAATAAAAGTCCATAATCAATCCGGGTAGAATATAGTATTCTATATGTGCATGCTTTTACTATATATATATATATATATATATATATTATATATTATACAACATGATTCGCATGTTAAAAAATAATATTACGCGTATTTTATATATATGTGCATGCGCGCTAAACAAGATGAGACACTTAATAACAAATCCCTCAAAGAAATTATATTAAGTTGTAATGTTCAAAGAAATTTAAAATGTTGAACATCACATTCTAGCATGATAAAAATAATAGAGTATCAATTAATCATTATAAGTTTGTTGTGCACACACAAGGCTTATTTTAAATTTTTGATATGTTATTTTTATCACATTTGATGTTTATAAGGAATTGAACATTACCGTTTTGTTATGTATACACAAGGACTGTAGTTTTCTCTTCACTTATATAGAAATGTTGGGTTTGACTTAACTTAGATCGTTTTAGTTCGGATGTGCACACACTTGACCATTATGATCTAAGAGGCAAAATAAAAAGAGTTACATGACGATGTAATTGACAAAAGTTGTTTACCTATTTGTCTATATATAGTTTGTTGTGCACACACAAGGCTATATACATTTGAAATGAGATCGTTATTCTCACTAACAAATCTTTAATTAGATTTATCAAACTATATAAGAAGGTAATATAGTTTGATGAAAATAGTGGGAGATACCAATTTAAATAAAGACCTAATTTATTTTGGTAATTAATAAAATTAAAATGTGCTTAAATGTTGTTAATTACAAATTTATTTACAGAATTTTACAACGTCTAAATCACTATCACTGCGGAGCATATTAAATGCTAATTAATCAAACCAAATTACACGAATTGGTTAAAAAATTTGAGAATAGTTCTCAAAGGCTGAAAAACTATTTTATATCCTTAATACGCCTATCCCTGCAATGGTTGTAGACAATGCCTTTGAAAAAAAGATTGCAACTTTAAGAAAGTGGCAAGATTATGCACAGTTGACTCAATGCATCATGCTCGCATCTATGAGTAATGAGCTTCATCGTCAGCATGAAACTATAGATGCTTCTATTATAATCATGCACATCAAGTAGTTGATAGTGAGAAAAGTAAGACTGGTAAATATCAGATCTTTAAGGAGCTCTTTCGATCTAGAATGACCCATGACACTGCAGTACAGACATATATGTCCTAAACATGATCAATTTGATTGAACAATTAGGACAATGGGGGTTTTGTCATGGATAGAGAGTTAAGCCAAGATTTGATCTTGTAGTCACTCCCGGACTCCTTCTTGAAGTAGTATGCATACAAGTCAATCATGTATGATGATAAAGTATATACTTTAAGACAATCTTATTTATTTATTAATAAAAGTATTATTTATTAAAGACATTTAATTTATCTACATGGTGTTGTTTTTATAATATGTGATAAACCCAGAGTTTTAAGCAATGCTTTTAGAATTATGATGATGATCATGCTAATGAGATCTAAATTCTTAGATAGCTTAAAAACTAAAATAGTTCCCAATCATTGGATTACTATAAAGGGGATTAGTGAATCCGGATAGATTGGTACATACGTTGACTTGCTCATTAGATGAGGATGATCAATTTCATAATCATTTGTGTGGAGACACTAAAGCAAGTATGTAGGTGCTTATCGGAGAATAAGTTCACCGAACATGGCTCGCTAAGGAATACCTAATGGAGTTTTACTTGCCTATCAATAGAAATTCCTTAAGTGATAGTAGTACAAATAATCCTTAGAGTTGAGATCATCATAGTATCTTGTGTATGATGAGTTATACTTTGACATGTCCTTTAAGACCCAAAGGGTATATTAAAGGGTATGATTGGGTATAATGATTTATGCATGGAGATAATTAATGATCAATAAAGGATCTACCACTTTTAGTAAAAGAAAAGAATGTCCTATATGATTTGATAAATGACAACCCAGTAGTCCTTGGCCAAGGCAGAATGAAATTAAAAAGTAGTTTCTAATTTTTTCATTATTTGGTGTTGTGCATTTTAGAATCGAAATACATATAATTAAATAAAATAAGACTTGATAGCAAATTTATGTCTTATATTTAATTGAGACATTGTATAGTGGAAGGAATGAATTGTACGATAACTATTTACTCACAGGTTCTTTTATGATTGATGTTGAAATCTATATTATCTAGAAATTCGTTGATCGCTAAGGGGACTTGCGCTTATTGTAGAATAAATATTATTTATTTAAATAAATTATTAGTTTAATTTATTTATTTAAATAAGATTAGAATTGTTCTAATTGATTTATTCACAACCGGTTTAACATGGAGAACCTAAAGGGTCACACCATAAAAGGATGAATATTTATTAAAGAAGCTAATGACATAATCGTAATAATAAGTTAAGTATATTTAATTTAATTTATGGTGATAGAATAAATTAAATAGCTTAATATTTATTATTTAATATTTTGGAAATATTAAATATAAATTAATAAGAGGTGTCTTATTATTATTATTATTACTATTATTATTATTTAGTTTCTAAAGGAGTTTGAGAATTAATTAATAAGATACTCTCTCTCCCATATATTCCTAATAAGATTAGGAGGCTAATTAATTAAAAGGGTTTAATTATTTCCAATAGGATTAGGATGCCTAATTAATTAGTATGAAACCCAATACCTAAATGGTTTAGAAGGGCTGCCTACATCTATAAATAAGAAGGTATTATTATGGAACAAGGTTAGACATTACACTATTCCAATAGTTGGGAGAGTATACACATTCTATAGAGATAAAATTAGGGTTTAGGCAAACACCCACCTTTTTGAATATCTCTTCTTCCTTGGTGGATCACCTCTAGAGGCCAAACACTTGGGTTGCTAACGTTGATCAAAGGAAGGAATCAAACCCGGAGAACTCAAGGAGATCACGAAGGATTTGGAGTTAAACTCGTACCCGTGAAAGCTTAGTTCTACAAGGGTATGATTCTATAATTTTTTCTCTTTCGTTTAAATTAATAGCTGTGCCTAAAGGATGATCCGGGTATAAGGTTTGTAAAATTTTAAAATTTGATTTTTACCACGCTTCCGCTACTTTGATTGTTACAAACCTAACAGTGGCATCAGAGCTAAACCTTTATGCGTGTTATTAATTATTTTTATTGGATATATATATATATATATATATATATATATATATGTATATTGATATGTGTTTGGAACAGATTAATTAGGCATAATTTTTAGCTAGGAATCATGTTTTTGGAGAAAAACTGCACAATTCGCGAAACAGGAAAACAGGTTCTGCCCAGCAGGGCCGCAGCGCCTGTTCAAGACTTAGCTGCAGCGCTGCAGCATCGGACCCTGGTCCCTAGCAACCATGAAGTGCCGCAGCGCCGGTTTGGGTCTTGAGACAGGTGACTCGGCGCCGCAACGCCGATCACTAGGAAAAGAAAATTTTTATTTTTTATTTTGATTTCTAATTAAGATAAAAGGTTTATTTTAATTAAAATTAAAAGAATATTTTTTTTTCCTGTAATTCCAGATTAATAAAGGAGTTTATTAGATTTGGAATTGGATTAAAATAAAGATGTTTATTTTAATTAGAATTGGATTTCGAAACTAACAAGAATTGCCCATTAAATCGATATCAATGTATATATTAAATGTTTTATTTATTGATGCATATGTTGATATGTATGATAATAAATGGAGTTGATTATGGACTATTGACCAATGTGATTGGATTTTATTTTAGTTGAATGCTTGAATGTATGTGTTTTATTAAATGGGGTCTGCGTACCTCGTCTTCTCTAATTTTTCTTGATATAAAATTCTATCTCCCTCCTATGTATTTCTCCTTGACTGCTGATCAAGGTTTCTATTTAAATTAAATAGTTCATGTAATAGGAATAGTTAAAATTATCTTGAAGAGTTGGAGACCAAGGAGCAAGGATCGCTTGAAGACTCGTTTGTATGGAGCCCGGATTTAAATGTAATAGTTATATTTAAATTTAATTCTTGCCCTCCTAGGTTTGACCTTTTGGTTCACTTGGTGGCTCTAGTGAACCAAACTAGAATAAAAGTCCATAATCAATCCGGGTAGAATATAATATTCTATATGCATGCTTATACAATATATATATATATATATATATATATTATATTATGCAACATGGTTCGCATGTTAATTAATATGACGCGTATTTTATATATATATGTGCATGCATGCTAAACAAGATGAGATAATTAATAACAAACCCCTCAAAAATTTTTATTAAGTTGTAACATTCAAAAATATTTGAAATATCGAACGTCACCTTCTAGTATGATAAAACAATAGAGTATTAAATACTTAATATGAGTTTGTTGTGCACACACAAGACAAGTATTAAATATTTAAGATGTTATTTTATACATTAAATGTTTATAAAAGAATTAAACATTACCGCTTTGTTGTGCACACACAAGGGCTGTGTTAGTTCCAAGAGGCACAATAGTTATCTAGAAAGGGGGGGGGGGGATTGAATATATATTTTAAAACTTTTTTCTTTTCAAAATACTTTATCAAATTTGTTAAGCACAATGGAATATAAGATTTATTTGCTTTCCTTTTAGATAAATCAAGTTTAAGGGTGATAAGCAGTTATAGCAGTTTATAACAGATATAGCAGTTATAGCAGATATCAGACAAAGTAATTTTAAGTGGTTCAGAGCACACAAGGCTCCTAGTCCACTCTTCTACTCCACGAGTAGGAAATCCACTAAGGATGTCTTTACACTTCTTTGAATCACTTAGATTCCTTCAAGACCAATAGTCTTGAAACTTCTTAGTTCACTTAGAACTTTTCAAGTCCAGCAGACTTGGTATACACTTGATTGAGAGTTAAGTTCTTGGACTGTGATACTCAGTTGCTATTAAGTATAAGTTCTAAAGAACTGAGTAGCTGTGCAAGCTTTTCTTCAGATCGTAGAGTTTGGACGTTGAGTGTTCTTTAGCTTTTTAGTTCTTGCTTACTTGATTCTGAATCTATGTCTGATTTGCTTATAAAGGAGCCTTTGAAATGTTTCCGTTGAAGGCATCCGTTGTAGCATTAAATGCTTCTGAGCACTGATGTTGACTTCCTGGAAATCTACTATTCTGCCATCTGGCCTACTGACACAGCAGACTGCTTTCTCACCTCAGTAGGTATATAGTCCTTTCCTTAGCTTCTTCAATACGCTTCTTTGATGCATACTAAGGATGAATGTTGGATCATTGGGACTTCCAAAATGTCAACATCTATAAGTCTTTCTTCATTTGATACTCTTCCTCCTTCATCAGATAGACGAACTTTTATGCTGACTAGAGGGTCACCACTATCCTTGTCTTTGTACCATGATCACTGTGTGTTGGCTTGCTCATGCTTGATTCAGCTTAGATCATAGAGAACACTACGATTTCTCTTAAACTCTGATAGACTACGATTTTCACTTACTTGCCTTGCAGACTCCACATTTTCGAGAGCTAACTACAATTCTTGACTTGGCTCGGCAGGCGCTCGAATCATCTCCACGATTCTGAGTGAGGCTTCCAAGATAAACTATGTTTCTTGAAATAACTTCTTCGATACTCCACAATTCTTCCTTGGCTTCTGCAAAGTTCTAGCTGGCTCGACAGACTACGAATCTGTTGAGGCCTAACAATTACATCTAAAAAATAGATCAACCTAACAGCTTTGATCTTTCTTCTATACATTCATTTATAGAATGATAAACATTAAAGCACAGATCAACCTAACATTTTTGATCTATCATCTAAGTCCTTGTACATTAATTCTCTGAAGGACTTTAAACATAGGCATATATATTTACTTTCAACATCAAATTTGAATATGCAATTCCCAACAGGCTATAGTTTTCTCTTCACTTATATGGAAATGCTGGGTCTGACTTAACTTAAATCATTTTAGTTCGGATGTGCACATACTTGACTATTATGATCTAAGAGGCAAAATATAAAGAGTTACATGATGATGTAATTGACAAGAGTTGTATACCTATTTACTTATATATAGTTTGTTGTGCTTACACAGAGCTATATACATTTAAAATAGGATCCTTATTCTCACTAACAAATCTTTAATTAGATTTGTCGAACTATATATTATAAGGGTAATATAGTTTGAAGAAAATAGTGGGAGATACCAATTTAAAATAAAGACCTAATTTATTTTGGTAATTGATTAAATGAATGTTTGCTAAAAATGTTGCTTTATTTCACATGCAGAATTTAAAAATATCACACTCACTATCAATGCGTAGCATACTTGATGCTAACAAAATAACCGACCCGAATTACACGGACTGGTTAAGGAATTTGAGAATTATTCTCACTGCTGAAAAGATTTCCTATGTCCTAAATTCGCCTGTCCCTGCAAATGTTGCGGAAGAAGCCTATGAGGAAGAGATTGCTACTTTTAAGAAGTGGCAAGATGATGCATTTGTTTCTCAATGCATCATGCTCGCATCCATAAGTAACGAGCTTCAGCATCAGTATGAAACTATGGATTCTCCTACTATATTGCTGCACCTCTAAGAGTTGTATGGTGAGCAAAGTAGGACTGCTAGATATGAGATATCTAAGGAGCTTTTCCGATATCGGATGACCGAGGGCACTACTGTTGAGACTCATGTCCTCAAGATAATTAATTTGATTAAACGTCTTGGACAGCTTGGGTTCATCATTAATGGGGAGTTAAGTTAAGATTTGATCTTGCAGTCACTCCCAGATACCTTTTCATAATTTGTTGTGAATTTTCACATGAATAAGTATGATATCAGCTTGCCTGAATTACTTAACATGTTGAAAACTACTGAAGGACACTTCCTATCCAAGAAGAACTAAGTCTTACTGGTGGATGATTCTTCTAAGAAAAGGAAGAGGCCCAAGGTATCTTCTGAAAAGAAGAAAACCAAGAAGGCTAAGGGCAGGGCAAAAGTGAAGGATAAAAAGAAACCTGATACAACTAGCAAAGGAATGTGCTTCCATTGCAACGAGCTGAGTCACTAGAAAAGGAACTGCAAGGAGTTTCCGGCAGAAAAGAAGCTTGGAGAAGCTTCGACCTCCAATCAAGGTTTGTTCATGATTGAAATTAATTTTTCTGAAAGTCAAACTTCTACTTGGGTATTGGATACCGGCTGTGGTTATCACATATGTAATACTATGCAGGGACTGGTCAGAAGTAGAAAGCTGAACAAGGATGAAGTCGTCCTACGAGTGAAAAATGGAGCAAAGATTGCTGCATTAGCTGTAGGGACTTATTGTTTAGCACTGCCTAAAGGAGTTTGGGAATTAATTAATAAATGTACTCTCCCATATTCCTAATAAGATTAGGAGGTAAATTGATTAAAGGAGTTTAATTAATTGTTCCTAATAAGATTAGGAAGCCTAATTAATTTAAAGTTTAATTAATTAATATGAAACCCTAATCCTATAATGTTTAGGAGGGTTGATTACATCTATAAATAAGAGTAATCTTATTTTGATTAAGGACTAATGCAATTCCAATTGTTGGGAGAGCACACCTTTTCTAGAGAGAGAGAAAACTAGGGTTTTGCCAATAACCCGCCTTCTTAATATTTTTTAATCATTGGTGGATCACCTCTAGAGGCCAAACACTTGGGTGGTTGACGTTGATCAAAAGAAGGGATCACACCCGGTACAATCAAGTTGAACAAGGAAAGGATTGGAGTTGAACTCGTACCTGAGGAAACACGAATCTTTAAGGGTATGATTCGTTCTTCATCTCGTTAGATTGAATTAATAATTATACATAAAGGATGATCTGGGTTCATGGTTTGAAAAATTTTAAAACACTATTTTTACACTTCTGTTGCTATGTATGTAATTTTTGCATGCTAATTTAATCTTACAAACCTAACAGTGGCATCAGAGCCAAACCTTGATGCGAGTTATTAATTGTTCTTATTAGATATATATATATATATTGATATGTGTTTTGAACAATTTAATTGGACATACTTGTTAAGAACGAATCATGTTTTTAGAGAAAAACAGCACAATTCGCGAACTGGAAAATAGTTCCTGGCGACTGGCGCCGCAGCGCCGGATTACAGTGTAATTCCTGGTGCTGCAGCGCCGGTTCGGGCTCTGGAAGGGTCACCCGGCGCGGCTGCACCTGATAAAAGTATAATCAGGGCGCTGCAGCACCATCCCCGATTTTTTGAATACTGCTGACATGGCGCCGTAATGTCGGGTGCTAGTTCACTAGCGGCGCCGCAACGCCACTCTCCAGATAAATAAATTTTATTTTATTTTTGATTTTAAATTAAGATAAAAGGTTTAGTTTAATTAAAATTAAAATGTAATTCTAGATTAATAAAGGAGTTTATTGGATTTGGAATTGGATTAAAATAAAGATGTTTACTTTAATTAGAATTGGATTTCATGCTAACTAATTAGAGTTGAAATTGGATTCCATGATAACTAATTAGAGTTGAAATTGGATTTCGAAACTAACTAGGATTGCCCATTAAATCAATATCAATGTATATATTAAATGTTTTATTTATTGATGCATATGGTGATATGTATGATAATAAGTGGGGTTGATTATGAACTATTGACCAATGCGATTGGAATTTATTTTAGTTGAATGCTTGAATGTATGTGTTTTATTAAATTGGGTCTGGCTACTTCGTCTTCTCTAATTTTTCTTGATGTAAATTCTATCTCCCTTCTATGTACTTTTCATTGACTGCTGATCAATGTTTCTATTTAATGTAAATAGTTTATGTAATAGGATTTGTTAGAATTATCTTGAAGAATTAGAGACCAAGGAGCAAGGAGCGCCTGAAGACCCGTTTGTAATAGAGCCCGGGATTTAAATGTAATAGTTATATTTAAATTTATTTCTTGCACTCCTAGGTTTGACCTATTGGTTCACTTGATGGCTCGAGTGGACCAAACTAAAATAAAAGTCCAGGTAGAATATTGTATTCTGTATGCATGCTTATACTATATATATATATATTATTATTATTATGCAACATTCTTCACATGTCAATTAATATGACTGTTATTATATATATATATATATATATATATATATATATGTACATACGCGCTAAACAAGATGAGACAATTAATAATAAACCCTCAAAGAAATTATATTAAGTTGTAACGTTCAAAGATATTTGGAATATTGAACGTCGCCTTCTAGCATGATAAAACAATAGAGTATTAAACATTTAATATGAGTTTGTTGTGCACACACAAGGTGAGCATTAAATATTTAAGATGTTGTTTTATTACATTAAATTTTTATAAAGGAATTGAACATTACCGCTTTGTTGTGCACACACAAGGGCTGTAATTTTCTCTTCACTTATATGGAAACGCTGGGTCAGACTTAACTAAGATCAATTTGGTTCGGATGTGCACACACTTGACCATAATGATCTAAGAGGCAAAATACAAGGAGTTACATGGTGATGTAATTGACAAAAGTTGTTTACCAATTTATTTATATATAGTTTGTTGTGCACACACAATGCTATATATATATTTGGTGTAGGGTCTTTATTCTCACTAGCAAATCTTAAATTAAATTTGTCGAACTATATATTGTGAGGATAATATAGTTTGATAAAAATAGTGGGAGATACTAATTTAAAATAAGACCTAATTTATTTTGGTAATTAATTAAATGAATGTATGCTAAAATAGTGTTTTATTTCACATGCAGAATTTGAAAAATGTCACACTCACTATCACTGCGTAGCATACTTGATGCGGACTGGTTAAGAAATTTGAGAATTGTTCTCACTGCTGAAAAGCTTTCTTATATCCAAGATTCATCTGTCCCTGCAAAGGTTGCAGAAACAGCCTCTGAGGAAGAGATTGGTACTTTTAGATAGTGGCAAGCTGATGTTGCACAGTGCATCATGCTCGCATCTATGATTAACGAGCTACATCATCAGCACGAGAAAATGGATGCCTATTCTATTTTGTTGCATCTAAAAGAATTATATGGTGAGCAAAGTAGGACTGCTAGGTATCAGATATCTAAAGAGCTATTCCGATCTTGCATGTCCGAGGGCACTACAGTTGAGACTCATTATTTAAAGTTAATTAATCTAATTAAACAACTGAAATAATTGGGGTTCACCATGGATGGGGAGTTAAGTCAAGATTTGATTTTGTAGTCACTCCCGGACACCTTCTCATAATTTGTTGTGAATTTCCACATGAATAAGTTGGACGTCAGCTTTTCTGAGTTACTTAACATGTTGAAAACTGCTGAAGGTCACTTTCCATCCAAGAAGAACCATGTCTTAATGGTAGATGATTTTCCAAGAAAAGAAAAAGGCCCAAGGTATCTTCTAAAAAGAAGAAAAGCTAGAAGGCTAAGGGCAAGGCGAAGAAAAAGGAAAATAAGAAACTTGATCCAAATAACAAAGGAATATACTTCCATTGCAAGAAGTCGGGTAACTGGAAGAGGAAATGTGATAAGTACCTTGGGAACAAAAGCAGAAGAAGCTTGGAGAAGCTTCAGGTTTGTTCATGATTGAAATTAATTTTTTTGAAAGTCATAATTCTACTTGGGTATTGGATACCGGCTGTGGTTCTCACATATGTAATAATGTGCAGGGACTAGTCAGAAGTATAAATTGAACAAGGATGAGGTCGTCCTACGGGTGGAAAATGGAGCAAAGGTTGCTGCATTAGCTGTAGGGACTTATTGTTTAGCACTGCCTACGGGAATGTGCATTACTTTAAATAATTGTTATTTCATTCCAACTTTTATAAGATACAGTATTTCAATGTCTGTATTGGATATGGATGGATTTGAAATTATAATAAAGAACAATAGTTGTTCTATTTATAATAAGAATGTTTTATATTGTGTTGGTAAACTGTTGAATGGACTTTACATATTTGACTTGCATGAAAATATACTTCAAATTGAACAAACTAAGGAACGGGAAAGAGATGATGTTAATTATACCTTTATGTGGCACTGTAGACTCGGTTATATCACTGAAACAAAATTATCCAAGTAGCATAAGGATGGGCTCTTAGAGCTATCTGATTATGAATCATATCCAACTTGTGAATCTTGTCTCATGGGTAAAATGACTAAATCTCCCTTTAGTGGAAAAGGAGAAAGAGTTACAGTGTTGTTAGCGTTGGTACACACAGACATATGTGGACCTGTGACAACGAATGCACAAGGAGGGTATTCTTACTTTAATACTTTCAATGATTATCATTCAAGATTTGGATACGTGTATTTAATGAAATACAAATCTGAATCATTTAAAAAGTTTAAACAATTCAGAAGTGAAGTAGAGAAATAAACCGATAAGAGTATTAAGATTCTTCGATCAGATCGAGGTGGTGAATACTTAAGCAGTGAGTTTCTCAATTGTCTCAAAGAAAATGGTATAATCTCACAATAGATTTTACCAGGAACACCACAGTTGAATGGTGTATTTGAAAGGAGAAATCAAACATTTTTGGACATGGTTCGTTCCATGATGAGTTTTACCGATCTTCCACTATCATTCTGGGGCTATGCCCTAGAAGCAGCTACATACCTACTAAATAAGGCTCCCTCGAAATCCGTCCCCAAGACTCCATATGAAATGTGGATAGGGAGAAAACCTAGTCTTAAGCATGTTAAGATTTGGGGATGTCCAGCTTATGTGAAAAGGTTTCAAAATGATAAGCTTGGGATAAGGTCTGATAAGTGCACGTTTGTGGGATATCCTAAAGAAAGTTTAGGATACTATTTCTATAATCCTACTGAGCAAAAGGTTTTTGTTGCAAAACACGCTGCCTTCTTGGAAAAGAAGTTTATCCTTGAAGGGGCTAGTGAGAGGAAAATAGATTTTAAAGAAATTTAAGAACCGCAAACCACTACAGATCAAGTGGATGAACCTGTCCAAGTAGAAGAACCTACTGTACAACACCCTATTCATAAATCTAGAAAAGGATACTGAAGATGCCTGATAGGTATAGATTTGTCATAGAGGATGATGATGAGGTACGCATCATGAATGATGATGATTCATTGAATTACGAACAGGCTATGAGTAGTAAAGACTCAAAGAAATGGCAAGAAGCCATTAAATCCGAGATGGACTCCATGTATGAAAACCAAGTATGGACTTTGGTTTCAGCACCTGAGGGCATTAAGCCTATTGGGTTCAAATGGGTCTTTAAGAGAAAGACTCGAATGGATGGCAAGGTAGAGACCTATAAGGCCAGAATGATTGCAAAAGGTTTCAAATAAAGGCATGGAATTGACTATGATGAAACATTCTCACCAGTTGCTATGCTCAAGTCCATTCGGGATTTTGCTTGCGATTGTAGCTTATAACGACTACGAGATCTGACAAATGGACGTGAAAATGGCCTTTCTCAATGGGAAACTTGAGGAGGATGTGTATATGACACATCCAAATGGTTTTGTTTTAACGGTTGGAATAAACCAAGTCTGTAAGTTGCAATGATCCATTTATGGATTGAAGTAAGCTTCTTGAAGGTGGAACATCCGTTTTGATGAGATAATCAAAGAGTTTGATTTTATAAAAAATGTGGATGAACCATGTGTGTACAAGAAGGTTAGTGGGAGCGTTGTCTCATTCCTTGTACTATATGTTGATGATATATTATTGATAGAGAATGATATTTCGATGCTACAATCAATTAAAATCTAGTTATCTAAACACTTCTCCATGAAGGACTTGGGAGAAACATCCTATATTTTGGGGATAAATATCTATAGAGATAGATCAAAAAGGATGCTCGGCTTGTCCCAAAGAACGTACATTGATACGATGCTAAAGAGGTTTAGCATGGAAGATTCCAAGAGAGGTCTCATGCCGATGAGCCATGGAATACATCTCTCCAAGAAATAGGCTCCAAAGACACCTGAGGAGAGAGACCGTATAAGTACGATACCTTATGCTTCAACTGTGACGCCCCCAAATCCGGGTCCCTTCTATTACCTCAGATCCGGTGCAGTCACGATACTACTAGTCAAATATTTACGTCTTTTATTCATAACTTAAAGAATAAAACTTCAGTTTATTACAATTTAGAATATAAATTCTTTCCATTTCCAGGATCTGTATAATGACCTCGAACTTTAATGAGTTCCGATCTTGGTCATTTACCATTCATGTCTTACATCATATCCGATGTTATAAAAATATGGAATAATTTAAACTTTTTCAATCCTTTTTGAAAATAATCTTTTATTGATTTAATAACCTTGAATCAATTACATATCCTTGAATCAAACTATATTATGATTCACTTAATTCGAATTACTGTATAAATTTTTACATCTCAACTCGATATCCTCTATGTATTACTAATACATCTATACAACACAACATGTAGTAATGGTTGTAACCACTACCATGTACATCTCCTAGAACCTTAAACATGGTTCAAAACAATAATTTCAACAAAATAATAATCTCCTTGCGATACTATTGAAGTTTATCAATCAAGTAGCACGTAACTTTATCGTGAGTCCTTAACCTGCAAAAGTGGTTATTTGTAAGAGTGAGCTCGACAGCTCAGCAATTCTAACAGTTTTCAAGCATCACATAACATATAACATCATACTCAGTTCATGCATTTATAATCAATTTATATTTACTAAACTTGTTACTTCTCACATAACAAGCATATCATCAAAGATCAAGTTTCAATCTCATACAAATCTCATATACAGTTCATATATAAGTTCACATCATTATAGCATAATATAATTTAACTAACAATTATTGAATTCATATATCAAATAAGAACTGAAAGACTTGCCTGATTTGTAGTTTAACAACTACGACTTAACTACTTAAAGATATATGCACTTCGTGTAATCCTACACAGTTATATTATCATGGATTTATATCCATCAGTCATACATTCATACATTCTTAATATAATAATAAGTATTACATTATTTTCTAACTTGGTTCTTAGAACCTTCGTTTTACTTTCTTATCATACTCTTATAATAGCTAAGTATGTATAGGTATATCTTAACCATCCGTACTTGACATCAACATTCATATACATTTATCACACACTTGACTCACTATGTGTTTGACACATATTTAAAGTTTATAGATGCGTGATCTACGTTGTTCATACATTTTTGCAAACCTTAACAAATCTGGGTTTTATATAACCATCATACCAATGAATGTTTAAAACAGCATTGAGACTCTGTCTTATAGCTTAGAATAGTACTATAAGCAAGCTACCAAAATCAAAAAGCAAATAAAATGTCCAGAACATCCTGCCATGCAGCTCAGCTGCGCTGAGGTTAGGCTTAGGACTGGCGCAGCTGCGCCATTCCCTGACCAGTCCAGAATTAGATTTTAATTTCGGGTTCCATCTTATTTCTTATCATGTATGGTACTAACACATTACATAAACACACGTTAAGGGGTTTTGGTCCATATTTGGTGTCTCTTGTGTTTTCTTTAAGTTGTTTTCACACTTTATAGCTTTATTCAAAACTTTCCATTCATTTAAAGCTAAGTGAGTTCATGCAATAAGAGAGTAACTATGAAATCACTAAATCACATAACGATGTTAAACCTCCTTCAATACGCAAGCTTACATGTATTCAACTTATCTACATATAGCTAGTATAGTTCGTCATTGGAACTTACTTTCAAAATTTCTATGTTTTATTTTTAAAATCCATGTCATACTCATTTGTACATGTTTCTACACATGCTTACAAGATCAAAATGTAGGCAACACCATGCTCATGAATATTAGTTTTCAAAACTTGAATTTCTCTTTGAAAACACGTATTATCTAAGCTATGCAAGTTATCTTATGCAAGGTTACTTAAAATCTCATTTCATGCTCGCATTACTCAAGCATATACACATACTACAAAGTCATAATACCACATAACGAGACTAAGCAATACTAAGTATGCATGCTCGTACGTATTCCACACATGTATACTTTATTCCACATAGTTTATACTAGGAAATTCCTTTTTATGAACATGTGTACATAGGTAAAATCCATGTTTAACCAAATGATGCTCATGTCGACATATCTAGAGGCATAATGAATCCTATTATACATGCTTGGATGATCAGAACGTATCTCACATAGTGAGCGACGATATTAGCTTTCAAATTCTAAGTTTTCACCAAAAATTACACTAAGTCATCTTAGCACATGCAAGGTATCTTGAAATCATAACTCACATGCATTTGAACACATATCTATGCCATATAAACATACTCAAATGATTAGAACTAAAAGGACATAAGTTTTGTCAAAGTTTACTTTCAAAACCTTTATATAATCTTTGGAAAATAACCATTTAAGCAACTCATGATATGCAAAGGTACTCAAGACCATATGTCATATCTATTATCATGAATTTTTATGTTTTATCACTTAGAATAACATATTCCATCGTCGGGAGCACTACAATTGTGTATATGCATGTCCGACGCCCTACAAATTGCTTCGGAATACGGAGCAGTCACAAAGATGGAAATTTTTACCCCTCTTAACAACTTCCAATTGAAAAACTTAAAGAACGAAAGTTGTAGTTCTACTCGTTATCTTTTCGAATCATCCTGAATCACCTCAATCGGAGTTCGTATGAAAACTTTATGCCTAATTTACTACAGCAGGTCAAAGTATTTTTCTTTTCTGTCTGCCCATGCCCAGCGCAGCTGCGCCCTAAATGGCCTTGGGGCTAGCGCAGCTGCGCCACAAGAAGCAGAAGGTTGTTCCAGACTTGCTCCTTTGCGAATATTCAGACCATTTCACTTTTCGATTGCCATAACGCGAGTTATACTCATCCAAATTAGTCCGTTTTTGATTCTATGGATTCGTAACTTATAAAACTACAACATACCAAAGAATCAACAGTTAACATAAATATTAACTAACCCACATATTAATCCAAAACTCATGTTCATACTATATTTTCATATTTTGACAAGTTTAACTAATTCCACCACTACGGATTCGTCTATAACCCAAATCGGTTCGTTTAACTTCCGTTATTTTCGCATTTAACTATATTAACAGTATCTAATAATAATTCATGGATTATAACAATCCTTAGCCATAAATTTTGTGACTCAAAAGCAACTATTTCTTGTCATTTCTAAGGAATTATAAAACTTAGGAAATCAAAAACATGTATGTTAGCATTATTACCTCTTGAATGCTTAATTTTCTTAATTTCTCCCTTCTGAGATTGCTAGACTCCTCTTTGAACGATAAATTTTTAGACTCAATTTCTCAAGGTTTCACAGACATTTCTTAGCAACGTGATTTCAATAACATAACTGTCATTTTATAGAGGAGTTGTGGTCTAGTTAAAGGCTTTACACCAAAGGTTGAATCCATAAGGTAGAAGAATTAAACATTGGTTAACAAAGAGTTGTTCAACCACCACTTCCCAGCCATCTTCATAGCCCATCATCACCTATTCATAGCTACTGTTCACAGTATGGAAGTTACGCAATGTAGTTATAGGTTCTGTTTAGCCACTGATTTAGGGACAGGGTTAATTCTCAGCAACTAAAGCTTAGTTTGGTTCCTTTAATTTCCAAAATGAAATTTTAATGTATTAATGCTACTATACCAAGTAAGGTTAGGGATTATTTATGTATTCACATCATGTCATCCATGTACATTAGTCCACATAATATTTTAATTGGGTTAATTATAATTTAGTTGGGTACTCTCAACCCATTCTTTTTCATCAAATTTATTATCTCAAATACACTCAATTATTATAATGATAATTATTATCAAATATCTATTAACTTTCTTCCATTCTTTTAAAATACACATTTAATTGATTCACCATGAATCATTGTCACACAAGTCTCATTTATACTTGCTTAACAATTTACACCATTTAAGCTTATAGCCTCATATTATAACTATTCACGTCACATTTTGTTATTGTTAACATCTCATCTTATTTTCATACATGAAGAAATTTTATTGCATTACTTTGTATACTCCTACAACACATGCAATTGCACATAACAATTAATAATTATAATCATTAGTCCATCACATTACTTCAACATTTTCCACTAATGTAATTTGAACAAATCCTTAGTCCAACATATGCCACACTAGTATATCCCACAAGCTTACGTTAAGCTCAATACCATATTTTAATATTCCTTTAATATAAAGTTTGTGTGACATACTTTACCTTAATGCTAAATTATTTAGCTTACTTAAATAATTATACACTTATAATATGTATAACCTTTACACTTAGAGTAATTAATATTTACTCTCTTAATTATTTAAATTATACACTATCCGTATAATTATTCGATTGTCCCAAGACAACTTCTTCCATCTTTACATTTAGCTATATCTTAAGTGCTAATAAAATCCCTTCATCTCTAACCAATATTTATGTTTAGATATATTGGTTTTTCTTCTATTATCTATTACTTATTTTCCATTAACATCTTTCATATATTACCATATTATGTAAAAATTAATTAACATAATAATTTCGTTTTCTTCATGTAAAGCACATATATTAATTCACCATTTTACTTGAGTGAATTACCCCTTCCATTCAATTTACTATCACGCCACTGTCACGCAAGGCTTCAATATTCAAATTATATTATTCCATAATATAATTTTCCACTTAATTTAAGTTAACTAATATTTATTCTTGTTTAGTTAATTTCCATAACTAACTCTCATTCAATTCATGATCACTATCTCCATCCCTTCATGGGCACTATCTATATCAAATATGACCCATATGATACCATATTAGCCACTAATATACAATTCCTATAGTTCAGATTACACAACTCATCAGATTACACAAACTCATCATGAACTGTCTACAGACCGACGCGGCCGCGCTGATCTTAGGCTTGAGAGTGGCGCGGTCGCGCCACCTTAGGTTAGGACGCAGACATGTTATGCTTCAACAGAAACAGAACTTAACTCACAAATCCTTTAACATGCTTCCTATATGCTATCACATTATACTAACCAAAATAAATCTCTAATGACTACACCCTTCAATAATTTAGAGATTAAACTTTAAGTTCAACTCTTCTTTCTTTAATCTATACATTTAACCATACCCCAATACTAGTCAATAAATCTCTATCCATCTTCTTTACTTTAAATAACTCACCTCTTCATTAAACAACAAATATATAATAATAACATATTTATTAAACACAGAAATCACTTATTGCATAGTTTATATTACCCCATGCAACACCATTCCACATACCTCACAATGTATATATATATTTTCTTATTCGAACCCTTCTCATGCCTTAAGAATTTTTATTTATTAAATTATTATTTTAATAATTCTGAAAATTCAGTTTCTTACATCCTCTCCCCCTTATAAGGATTCCGTCCTCGGAATCACCGAAACCTCATATACTCGGTCTGTCCTCTGAATCACTGAAACCTCCTCTGCTCGGTGCTATTCCGAATATTACATATTCTTTTGAATAATTTTATCCATTCTCTTTTCGGAAGTTTTTATTATTATAACTTTCTCAAATGCATTCTACCACTTTTTCCTTTCTAAGGAACATTCTGCTTACTAGATTTATCATTCAGAAGAATATGAATCTTCCATGATTTTTCAATAATCGGGAAGTAGTATGAAAAATATTAGATTCCAAATTATGCTGAGGGGTCACAAGACTGTGAACTCTTCTCTAACCAGAGTGTTTATCAATCACAAAGACTAAAAACACCCTCCACACATACACTAGGTGGCCAGCCTATTGTACCACTATGTTGGGCCGCAACGTAGTGTTTTGTAACGACTATATGTGTTACGCTCGGAACCATTGTCCCCGAAAACATGTTCCCTTATAGGGTTGTTCACCTCAGCTTTTCAACATTTGAATCCGCACCAGAGCAATCTGGTTTGGCATAAATACTCAAGAATGCTTGAATTCCATAAATATTTTTCAACAGCCGTCTAGCAGAATCAAATAGCTTTGACTTTTATCAACAATTCGGACATCAATCGAAATAATTTAGCCAACTTAATTGACCTTCTTCATAATTTTAAAAAAAAAAATTCTTTTATGACGTCATCACACCGTACCAGATTAGTAGTACATTGAGGATTCCGCCATTATGTGACTTTGTCATATTACATCATACCATAGTGGGCTGATGATCTTTCAATCACAACCAACACTAGGTTCGACTGCATTGATGACTCTATCGTTTACCATTTTCTACATCATATCAAATGATGCACATGTTTAGAAATACATTTTGAAAATTTTCAAATCATTTTTGCCTTAGCCGAAACAATTAGCATAGACATAAGAATAACGGTATTGTTTTTAAACACCATTGGTTCAATCACATGATCCAATGTTTTTCAAGAAAACAGAAGTGCAAACATCAGCACGAAGTCAATAAATTTTAAAAATCTAGCAGAGCTAGAAGATTTAGAAAATCCATGTTTCTCCTTCAACTTCAATCTTTACTCCATTGCTTCATTCTATCAATCTCTAACACCATCAATGCTTACTATACCAAAATTTCTTAATTCTTACCCCAGAAGTTTTCTATACTCAGTATAGTTCATCAAACTTACCACGCTTTGGAAGTTCAGGAACTTGCCACAATCATATGAGTTTAAGAAATTATCCTAGTCAGACCATAGGCGTCCATTCACTGAGGAGTTCAAAACATACCATATGATTATGAGTCACGAACTTACCATATGCATGAGTTTTAAGAACTCGCGCCTAATCTTAATATTCTCTATCTTAATCTCAATAGTCTCTATCTATCAAATATGATATGAGAAAAGAATCACCTTCTCACTATAAGCATATCGATAGCGCGACACCAATATTCCATTGATTATCATTGTGAGGAACCGAGCGCGAGCACAAAGCC
The DNA here is from genome assembly GCA_020205555.1 of Panax stipuleanatus. NCBI lineage: Eukaryota > Viridiplantae > Streptophyta > Magnoliopsida > Apiales > Araliaceae > Panax > Panax stipuleanatus. The sequence goes on from CM035115.1 coordinate 107,737,118, forward strand.
TCTGCCCATACAAGGGTTTGTACAACTCAGCTCTCACATGAGTCATCAACTGAATTCCCACTTAACTCTAACTCACTCTTAACTTGCTCTTTGCTCTATACGAATTTTTTGTATCTCATCATTTACAACTCCTTATGAGTTCATCTCATACCATTTCATAGTACCTTCTCTTATAGCATGAAGCTATAGCCACTTAGTCGTTACAGACTATTTATCACTTTATAGCTCAATCTGATCACGTCGTGATCATCGGTTTACCTTAGGGTTATTTCCCATTATCAACTAAACTACATTCGAGTTCATTCTTATTATCTTTGTCATCTTCATCTTATAGATATCATCTTAACATTTTTATTACCGGAGTTAGGAAACTCCTGAATTCTCATTCTCCTAGATATTTCAAGATTCTTTTTTGAATCTTCGCTTATATATATTTTAATCTTTATTGTGACACCCCCAAATCCGGGTACTTCAATTTCCATGGGACTTGGTGTTCACTGTACAAATATCATCTATCTATCTACCCATAGTAAATGCAAACCATGAAATAAATAGAAATAATCCTCCCCTTATGGGGTTACAACATCTGAAAAGAAATACATCAATCCCAGGTCGTACTTAACCTTAAATCTCAAATGCGGAAATATAAATAATTAAATAAGTTTTACACAACTTTAACATAAGTCTGAAACATAAACACATAAAATAAACAACAAGTCTTCATCACTTGTTGACTTTGCCCTTGCCTTTGCTAGTAGAAGGCTCGTCAGACCTTTCGTTCTTAACTGCAATGTTATTATTACGCAAGAGTGAGCACGGTTGCCCACAAGTATAATAATATGACAACAATATAATAACATGCGAGTGAATCAAGGACATCTGAATAAAGAAACTCAACTTTTGACTCGAGGATAAATAACAGGAATCAAAATATCATCTGAGGGTCATAAGACCTTGAACTATGTCCTAGGTTGTAAAGTGTTTATACTTAAAACCTTTAACAGTCATAAGACTATGGACTCTACTTCTCGTACTTAGGGGGATCAGCCCTTAGTACCATATTGTGCACAATATCTCAACGCTAAAGCGTAAATAATCCCCTTTTACAGGGTTGTTCATCTCAGTTTTGACATCAGAGTCCGCACCAAAGGAAGTTTGGTTTGGATAAGCTCAATAAGTATTTTGGAATTTAGAACGTTCATCAACTATGGACTAGTCGAATCAATAAGGGTTCACTAGTCCTATAAGGTTCAACAATAACATCGATATTCAACTTGAATAATAAATCTCAAGAGTATACAATCGAATAAGTATTGTATCACTGAATCATGCTTTTAAAAGAGTTACAATATGTAATATGAATTTCGAACTTGAACAATTAAAAACACGAGCTTACTCGATATAGAAACACAAGTCTAAGGCTTAATAAATGAATAAATTAGAATTTAGGGAACTTGCTAAATCAATAAGTTAGGGATAGGATACTTGCCTCTTGCACAAGCTACAATTATAATTCACGTTCTTTATTAAACCCTACACATCAATACGTTCACAATACAAATTAATCAATAACTCGATATACGTATCGAATCACACACATCGGTCTTGAGCACGTTATTGGACTATACAATTAACGATTCAAGTCATGTAATTAACTTATTAATTACTCACGTAATATAAGTTATTAACCTCTTATTATATGTTTAATCATGTCTTTATGTTCATTACATTAGGTTTTAAACCACCTCTTAGAACACACGAACACTTAGCAAAAAAAAAAAAAAATTTCAAATTTCTGCAAGGGGCGCGGCCGCGCGCCAGTTACCCTTGGGACCAGCGCGGTCGCGCGGCAACGCAGACCCAGATTTCCAGTTCGCGAATGACACACAGAGCAACCCAAATAAATCCAAATTAAACTAACGTAATGAATTTAAGGCTACCCATAAGATATAGAATTTACAGAAACATCATACCATGTTCTAAGCATGCTTTTAACACTTTAAATCACGGAATTACACAAATCACAACATTTAATTTCACTATTTTCAACATTTTATAAAGTTTTGAAAGAAAACAAGAATTCAACGTTACGGATTCGTTATAACACCGAATCCATTCGTTTAACTTCTATTTTGTTCGTTTAAATGTACACAATCACATTCAAGTGTTAATTTAAGTTAAATAAACGCATAAGGTGTGTAAATTTTGTACGTAAGGGCCATATGGGCCATATGTACAATTTTTACACTGTAACTTTTGAAAAATCAAATTAAGCATAACTACATGGATTTAATCGCACTAAATCATGCATACATGATATACAACATGTTATGATCATACAATAACACATATAAAATCATATCATACATTAATTATCAAATTAGTTATTCACAGAGAATCTAACATACGTTAATGGAAAACTTTAAGAACTTGAATTTAAAAACTTAGGAGAAGGAATTACCCTTGCTAGTTTGTGAAGATGATTCAAGGATGATGATATAAACTTTTCAAATTCTTCTTCTTCAATCTTTTCTCTCAAAATTCTCTCTGATTCTTTAAGTTTTATTTCCTCTGATATGAATATATAAATTGATATAGTATATATGTATATAAGTATAATACGTATAATATATAATGGGTGAGTGGTTGTCAGTTGGTCCCTTAGTGGGTTAACTGACCAACTCCCCTTAAGGCCTTGTTTGGCTAGCTTAAGGAATCCCTTCTCATTTATTTTAATTAATTTATTATAATATAGTTAATTAATGTCACACCCAATTAAATCAAATAATGCTATTTAAATCAATTAAATAAAATAGCATAAATCTACATTAAATCACATAGTCACATAATTAAAATTCTTATTTATTAATTATGTCTAATCATAAATCTCTAATTAATTAATAAATTAATTAGAATAACATTATGCTTATTAATTAATATATTAATCAAATAAGCTCAATTAAATACATACTTTGAATATAAAAATTCACCACATTAATTTAACTAATGTGACACATATAATTAAATTAATCTACCACAAATTCATCAATTAATTATTTAACTCAATAATTAAATCATCAAAAAATATTTATTTAATTCAATAAATATTCAAAATAAATTACAAAAATCTTGTTTGTCACATCTTTCCCCCCTTAAAAGGATTCTGTCCCCAGAATCACGGTTCAATTAAATTTCGTCCCGTTACATTCTCCCCCCCTTACAAAGATTCTGTCCCCAGAATCGCATAAACAAAAAAATTAAGTAAATAAATCTGGGTAATTCTTCATCATATGCTCTTCGAGTTCCCACGTAGCTTCTTCAGCATTGTGGTTCCTCCAAATTACCTTAACAGAAGGTATAATTTTATTTCTGAGGACTTGCTCTTTCCTGTCAACAATCTGAACAGGAATTTCTTCATAGGATAAGTCTTTCTCAAAATGTAGGGGTTCATATTCAATCACATGTTTGTAATCGGGTTTGTAGGGGCGTAAAACTGACACATGAAAGACGTTGTGGACATTCTCAAGCGCCGGAGGTAAGGCTACCTCATACGCAACTTCTCCAATCCTTCGCAGTACTTCAAAGGGTCCAATGAACCTTGGGCTCAATTTTCCCTTCTTACCGAATCTGATCTTCCCCTTCCAGGGAGAGACTTTCAAGAACACATAGCTACCCGATTCAAACTCAACGTTCTTACGGTGTGGATCGGCGTATTTCTTCTGCCTATCCTGAGCTGCTACCAGTCTTGTTCTGATCACTTTGACTATCTCTGCTGTCTGCTGTACCAGTTCTGGACCTAATAGTTGTCTCTCGCCAACTTCATCCCAGTATAGCGGGGTTCTGCATTTTCTTCCGTACAACGCTTCGTAAGGCGGCATGCCAATACTAGCGTGGTAACTGTTGTTGTAACCGAATTCCACAAGCGGTAGGTGATCATCCCAATTTCCTTTAAAATCCATGATGCATGCTCTCAACATATCTTCCAATGTCTGGATCGTTCTTTCACTCTGCCCATCTGTCTGAGGGTGATAAGCCGTACTCATTCTCAACTGTGTCCCCATGCATTCTTGTAGTCGCTTCCAGAAGTTCGATGTGAAACGCGGATCTCTGTCGGAAACAATTGACACCGGAACTCCGTGCCTCGAAACAATCTCTTTCACATATAGCCTTGCCAACTGGTCTAAGTTGAATCTGATTTTAATCGGAAGGAAGTGTGCGGATTTCGTCAGTCGGTCAACGATAACCCATACTGCGTCGTAGCCTTTCTGAGTCGTCGGAAGGCCAACCACGAAATCCATCGTAATGTGTTCCCATTTCCATTCTGGGATTTCCAGGGGTTGTAGCAAACCACTTGGTCTCTGATGTTCTGCTTTCACTTTCTGACAGGTTAGACACTTTGCAACACACTCAGCAACATCTCGTTTCAAATTCGGCCACCAGAAGTGCTGTCGAAGATCCTGGTACATCTTGGTACTACCGGGGTGAATTGAATACCGTGAGCTATGAGCCTCTCTCAAAATGTCATCCTTAATCTCTGGCACTGACGGTACCCGAACTCTATTCTCAAATCTCAGTAGTCCCTCACTGTCTATCTTGAATCTCGGTTCGGTTCCTTCAGATATCTTTTTCTTAACCTTCTCACATTCTTCGTCCTGAAGTTGAGCTTCCTTAACTTTATCCAATAGGGTTGTACCAGCTTGAATCTGAAACAACTTCTCGTCAATCTCCATCGAATACTTCACTTCCAATTTCAGCTTTTCCATTGCTGAAATTAGTTCCTCCTGAGTAGTCAACATCATCAATTTCTCCCGACCCTTTCTGCTTAAGGCGTCGGCAACCACATTAGCCTTACCCGGATGGTATAAGATTTCACAGTCATAGTCCTTAATTAACTCCAGCCACCTTCTCTGGCGCATATTCAAGTCCTTCTGTGTAAAGATATATTTCAGACTCTTGTGGTCTGTATATATTTCACACTTCTCCCCATAGAGATAGTGTCTCCAAATTTTTAAAGCAAATACCACGGCAGCTAACTCCAAGTCATGGGTCGGATACCCCTTCTCATAGTCTTTCAATTGTCGTGACGCATACGCAATGACCCTGCCATTTTGCATAAGCACACAGCCAAGTCCTTTATGCGACGCATCACTATAAACCACAAAATTGCCTGTGTCGTCCGGAAGGGATAACACAGGTGCTGAACTCAACCTCCTCTTGAGCTCTTGGAAACTTTCCTCACACTTCTCTGTCCAAACGAATTTCACCGATTTTCTAGTCAAATTTGTCAGCGGAGTTGCGATCTTGGAAAAGTCCTGAATAAATCTTCTATAATAACCCGCCAATCCAAGAAAACTCCTCACTTCCGACGGTGTTTTCGGCAGATCCCAGTTCATCACAGCTTCGACTTTAGAGGGATCTACCGAAATTCCGTCCTTGTCGATCACATGTCCAAGAAATTGCACTCTTTCAATCCAGAATTCACATTTAGAAAATTTGGCGTACAACTTCTCTCTTCTCAACGCCTCTAATGTTAACTTCAGATGTTCTACATGTTCTTCCTTGGTCTTCGAGTATACCAAAATATCGTCGATAAAGACCACCACGAATTTGTCCAAAAACGGCTTGAACACTCCATTCATTAAGCCCATGAATGCTGCAGGAGCATTCGTTAGACCAAATGACATTACCAAAAATTCGTAGTGACCATATCGAGTCCTAAATGCTGTCTTTGGAACATCCTCTGGCCTCACCTTCAGCTGATGATAGCCACTCCTCAAGTCTATCTTTGAAAAGTACCTTGCACCCTTCAATTGGTCGAACAGATCGTCGATCCTCGGTAATGGATATCTATTCTTAATTGTGACCTTATTCAGTTCTCTGTAGTCGATGCAAAGCCGCATCGTCCCGTCCTTCTTCTTCACAAATAACACCGGCGCTCCCCACGGCGATACGCTCGGTTGGATGTACTTCTTGTCCAGTAACTCTTGTAGTTGTACCATTAACTCTTTCATCTCTACCGGAGCCATCCGGTATGGTGCCTTGGATATTGGGGCCGTCCCTGGCGCCAAATCGATCACAAACTCAACCTCTCTGTCTGGCGGAAGTCCTGGCAGATCATCCGGAAATACGTCTAAGAAGTCCCTCACGACTGGTATATCTTCTAATTTCGAATTTTCTTTACGACTATCGACTATGTAGGCTAAATATCCTACACAGCCTTGTCTTAACAACTTCCTGGCCTGCATCATCGTCAGATAACTCGCTTGTCTAGGCGATTTACTGCCATAAAACACAACCTTTGACGGGGTCATAAGGTTGATACACTTCCTCTGGCAATCAATTACAGCCCCATAATTGACTAGCCAATCCATTCCCAGAATAACATCGAATTCCCCAAGTCTAATCGGGATAAGATTTACGTTCATAATGTTACCCTTAATATCTACTCTACAGTTCTTGTGTACATACTTAACAGGGATTACTTCTCTATTCGCAATCTCTATATTCATGGGGTATTCTAACTCGTCCATAGGAAGTTCTAAGTTCTTAGCAAAGTCATCGGATATAAATGAACAAGTAGCACCCGAATCAAATAGTACATAAGCATTAACTTTATTGATCGGAATGATACCTGACACCACATCGCGAGACTGCACAGCATCCTGCACGGTCATGTTGAAGGTCCTGGCGGTTGGTCGGTTGGTTGCGGTTGGTCCCGTGATAGTTAAAGCACTTCCACCGCTGTTTCCCCTGTTTCCACCTGATCCTTCCCTTCCAGATCCCTTCTTGGGACAGTCCCTTGCCAGATGGTCCTTTGAGCCGCAAGTGAAGCAAGCGCCCTTCTTTGGGTTCGGACAGTTAGGTGCTATGTGGCCTTCCTGACCACAATTATAACATACTCGTTTTCCCTTCATACAGACCCCCAGGTGAGCTTTCCCGCAGGTCGAACAAGCTTCGATCCTCTTTTTCTGACCACCTTGCTGATTCCCAGTCGATGAGTTATCATTCCACCTCCTCTTCTGATTATTACTCCCTCCCGTGTTGCTACCACTAGCCTTGTTAATTCCTTCACCTTCACTCTTCTTCTTTTTCTGATCTTGGTTATACTTTGTAACTGCATCACTCCCGCCTTCAGCGAGAATGGCCTTCTCCAACACCCCAGCAAAAGTGTTCAATTGGAACATTGACACTTTGCTATACAACCAGGGCTTCAGGCCCTGTTCAAACCTCCTTGCCTTCCTCTGATCGGTGTGCACTTGATACGTGGCAAACCTAGCCAACTCATTGAATTTCGCCGCATATTCTGGTACGGACATATTTCCCTGTTTCAGTTCCAAGAACTGGACCTCCATTTGATTCTGCGAGCTGGTCGGAAAGTACATCTCGAAGAACATCTCCTTGAACCTCTCCCAGGTAATCACACCTTCACCTCCCCGGACCTTATTCGCTTGCCACCAATAGCTGGCCTCAGATTTCAGCATGAACGTTGCATAGGCGGTTTTCTGGTCCTCTCTGACTCTGGCGACGTCAAAAACTTTTTCCATCTCCATGACCCAGGTTTGAGCTTCTATCGGGTTCATGGTGCCTTTAAACTCTGGCGGTCCCACCGCCTTGAAGTCCTTGAACGTTGTGGTCGGTGGAGCTTGAGGTTGGTTGTTAAGCGCTCCAGCAAGTAAGTTCGCCAACTGCTGAACGGGGTTAGCATTGGCGTCGTTGTTGTTGTTAGTTGACCCTTCTTGGGCCTGTTGACGGTTAGATCGTCTCCTTGGCGGCATTTTACTGTTAAGAAATACGCGTATTAGAACTTTATTCAATCTTTTAAATATCTAAGGCTTAACTTAAACATTTAGACACAATCAGTCAACACATTATCTCAAATAAACTCTGATATATTACTAAATCAAAAGTTTTAACATAATACGATAGCATCACTGCTATTTACATCAACTATCCTGAGATAAAGAATCTACAGGATTTAAAACATAAAATATTCCTCTGTTTATAAACACATTGGAATTTACATTATTAACTACCAGATAGGTTTCACAAAATCAAATGTTCCTATCACTGCCCATTAAGGCGACGAACAGCTTTGCCACGCTCTTCTTCCATAATCCGAGACATCGTCCTGCGATCTAGCATGTACGACGGTAGTCCTTCAAACTGAATTGGGTACCTCATAACCCGATCCTGGGCCTCGTCAATTGCATACTGAAGTATAGAGTACGTCTCTTCAAGCTTGGCCTTCTTCGCCCGACAATTATCTTCTGCGAGATCTGCTCGTCGTGATTCCCTTACCCAAGCCTCCTCTGCTATGGCCAGCCTTGCTGATTTCTCTTTTAGTTCATTCTTCAATTCCTCAATTTCCTCTGACTTCTGCTCGGTTTGGCCCTTCTCGTGAGCCAAATTCCACTCTACATTTCCCAAACGTGTGTGAAGAGCCTCAACCTCTCCATCCCTCAGCTCGATGGTAGACTGTTGAGTAACCGACCGCTCCCTCAGCTCCTGAACAGTCTCCCTCAGCTCCTGAACAGTATCACGTAACTCTATGTTACGGTCATACAGCTCGTCATACATCTCAGCACTGATAGAGCTCGGCGGGAACTCTTCAGGGTCTTCCTCCTCCTCTTCAGCTGCCTCAGCCTGAACTTCAATCTCCTCAGGGTCTTCCTCAGAGTCTTCCTCTGAATTAGACACCGGCACAATCTCCTGACCAATGACTGTGATCAAGGGTGATGGCTCTCGTCGGACTAACTGCTCCCAAACTACGTGGATATCTCGGGGCTCCTCCTCTCTAGCCTCTAGGGGTTCAAGGTCCCTGGACTGACTAGGTTCTCCAGCATTCGTCATCCTGACAAATAAAATTTTAAGTTTTAGTAATTACGTGATGCTAATCGAGACTCGAATATGTAAGTATAAGCACGTAGCACATAAGGTAAGTTATTATCTTTCTTAGAACTCGATAAGAGTTATCATTACTATGTTCTCGATCTCTAAAAAGGCTACTATCCTAAGGTTTTTCCCCACCTAAGGTTCATAACCTACAGCTTTGATACCAACCTGTGACACCCCCAAATCCGGGTACTTCAATTTCCACGGGACTTGGTGTTCACTGTACAAATATCATCTATCTATCTACCCATAGTAAATGCAAACCATGAAATAAATAGAAATAATCCTCCCCTTATGGGGTTACAACATCTGAAAAGAAATACATCAATCCCAGGTCGTACTTAACCTTAAATCTCAAATGCGGAAATATAAATAATTAAATAAGTTTTACACAACTTTAACATAAGTCTGAAACATAAACACATAAAATAAACAACAAGTCTTCATCACTTGTTGACTTTGCCCTTGCCTTTGCTAGTAGAAGGCTCGTCAGACCTTTCGTTCTTAACTGCAATGTTATTATTACGCAAGAGTGAGCACGGTTGCCCACAAGTATAATAATATGACAACAATATAATAACATGCGAGTGAATCAAGGACATCTGAATAAAGAAACTCAACTTTTGACTCGAGGATAAATAACAGGAATCAAAATATCATCTGAGGGTCATAAGACCTTGAACTATGTCCTAGGTTGTAAAGTGTTTATACTTAAAACCTTTAACAGTCATAAGACTATGGACTCTACTTCTCGTACTTAGGGGGATCAGCCCTTAGTACCATATTGTGCACAATATCTCAACGCTAAAGCGTAAATAATCCCCTTTTACAGGGTTGTTCATCTCAGTTTTGACATCAGAGTCCGCACCAAAGGAAGTTTGGTTTGGATAAGCTCAATAAGTATTTTGGAATTTAGAACGTTCATCAACTATGGACTAGTCGAATCAATAAGGGTTCACTAGTCCTATAAGGTTCAACAATAACATCGATATTCAACTTGAATAATAAATCTCAAGAGTATACAATCGAATAAGTATTGTATCACTGAATCATGCTTTTAAAAGAGTTACAATATGTAATATGAATTTCGAACTTGAACAATTAAAAACACGAGCTTACTCGATATAGAAACACAAGTCTAAGGCTTAATAAATGAATAAATTAGAATTTAGGGAACTTGCTAAATCAATAAGTTAGGGATAGGATACTTGCCTCTTGCACAAGCTACAATTATAATTCACGTTCTTTATTAAACCCTACACATCAATACGTTCACAATACAAATTAATCAATAACTCGATATACGTATCGAATCACACACATCGGTCTTGAGCACGTTATTGGACTATACAATTAACGATTCAAGTCATGTAATTAACTTATTAATTACTCACGTAATATAAGTTATTAACCTCTTATTATATGTTTAATCATGTCTTTATGTTCATTACATTAGGTTTTAAACCACCTCTTAGAACACACGAACACTTAGCAAAAAAAAAAAAAATTTCAAATTTCTGCAAGGGGCGCGGCCGCGCGCCAGTTACCCTTGGGACCAGCGCGGTCGCGCGGCAACGCAGACCCAGATTTTCAGTTCGCGAATGACACACAGAGCAACCCAAATAAATCCAAATTAAACTAACGTAATGAATTTAAGGCTACCCATAAGATATAGAATTTACAGAAACATCATACCATGTTCTAAGCATGCTTTTAACACTTTAAATCACGGAATTACACAAATCACAACATTTAATTTCACTATTTTCAACATTTTATAAAGTTTTGAAAGAAAACAAGAATTCAACGTTACGGATTCGTTATAACACCGAATCCATTCGTTTAACTTCTATTTTGTTCGTTTAAATGTACACAATCACATTCAAGTGTTAATTTAAGTTAAATAAACGCATAAGGTGTGTAAATTTTGTACGTAAGGGCCATATGGGCCATATGTACAATTTTTACACTCTGTAACTTTTGAAAAATCAAATTAAGCATAACTACATGGATTTAATCGCACTAAATCATGCATACATGATATACAACATGTTATGATCATACAATAACACATATAAAATCATATCATACATTAATTATCAAATTAGTTATTCACAGAGAATCTAACATACGTTAATGGAAAACTTTAAGAACTTGAATTTAAAAACTTAGGAGAAGGAATTACCCTTGCTAGTTTGTGAAGATGATTCAAGGATGATGATATAAACTTTTCAAATTCTTCTTCTTCAATCTTTTCTCTCAAAATTCTCTCTGATTCTTTAAGTTTTATTTCCTCTGATATGAATATATAAATTGATATAGTATATATGTATATAAGTATAATACGTATAATATATAATGGGTGAGTGGTTGTCAGTTGGTCCCTTAGTGGGTTAACTGACCAACTCCCCTTAAGGCCTTGTTTGGCTAGCTTAAGGAATCCCTTCTCATTTATTTTAATTAATTTATTATAATATAGTTAATTAATGTCACACCCAATTAAATCAAATAATGCTATTTAAATCAATTAAATAAAATAGCATAAATCTACATTAAATCACATAGTCACATAATTAAAATTCTGATTTATTAATTATGTCTAATCATAAATCTCTAATTAATTAATAAATTAATTAGAATAACATTATGCTTATTAATTAATATATTAATCAAATAAGCTCAATTAAATACATACTTTGAATATAAAAATTCACCACATTAATTTAACTAATGTGACACATATAATTAAATTAATCTACCACAAATTCATCAATTAATTATTTAACTCAATAATTAAATCATCAAAAAATATTTATTTAATTCAATAAATATTCAAAATAAATTACAAAAATCTTGTTTGTCACATTTATCTTTCTCTCTCTCAGGTTATAGCCTAAGGTACTCTTACCTAAAGTTTATAACCTACAGCTCTGATACCAACATGTGACGCCCCCAAATTCGGGTCCCTTCTATTACCTCGGATCCGGTGCAGTCACGATACTACTAGTCAAATATTTACATCTTTTATTCATAACTTAAAGAATAAAACTTCACTCTATTACAATTTAGAATATAAATTCTTTCCATTTCCAGGATCTGTATAATGACCTCGAACTTTAATGAGTTCCGATCTTGGTCATTTACCATTCATGTCTTACATCATATTCGATATTATAAAAATATGGAATAATTTAAACTTTTTCAATCCTATTTGAAAATAATCTTTTATTGATTTAATAACCTTGAATCAATTACATATCCTTGAATCAAACTATATTATGATTCACTTAATTCGAATTACTGTATAAATTTTTACAACTCAACTCGATATCCTCTATGTATTACTAATACATCTATATAACACAACATGTAGCAATCGTTGTAACCACTATCATGTACATCTCGTAGAACCTTAAACATGGTTCAAAACAATAACTTCAACAAAATAATAATCTCCTTGCGATACTATTGAAGTTTATCAATCAAGTAGCACGTAACTTTACCGTGAGTCCTTAACCTGCAAAAGTGGTTATTTGTAAGAGTGAGCTCGACAGCTCAGCAATTCTAACAGTTTTCATGCATCACATAGCATATAACATCATACTCAGTTCATGCATTTATAATCAATTTATATTTACTAAACATGTTACTTCTCACATAACAAGCATATCATCAAAGATCAAGTTTCAATCTCATACAAATCTCATATACAGTTCATATATAAGTTCACATCATTATAGCATAATATAATTTAACTAACAGTTATTGAATTCATATATCAAATAAGAACTAAAAGACTTGCCTGATTGGTAGTTTAACAACTACGACTTAACTACTTAAAGATATATGCACTTCGTGTAATCCTACACAGTTATATAATCATGGATTTATACCCATCAGTCATACATTCATACATTCTTAATATAATAATAAGTATTACATTGTTTTTTAACTTGGTTCTTAGAACCTTCGTTTTACTTTCTTATCATACTCTTATAATAGCTAAGTATGTATAGGTATATCTTAACCATCCGTACTTGACATCAACATTCATATACATTTATCACACACTTGACTCACTATGTGTTTGACACATATTTAAAGTTTATAGATGTGTGATCTACGTTGTTCATACATTTTTTCAAACCTTAACAAATCTGGGTTTTATATAACCATCATACCAATGAATGTTTAAAACAGCATTGAGACTCTGTCTTATAGCTTAGAATAGTACTATAAGCAAGCTACCAAAATCAAAAAGCAAATAAAATGTCCAGACCATCCTGCCATGCAGCTCAGCTGCGCTGAGGTTAGGCTTAGGACTGGCGCAGCTGCGCCATTCCCTGACTAGTCCAGAATTAGATTTTAATTTCGGGTTCCATCTTATTTCTTATCATGTATGGTACTAACACATTACATAAACACACGTTAAGGGGTCTTGGTCCAGATTTGGTGTCTCTTGTGTTTTCTTTAAGTTGTTTTCACACTTTATAGCTTTATTCAAAACTTTCCATTCATTCAAAGCTAAGTGAGTTCATGCAATAAGAGAGTAACTATGAAATCACTAAATCACATAACGATGTTAAACCTCCTTCAATACGCATGCTTACACGTATTCAACTTATCTACATATAGCTAGTATAGTTCATCATTGGAACTTACTTTCAAAATTTCTATGTTTTACTTTTAAAATCCATGTCATACCCATTTGTACATGTTTCTACACATGCTTACAAGATCAAAATGTAGGCAACACCATGCTCATGAATATTAGTTTTCAAAACTTGAATTTCTCTTTGAAAACACGTATTATCCAAGCTATGTAAGTTATCTTATGCGAGGTAACTTAAAATCTCATTTCATGCTCGCATGACTCAACCATATACACATACTACAAAGTCATAATACCACATAACGAGACTAAGCAATACTAAGTATGCATGCTCGTGCATATTCCACACATGTATACGTTAATCCAAATAGTTTATACTAGGAAATTCCTTTTTATGAACATGTGTACATAGGTAAAATCCATGTTTAACCAAGTGATGCTCATGTCGACATATCTAGAGGCATAATGAATCCTATTATACATGCTTGCATGATCAGAACGTATCTCACATAGTGAGTGATGATATTAGCTTTCAAATTCTAAGTTTTCATCGAAAATTACACTCAGTCATCTTAGCACATGCAAGGTATCTTGAAATCATATCTCACATGCATTTGAACACATATCTATACCATATAAGCATACTCAAATGGTTAGAACTTAAAGGATACAAGTTTTGTCAAAGTTTACTTTCAAAACCTTTATATAATCTTTGGAAAATAACCATTTAAGCAACTCATGATATGCAAAGGTACTCAAGACCATATGTCATATCTATTATCATGAATATTTATGTTTTATCACTTAGAATAACATATTCCATCGTCGGGAGCACTACAATTGCGTATGTGCACGTCCGACGCCCTCCGATTGCCTCCGAATACAGAGCAGTCACAAAGATGAACATTTTTACCCCTCTTAACCACTTCAAATCGAATAACTTAAAGAACAAAAGTTGTTGGTCTACTCGTTATCTTTCCGAATCATCATGAATCACCTCAATCGGAGTTTGTATGAAAACGTTATGCTTAATTTACTATAGCAGGTCAAAGTAGTTGTTTTTCCTGTCGGCCCATGTTCGGCACAGCTACGCCCTAAATGGCCTTGGGGGCAGCGCAGCTGCACCACAAGAAATAGAAGGTTGTTCCAGACTTGCTCCTTTGCGAATATTTAGACCATTTTACTTTTCGATTGCCATAACGCGAGTTATACTCATCCAAATTAGTCCGTTTTCGATTCTATGGATTCGTAACTCATAAAACTACAACATACCAAAGAATCAACAATTAACATAAACATTAACTAACCCACATATTAATCCAAAACTCATGTTCATACTATATTTTCATATTTTGACAAGTTTAACTAATTCCACCACTACAGATTCGTCTATAACCCAAATTGGTTCGTTTAACTTCCGTTGTTTTCGCATTTAACTATATTAACAGTATCTAGCAATAATTCATGGATTATAACAATCCTTAGCCATAAATTTTGTGACTCAAAAGCAACTATTTCTTGTCATTTCTAAGGAATTGTAAAACTTAGGAAATCAAAAGCATATATGTTAGCATTATTACCTCTTGAATGCTTAGTTTTCTTAAGTTCTCCCTTTTGAGATTGCTAGACTCCTCTTTGAACCACAAATTCTCAGACTCAATTTCTCAAGGTTTCACAGACATTTCTTAGTAACGTGATTTCAATAACATAACTGTCATTTTATAGAGGAGTTGTGGTCTAGTTAAAGGCTTTACACCAAAGGTTGAATCCATAAAGTAGAAGAAGTAAACAATGGTTAACAAAGAGTTGTTCAACCACCACTTCCCAGCCATCTTCATAGCCCATCATCACCTATGCATAGCTACTGGTCACAGCATGGAAGTTACGCAATGTAGTTATAGGTTCTGTTTAGCCACTGATTTTGGGACAGGGTTAATTCTTAGCAACTAAAGCTTAGTTTGGTTCCTTTAATTCCCAAAATGAAATTTTAATGTCTTAATGCTACTATACCAAGTAAGGTTAGGGATTATTTATGTATTCACATCATGTCATCCATGTACATTAGTCCACATAATATTTTAATTGGGTTAATTATAATTTAGTTGGGTACTCTAAACCCATTCTTTGTCATAAAATTTATTATCTCAAATACACTCAGTTATTATAATGATAATTATTATCAAATATCTATTAACTTTCTTCCATTCTTTTAAAATACACATTTAATTGATTCACTATGAATCATTGTCACACAAGTCTCATTTATACTTACTTAACAATTTACACCATTTAAGCTTATAGCCTCATATTATAACTATTCACGTCACATTATGTTATTCTTAACATCTCATCTTATTTTCATACATGAAGAAATTTTATTGCATTACTTTGTATGCTCCTACAACACATGTAATTGCACATAACAATTAATAATTATAATCATTAGTCCATCACATTACTTCATCATTTCCAACTAATGTAATTTGAACAAATCCTTAGTCCAACATTATGCCACACTAGCATATCCCACAAGCTTACTTTACGCTCAATACCATATTTTAATATCCCTTTAATATAAAGTTTGTGTGACATACCTTACCTTAATGCTAAATTATTTAGCTTACTTAAATAATTATACACTTATAATAGTTATAACCTTTACACTTAGAGTAATTAATATTTACTCTATTAATTATTTAAATTATACACAATACGTATAATTATTCGATTGTCCCAAGACAACTTCTTCCATCATTACATTTAGCCATATCTTAAGTGCTAATATAATCCCTTCATCTCTAACCAATATTTATTTATAGGTATATTGGTTTTTCTTCTATTATCTATTACTTATTTTCCATTAACATCTTTCATATATTACCATATTATGTAAAAATTAATTAACATAATAATTTCGTTTTCTTCATGTAAAGCACATATATTAATTCACCATTTTACTTGATTGAATTACCCCTTCCATTCAATTTACTATCACGCCACTGTCACACAAGGCTTCAATATTCAAATTATATTATTCCATAATATAATTTTCCACTTAATTTAAGTTAACTAATATTTATTCTTGTTTAGTTAATTTCCATAACTAACTCTCATTCAATTCATGATCACTATCTCCATCCCTTCATGGGCACTATCTATATCAAATATGACCCATATGATACCATATTAGCCACTAATATACAATTCCTATAGTTCAGATTACACAACTCATCAGATTACATAAACTCATCATGAACTGTCTACAGACCGATGCGGCCGCTCTGGTCTTAGGCTTGAGAGTGGCGGGGTTGCGCCACCTTAAGTTAGGACGCAGACATGTTATGCTTCAACAGAAACAGAACTTAACTCGCAAATCCTTTAACATGCTCCCAACATGCTATCACATTATACTAACCAAAATAAATCTCTAATGACTACACCCTTCAATAATTTAGAGATTAAACTTCAAGTTCAACTCTTCTTTCTTTAATCTATACATTTAACCATACCCCAATACTAGTCAATAAATCTCTATCCATCTTCTTTACTTTAAATAACTCGCCTCTTCAATAAACAACAAATATATAATACTAACATATTTATTAAACACAGAAATCACTTATTGCATAGCTTATATTACCCCATGCAACACCATTCCACATACCTCACAACGCATATATATATTTTCTTATTCGAACCCTTCTCATGCGTTAAGAATTTTTATTTATTAAATTCTTATTTTAATAATTCTGAAAATTCAGGTTCTTACATCAACAATAGGATCTATCATGTACGGTATGATACGTACTAGATCAGATGTTGCTCATGCACTTAGTGTAACGAGCAGATATCAGTCGAATCCGGGAGAAGTGCATTGGAAGACATTGAAAAATATCCTAAAGTACTTAAGAAGAACTAAGGATATATATCTTATCTATGCGCGGTGGGTCGTAATTGAAACTAGAGGGCTATACAGACTCAAGTTTCCAAATGGATTGAGATGGCAGTCAATCAGTTTCAGGGTATGTGTTTATCTTAAACAGTGGCGCAGTGAGTTGGAAGAGTTCCAAGCAAAAAAGTTGTTAATTCAGTGACAGAGGTAGAGTACATAGCTGCAAGTGAAGCTGCAATGGAATCTGTTTGGATGAAAAAGTTCATAACTGAACTTGGCATGGTTCATAGCATTAGAGGAGCATTACCTTTATTCTGTGACAACACCGGAGCTGTTGCACAGGCCAAGGAACCCAGGTCTCATCATAAATCCAAACACGTATTGCGGCGGTTTCATTTGATTAGAGAGATCATTGAAAGAAGAGATGTTAACCTAGAGCGTATGGACACTCAAAACAACATTGCATATCCATTTACTAAAGCTTTAACACAACAGCAGTTTGATCGTAACTTAAAGAAGATGGGTATTAGATACCATGGTGATTGGCTTTAGTGCATGTGGGAGATTGAAAGTAGTATGCACACAAGCCAATCATGTATGCTGATAAAGCATATACTTTGTAACAATCTTATTCATTTATTAATAAAAGAATTATTTATTTAAAGGCGTTTATATTATTTACATAATGATGTTATATTTAAATGTGATAAACCCATAGTTTTAAGCAATATTTTTAGAATCATGATGATGATCATGCTAATGAGATCTAAATTCTTAGAAAGCTTAAAACTAAAATAGTTCCCATTCGATGGATTACTAAATAGAGGATTAGTGAATCCGGATAGATTGGTATATACGTTGCTTGCTCTTTGGAAGAGGATGACCGATCTCATGATCATTTGTGTGGAGACACTAAAGCAAGTATGTACATGCTTATTGGAGAATAAGTACACTGAACGTAGCTCTCTTAGGAATACCTAATGGAGTTTTACTCGCCTATCAATAGGAATTCCTTTCCTGATAGTAGTACAAGTAATCCTTAGACTTGAGATCGTTAAAGTATCTTATGTATGATGAGTTATACTTTGACATGTCTCTTAAGACCTTGAGGGTATATTAAAGAGTTTGCTTGGGTATAATTAATTATACATGAAGATAATGAATGATCAATAAAGGATATACCACTTCTAGTAAAAGAAGTGAATGTCCTATGTTATTTGATAAATGACAACTCAGTAGTCCTTGGCCAAGGCAGAATGAAATTAGAAAGTAGTTTTTAATTTGAATTATCGGAGTTTGTGCACTTAGGATCAGGATACATATAATTAAATAAAATAAGACTTGATAGTAAATCCATGTCTTATATTTAATTGGAATATTGTATGGTAGAATGAATGAATTGTACGGTAACTAATTACTCAAAGGTTCTTTTATGATTAATTTCAAAATCTATATTATTTGAAAAGTCTTTGAATGCTACGGGGGTTTATCCTTATTGTAGAATAAATATTTATTTAAATGAATTAATAGTTAATTTATTTATTTAAATAAAATTAGAATTATTCTAATTAATATATTCACAACCAGTTTAATATGGAGAACCTAAATGGTCACACCATAAAAGGATGAATATTTATTTAAGAAGCAAATGGCATAACCGTAATAATAAGTTAAGTGTATTTAATTTAATCTATGGTGATAGAATAAATTAAATAGCTTAATATTTATTATTTAATATTTTAGAAATATTAAATATAAATTAATAAGAGGAGTCATATTATTAATATTACTATTATTATTAATTTAAATTTCTAAAGGAGTTTGGGAATTAATTAATAAATGTACTCTCCTATATTCCTAGAAAGATTAGGAGGTAAATTAATTAAAGGAGTTTAATTAATTATTCATAACAAAATTAGGAAGCCTAATTAATTAAAAGAGTTTAATTAATTAATATGAAACCCTAATCATATAATGTTTAGAAGGGTTGCCTACATCTATAAATAAGAGGAGTCTTATTTTGATTAAGGACTAATGCAATTCCATTGTTGGGAGAGCACAACTTTTCTAGAGAGAGAAAATTAAGGTTTTTCTAATAACCCACCTTCTTAATATTTGTTCATCCTTAGTGGATCACCTCTAGAGCCCAAACACTTGGGTGGCTGACGTTGATCAAAGGAAGGAATCACACCAGGTAGATTCAAGTTGAACAAGGAAAGGATTGGAGTTGAACTCGTACCTGAGGAAGCATGAATCTTCAAGGGTATGATTCGTTCTTCATCTCTTTAGATTGAATTAATAATTGTGCATAAAGGATGATCCGGGTTCATGATTAGAAAAATTTTAAAACTCTATTTTGACACTTCTGATGCTTTGTATATAATTTTTGCATGCTAATTTGATCTTACAAACCTAACATTTATCACCCAAGATGAGGCTATAATCGTGAGTGATGCAGTCTGTTTTTTTGTGGATGGGCTCACCGGTCATGCTCGAGTATCGTTTAGAGTTAGGAGGGGATCTTTAGGTCAGCAGTATAGCTACTAAGACGGGTTGATATGCTGGAGCAGGAGCTTAGGGCTGGCCCTCAGAATGCAGCGACAACTGGGTATTTAGAGATGTTATCCCGCCTGTCCTCAGATTTATTGTCCTGCTTTATCTTCCTGCATAACTTTGTTATTATCTTTTGTCGTATATTAGAATCACTTTTGTATTCTAAAACAATTGTATATATAAAAAGGAATATGTTTAGTTCTCTTCCCTCATTTGAGTACGTCTAGACCTGCATATTGATCTCCATTTTTGCTCCCTGACTTGTTATTTTGATACAAAATAGTTCTCATCATACTTGTTGTAAGATTTGACAGAGCAATGTTGAGATGTTGTAAGGTCGTTTCGGCATGAGCCATCGACTTGGAGGGTTTTAGATGTATTTTGGTTTTTTAGGTAGGTTAGATTTTGTGGTTAGTATCTGGGAGGTGGAGTAAAAGTGTTTGGGTTTTATTCGAGGGTTTGACCGCACCATAAATGGCTGCCTACATACTTCTGTGGTTGGGGGAGATCAGGTCTTTCATAGTTCAGGCTTGGCCTGAAAGTTTGACTTGATTTTTTAAATCTTCAAGACAAGGATTCAGGTTCGTGAAAAGGGGTCTCAGACATAAAACCGTTTCACAGAGTTGAAATTGATCAGGTGCAGAAATTCTTCACCGTCCATCTCTTCTAACCTTAGGGCTCTTCCCGGTAAGGTTTCTTTGACAACGAGGGTCCTTCCCAATTCAAGACAAATTTTCCTTTGGCTGCATCTTGGCCCGTAATAATCTTCTTCAGTACCAAGTCATGATTTTTAAACTCCCGGGGTCGTACCTTTTTGTTGTAAGACCGACACATTCGTTGTGACGCCCCCAAATCCGGGTACTTTCGACCCACGGATATGGTGCTGCACGGTGATACTAACTACACATTCATTCAACCAAAAACTGCATCAATATGAACATATTTACTAAATTCTTATTACAATAATAATAATAAATCATTCCCAGGTTCTTAATAACCATTGCATCATTTGTTGTCATAGTACAAGTTCATACAAAATTGTACTATTCTATTAGAGGATAACTATTTATCAATTTTAACTTTGCCCTTATCTTTACCAGATCCTTTGATCCGTTTGCTCTTAGCTGCAATCATATAATTCAAGCAAGAAGTAAGCATAACTAGCTCAACAAGTCTAACAATATACAACTCAACCACAAAATCAAGAATCATATGATTTATCTTCTATAATTGAACACATAGTTATGAAGTACTATGAATAATCAAAAAATAGCACTTTCCATTTCTTTAAAACAATTTCGAAGGACATATAGTCACTTAAAAGTTTTGAATTGGTTAAAAGACCATGAATATTCTCATTCGTTTTCATTCATGAAAAGGACATCCCAGCACTAAGACCGTACATCTGATAAAACTTACGAGCACTTCTAGGTGATCAGCCTATAGTACTCTATATTGATCAACACTTATTTGTTAAATGTATTTATGCTTAAGTTTTGGCAAACTCACGTGCCCGTTGATGTACGACGTAAAATACCTTTGTTTATTCATACTAAGGCTTACCTTTGAACCCATACCAAATCAATTGGCATATGATATCATTAACAATAATAATAACTTGAAAGATTTGAAAATAACCCAACAAAACATTGTAAACTTCGTCTAGCCGAGTTAAGATTAGCATCGACTCTTTTTTAAACAATACATGCATAACATAACATGAATCACAAAACTTGGCTATCACGATGGTTAGACAAGAGTTAAAAGAACTTGCATTTGAGAGTCTTCTACTTTAAACTCACTTTTCTTTGGTCTTTATAGGTTCTACATGATATATTCGCATAACATACCAATTAGCTACCAAACAATCTACACACATTGTTTATACCAACTTCTTTCTCTTCTATAGCTTAATCAAATTTATTTCACTAATAACATTCGTTAAGTTATATAACCTTCATTACGGCTTACTAACCTCTAAACGTCATAAACCATCATTCATTGTTCATCGTCTACGTATCACGATAACTATAGCCTTAACCGGTTGGTTAATTCAAATACAGTCTCCTCGAATTATCAATACAAGGCCCCGTATAGCGATTACATAAGTTTTAAATTCATTAAATTAAATGTTCAAGTCATTCATTCTTATATATTCATCATATATGAATACATTTTTCTTTCATCAAACTTTGTTTATATGCTCAACCAACACTGGAACGCCGCCCCTGCGCGTCCGTGACGATTATCTGCCATGACTGGTGCCCGCGTGGCCGCGTCACAGCTTGCTTTATAAAAGTTTTTCTTTCTATCTTGACATGCAACTTTGCAACATCATAACTCCCACTCAGATTATCAGAATGAGTCCATTTATGATGCGTTGGAAAGCTTAGATTTCCCTCTACAACCCACCTTAGACCAATATGATTTTTGAACTTTTTAATTAGGATCTTAATTGGTCTAAAAATAACACCATGGATAATTTTAACGTTCTTGAGCGTTCTTCGCTCGTTCATTCGTTTTTTATTCGTTTTACGTCTGAATTCATCCGTTCTCAAGCCTACGACTCTTAAACTTCACGTTCTTGAATATGTTAATGAAACCCTAGCTTTTTAGGTTCATTATTAACATTCCATTATCACCAAAAAACCCTAGTTGACTACGATTTTAATGATTAACGTCTTTTCTAAAAAAAATAGTGATAACTTCGTTATACGAGATTTTTACTCCTTTCAAAATGGAACCATTCCATAATTTATTCATCTATGTCCTAACCAAGAAATAAACATCTAACTTATACACGATAGTTTTAAACTTTTCCATCAACAACAAGCTCTAAATTTTATGTGTTCTTCATTATGTGCTTAATCATTCGATTATGATTCTCGCTTATACATGGCTTATTAATATTTTAGTCCACTAATATCCACCTTATCCATTTGGATAAGACATGCACCACTAATAATCACTTCTCTATTAAAATTTAAATAGAAAAAGATGAAGATTAGGGTTTACATAATAACCTTTGCGTTCTTCTTGGTCTTGACTTAAGTGGTTAATTAGCTAGCTTCTCCTTCCCCTTCTCTTGTAATCTCTCACTCTCAATATATGATTATAAGTTGGTGAAATTTGTAAACAACTAATAACAATTAGGCTTGCTTTATATAGGAAATGCAAAGTGAGTGCAATTTGGTAAAAAGACCAAACCTCCTCTTATTCACACCTCCTCTTGCAAAGCTTCCTAAGGAAGCTAACCACCTAACTTGGCCACCAAGTGACTGACTATGACTCCCTGTGGGGGCCTACATAGGTTGACCCATGGGTTTTACCCACCCGTTAGATAAAAAGTTTGACCCACGGGTTCGGCTCTTGGTTCGGGCTTAGAATTATTTCAAATTGAGACTAACTTTGGTCTTGATTTAAATTATCTTTGGGCCTTGATATATTTTATCATTGGGCCAAGTTCAATGGTTAAATAGTCAACCTTGACTTTTGTTGACCAAGTATTTGACTTTACGTATTCTTACCGTATAATTCTCATATTCTCCTTGTATATACTTCATATGATATTCATATTATACGTCATATTAATCTTCGTATTATACTCGTATAATACATGGTATTATACTCGTATTCTTCACGTGTAGTAATAATTCTTATTATACTTAATCATTTCTTTTCTTAGAAATTCACTTTCCCTAACACTTAGATTTTAAATCCACAGGCAAAAACTTCGTTTGCCATAACTAAAATATTATTAGATAATCCATCTCGTCTCAGAATTCTAACATTACGCGTTTCTCAGAAACTCAAAAATAATTCCCTAGTAGAAATGGATGAATAGTGATTTTACAGAAATTTCTTGAAAAACTTTTATTTTCGTCTTGGAAATTCATTCCATTTAATTCTAGCTCACAGCCAGAATCCTAACCACATTCAATCATCCTAGGTCATAGAATGACCCTTAACCAGCTTACTCAGTTTAATAAACATATAATCTTATTTATTCAATATAATCAAATAAAAATTAATTCATATAATAATTCAATTTTCTCGGTTGTTACATTCGCTGCTGGTATAGCTGACCGTGAAAGATAACGGCAACCCTCTTCTCATCTATAAGGGATAACTAATCGTATCGATCTTATATCCATTGGCCCTCTTCTATCTGGGCATCCAGTATTACTCTTAGCGATTCCATCTCCACCTCTACGGGGAGTGCGAATTTTATGCCATATACCAGTGAATACGAGGTGGCCCCGGTAGAGGTTCAAGTCGATGTTCGGTAGGCGAGCATGGTTAAAGGCAATAAACAAGGCCATTCCCGGTGGTTTGCCGACATCTTCATCATTATCTTCTTGATATTCTTATTGGCAGCCTTCATTGTGCCATTTATCTTTGGATGATAAATAACTGAGTTAAGGTGTTTGATATTGAACTTGCTGCACAGTCCCCTCATCATCTCGTTGTTTAGATTCTTGGCGTTGTCTGATATGATAACCTCGGGTTGTCCGTATCGACAGATGACATTGTCTCTAATGAAACTGATGATGACCTCCTTAGTAACATTGGGGAAGGAAGCTGCCTCTTCCCATTTGGTAAAGTAATCAATCAATGTGAAGATGAATCTGTGACCGTTACTGGCTTTAGGCTCAACAGGTCCGATCACATCCACTCCCCACATGGAAAACGACCATGGTGATGTCATGCAATGTAGTTAATATGGAGGTGCATGAATAATGTTGCCATAGATTTTGCATTGATAGCAGCTCTTGATGTGATCGTCGCAATCAGCTTTAAGGGATATCCAGTAGTGTCTCATTCCTAATATCTTCTTGACGAGAAGGGCTCCACTCATGTGTGCTCCGCACACTCTACCATGCACTTCATTCATAAGTCTTTGGGTATGATCCTTGTCTAGACACCTGAGAAGGCCTACGCTCGGGTCCCTTTTATAGAGAGCATCCCCATTTAAATAGAAGTTCATTGACATCTTCTGTATTCGCTTCTTTCCAGCTTGGCTCTTTCCCTCAAGGGTGGATCTATCTCGCAAATAGTCCTTGATGTGTTGGTACCAAGGTAGTTTAGTAGGAGCTATTTCATCAGATATTTCCGCCACGCTGTTTCCCTAAGATGGTGCACTTTGTTCCGTGAAGGTGAAAACATGCATACCCTTCCTTATCGATGTGCTAACCAATGAGGCTAGGGTGGTCAATGCGTTGGTGAAATCGTTTCTATTTCGAGGGATATGCATAAAGGCAATGTCTTCAAACTCTCCCGCCAATTTGATAATGTAGATGTATTATGGTAATATATGTAATTTTTTGGTACTGTCCTGTGGATTATTTGATGACTAACTTTGAGTCTCCAAATACCGCTAATCGTCTGACCCCCATGGAATGGGCCAATTTTAACCCCACAAAGAATTCTTCATATTTTTCCATGTTGTTGGAGTTGTTGAACTGCAACTCTTTCGCTACGGGGTACTGCTCCACAATAATAGAGACGAGAACTGCCCCTGCCCCAGTGCCTTCTGCGTTTGCTGCGCTGTCAAAGTACAATTTTCAGAATTGACCCATATCTTCACCATTGGCATATTGAATCTCCATCACATCATTCTCAGGAAAGTATGTTTCAAGAAGCTCAAAACCTCTCGTCGTTTCTATCGATAGATTGTCCGCGATTCCCTGCCCTTTAATAGACTTTTGGGTCATATAGACCATATTGAACTATTGAAGGATTAGCTGCCACTTGGATAATCGATAGTTCAACATCTGTTTGCTAAAAATGTACTTCAAAGGATCCACACGGGAAATAAGATAGGTTGTATGGCCATACAGGTAATGTTGTAACCTCATGGAGGCCCAGGCCAATGTGCAACATTTCCTCTCTACCAACATGTACCTTTTCTCTCCATTACTGAATTGTTTATGGAGGTAATACATGGCCCTTTCCTTGCCCAAATCATCTTTATCCCCCAGCAAGCAGCCCATGGCATTAGAGTTAACTGATATGTATATAAACAACGAGATTCCATAGGGGTACCGGGATAGGTGCTTCAATAAACCCCTTCTAGAAGGTGTGAAAAGCCTTTTGACAGTCTTCATTCCATTTTCTGGGGTAATTCTTCCTTAACAACTAGGAAATGGGTTCACATGTGGTCGTCAACTCTGATATGAATCGATTGATAAAGTTTATCCTTCCTAGGAAACCTCGAATTTCCTTCTCGGTTCTTGGTTCTTTGCTCGAGCATCTCGGTGATGGCTTTTATCTTTGCTGGATCCAATTCAATGCCTCAATTTCTTACAAAGAATTCTAAAAGTTTACCAGAATTCACGCCAAAAGCACACTTTGCTGGGTTCAGCTTCAAGTTATATTTGCAGATGTGATCGAACAACTTCCAGAGATGTGTATTGTGGTCATCCTCTTTCTTGGACTTTACAATTATATCATCCACATATACTTCGATCTCTTTGTGCATCATGTCATGGAACAACATCATCATAACCTATGATAGGTACCACCGGTGTTGGTGAGGTTGAGGGCCAATCTTTTGTAGTAGGAAGTGACCCAAGGGGTGATGAAGGCAGTCTTTTCCCTGTCCTCTTCTGCAACCATGATCTGATGGTATCCAGCAAAGAAATTTTCAAATGATTACATCTCATTTTGAGCCGTATTGTCTATTAACACATAGATGAACGGCATTGGGAAGTCATCTTTAAGGCTGGCTTTGTTGAGATCTCGGTAATACGTAGACTCGTACCTTTCTGCCAGGCTTCGGTACCGGGACCACATTGGACAACCACTCCGGGTAGGTTGACACCATAATGATACATTCTTTGAATTATTTAATGATTTCTTCTTCGACCTGCAGGCTCCATTTTGGTTTCAACCATCTTAGCTTATGCTTAACTGATTTGAACCATTCTTTAACTACCAACCAATGAACGACTATGTTTGTGGATAAACCGATCATGTCTTCATGAGACCAAGTAAAGACATCCTCGAATTGGGATAGGAATTTGATTAGTTCTTTTTTTGGCTAAAAGGGAGGTTGGTTCCGATCTGTAGCTCCAATGTTTATGGTGTTCGTTTGCTCAAGGTTGGGTTTGGTACTGTCTTTGACCCATTCTTTAATTTCCTTGGGCACCTCTTCATCGTCTACTTCCTCTTGCTCAATTTCCATTAAATCAAAGTCCAATTCTATATCGAAATCGTAGTCACTATTCAAATTTGGCAAGTCATGGAGAAGGCTAGAAATACTCAAATTTGGGAACCTGAGAAGAAAACTTGATTGCTTAATATATATAAAATAAACGTCAATTACAAATGGTTCATCAGTTAATATGACAAAAGGAAATAACAAGTTGCAGATAATATAAAACAACTTGGAATGAAATGGCTACGCTCCTTGATAATAAATCATTTTCCCATATTTTACCCTTTCTGAATGATTTGAGGGGTGATCGTACAATTGTTGGTAGTCAGATCTTCGGGGATGGCCAAGATGGAGGCGTGGTTAGATTCGTCGCTATCTTGGATGATGACCATAACTGGTACGGAATTAGGATTGGGATCCTCCTTGGGGATGCTGACTTTTGCCCAATTAATATAGGGGAGGCTAGGATGATCATCTAATGGACCTTCCCCCAATGGAATCCTTAACGGCACCTTCAACACGATAAAAACTGCTCATAAATCGTAACTGGATTTCCGTAAGGAAATTTTTGCTCTGGGCATTCATTTCCATATCTTCGGCAGGAGCTTCTTCATTGCTTTCTCTTTCTCTGACTTGATTGACCTTGGAAATCATAAGGTGATGAGTGGAATTTATACCAGCGAATCGAGCACTCTAAATCTTAAAAAGTTGCTTGTTTGTCTTATTTTTTAATGCTTTTATATAGTGTTTGTTATTATTTGTCTAAAAAATGCTTTTCAAGGATTATTAGGTCATTTCTAGCTTTTAAAGGGCAAAACTGTCATTTTCTCACAACCGGCGCCGCAGCGCCGAATTCCCTTTGTAAAGTGTCATCGCAGCGCCTTCATATGCCAGCACAGCCAGTAGCTAGCGCTGCCGCAATGGTTCACAGTACAATTCTAGCGCTGCAGCACCACATGCCTGCCAGCTCACCCCCTTGGTGCACGGCAGCACACCTATCCTTCACAAAGCTGGCGCCGTAGCGCTACTTATTGATCTATCTTGGTTGACTTGCACCGTAGCGCCTGTCCAAGGAAAAAAGCCGTCGCCACAGCTCCACTTTCGTTTCCCATGTAGAAATCAGAGTCTTAATGACCTAAAGCTAGAGGAGTTTTAGCACTTAGCATTTTCAACCCCCCTTTTCAATTTAACTTAGAAAATAGAATAGAGAGAGATCGAGATAGCTTAGAAGAGAAAGAAGTTGGTTATTCAAAAAAGAAAAGATCATTGCTTCCTTCATAGCTTGGATTCTACACGGTGAAGAGAAGAGTTAGAGATTGAATACTTCAACACAAGAGTTTTCTTTGTCTAAGTCTTTCATTTATTTGTGTTTTCTATGTTGAACATATTGAGAATTTTGTTTGGTTTTTATAGTTATGAACTAACTCCATTTCTAGGATTGCAATTTAACTTATTGATTAGTGTAATTAAATTAATCTCCTATTTAGTATAATGAATCATGTTTGAATGGTTTATTGTATTTCATGCTTTATTTATTGATTGCTTGACCGAGTAGTTGATATGAGTATTACTTTGATATTAGAAAATGGATGTCGATGTTGGAAAATTTAAGAACCCCACGGGTCGGTTTATAACCCGGGTTTTCTCAAATCGATCTTCCTAAGTTCTCTCTACCCCCACTCTTTTTATTTAGAAAAAAGGTTTTGAAGGGTTTTTTAGGAAAGAGGCCAACATGTGT
Organism: Panax stipuleanatus; assembly: GCA_020205555.1. Classification (NCBI taxonomy): domain Eukaryota; kingdom Viridiplantae; phylum Streptophyta; class Magnoliopsida; order Apiales; family Araliaceae; genus Panax; species Panax stipuleanatus. The sequence continues at coordinate 107,765,964 of CM035115.1, forward strand.
TTATGTCGACGATTTGAACGTTTAGAGTCGCCAGTTGGTAGATTGGAAAATGGTTGTACCAACTCAACTGAGTTTGATTTGAAAAGAGGCCCAATTGCTGGACACTGTCGAAACTTGATCTTTGAAATCGGAGTTTTGAGTTCGGAAGCTTGGTTAAGTGTGGGGAAGGTGTTAGGCACCCCACGACTGCCGTGTAAACACAGTAACACATCTTTTTAATATTTTTCTTAAAACTGTGAATGCGTGAGTGAATGCTGTTTGAAAATTGGGCCTATTGATTTGATTGATTGAAAGTTTTGACAGACTTCGTTTAGCCTATATACGAAGGGTTTGATTTGATTTGAAAATCAGTCTTTGATTTGATTTGCAAAAGCATTTAATTTGATTTACAAAAGCTTTTCTTTTGATTGAAAATGATGTTTTGAAAGCTGGTTTATCAAACTCTTATGCTGCCATAGGAATTGAAGCGTATCGCTACTTTTAATTTTTTTTATCTTTATAGCCTTAAGGCTGCATGTGAATGGTGATTTGCCAGGCTGCGAAGCATCCTCGACTACATAAATAGACAAGTGTCGGTCTCCTCATGGGTATGAAAACCATCGGAGGGACGCTGACACGATAATTGACATTTCATTATGATGAGACCTTAAATCCTGATAACCGTTTTAAGGTCCGTGTATGTACATTTTACAGAAAAAATTGGCAGGGTACATCTGTAAACTGGAGTTTGTCCATCATGGGAATCAGATCCCGATCGATTTGATCATGAATCCCACGATTCCTAGGCTCACATATAAGTAGCCCATAAACCTACACAGTTTAAATTTACACAGAAATAGATATATATACATCATCACGTCGTAATGGAACCAAGGATTCATCAATATATCCTGGCTGCGAGTGGATAAAGCATCTCGTTCCCACTAGATAGCAATCTAAGGGACACGAGTTTGCTTTTAAAGCTGAAACTATGTGAAAATAACTAGATTTAAAGAAATCTCAGCCATTATAGCTTCCAAGTTCTGTCGGGACCTGTAAGAACCCGAATTTTTAGATATTATTAAATAAGGATTTAATAAATAAAATTCTTAAACTGTGAGATGGGTTCGAATAATAATATATATATGTGATATGAGGTATGTGGTATTATATTACATAGGATAATATGGACTATGTAAAATGTGTTTTTGTGATTTATAAATATATTATTAATATATATTTGTTACTTATCGTAGAGACGATCCAGTTGAGATAAAGGAGGTGGATAAATTCCTATCGATGTTAAATAATTTATAAAATTATTTTATCATAGTAAGTTGGTGACATTAAATATCCTTAATGTATAATCACCATATTCTTGTGTATGTGTATTAATAACTAGTATGTTTATAATATAGGTTATTAATAGCACTTAAGCTATCCATGAATAGGTTTGGATAGTGAAGCATGAGTTAGTTAAGGAATTAACTAATAAGAATAAATATTAGTTAATTTAAGTTGGGAGTTATATTATGAAATAATATAATGAGAGTATTGAACCTTAATTAACTATGATGATATAGTACAGTGTTTAATTTACTTAAGTAAAGGAGTGAATTAATATGTGTGTTGATTATGTAATTATAGTTGATACTTTTATATATATTACTTAGAATAGTAATATGTGAGAAAGTCTAATGTACGAATAACGTTAAATATATATATACGTTATTAAAAGGGTGATGGAAATCATTATATCTTTAAATGAATATTTGAAGAAATTATTTTGGGAACAATTTATAGAAAAGAAAGAGAAATGGTTATTATATATTTTAATAAAGGATATTAAAATAATTTTTAATATTGAATTATTTTAATAAAAGGAGGAAATGTTATTTTTGAATAGTAACATTACCTTATATATTTTGTATAAGGTATGATTGATTAATATGATAGATATATTCAAACGTATTTGCTATATGTAAATAAATTGATGGAAACAATTTCTTATAATAGAAAATAAACTTACTATCTATTTTCTATATATACTATATGTACATGCGTTGTACATGTAATTATTCGATATTATATTATATTATAATATCTTGAGTTAATAAATAAAGTATTTTCTAATAATGAATATCTTTATTTGGAGAAAACATAATATTTTATGATATGGATAAATACATAATGTATTTTCAAGGGAGTTCAATTAATGAAAGGAAACTAAGTTATTTTAATATATTAAATAACTTAAGTTATTATTTGATCGTGAATATTATTAGTTAAATATTTAATAGAGTATATATATTAATTATTATAAGCGTAAAGGTTATACTTATTATAAGTATAATTAATTGAAGTAGTTTAGCATTTTAATAGCTTGAGTTATTATATTACCGTAAAGATTATATAGAATATTAGAGTATTTCCATTCACGATATATATATATAGATATCTATGTGAACCTTGTGACTTAATAGTTGTAATTATATTGAACATGTTATAAGTAGTAAGTGATGGGAATAATAATAAGCTTGAGATTAAGCTTGTGAGAAATGCCTTGTGTGGCACGATAATAGATTCGGTAATGAATTGATTAATTCAAATATGGAAGAATTATTAATTGAACAATTAATCTATATTAATTGTTATTATAATAATATGTTGAATTATTATTATTGCGAGTGATAGCATGATAATAAGTATATTTGTTATAAATATAATAAGATTTATATTTATTGTGAAAATTAACTATATAAATGTTAATTAATTGTTATGGAAATTTTAATTCCATTGATTAATGAGAAATGGATTAATAAATATTATTATTAATTAATTGATGAGATAAGTAAATTACTTACTTCTATGTGCAAGCATGCGAATAAAATGTATAGCGTATAGTAACTAACTATATATTATATGAAGTGTGAAGTGTAGTGCAATTATATTATATAGTGTGGTGCAACAATTATTTGACTATACTATATATAGGGACCATGTATCAAGATTAATTAAACTATGTGAGTTACATGAAATGTGGGTGTGACAATGTGTATATTAAGTATACAATAAAATAATATATATCATGAATATATGGTAAACAATTATTGAATTAATAAAATTTAATAATAAAGGAGACAATACACTGTGATGGTACCCGAAAGAATTATATCCGGTGGGATGAACTGTACATGGATTTTATATGTGTGAGTTAAAATTTACTACATGATAGTAGTATTTATTTATTAGGATTACATGGTAACCCCATTTTTAACCTAAGTGTACAATTATACATTGATATATATAATATACATATGTATATTTCCCAAAGGAATGAAAAGCTGAGATTATTTCTTGTCCCTAATTGTGAGTCACCCCTCAATTTCCTCTCACGTGAACTCCCTAGTTTACACTACTCTTCTTCTCATTTTCCTCACAATTGTAGCCAATGATTTCAAGGGATGTGGGTTTGATGATGTGATTTACCAACCCTCTACCTAATCTCCATGAACCATTAGATTCTTGTTCCTTCCATTAGTTTGAAATGGTGAGTAAATTCATGGACTAGGTAATGGATTGTCTATAAATGCAAGCTCCTCTCTTCTCTTTTTAATTTGCTGAGAATTCAAAATGAAGTAAATTGGGTAAGTATATTGAGAGAGATTTTCTAGTGAGTTGAAGAAAGCAATATGGCAGTGTAGTAGAAACCATTTAGCAAGCTTTGCAAAATTGAGATAGCAGAGGTATAAACTTCCCATCTTTGTTCTCTGTCAAACTTTATATTCTTGAAATTCTAAATTTTTGATTAGGTTGAATTGGATTGATTAATTAAGTGTTTGGAAAATGTTGTTAAGCATGATAGAAATACATGATAGCTAGTATTGGATCGAATTCGTATGGATTTCTGAGTTTGGATTGGAACCTGCCGAAGTAGGCTTTTTCTTGGCATGAACTGGACACGGCGCAGCTGCGCCGGGTTTATACCCAGGCGCTGCGCAGCTGCGCCAGCAGCCTGTTCTGATTTTGTTTTCCTGCTTCAATGCTGTTAAGTGCAAACGTATAGTACTACCTTAGAACAAGTATAATAGCATGAATAAATTATATATATGGATATGTAGACATAATATGAGCATGTTCTACTATGATTATATGCATGATTAACGGACGGTTATGATTTCCAATAGTAAAAGTAAAGTTTTGTAAACGAAATTGACTTATCCGAACCTTGTCGACATTCTGATTTTTCAAGCATGACTATATGATTTAGGAATGCATGAGAAGCGTATTAACTTACGAATATATGTTTCATAGTATAACATGAGCATGTCGGACCTCGTTAGTGAACATTTCTAACGAAAGTGTAAGTTTTGAAAACAAACTTTGACACGTATGTACCATACCCATATTCTGATTTTTGAAAGCATATTTATATGGGTGGTTAAGCATGAAAAGATAGTCTAAGGTGTTATGATTGCATTAACATACATGATTGAAGACTACATTGATTTCAAAAGACAAACTTTGAGTTTTTAGACATAAATATAGGATGTCCACATTCTGATTATTTGAGCATGTATATTAGGATTTCATTGTGCCTATAGACATGTTGACATAAGCATCATATGATGAAACATGGATTTCACCTATGCACGCATATTCATAGAAAATGAATTTCTAAAGCATAAACTATGTGATTAACATATACATGTGTGATGTACGCACGAGCATGTATACTTAGTATTATTTAGCCTCGTGGTGTGTTGATATGACTTTAGTAATGGACCATTAGTAACGTGGGCTTGATTTGTTTAAAGTTTATCAGCATATGGCCTTAATTGGATTAGGATGAGCATGCTAGGTTCGAACTTGAAATTATAACCATAGAGCATGCGTATTGATTAATATCAGTAACTTGAATGATATTGATTGAACTCGGGTGGTCCAGCAGAATGAAATTTCATTCCTGGTTTGATCAGTGAGTGGCGCAGCTGCGCCACTCTTAAGGCCAATACCTGCGCAGCTGCGCCAGCCTGTTTTCAAGATTTGTGCAGTCTGTTTGTTCTTTGTTTTTGTAGTAGAATTGTATTATTACTTAAACTGCAAATCATGGTCTGACCCCTACTGGTTTATGACTATATGATAAATATAATAACCTTGCATGCCTAGTTTAAAATATGACAAGGATTTTGAAAGGTGAAACTTAGAAAAGTTTGAATGTAATGATTTCGATAAGGTTTGAGAAACATGAAAGCAATATAGATCATGTATCTATGAGCTTTAAATACTCGTCGAACACATAGCGAGTCGAGTAAAGGTGTATGAATGTTGATATTAAAAGTATACTTATACTAGCTATTATAGGAGTATGTTAAGAAAGTGAAACAAGGTTCTAAGAAACAAGTTAGACAACAATGTAACCTTTATTATTACATTGACAATGTGTGATACATATAACTAATGAGTGTGATCTCTATGGTTAATATAACTGTGTAGGATTACACAAAGTGCAGAGATTCTTAAGCAGTTAAGTCGTAGTTGTTAAACTACAAATCAGGCAAGTCTTTCAGTTCCTATTTGATATATGAATTCAATAACTGTTAGTTGAATTATATTATGCTGTGATAATGTGAACTTATATATGAACTGTATATGAGATATAAATGAGATTGAAAGTTGATCTTTGATGATATACTTGTTATGTGAAAAGTAACATGCGTAGTAAATATAAACTGCTTATAAATGCATGAACTGAGTATGATGTTATATGCTATGTGATGCATGAGGACTGTTAGAATTGCTGAGCTGTCGAGCTCACTCTTGCAAACAACCACTTTTGCAGGTTAAGGATTCACGGTAAAGATTTCGTGCTTCTTGATCGATAAAAACAGATAGTATCGCATTGAAGAAAATTACTTAGATTATTGTCTGGACCATGTTTAGATTCTAGATGATGTACTCGATAGTTGCTTACACTGTTTAATACTTGTTGTATTGTAAGAATGTATTAATTAATACATAGAGGATATCGAGTTGAGTTGTAAATGTTTATACGATAACTCAGATAAGAAGGAATCATATTATATAGTTGATTCAAGATTTGTAATCGGTATCAAAGTTATGGAATCAATAAAAAGATTTTTATTCAAAGGATATTGAAAAGTTTAAATTATTCCGTATTTTAGTAATATCGAATATGATGTAAAGACGAGATCTTGGATATGAATAGAATTTATATTCTAAATTGTAATAAACAAAGTTGTATTCTTTTACTAATGATTAAAAGATGTAATAGTTCCGCGTTAGTAGTATCGTGACTGCACCGAATCAAAGGTTTTGAAGGAACGTGGATTTGGGGGCGTCACAGGACCTGTTTGGACCGTTGAAAGCTAGAATTGGCGGGATTTGGATAAATCTAGTCTGCCTGCGAATATGTTAGTGCGGATTTATAAAAATGAATATTACAGGCAGCAGTTGAATAGATGGAGTAAAGCAATATATATATATATATATATATATATAGTTATATATATACAAAACTGTAAAAGGGCGATGGGTTTTCACTAGCAAGCCTGGACTGGAATTAAAATATATATATTTATAAAAAAACTGTAAATAGCCACAAAATATTCCAGGCTGTGACAGAAATGAAATATATATATATAACAGTAATAAGGGCGATGGGTTTTCACGCTGGTGCCCGTACTGGAATTGAAATTAACAGAAAAGTAGTCAACCATTGACTGGGAAGAGCACCCAGTATGGCGAAGTGTGCAAAAATAGTAAAATGACCATGAATTAATCCAGGCCGGACTGATATATATATATTGACAGAAATGTAGTCAACCAGGAGTGATATGAGTACCAGTGATGGTGAAAGTCACTTACATATGCTTAGATATATATATAAGCGATAAACTACCATGGATTTGACATCCGAGCTATACAGAATTGAAATGTTAGTTCATTTGCAGTTAAATAAGCACAAAAAGGGCCAAACCCAAACTGGGAAAGCAACCCAGTTCGGCTGAGTTGCCAAAAAATGTGTGTGCTAGTGCATTGAAGCTGCTGAAGCTGACGGATCGTCAATCCGAGTTGTAGAAATGCAAAAATTTGTGTTTATGTACAGAAATGTACCAAATTTTGACAAAAATGGCCACGGAACTAAGTTTCGGGCATATTTAGAAGATGAAACTTCTTGTGCAAGTGGAAAACAATGCAAAGTAGTAGTATTGACTTTTTGATCGTAAAAATACTTACAATGGACTGCAATACGGGCTTTTTTCCAAATCGTAGATTCTATACGTCCAAATCTACCGGTTATTTTCTGATATGTGGTAGTATATGGGTATATCTACGTGTTGGAGTGAAAATATTTGGGTTTGGAAGAGGTGTAAAAGTCGAAAAATCAGACGGGCAAAGCTTCGCTGTGTTTCTAAACTTAAAGGGGGGGGGTGCACATTTATTTATAGGCCAGGGAGTCTTAGCTCTACCTGCAGCTACCGCAAGTAGAGGTGCGGCTCCCCATGTGGGGTTCGCGGTGCCGGGTTTAGTCGTCTCGAAGTACGTGCACTCCAGACAACGCATAGTCGAAGTCAAAACTTTCAAACTTTTGATCGGAGCGTCTGTTTGAGGCGTGCAATACCTTTTCGGAAAGCCCTCGCCGAGAGTGTCGCAATGACACGGGATAAAATATTTTCCAGGTCCAAGAAGACAATATATTTGGCAAATATTAAAAAGAAGAAATACTCAATTAATCTACTTTTCTTGTTTTTTTACTTTCCTAGTCTATTAATAACAAAGCTTATTTTTCCAACTCGATCATTAGATTATAGGCCCTGAAAGCGAAGGAAGGCTGGAATGCCAACAATATCTGAGCTATCAAACCAATTTGTCATCGCGAATTGAATAGTTCTCTTTTAGCTGGATCCTCCGGAACCACAAGAATCCTTAGTTAGAATGGGATTAAAGTCCATAACCAGGTCTTCGATTCCACGCAGTTTATCCGTTGAGCTGTCTTACGCTATTGGCACTTTGGATCGTTGTTGTGGTTCTTTATGACTTCGATGGCATTAATTCGGCTTAAGTTTGACCGAATCTATTGAGAGTTGGATAAAATGACCGTTTTCCCCTCCTGGGGTTGCCTGTGGTGTCGGCACGACCTTTGATGGAACTGGCTTCCCAGGATTGTCTCTAGAGCTGAACTGCACTTCCTGGCTTGACGCCGAGGCTTATCTGTACTTCCCGGGCTGAAATCGGGGATGACTTAACACATCCTAGGTTGATGTCAAGGTTGAACTGTACCTCCTGGGTTGATATCGGGGCTAACATGAAGGCCCGATATTGAGATCGGGGTTTGACTGACGGTTCGATCGGAGATTGGAGCTGGATAGACAGTTCGATTGGAGATCGGAGCTGGATAGATGGTCCGATTGGAGATTGGAGATGGATAGACAGTCCGATTGGAGATCAGAGCTGGATAGACTGTCCGATTGGAGATTGGAGGTGGATTAACTATCGACATTGGTGATCGGATTTGGCTGGAGTACTGATATTAGGGATAGGATTTAGGTTACCGATATTGGGGAACAAATTTAGGTTTAAGGACCAGCATTGGTGGCCGAATTTAAATTAAAGGACCGGCATAGGCGACCGAATTTGAATTAAAGGACCGACATTGGTGGTTGAATTTGAATTGATTGATAATTTTGCCCTCCTACAGTGTTAGTATTGGGGCAAGGAAAATTTTGAGTGTCTACAGATGCCCCTCTTTATCATGTCCATGAAATGTAATGGAATGGATATGATAAAGATTAGTAGACACTAAAAATAAAAAGTGCCAAAGCTGCTTCAAAGGCTGGGCGTCTTTGAGTGTAATGGGGCTTCTGTTAGCTGCCTATGTTATCACTCTGCTGGGGATAACGTTGTCATGTGCAGCCATTGATGTTGTTGGAAAGTTACCGCGAACTAATATTTTTTCACTTCTTGCTGAGGATGACATCATTCACGATAACTTATTTGATTCTGATGGGGATGAGGTTGTCGAAGATGAGATATCACAGATTGTCCACGTCTGGATCTGCTAGGGATGACGTTCTCCGCGATAGCTTTGTAGATTCTGATTGAGGTTGATCTGATTGATACTACCTCAATGATCCCTTTGAGGATTTGTATAATATATTCCATTATTTGTGATGGATTATTATAATTGCTTCTGTCATCGGATCCTTTCTGTTGCTTGGCTGGGGTTGAGCCGACAGTTGAAACGTCATTGGGGTTGAGCCAATGGTTGGATTGTATTTTGATCTGTACCCGAACTTCACTGGGGTTGAGTCAACGGCTAAAAACTGCATTGGTCAGTATCTGAACTTCACTGGCGCTGAGCCAACGACTGAAACTGCTTCGGTCAGTACCCGAACTTCCCTAGGGCTGAGCCAATGGCTGAAACTGCTTAGGTCAGTACCCAAATTTGCTGGGGCTGAGCCAACAGCTGAACCTATTTCGGTCAGTACCTGAACTTCGCTGGGGCTGAGCCAACGGCAGAAACTATTTCGGTCAGTACCAGAACTTCGCTGGGGTTGAGCCAATTACTGAAACTGCTTTGGTCAGTACCCAAACTTTGCTAGGGCTGAGTCAACGGCTGAAATTGCTTCGGTTAGTACCCAAACTTTGCTGGGGCTGACCCAACTACTGAAACTGCTTTTGTCAGTACTCGAACTTCGCTGGGGCTGAGCCAACGGCTGAAACTGCTTCGGTCAGTACCCAAACTTTGCTGGGGTTGAGCCAATGGCTGAAACTGCTTAAGTCAGTACCCGAACTTCGCTGTGGCTGAGCCAACAGCTGAAACTATTTCGGTCAGTACCTGAACTTCGCTGGGGCTGAGCCAACGGCTGAAACTATTTTGGTCAGTACCCGATCTTCGCTGGGGTTGAGCCAACTGCTGAAACTGCTTCGGTCAGTACCCGAACTTTGTTGGGCCTAAGCCAACGGCTGAAACTGCTTCGGTCAGTACCCGAACTTCGCTAGGGCTGAGCCAACGGCTGAAACTACTTCTGTCAGTACCCGAACTTTGCTTGGGCTGAGCCAACAACTGAAACTACTTTGGTCAGTACCCGAACTTCGCTGGGGCTGAGCCAACGGCTGAAACTGCTTCGGTCAGTACCCGATCTTCGAAAAAACTACAGTTTTCGGCAATTATGGGCAATTTTTGCGCAGTTTTTCCGCAGTTTGATTTGTTGATCCCTGAACAAGGCTCCAGGATGAATACTAAGGGTCTTCATGGAATTTCCTTTTCCGTCAGGATTACGCTGCTTAAGCGCAAGATTTCTGGCCAAACCGCTCAATCGCGTAGCGATTTCTCTTTAAATTTGACTTGGCAGCCCGTTTAAACTCCGTTTTGACTCAAACCGAACCGGTCCCGGGGGAAGTGGGACCCACCTAGGCTGCCGCAGGTGGAGGTGCTGCAGTCGCAGGTGGAAGTGCTGTAATACCCGAGAATTTTTGTATATTATTAAATGAATATATTAATGGGAATGAGAATTTATTTGAATATAAATAATTTTGTGTTATGAGATGAGTAACTCAATTATATTAAATTGAATAATTATAATAATTGAGAAAAATATGAAGTTTATAATAAACTCGATGAAATGCCTTGTGTGGCACCGTGATGGGAAATATTAATGATGATATTAATTAACGAAGGAATTATTAAGTGAATAATTAATCTATATTAATTGTTAATTGTTATTATAGAATATTAATTAATTGTTATAGAATATTAATGATGTTTAATTAATAATATGTGATTATTATTATTGCAAGAAATATAATAATAATGATGCGCAACGTGTCTATAAATATAATAAGATTTATATTTATATACTGTGCGTGATAAATGAGCAATTGTTGTGGAAAATTAATAATTTCAGTAATGGACAAGGAATGGATTAATTAATATTATTGTTAATTAATCAATAAGATGAATAATTTATTTATTTGACATTATGAATAATAAAGCAAATAAGTAAGTTATTAATATAATAAGATTATATTGATTGTTATGTACATGCATGCAATAATTAATAATATAAAGTATATGGAATACAACTGTATTATATAGTGTAGAGAAACACTTAAATGTGACCATGCAAGTATATTTAAACTATATTATATGATTATACATGTTGAAACTATATGTTATGAATACATCATGATGCCTATGTGATAATGTGAGTGTGTATATAATAAAATAATATATCATGAATATATTGTAATCAATTATTGATTGTAGAATTTAATAACAAAGGAGAAAATGTAATGTGATTATATCCGAGTAAATTATATCGGTATGATAAAATGTACATGGATTATATATAAATTACATTCACTACATTGTAACATTATTTCCTTATTGAAACTACATTATGACTCTAAATGAATTTACTACCTAAGTATACATATATACCTAAGTGTATGATATATGTATATGTATATAGCCTAAGTATGTATATATGCATGTTGCTAGAAGGTTGAGTTGTTTTGCTTTGTCCCTTAATGATAGTCACTTTCCCCACACGTGAAATACTCATGAGGCTTAAGCTTATTTTCTCAAACTCACAAACTCAGCTTGCTAGCTATCATCATGAAGGAGAATGGCTGATTGCTACAGCTTCACTATTTCACCAACTAAATCATCAACTTCTCCTTAACCAATATACAAACCTTCAATCCGTTAGTTTGATTCATGAGAAGATTGCATTGTCTGGGTATGGATTCCTCTATAAATTGGACTCTCTCCCTCACAAATTCATTTGCTGAGATTTTGCTAAGTGTTGAGAGGGAGAGCATATACATATATCAGTGTAAGCATTCTAGATTTGGCAGCAAGTCCAATTAACATATAGCAAAGGTAAAATATACATTACATGTTCTTCATTTTCCATTTCTGCAATTATGAGATTTCTTGAATTTTTGATTTTGATTGTAAGGCATATTAATTGGATTATAGAATGATTATTAGTTGTTATATAGACTTAGTAACATGTTAGTATGTAATGTAGCATGTTTTAAATCAAATTCGTGTAAAATTTCTGTGATTTGGGCTAGAAACTGCCGTAGCTGCCTGCTGTCTGGTGCGAACCAGTAATGGCGCAGCTGCGCCGGCACCCTGCTGCAGTTTTCTGGATCCTGCTTGATTCTGCTAAGTGTTGATTGTTGAAATAAATTAGGACAAGCATGCAAGCATGAATAATATTTATATATGAATATATTGAGATAATGTAAGCATGTTTTATTAAGAGTTGCAAGCATACTTATAGTTTTGAGATAAACTTAGCGTTTTATAAACAAACTTTGAATTTGGAAATGAACTCGATATGTATACTTACCATATTAACATTCTGATTTTGCGGGCATATTAGTATGACCAAGAAACACATGAAATGCATGTTGACTTGCATATACAAGTTTCATAATGTAATGTGAACATGCGAACCCCACTGTTGAACATTTCTAACGAAAGTGTAAGTTTCAAAGGTGAACCTTGGCACATAGATATAATACATACATTCTGATTTTGCAAGCATAACTATGTGGCCTAGAAATGCATGTCGGATATATTAACATATGAATCTAGATAGCATGAACATGTTAGGCCTTATTAGTGAGATTTACTAATGAAAATACGAACTTTGAACGTGAACGGGAACGTTAACATGCTACTTTAAAATTTGAATTCTGAAATTTATGAACATATGTGATAGCACTTTTAGACTCACTTATGTATCATACATGTATACATACCATGATTAGGTGTTATGATTCAAGTTTAGTGTAAACGAAGCATGTTTTCAAACTAATAACTATGATAGTTACATTTATGAAATGTGAATACTCATAAGCATGCCTAACACGAGTTATATGATTTCCTTATGTGTTTAAAAGGCGAGCATGCTAGACTTTGTGACTTTATAGCCTTGAATGGACTTAAGTTATTAAGCGTATTAACTTAAAACCTATATCATGTAAATTAAACGTGAAAAGGTTGAACGAGCATGAAAGTATCCTTTAATATGAATACATGCTATGTGATATCATATGTTGACACTTGAATCCTATTTTGACGGGTAACTTATAGAAATGCCATAAGTTACTAAAATAAAATATATTTAGTATTGATTGTGGTCTTATGTGATATTAATATGAGAATATGTTTAAACTCAAAAGGAGGAACGTTATGGATAAAAGTAATATTAATATGATACCATATATGGTATAACTGTGTAGCTAGGTTAAAACTTAGCTTATGTGTCGATCATATATTCGAAGATAAGATATCATGTTAAATTATATGACTAATGAATATCATATATATACATAACTATATTTCGATAGGGATTCGAAAGTGTTGAATTACTTTACGTGGATAGACTACACTTAAGGCAAGTTTCCTTAAACTCGTTCTTGTATTATTTGCAAGTATCCGAACCCTACTTTTATTGTGCAAGTTCTCTAACTTGAACTCTTATTTCATTAAGTCTTATGAAAGCTATTATTCATATTGAACTTGGTATTGTTCTTGAATATTGTGAAAGTATCTATGCCATTTGATTCGGCTAGACTATATGCATGTTTATAAAATTGTCCAAACCAATTGACTGGTGCGAAAATCTTGAAAACTGAGTTGAACAACCCTTATGGTAAGGGGAGTGTATATTGTTGGAAGCCCCAACACACGCGTGAATATTACTGTGGTGTTATGCATAACATAGAGTATTGTAGACTGATCATCTATCGTACTTATTTTTTTTGGGTTATCAGTTTAATAGTGATAATTCTAGTAGATGTTCGATAGTCCTTAGTGACTGCTTAGTATAAATTATTTATCAAGGTGGATACGTTGATAGCCTTTGAACTCATATATATCTGTTGATCTATATTGAATTTCATATTCCAAAGATTTGATTCGAGAATTGTTGACATTCGTTGTTTATATTCTGAAACTCTGAATTATCTTAGAGATTAGACTTTGATATTTCAAACTCGTGATATAATACTCATCACCCTTATTGTATATTACTTGCTGAGCAATTTGTGCTCATCCTTGCTTTCCCTAAAACTTTTCCGTGAAGGCAGAGCGGGGGGAACCTTCGAGTGTTGATAAGGGCAAGGGCAAGGCTTCAAACTAGCTTGTTCCTTTATGTTTTAAATATTTTAATGATTGTATTAAGACTGTCTTCAGACTATATTTAAGCTTAAGAAGTATTATGTAATAAGTCATTATTTGATATTATTATGTAATCTATTAAGTACTGTAGGTTGCGAGACTTTGGGGAATAATTATGATAAATCATTGTAAATTATTCTAGATTAGGTTTTATGTTGTGATTGTGTGATTTTAGTTATTATCGTATTGCCATGAGAACGTGATGAACTGAATTCTAGTGACCAAGTGGCGGTCCAAATTCGGGGGCGTCAAAGGTTGGTAGCAGAGCTGTAGTTATAAACCATAGGAGCGAGTGTCCTTAGATTATAACTTAGGAGAATTTAGAAGTTAGAAAGGGATAGAACTCACATAGAGTTTTCCCTAGAGCGAGACTTAGCGTGTTATGAAATGTAACTTCATTCTATACGATGAACTTATATTTTATTTAACATTCTAATAGAGCTGTTGTTTGTTTGTCTTGTGTTTGTGATTGTAGGATGGCAGACACAGGGGTACCTAGTAGAGTGGCAGAGGAGGAGCCTAAAGATATACATGTAGTATACGAGGCACCTCTGGAGGTTGTGCCAGTGCAGGCTGTTGCACCATCCGAGTCTGATGACGAGGATGAGATTGAGGTGGAGTTCGACCTAGAAGAGGAGCCTATGGAGGGCGATCCTGTTGAGGACGAGCCTACCGAGGAAGAGCCCATGGAGGACTCCTACGAGCATAACCTAGAGGAGCATATGCTAGGAGAGTACGAGGAGCGTATTCTAGAGTTAAACTGCAGAGTCCTGGAGCTAGAGGCCGAGGCCCAAGAGAGAGAGTCTGAGTTCCAGAAGCTAAGGGACGAGGACCATCAGAAGAAGTTAGCCATGCAGGAGTTAGAGGTGGAGATTGCTTACCGTAGGGAGGCAGGGATCTAGATGGGAACCCTATTTCACAGATCGGTGGCGAGAAATGTAGATCTGGCAGGGAAGCTAGAAGAGGTCGAGCAGAGGGAGCTGAGTGAGAAGACCGAGAAGGAAGCACTCCGTACTCAGTTAGAGTTGGAGGTTATGGATAGGATACACTTCGAGGAGAAGTGGAAGGCGGCCAATGAGAGAGCTGATGACCTGGAGGATGAGGTCAGATGTAAGAAAAGGAAGATGAACAAGATGGGGTACGTGTTCTGTTCTGCATTTGAGAGGGTGATTGACAGTGTGTACCACTACCCAGATGAGCAGGGACAGATCCTACATACTTTGAGTCGAGAGCTGGTAGCATACATAGCACAGATTGAGTATAAGAGCACTATAGAGCATGGGATGATGGGATGAGACCCTTAGTCAGTTTAGTAGTAGTTTAGTAGTATTTACTTTATGTGATGTTTATACCATGTTGTAATCCCAATCTTTTGTGTAAGATATGGGATAGTGATGTAAGCCCCGAGTAAGTTTTTATTAGAGGGATAGTAGGTTGGTATATTCCCCGTCTTTTGTGATATTAGGGGATACATTTGATAACATTTAAAGCAGTATGCTAGAGAAATCATGTAATGAAACGATTTGGCATATGAATATAAATGATCTTATTTCAGAAATGTGTTGCAAATTATTCTTTTTATATTAAAAGAAAAAACTTAAGTAATATACTTGAATAATAATAGAATGAAAATTTGTGATGCAGATAATGGCACCAAGACGTAGATTGACTGCACCCAAAGAATCAGTGAATAACGAGAGGGAACAAGTAGATCCCATTCAAAAACTAGTTGATCTTCTAGGAGAACCTCTTAAGGGTAGAAATAAGAAACCTGTTCACCCCAACCCTCAAGGTGTTCCAGTAACAACCTTCAAAGACTTTAGAAGTGTAGGACCCCTATAGTTCGAGGGAACTACCGACCTAATCATCACATAAACCTGGATCAAGGAGATCGAGAAGGTATTCACTATAGCTTGTGTGGGCGAAGATCAGAAGACCGTGTTTGCTACGTACATGATGAGGGGAGAAGCAAACTATTGGTGGGAGGCGAATCAGCAAAGAGCTGGAGAAGGGACAATAACATGGGATATATTTAAGACGCTATTCTTTGAGAACTATTTCCCGAAGAGTATGAAGAACCGAATGGAGGTGAAATTCTTAGAGTTAAAACAAGGTGACATGACGGTGGCGCAGTACGTAGCTAAGTTTAATGAACTAGCGCGATTTGTGGAACACCAAGTTGGAGATGAGGAAAGAAAGGAAAGAAGATTCGAACAAGGGCTGAAGCCGTGGTTATTCAATAAGGTGTCAGTTCTTCAAATCGATTCTTTTGCAACACTGCTGGAGAAGGCTATTATCGTCGAGGGAGGAAGTGAAGCTTTGAGCTTGTACAACAAGAGAAGAAAGGAAAGAATGCTGGAGAAGAGAACCGTACTGGAGGAAGCAATAGTGGAGGAAGTAATTTGGGAAAGAGAAAGTGGGAGAATAACAACAACAACAACAACAACAAACAAGGTGGGAGTCACCAAGGGAGTTTTAAGAAAAGGAGTGAGACTTGTAATAAGTGAGGGAGAAGTCTTCAGGGGGAATGCTAGAGAGGAAGAAGCACGTGTTATAAATTACGGCTAGGAGGGGCACATATCGCCAAATTGCCCAAAATCGAAGAAAATCAGGGGATGCTTTGCATGTGGCTCAAATTAGCACCGAATTAAGGATTGCCCGAAGAAAGGAAGTGGCAGAGGTAGTAGCCAATCAGGAGGGAACAAACTGATGATCGGAGGACCGGCACAATCCAACGGCCCAATCGCCAGAACCTTTAATATGACCGTCCTGGACGTAGTGGCTGCGAAGGACGTGGTGTTAGGTATAATCCCAATCAATGATATAAATGCTTATGTATTATTCGATTCGGGTGCCACCTATTCTTTGGTATCTGAAAAATTTGCTAGTAAACTTAATTCACCCCGAGAACGATTAGAAGATCCCTTGAACATAGAATTTGCTAATAAGGAAGTAATCCCTGTAGAATACGTTTACCGAAATTATCGCGCAAATATTAGAGAACATGAACTGAGCGTAGACTTAATTCCTATTAGATTGGGAGAATTTAACGTAATACTAGGAATTGATTGGTTATATAACCATGCTGCGGTAATGGACTGTCAGAATAAATGTGTGAACCTTCAGGCTCCAAGTAAGTCTAAGGTAGTGTTTATGGTAGCTCATCGCTTAAGCAATCGTGTTGCGTTACGATGATGCAGGCCAAGAAATTGTTAAGGAAAGGATGTGTAGGTAATTTAGCTTACATCGTAGATACGCGGAAAAAGAGAGTAGAAATTAAGGATATATCCGTAGTAAATGAATTTCAAGATGTATTTCCTGACGATCTGCTTGGTCTTCCGCCAAACAGAGAAATTAAATTCGTAATAGACTTAGCACCGATTGCGAAAGCATCATATCATATGGCGCCAGTAGAAATGAAAGAATTGATGATACAATTGCAAGAGTTATTGGATAAGGGTTACATACGACCAAGTGTGTCTCCTTGGGGAGCATCGGTGTTATTTGTTAAGAAAAAGGACGGATCGATGAGGCTCTGTATCGATTATCGAGAATTAGACAGAGTAACAATCAAGAACAGATATCCATTACCGAGGATAGATGACTTATTTGATCAACTGAAGGGAGCAAAGTGTTTCTCGAAGATCGACCTACGGACAGGATAGCACCAACTGAAGTTACGGGATGAGGACATACCAAAGACTGCATTTCGAACCCATTATGGACATTACGAGTTTTTGGTAATGTCATTTGGATTGATTAATGCTCCGACATCATTTATGGACTTGATGAACCGAGTTTTCAAGCCATACTTGGATAAATTCATGGTAGTTTTCATCGATGATATTTTGATCTACTCGAAGACAGAGGAAGAACACGCCGAACAGCTAAAAATTATTTTGGAAGCACTAAGGAAGGAGAAGATGTATGCAAAAATTTTTAAGTGCAAATTCTGGATGGAGCAGGTTCAATTCTTAGGTTACGTGGTGGATAAGAATGGAATCTCAGTAGACCCTACAAAGGTCGAAGCAGTGAGTAATTGGGAGCAACCAAGAACACCGACAGAGGTGAGAAGTTTCTTAGGGTTAGCTGGGTACTATCGAAGATTCATCCAGGATTTTTCTAAGATAGCAACCTTGTTGACCAATCTGACGAGGAAGACGGTGAAGTTTGTATGGGCAGACAAATGTGAAGAGAGTTTTCAAGAGTTGAAGAAGAGATTGAGTGAAGCGTCTGTGTTATCATTACCAGATGATGCGGGAAATTTTGTGGTGTATAGTGTCGCATCGCATAAGGGACTTGGTTGTGTACTCATGCAACACGGCAAAGTCATTGCGTATGCATCACGACAGTTGAAGGATTATGAAAAACGATACCCTACTCACAACTTAGAGTTAGCAATAGTAGTTTTTACGTTAAAGATATAAAGGCATTATTTATACGGAGAGAAATGTGAGAGATACACGGACCACAAAAGTATGAAATATATCTTCACACAGAAGGAGTTGAATATGCGTCAGAGGAGGTGGTTAGAACTGATCAAAGACTATGACTGTGATATTATTTATCACCCGGGTAAGGCAAAGGTAGTTGCCGATGATTTGAGCAGAAAAGGAAGGGAGAAATAGTTTCACTTAACAACTAAGGAGGAGTTGATAAGAGAAATGGAGAAATTGGAGATAGAGGTGAAAGAACCAGAGAGGTCTGAAGAGAAGTTATTTGTAATGGAAGCTTATCCGACATTGTTGGATAGAGTAAAGCAAGCACAGGAGAAAGATGAAGAATGTGAGAAGATCAGAAAGAGGATCGCCAAAAATGAAGAAGAGAGATTTCGAATGGATAAAGACGGTATTTTAAGATTCAAAGGAAGAATGTGGGTACCAACGATAACCGAGTTAAGGGAAGAGATTTTGCACGATGCACACAATACGACGTATTCCGTTCATCCGAGAGGCACAAAGATGTACCGAGATTTGAGGCAACACTTTTGGTGGCCCAATCTGAAACGGGAAGTCGTAGAGTGCGTTAGTAGATGTTTAACTTGCCAACGCGTTAAAAAAGAGCATCAGCGACCGAGTGGTTTACTACAACCATTGGAAATACCGGAGTGAAAATGGGAGCACATTACGATAGATTTCGTGGTGGGACTTCCAGTTACGCAGAAAGGATATGATGCCATTTGGGTTATCGTGGATCGACTGACAAAGACCGCACATTTTCTACCGATCAAGATCCGATACAGTTTGAATCAGTTAGCAAGCCTATACGTATAGGAGATTATTTCACGACATGGAGTGCCGGTATCAATTATCTCTGATCGAGATCCGCACTTCACGTTAAATTTTTAGAAAAGCTTGCAAGAGAGAATGGGAACAAAGTTGAGGTTGAGTACCGCTTATAATCCTCAGACAGACAGACAGAGCGAGCGAACTATACAAACGCTAGAGGACATGCTTAGGACTTGCGTGATGGACTTTAAGGGAAATTGGGACGACCACCTACCCTTAGTCAAATTTGCGTATAATAATAGTTACCATGCGAGTATCGGCATGCTACCGTATGAAGCTCTTTACAAAAGAAAATGCAGAACGCCATTATGTTGGGACGAAGTTGGAGAACGACAAATACTGGGACCAGAGCTAATACAACAAACCGCAAACGTGGTAACAGTGATAAGAGACAGATTAGTAGCAGATCAAGACCGCCAGAAAAAGTACGTAGATTTGCATCGACAGGACCGAGACTTCAAAGTCGGCAGTTTCGTATTCTTGAAGGTATCTCCATAGAAGGGAAAGATCCGTTTCGGCAAGAAGGGAAAACTGAGTCCCAGATTCATAGGACCTTTCGAGATACTGAAGCGAGTGGGCGAAGTGGCATACAAAGTTGCGTTACCACCCGAGTTGGAGCACATTTACAACGTGTTCCACATTTTTGTGTTGCGACCGTACAAGGCCGACTACAAGCACGTGATTTCTTACGAGCCCATTCAAGTGGAGAAGAACTTAATGTACGAAGAAGTTCCTGTCCAAATTCTAGATAGGAAAGAGCAAACCTTGAGAAATAAAATTATATCTTCTGTAAAAGTACTTTGGCGTAACCACGATGTCGAGGAGGCTACGTGCGAATTAGAAGATAGGATGATGAGAGACTATCCTCATCTATTTGTGTAACCTTGTAGCAATTCCGAGGACGAAATTTTTATAAGGGGGGATGTAATACCCGAGAATTTTCATATATTATTAAATGAATATATTAATGGGAATGAGAATTTATTTGAATATAAATAATTTTGTGTTATGAGATGAGTAACTTAATTATATTAAATTGAATAATTATAATAATTGAGAAAAGTATGGAGTTTATAATAAACTCGATGAAATACCTTGTGTGGCAACGTGATGGGAAATATTAATGATGATATTAATTAACGAATGAATTATTAAGTGAACAATTAATTTATATTAATTGTTAATTGTTATTATAGAATATTAATGATGATTAATTAATAATATGTGATTATTATTATTACAAGAAATATAATAATAATGATGAGCAACGTGTCTATAAATATAATAAGATTTATATTTATATACTGTGCGTGATAAATGAGCAATTGTTGTGGAAAATTAATAATTTAAGTAATTGACAAGGAATGGATTAATTAATATTATTGTTAATTAATCAATAAGATGAATAATTTATTTATTTGACATTATAAATAATAAAGAAAATAAGTAAGTTATTAATATAATAAGATTATATTAATTGTTATGTACATGCATGCAATAATTAATAATATAAAGTATATGGAATACAACTATATTATATAGTGTAGAGAAATACTTAAGTGTGAACATGCAATTATATTTATACTATATTATATGATTGTACACGTTGAAACTATATGTTATGAATACATCATGATGCCTATGTGACAATGTGAGTGTGTATACAATAAAATAATATATCATGAATATATTGTAATCAATTGTTGATTGTAAAATTTAATAACAAAGGAGATAATGTAATGTGATTATATCCGAGTAAATTATATCGGTATGATAAAATGTACATAGATTATATATAAATTACATTCACTACATTGTAATATTATTTCCTTATTAAAAACTACATTATGACTCTAAATGAATTTACTACCTAAGTATTCATATATACCTAAGTGTATGATATATGTATATGTGTATATAGCCTAAGTATGTATATATGCATGTTGCTAGAAGGCTGAGTTATTTTGCTTTGTCCCTTAATGATAGTCACTTTCCCCACACGTGAAATACTCATGAGGCCTGAGCCTATTTTCTCAAACTCACAAACTCAGCTTGCTAGCTATCATCAAGAAGGAGAATGGCTGATTGCTATAGCTTCACTATTCCACCAACTAACTCACCAACTTCTCCTTAACCTATATACAACCCTTCAATCTGTTAGTTTGATTCATGAGAAGATTGCATTGTCTGGGTATGGATTCCTCTATAAATTGGACTCTCTCCCTCACAAATTCATTTGTTGGGATTTTGCTAAGTGTTGAGAGGGAGAGCATATACATATATCAGTGTAAGCATTCTAGATTTGGCAGCAAGTCCAATTAACATATAGCAAAGGTATAATATACATTACATGTTCTTCATTTTCCATTTCTGCAATTCTGAGATTTCTTAAATTCTTGATTTTGATTGTAAGGCATGTTAATTGGATTATAGAATGATTATTAGTTGGTATATAGACTTAGTAACATATTAGTATGTAATGTGGCATGTTTTAAATCAAATTCGTGTAAAATTTTTGTGATTTGGGCTAAAAACTGCCGTAGCTGCCTACTGTCTGCTGCGAACCAGTAGTGGCGCAGCTACGCCGGTTTAACCCTGGGATGTTGCGCAGCTGCGCCGGCACCCTGCTGCAGTTTTCGGCATCCTGCTTGATTCTGCTAAGTGTTGATTGTTGAGATATATTAGGACAAGCATGCTAGCATGAGTAATATTTATATATGAACATATTGAGACAATATAAGCATGTTTTACTAAGAGTTGCACGCATACTTATAGTTTCGAGATAAACTTAGTGTTTTATAAACAAACATCAAATTTGGAAACGAACTCGATGTGTATACTTGCCATATTAACATTCTGATTTTGCGGGCATATTAGTATGACCTAAAAACACATGAAATACATGTTGACTTGCATACATAAGTTTCATAATGTAATGTGAACATGCGAACCACACTGTTGAACATTTCTAACGAAAGTGTAAGTTTCAAAGGTGAACCTTGGCATATAGATATCATACATACATTCTGATTTTGCAAGCATGATTATGTGGCCTAGAAATACGTGTCAAACATATTAATATATGAATCTAGATAGCATGAACATGTTAGGCCTTATTAGTGAGATTTACTAATGAAAATACGAACTTTGAACGTGAACATTAACATGCTACTTTGAGATTTGAATTCTGAAATTTATGAACACATATGATAGCACTTTTAGACTCACTCATGTATCATACATGTATACATGCCATGATTAGGTGTCATGATTCAAGTTTAGCGTAAACGAAGCATGTTTTCAAACTAATAACTATGATAGTTACATATATGAAATGTGAATACTCGTAAGCATGCCTAACATGAGTTATATGATTACCTTATGTGTTTAAAAGGCGAGCATGTTAGACTTTGTGACTTTATAGCCTTGAATGGATTTAAGTTATTAAGGGTATTAACTTAGAACCCATATCATGTAAATTAAACGTGAAAAGGTTGAACGTGCATGAAAGTATCCTTTAATATGAATGCATGCTATGTGATATCATATATTGACACTTGAATCCGATTGTGACAGTTAACTTATAGAAATGCCATAACTTACTAAAATAAAATATATTTAGTATTGATTGTGGTCTTATGTGATATTAATATGAGAATATGTTTAAACTCAAAAGGAGGAATGTTAAGGATAAAAGTTATATTAATATGATACCATATATGGTATAACTGTGTAGCTATGTTAAAACTTAGCTTATGTGTCGATCGTATATCCGAAGATAAGATATGATGTTAAATTATATGACTAATGAATATCATATATATACATAACTATATTACGATAGGGATTCGAAAGTGTTGAATTACTTTACGTGGATAGACTATGCTTAAGGAAAGTTTCCTTAAACCCGTTCTTGTATTATTTACAAGTATCCGAACCCTACTTTTATTGTGCAAGTTCTCTAACTTGAACTCTTATTTCATTAAGTCTTATGAAAGCTATTATTCATGTTGAACTTGGTGTTGTTCTTGAAAATTGTGAAAGTGTCTATGCTATTTGATTCGGTTAGACTAGATGCATGTTTATAAAACTGTCCAAACCAATTGACTGGTGCAGAAATCTTAAAAGCTGAGTTGAACAACCCTTATGGTAAGGGGAGTGTATATTGTTGGAAGCCCCAACACACGCGTGAATATTACTATGGTGTTATGCATAACATAGAGTATTGTAGACTGATCTGCTATCATACTTATTTCTTTTGGGTTATCAGTTTAATATTGATAATTCTAGTAGATGTTCGATAGTCCTTAGTGACTGCTCAGTATAAATTATTTTATCCAGTTGGATACGTTGATAGCCTTTGAACTCATATATATCTGTTGATCTATATTGAATTTCATATTCCAAAGATTTGATTCGAGAATTGTTGACATTCGTTGTTCATATTTTGAAACTTTGAATTATCTTAGAGATTATATTTTGATATTTCAAACTCGTGATATAATACTCATCACCCTTATTGTATATTACTTGCTGAGCAATTTGTGCTCATTCTTGCTTTTTCTAAAACTTTTTAGTGATGGCAGAGCAGGGCGAACCTTCGAGTGTTGATAAGGGCAAGGGCAAGGCTACCAACTAGCTTGTTCCTTTATATTTTAAAAAATTTAATGATTGTATTATGACTGTCTTCAGACTATGTTTAAGCTTAAGAATGATTATGTAATAAGTCGTTATTTGATATTATTATGTAATCTATTAAGTCATGTAGGTTGCGAGACTTGGGGGAATAATTATAATAAATCATTGTAAATTATTCTAGATTAGGTTTTCCGCTGTGATTGTGTGATTTTAGTTATTATCGTATTGCTATGAGAACGTGACGAACCGAATTCGAGTGACCAACTGGTGGTCCGAATTCGGGGGCGTCACAGGTGCTGCTACCTGGTTTATTTAATATGTTGCGGGATTTTCATTTTGTATGTTTCCCGTTTTGAGTTTCGAAAGGATTTCGATCTTCTTTTTCAGATCTACGGAGCTTGGACAACTATTTTCTGAATCCGTCAGTTCTTACGTGGTCAGTGCAGCGCAGGTAAAGTTTTACATTTTTTTTTTGCAGTTTTTGACCGTTAAAAGCATGCGAACCGTCTAGGGTGCTTTTAGACGCAATGTATGAAAAATGTATGCCTAAATGACCTGTAAAAAATTTTCTGACTACATATGTATGTATATCTTACTGTAATGCACGATTGGATGTAAGAAAATTCAGGTTCTGAGACAGTCAATTTTTGTACTTTTGATCAGTTTAGTCATCCTTTTTGAGGCCTAGTGAGCCTAGATTTTCAACTAAAACTGTTCATGGTAATTTGGCTACCATGTGAGTTTGATTTTTGATTTTTTTAGTAAATATGAACTGTTTTTATTTGTGAGTCGGAGTGCTACTGAATGGCCACCTAGACATGCCTATGTGTATGTGGACAGTCCATTTTACAAAGGAGACTATGGCAAAAAAATTTCAAAATCTTAGGCTTTGAAAAACATACATTTTTGACTCTGTGGAGAATTTTTTACTGACCCATGCAGGTTTTCAGTTGCTAGGTTTGGAAAACATGCATTTTTAACTTTATTGGGTATTTTTTTACTGACCCATGCATGTATTAGGACCTAGAGATATATGTTGGACTGATTGAAAATGATAAGCCACAAGTTTTAGGCTTACCGCACCCTTTCTGAGGTGATTTGGAGGCTTGCTGCTGTAGATGGATAGTTTTAAATTTTGTGTTTTGATGATTCAATGTGTTAAAACATGTTAGAAGCCTTAAATTTTGTTTTCTATAAAGTTTTATATGAATTATGTTGGCTGAATTTAGAACTTGATGTAGAGGAATAAGTCAAATTGGCTTTTTCTCTGCACAGTTCGCGAGCTAAGAATTCGCATCTGCAGAGGGCTTGCCCCGGCGAGCCTATCAAGGCTAATACACCCGCCCCGGCCGGGGAGGGGGGGGTGTGCAGAAAATAATGATATTTTATTTTTTTGTGTAATTTGAAAAACTAACTTAATGTGATGTAATTGATAACATGATAGGCACACATTAAAATGTTAATGAGTAGTAATGAATTTTATTAATAAAATATATAATGTGTGATTATAATTTGAATAATTATAATTAAAGTAAAGGTTTAATTTAAATTATAATTTATTAAATTATAATTAATATAGTTTGATTAATTTTAATCAAAGTAAATGTTTAACTTAAATTATAATTTGTTTAAATTATAATTTAATTAATATAAGATGTAATTATAATTTGATTAATTATAATTAAAGTGAATGTTAAATTTGAATTATAATTTGTTTAATTATAATTTAATTAATATGAGTATATAATTATTATTTGATTAATTATGTGAGTATATAATGTGAATATGTGATGTGATTAACTATGTGATTATTAATTTAATAATTAAAGAGGAATGAGTTAACCAAATGAGTTAACTAATTATGTGAATTAGTTATGTGATAACTAATTTATATTATTATGATTAAATATATATGTGTAGGATTTGTTAAGGAACGTGATAGTAATTGTAGCTTGCGCTTGAGGCAAGTCTTCTATCTCTAAACTTGTTAATTATATGCAAGTGTTTTAAATTCAAATATTTATTGTATTTGAGATTGTTCTTTTATTTCTACAATGGACAAATACTTATTTAAAGTTCATGAAATTATTAAAGTGACCTTGACTTAATTGTTTAAGTAAGGTCTATCTTATCTTTCGTATGCTTTAAGTTTAAATTCTAAAGCATATGTTATTTCATAATTCGTTATTATTGAATTATTCTTGGTTGTGAGTTGATTCAACTACTCCTTAGTTAATGATAGTTGAAACTCCAAATTTCCTTTTAGCTATCCAAACCAAACTTTCTTTGGTGCGGACTTGTATCAAATACTGAGATGAACAACCCTATTTATTAGGGGAGATTACTATGCAAAAGCGTTAAATGTTTGTGCACAATACATGGTACGAAGAGCTGATCCCCCTAAGTACGAGTTGAGAGTTCATAGTCTAAATGACTGTTAAAGGTTTTAAACAGAATTATTTATAACCAAGGACAAAGTTCAAGGTCTTATGACCCTCACATGATTTTAATATTCAAAATTCTAAATATTGATGAAAGAATTAATATTCAATTCTTTATTGTTGATGAAAGTAAATATATCCAAATCTTTTGAAGTTATTCAGTTATGTCATATTATTGTTGTATTCCAAGTGAGCTTTTGTTTGCTCACTCTTGCATATTTAATAACCTCTTGCAGCTAAAGTCGAGAACGTTGACGTACCATCAACAAGTAAAGGGAAAGACAAGATGAACAAGTGAAGACTTGTTATCTTTTGATTTTGATTGTAATAAGACTTGATGTATTGGTATTTTATTTCCGCATTATTGTTTATGTTAAGGTTAGATAAACCCTGGGATATTTTGATTTAAGGTTGTAATCCTTCTTATAAGGAAGATTTTTATTTAATTATAAGGTTGTCATTATTTTGCATTCCTTATTATTGGGTAGATGTATGTTTTATTTAGATATTGAACACCAAATCGTGTGGAAACGAAGTACTCAGATTTGGGGGTGTCACAGGTTGGTATAAAAGCTTTAGGTTATGAACCTTAGGTGGGAGAAAAACCTTAGGCAGTAGCCTTATAGGAAGATCGAAAAGATAGTGGTGATAGCCAAAGATAATAAATTACCTTATGTGCTATGTGTTTACGTTCTAGTATTCGAAGAGTGTCGATGACTCGATATCACTTAATAATTAAACTTTAAAATATTCTTGTCAGGATGACAAACGTTGGAGAGTCCAATCAGGCTAGAGAGGAGTTACCTCAGATGCCGAGGGATGAGGAGCCCGAGACATTCATGTTGTCTGGGAGCAGTTGGTTCGGAGAGAGCCTTCTCCATTGATCACCATAACTGGTCAGGAGCATGAGCCAATATCTAACCAAGACAATGAGGACGAGGATGAGTCAGAGGAGGAAGAGGAGGAGGAGAATCCTAAAGAGGAATTCCCACCTCAGTCAGAGAGCTCAAAGTAAACATACAGCAGTGGGACTAGACGATTGAAGAGCTGGACATTGAGGTTGGAAACGTGAAGTGGGATCTAATTCGCGTGTAGAGTGAAAGAGATGACGCACTGGCAGAACTAGCAAAGCTGAAGAACGAAATCCGGGAGGAGTCAGCAAAGCGCGCCAGAGTGGAGGAAACAAGCTTGAGGGCTACTCAACATGTCGATCGAGCTGAAGATGATATTCAATCAAAGAATGCCAAGATGAGGGAGACGAAATACGCTTTCCATACGGCTATAGATAGGGCCCAGGATCATGTCTTCTATTACCCAACTCAGTTCCATGGTTTTACCATGGTACGTGGTCGATCGTAGAATGGTATTCCAGGTGATGGAGGAAGAACGCAGAGAGGCTGTGCGACGTCATAATATGCCTAGATAGTAGAGTCTTTCATTATGTGTTTTTTTATTTATAAATAAATGTAAATCCCAAAATATGAGATAATAATGGGATGATGTGATAATGTAATCCTGTAACTTTTTTAGTTTAGGAAAGATGATGTAAATAGCAGGAATGCTATCTATTCTATGTTTTTCAAAAACTACGAATAAGTGAATAACAAAGTTATTTGACGTGCTATGTGTTTAAGTGTGAATTATTTAAATATTTTAAATTGAACTTGAATATTTAAGAAATGAGTAAAGGATCTAATAAGGATATTTCTTAATAGAAAATGCCTCCTAGAAGAAGACCTACACGTCAAAACCCCGAGGGTTCGACGAACAACAACAACAATAACGATGGGACGAATTCCAACTCGGTTCAACAGTTAGTGAACCTGCTGACTGGAGCAATTGCAAATCAGCCGCAAGTGCAGGGCACGACGTTTAAGGAATTTAAGGTAGTAGGACCGCCAGAGTTCCAGGGATCGGTAAAGCCGATAAATGCCCAGACGTGGGTAATGGAGATGGAAAAGGTCTTCGAAGTAGCTATAGTTAGCGAGGACCAGAAGACGGCTTTCGCGACTTTTATGTGGAAGTCGGATGCTAGTTTTTGATGACAGGCTAATAAAACGAGGGAAGGAGAAGGAGTTATAGCATGGGAAAGTTTAGAAGAGATGTTCTTCGAAATGTATTTCCCCGTTAGCTCGCAGGACTAGATAGAGGTCGAGCTTAAACAGGGAGGGATGCCGGTGTTAGAATACGCCGCGAAATTTAACGAGCTGGCTAGGTTCGCTATATACCAGGTCAGTATCGACGCTAGGAAGGCGAGAAGGTTTGAGCAGGGACTTAAGCCCTGGCTCTATAGTAAGGTTTACATGTTCCAGCTGAATACATTTGCAGCTGTATTGGAAAAGGCCATTCTCGCTGAAGGTGGAAGTGACGCGGTGACCAAGTTCAATCAAGACCAGAAGAAGAAGAAGAATGAGACAGAAACCAAGGCTGGTGGTAGCGGGGCTATCAACCAGAAAAGGAAGTGGAACGACAACACCTCTGCTGGAAGTCAACAGGGAAACCAGCAGAAGAAGAAGATTGAAGCATGTGCGACATGCGGGAAGAATCACACTGGAGTGTACATGAAGGGGAGACGTGTGTGCTTCAACTGTGGTCAGGAAGGCCACATTGCTCCGAATTTCCCAAACCCGAAGAAGGGAGCTTGCTACACGTGTGGATCCAAAGATCATATGGCCCGTAGTTTCCTGAAGAAGCTAGCAGCAGGGTCAACTGGGAATGGAGGAAATGGCAGCGACAGCACTCTAACTATCGCTGGACCACTGTAGGCCGTTTGACCCACTGCCTGAACATTCTACATGACGGTGCAGGATGTTGTGCAGTCAAAGGATGTGGTGTTAGGTATTTTTTTGGTCAATAGTATAAATGCATATGTATTTTTTGATTTGGGTGCTACTTGTTCATTCATATCTGATGATTTTGCTAAGACCCTATACTTACCTAAAGAGGAATTAATTTATCCCTAGAGCATAGAGATTGCGAATACGGAGGTTATTCCTGTTAGGTTTGTTTACAAGAACTGTAGATTGGACATTAAGGGTTAAGAATTAAGGGTAGATTTAATTTCTATAAAACTTGGGAAGTTTGATGTAATACTAGGTATGGATTGGTTGTTTAACCATGGGGCGGTAATCGACTATCAGAAGAAGTTGGTAAACCTTACAACTCCGTCGAAGTTAGCATTCTATAGTAGCAAATCGTCTAGACAAGCGAGTTGTCTGACGATAATGCAAGCCAAAAAACTTTTGACGCAAGGCTGTGTAGGATATCTAGCCTAAATAGTAGATACTCGTAAGGAGAGCCCGAAGATAGAGGAGATATCAGTTGTTAGGGAGTTTGTGGACGTATTTTCGAGCGATTTGCGAGGACTTTCGTCATATATGGAGACAGAGTTCGTGATCAACTTAGTACTGGGAACTGCTCTAATTTCGAAAGCTCTGTACAGAATGGCTCCAGTCGAGACAAAGGAGTTGATGGTTTAACTGCAAGAATTGCTGGACAAGAAGTATATTCAGCCGAGCGTTTCACCGTGGGGAGAGCCAGTATTGTTTATGAAGAAGAAGGATGGATCGATGCGGCTTTGCGTTGATTATAGGGAGTTGAAAAAAGTTATGATCAAGAATAAGTATCCTTTACCTAGGATCGATGACTTGTTCGATCAACTGAAGGGTGCTAGATACTTCTCGAAAATTGATTTGAGAAGTGGATATCATCAGTTGAAGGTGAGGAGAGAAGATGTACCGAAAATGGCTTTTAGAACTCGATATGGACATTACGGGTTCTTGGTGATGTCATTTGGTCTAATGAATGCCCTAGCTGCATTTATGGACTTAATGAATAGGGTGTTTAAGAAATTCCTAGATAAGTTCATGGTGGTGTTCATAGATGACATCCTGGTTTATTCCAAGACTGAGGAGGAACACACTGAACATTTGAGGCTGACCTTAGAATCGCTGAGATGAGAGAAGCTTTGCTCTAAATTCTTGAAGTGAGAATTCTGGTTATAACGTGTGCAATTTCTTAGCCACGTGATTTACAAAGATGGGATTTTGGTAGATCCGTCGAAGGTTGAAACTGTAATAAATTGGGATCAGCCGAAGACGCCGTCTGAAGTGAGGAGTTTCTTGGGATTGGCAGGTTATTACCAAAGATTTATTCAGGACTTTTCCAAAATTGCAACTCCGTTGACGAATTTAACTCGTAAAACAGTTAAATTTGTTTGGATTGAAAAGTGTGAGAAACATTTTCAGGAGTTGAAGAAGAGGTTGAGCACTGCGCCTGTGTTGTCTTTTGGATTGTACGGGGAATTTTGTAGTATACAGTGATGCCTCACATAAGGGATTAGGCTGTGTGCTGATGCAGAGTGGAAAAGTCATTGCGTATGCGTCGCGTCAGGTGAAGGATTATGAAAAAGGGTATCCGACCCATGATTTAGAATTAGCGGCAGTAGTGTTTGCACTGAAGATTTGGAGACACTACCTTTATGGAGAATGGTGTGAGTTATACACGGATCATAAGAGTTTGAAGTATATCTTCACCCAGAAGGATTTGAGCATGCGCCAAAGAAGATGGTTGGAACTAATAAAGGACTACGACTGCGAGATACTTTACCATCCGGGTAAATCTAACGTGGTTGTTGATGCTTTAAACAGGAAGGGTCGGCAGAAGTTGAATATGTTAACTTATAAGAATCAGCTGATAGCAGAGATGGCTAGATTGGAACTTGAAGTAAAGTATCCAAAGGAATCGGATAAGAAGCTATTTCAAGTAACCACTGGTTCTACTCTGGTAGACAAAGTGAAAGAGGAACAACTTCACGATGAGGAGTGCGAGAAGATCTGGAAGAGAATAGCCGATGGTGAAAAAATCAAGTTTAAGATCGATAACGAAGGACTGTTACGATTTGAAGGAAGAATTTGGGTACCGCCAGTACCGGAAGTCAAAGAGGAGATTTTGAGTGAATCTCACAGTTCGAGATATTCGATTCACCCTAGGAGTACGAAGATGTACCAGGATCTCAGACACCATTTTTGGTCACCAAATATAAAGAGGGACGTTACTGAATGTGTTGCGAGATGCTTAACGTGCCAGAAAGTCAAAGCAGAACACCAGAGACCAAGTGGATTACTACAACCGCTAGAAATTATAGAATGGAAGTGGGAGCATATCACGATGGATTTCGTGGTTGGTCTTCCAGCGACTCAGAAAGGTTTCGATGCGATATGGGTTATAGTGGATCGATTGACGAAGTCAGCACATTTCCTACAAATCAAGATTAAGTTCAACTTGGATCAGTTAGGGAAGCTGTAAGTTAGGGAAATTATTTCTCAACACGGGGTTCCGGTGTCGATTGTGTTCGACAGAGATCCGCGTTTTACATCGAATTTTTGGAAGTGACTACAAGAGTGCTTGAGAATGCAATTGCGAATGAGTACGGCGTACCATCCTCAGACTGATGGCCAGAGCGAGAGGACGATTCAGATGCTAGAGGACATGCTGAGAGCTTGTGTTATGGACTTCAAAGGAAGCTGGGATGATCATCTACCATTGGTGGAGTTCGCCTACAACAATAGTTACCACGCGAGTTTTGGCATGCCGCCTTACGAAGCGTTATACGGCAGGAAATGCAGAACTCCATTGTGTTGGGACGAGGTCAATGAACGTTAATTATTGGGACCAGAATTGGTGCAAAAAACCGCCGAAATCGTGAAGCTGATCGGAACCAGATTGGTTGCTGCTCAAGACAGACAAAAGAAGTATGCCAATCAACATCGACAGAACCGAGAGTTTGTAGCAGGAAGCTTCGTTTTCCTGAAAGTATCTCCCTGGAAAGGGAAGATTCCATTCGGCAAGAAGGGGAAGCTGAGTCCCTGATTTGTTGTACCTTTTGAGATACTACGAAAGGTTGGCGAAGTGGCTTACGAGGTTGCGTTACCTCCAGAGCTAGACAATATACACAACGTTTTCCATATTTCTGTGTTGTGACCGTACAAACACGACTACAAACATATAATAGAATACGAGCCTTTATAGTTTGATAAAGACTTAACATATGAAGAAGTGCCTGTTCAAATAGTTGATAGAAAGGAAAAAGTACTTAAAAATAAAGTGATACCTTCTGTTAAGGTAATCTGGAGGAACCATAGTCTTGAAGAAGCTACGTGGGAACTCGAAGATGTTATGATGAAATCGTATCTCCAATTATTTGCTTAACTATTTGTGTAAACCCTTATATACCGATTCTAGGGACAGAATCTTTTTAAACGGGAAAGAATGTAACAGATGAGTTTTTTTTTATTTGTGATTCTGGGGACAGAATCCTTTTAAGAAGGGAAGATTGTAACGAATGAGAATTTTATATATTAATTTTAATATTTATTGAATTAAATAAATATTTTAAATGATTTATTTATTGAGTTAAATATATAAATTATGTGATTGTTGTGAATTAATTTAATTAAGTGTTATATATTAATTAAATGAATATTTAATTGATGTGTAATGATTTTCTGGTATGGTTCTAATTTTATTGAGATAATTAAATTAGATGAAGTTTATGTGATAGTTGTTGCATGAAATTATAATTAGCGAGTAATTATAATTATTATGTGGCAATTTTTATGTATTTAATTGATGTTAGCTTTTAATTATTTAAATTAGAATGTTAAGATTTAATTAATTAAAGTGTAACATTTAAAGTATGTGTTAAAAAGGATTAAAAAAAGTTTTAAATCCGTTTTGCCAAACAAGGCCCTTGCATATGTTTTAAATCTGTTTTGTCAAACGGGACTTAACTACTAAAAACCTATTTTTTTAAATAAAGCTGTTTTGCCAAACAAACCTTATGGCTTTTAAAATTCAAAATAGTGTAACTTATATATTAATTGTTAATTATTAATTGATAATTATTATATGTATTAAGTAATTATCAGTTACATATATTATGTAAGTATGTGTATTATATGTTATACAAAATAGTTTTACGTTAGTTGAATTAGAAGAACAAAACAAAGAACAAAGAGAATACAGAGAAAGTTAGAGAGAAAAGAAAAGGGAAGAAGAAGAGGAAAAGGGAAGAGGCTTGTCGACGTCGGGAAAAAGTCAGCGGGTCGAGTCACAACCCGAAACTTTTATTTCTTCCTAAGTTATCTCTACCCTCACTCTTTTTATTGTGAAAAAGTTGTTTTGAAGGGTTTTTTAGGAAAAGGCCAACATGTATCATGTCGACGATTTGAACGTTTTACAGAGTCACGAGTTGGTAGATTTGAAAATGGTTTTACCAAATCAATCAAATTTTGTTTGAAAGAGGCCCAATTGTTGGACACTGTCAAAACTTGATCTTTGAAAACAAAGTTTGAGTTCGGAGGCTTGGTAAAGTGTGCGGAAGGTTTTAGGCACACCACAACTCCCGTGTAAACATGGTACTGCATCTTTTTAATATTTTCCTTAAAACTGAAATGAGTGTGTGAATGTTATTTGAAAATTGGGCATATGTTTGATTGATTGAAAGTAGTGCTTTGCTTCGTTGAACCTATATACGAAGGGTTTGATTTAATTTACAAAAGTCTTTGATTTGATTTGTAAAAGTATTTGATTTGATTTGCAAAAGCTTATCTTTTTTATTGAAGTGACGTTTTGAAAGCAGTTTATCAAACCCCTACGCTATCATAGGAATTGAAACACATCAACACTTTCAATTTTTATTTTATCAGCCTTAAGGCGCAATTTAAATGGTGATTGTCGGGCTGCGAAGCATCCTCGACCACAACATACATACAAGTGTCGGTCTCCTCATGGGCATGATAGCCATCGGAGGGACTCTAACACGATAGACCATTAGTCTCATTATATTGGGACATTAAATCCGGATAACCGTTTTAAAGTCTTTTACATGTACATTTTTACAGAAAAACTGGCAGGGTACATTCGTAAAGTGGAGTTTGTCCATCGTGGGAATCAGATTCTGATCAATTTGATCATGAATCCCACGATTCCTATACTCACATAGGAGTAGCCAATAAATCTGTACAGCTCAAATTTGTACAGAAACAGATATATATATATATATATATATATATATATATATATATATATATATATATATATATCCCAAATGTCGCCAGAACCAAGGATTCATTCAATAAATCTTGGTTCGCACCTAGCCGAAGCGTCTCGTTCCCACTAGATAGCGATCTAAAGGACGCGAGGTTGCTTTTGTGACTAAAAAATGCCGATTCATATCAAATGAATATTTAAAGCATCAATTTAATAAAAAGTAAATAAAGCAATATATATGCACAGTTATATATATGAAAGATGTAAATAAGTTTTCACACCGGTGGCCGGACTGGAATTAAAATATATATATATATATATATATATATATATATATATATATATAGCGGAAGACTGAAAGCGGAAAAGAGTGGCGCATACAAAGCTGAATTACAACTATAGCAAAACTACAAGAAATAATAACAGCAATTCATATGTAAACACAATAGTTTAATATAAACAAAAATTTTATTGAATAAAGAAATAAATACAAACAGATAACTTGGGTTTACTTACAAACAAACTCGATTATAGAAACTTAGCATGACTAAGAAAGAAGGCAAGAGTGCTGAAGATTAGTTAGATAGGAATCTAAGTCTTCCCAAGCTCTCTATTGGATTACTAAATCCTGCCTCAAACAAATGACCAAGCCTCTCTTATATAGGAAGAGAAAAGGCGTCACTAATACAACTCAATGATAACAAAACATGAATGACTATTACATAACAGTAATGCTTTATCAAAAGATGAAAACATTATTACAACTTTTGACTATTACAATCAGCTTTTCACTATTACAGATGCGTTTTGAATAAAATACAGACTCAATAATATAAAACAGAATAACTTTTGACTAATGGCCGACAAATAGGACATGACTAATACAAGACGACAAATGACTCATCACATGCTTTCGGCTACTTTGGACAAAGGAGCACGGGCTGCTCGGGCAGGAGCATCTTGCAAAGAGGCTGACCAATGTAACTGTAGGAATTCTAGGCAAATGGGTCCTGAGCATCTTGAAGGGAGATGCTTCCGTATGGATCATTATGACTAGAATGGTGACTGGAATGGGACGAAGAGGATGAACAGACAGAGGGAACTGAGTCCTCACTGAGTTTATCCATTCATTTTTTAATAAGACGAGACAACTGTTTTAACTCATTATCTGTACAATGCTCAATATCCGCAAAATCTAACTTTGAAATAGAAGATTTTTTGGATTTTGATTTACTAGAGGATGATTCCTTTAGAGGAGGAACCGTTTGAATAGGAAAAGGATTAGGAAATTCCTTCTGGACTTGACCAACAATGCGATAAGGATCAAACTTATCCCACCATTTAACTGAAAATTCACGAGTAACATGAGTAATTTGACTAAGGTTAGAACGAGAATCATCCTTTTCGGATGAAACAACCGAAGAAAGGGCAACATTAGCAACAGGAGAATAAAAGCCATAGTTCCATTTAAGAATCCATGGAACTTTGTATTTACTAACGAAATGAAGAATAACTGGTACGCAATAATTGGACTGCACAACCAGAACCTGTGACACCCCCAAATCCGGGTACTTCGTTTCCACATGATTTGGTGTTCACTTTCTAATTAAAACATACATCTACCTAAATAAAATTTCAAACTAATTACAACCTTCATAAAACCTTAATAAAATCTTCCTCTAGAAAGAATGGCAACTTGTTCAATAAAATCCCAGGGTTATCTAAACCTTAACATCATTCAGATAACGTAAATGTCGAATCATAAACATAACCAACTAAGTCTTATTACAAAAGCAACTTGACATAACAAGCCTTCATTTATTCATCTTTCCTTTTCCTTTACTTGTTGATGGTATGTCAACATTCTTGGTCACAACTGCAAGTGGTGGTAAAGCAGGCAAGAGTGAGCAAACAAAAGCTCACTTGAAAATACAACAGTGATATGACATAAGTGAATCATTTCAAAAGAGTTTGAATAACTTTACTTCCATCCATATAAAGAATTAAAATATAATTCTTTCATCAATATATAGGATTCGAATATGAAATCATCTGAGGGTCACAAGACCTTGAACCATTGTCTTAGGTTATAAATATTTCTATTTAAACCTTTAACAGTCAATAAGACTATGGACCCTTAACTCGTACTCAGGGGGATCAACCCTTTGTACAATGAATTGTGCACAACCATTTAACGCTTTCGCATAAATTTCCCCTAATTAATAGGGTTGTTCCTTCTCAAAAATTGAATACAAGTCCGCACCAAAGAAAGTTTGGTTTGGATAGATAAGGGAACTTTAGAGTTCAACTATCATCAACTAGGAGTAGTTGAATCGACTTACAGTACTTTACAGTTCAATCATGAACAAATTACAAAATATGACAATAAACTTCATAATAGATAGGCATGCTTTTAGAAACAACTTAAAGCATTCGATAGACTAAGTAGATTTTACTTGAACAACTAAGTCAAGATCATATTACTAAAATAACGCTTTAATACTTACCCTTTATGAGTATGGTATAACTTGTACCACACATAACAATTTAAAGAACGTAAATGAACTTTCGTGATTTCTTGAGCAAGGGTTAAGAAACTTGCCCAATGAAAATATACAATGAATAGGCTTGTATAGCATTCGAGAGTAGCTTAAAGAACTTGCACAATATAAATAACAAGTTTAGAAACTTGCTTAACATAAGAGAATAAGGGTAAGAGAACTTGCCTTAAGCGCAAGCTACACTTTAACAACTATACCCACTTCACAACCACCCTACACATTTATATTACATTCAAACCATCTATTAGTATCCAACTATAACATTTAAAACATCGAACTTCATATCCAAGTCCAACTCATATTATAATTTACCACATTGGTTACTAATTAGTCAAGTACGTGAGTCTATACTCACGGCATACATTTATAAGTCTATAACTCAAGGAATCGTGTTGTGTGCCTCGTGAAAGCAACACACATACACACACATGTAACACATTCATAATATATTTCAATCTAACTTAAACACATCAAAAACATGTTATCTTATTACACATTTCACTTTCCAAGTCTTAGAAACAAGTTAGCTTAACAAACGGGGCATAAAAACTCAAAAACCAAAATCCAGAATTTCCGGGCAACAACCTCACCCGCTGGGGAGGGTCCTCCCAGTGCAAAACACCAGCTGGGGCGGGTGTTCCCCCTGCTGCACCACTTGGTTCGCGAACTGGTGGAGAATTAAGCCAATTTGGGCTTATTCCTTCACACCGAATTCGATTTTTCCCAACATGATAAACATAAAACTTGATACTATCAATATTTTAAACTTATTATCATGCTCATAACATATATAATCCATAAAACACATAATCCAAAACAAGATTTCATGATTTTCAAAGAAAAATACAATTTTAAGCGTTCTTGACGAAAATTGCTACTACGAATTCGTTTTTCATCCAATTCAAGTGATTCCAATTGTGTTAACTCATATTCTTAACACATTAACATAATACATGATCAATTTTAACAATAACTCAAAATCAAACATCAATTTGATAGTTTCAAAAGCCGTTTTTCAGAAATAGTTTCACCGAAAATCACTATGAACACACTTCTTATTGTTTATCAAAAATTCATGGATTGAATTGCTAGAATCACCATATAACTCATATATAATCATGTTATATCACATATTACACATAATTCATGCTCACCTCAAGGATTTAAGAAAATTTTCAACATAACTTCATAATCTAACACTATGAACATGAATTTCATAGTGTTCATCATATACTTGTGAATTGAAATTCTTAAACAACTATGAAACTCTCATGTAAACATATATATATATATATATACACACATACATATCCCATTCACATATCAAAATAAATAGCTTTCACTAAGAGACTTTCACATAGAGTTCTAAAACCAAGAAAACATAAAAGAATATGCTTTGAAAACTTGTTCTACAACAATTGTATTTTGAAAACCCTTTCATGGCATACAATTACATATGAAAACATATGAACACCATATATACATATAATTTCATGATTGAAAAAACCTAATTTGACAAATAAGAAAACACAACACCTATGAATTAGTTCTAGGGTTAAGATTATAACCTTACTAGTTTTAGGTTAAGAGAGAGATGATGAAGTTGGGCTTGCTTTGCCTTCTTCTTCTTCTTCTTCTTCTTCTTTGAGAATTCTCTCTAACCCTCTTCTTCTTTTCTTTCTTTGTTTTGTAAAACTAACGTAACTTTTTTTTAACTGACATATATAATATTATACATATACATATATAATATATGTAACTTATAAATAATAAATATAATACTTATAACCATAATAAGTATTATTAATTACATAGGTTATAGAATTTGAAAAGTCCAAGGCCATGTTTGGCAACCTCTTAGAAAAATAGGTTTTTAGTGCTAAGGCCTTGTTTGGGTAAAATAAGATTAAACAAGTACAAGGGCCTTGTTTGGCAAAACACTTTAAAATCCTTTTCTAGTTTTTTTTAATAACTCTTTAAATCCATAGATTAAATATTACACTTATTTAATTAAATTACAACACTCTAATTCAATTAAATAAACTAACATTCACATAATACCAAATTGTCACACAATTGAATTTCCTTTATTAAACATAATTCGTGTACAAATTATTATCACTTAGCACATAACATTAAATCTAATTAAATCATTCTTAATTAAATTAAAATTATGCTACACCATTGCTAACATATCAATTTAATTAATCATATAGCACTTAATTAAATTGTCCACAACACTCGCACACTTTATTTATTTATCTTCACAATTAAATTCCATAAAATATTTATTTACTTCAATAAATATTTACAATTAACATATAAAATTCTCAATCGTTACAGTCTTCCCTCCTTAAAAGGATTCTGTCCCCAGAATCACAACATAAAAAAAATCTCATAAAAATTCTCACCTCATAAAAATTCTCATCTGTTACATTCTTCCCCCCTTAAAAGGATGCTGTCCCCAGAATCGATATCTAAGGGGTTACACACTTCAATTAAGCAAATAATTGAGGATAAGACTTCATCATAACATCTTCGAGTTCCCACGTGGCTTCTTCAGCACTGTGGTTCCTCCAAATTACCTTAACAGAAGGTATCACTTTATTCCTAAGTACTTGTTCTTTTCTGTCAATAATTTGAACAGGAACCTCTTCATAAGTTAAGTCTTTATCAAATTGTAAAGGCTCGTATTCTATTACATGTTTATAGTCATGTTTGTAAGGCCGTAACACGGAAATATGAAATACGTTATGTATATTCTCGAGTTCCGGAGGTAATGCCACTTCGTAAGCTACCTCGCCAACTTTTTGTAATACCTCAAAAAGTCCAATAAATCGGGGACTCAGCTTCCCCTTCTTGCCAAATCTAATCTTCCCCTTCCAGGGAGATACCTTCAGGAAAACGAAGCTTCCTGGTAAGAATTCTCGGTTCTGTCGATGTTGATCGGCATATTTCTTCTGTCTGTCCTGAGTAGCAACCAATCTTGTTCTGATCAGCTTCACAATTTCTGCAGTTTGTTGTACCAATTTCGGTCCCAACAGCTGACGTTCACCAACTTCATCCCAGTATAGAGGAGTCCTACACTTTCTGCCGTATAACGCTTCGTAAGGCGGCATGCCAATACTCGCATGATGACTATTGTTGTAGGCGAACTCCACCAACGGTAGATGATCATCCCAGCTCCCTTTAAAGTCCATCACACATGCTCTCAGCATATCCTCAAGCGTTTGAATTGTTCTCTCGGTCTGACCATCGGTTTGAGGATGGTACGCTGTACTCATTTGCAACTGCGTTCCCAAACATTCTTGTAAACGCTTCCAGAAATTTAACGTAAAACGCGGATCTCTGTCTGACACAATCGACACTGGGACACCATGTCGAGAAATGATCTCCTTAACATATAATTTAGCTAATTGTTCCAAGTTATATTTAATCCTGATTGGTAAAAAGTGGGCTGACTTCGTCAGTCGATCCACAATAACCCATATCGCATCGAAACCTTTCTGAGTCGCTGGAAGACCCACCACGAAATCCATCGTGATATGCTCCCATTTCCACTCTGGAATTTCTAATGGTTGCAGCAATCCGCTAGGTCTCTGGTGTTCTGCCTT
This sequence comes from Panax stipuleanatus, assembly GCA_020205555.1. Taxonomy (NCBI): domain Eukaryota; kingdom Viridiplantae; phylum Streptophyta; class Magnoliopsida; order Apiales; family Araliaceae; genus Panax; species Panax stipuleanatus. The sequence continues at coordinate 107,806,764 of CM035115.1, forward strand.
GACTTTCTGGCAAGTTAAGCATTTCGCAACGCATTCAGCAACGTCCCTCTTCATATTCGGCCACTAGAAATGATGCCTGAGATCCTGGTACATCTTCGTACTCCCAGAGTGAATTGAATATTTCGAGCTGTGAGCTTCGCTCAAGATTTCCTCCTTAACTTCCGGTACTGGCGGTACCCAGATTCTACCTTCAAATCGTAGCAGTTTCTCACTGTCGATCTTGAATTTAAACTCTTCGCCATCAGCTATTCTCTTTCGAATCTTCTCGCATTCTTCATCGTGAAGTTGAGCTTTTTTTACCTTGTCCACAATAGTAGAACCAATGGTTACTTGAAACAACTTCTCATCCAATTCCTTTGGAAACTTTACTTCCAGCTCTAATCTAGCCATCTGCTCTATTAACCGATCCTGATCAGTTAACATATTCAGCTTCTCCCGATCTTTCCTGCTCAAAGCGTCAGCGACAACATTAGCTTTACCCGGATGGTAAAGTATTTCACAGTCGTAGTCCTTGATCAGTTCCAACCATCTCCTTTGGCGCATGTTCAAATCCTTCTGGGTAAAGATATACTTCAGACTCTTGTGATCTGTGTATATTTCACACTTCTCTCCATATAAGTAGTGTCTCCAAATCTTTAGAGCAAACACTACTGCTGCCAACTCCAAGTCATGGGTCGGATACCCCTTCTCGTAGTCCTTCAGCTGACGTGACGCATAGGCAATGACTTTGCCGCTCTGCATCAACACACAGCCTAATCCTTTATGTGAGGCATCACTATATACCACGAAATTCCCCGAACTATCCGGTAAAGATAATACAGGTGCAGTACTCAACCTTTTCTTCAACTATTGAAAACTCTCCTCACACTTCTCCGTCCAAACAACCTTAACTGTTTTACGAGTCAAATTCGTCAACGGGGTTGTGATTTTAGAAAAGTCTTGGATAAATCTTCGGTAATAACCAGCCAATCCCAAGAAACTCCTCACTTTAGACGGCGTCTTCGGCTGATCCCAATTCATTACCGCTTCAACCTTCGATGGATCTACTCAAATACCCTCCTTGTCGATCACGTGGCCAAGAAATTGCACACGTTCCAACCAAAATTCGCATTTTGAGAATTTAGCGTAAAGCTTTTCTCGTCTTAGTGCTTCTAAGGTTAGTCTTAAGTGTTCAGCATGCTCCTCCTCGGTCTTGGAATAAACCAGTATGTCATCTATAAACACTACCATAAACTTGTCCAGAAATGGCTTGAACACCCTGTTCATTAGGTCCATAAATGCAGCTGGGGCATTCATAAGACCAAATGACATCACCAAAAACTCGTAATGACCATACCGAGTCCTAAAAGCAGTTTTAGATATATCTTCCTTCCTCACCTTCAACTGATGATACCCGCTTCTCAAATCAATTTTTGAGAAATACCTCGCACCCTTCAGTTGATCAAATAAGTCATCGATCCTAGGTAAAGGATACCTATTCTTGATCGTAACTTTATTCAACTCCCTATAATCAATGCAGAGACGCATCGATCCGTCCTTTTTCTTCACGAATAAAACAGGCGCTCCCCACGACGAAACGCTCGGTTGGATATACTTCTTGTCTAACAGTTCTTGCAGTTGAACCATCAGTTCCTTCATCTCGACTGGAGCCATTCGATATGGAGCCTTTGAAATTGGAGCAGTTCCCGACGCTAAATCGATCACGAACTCTGTCTCCCTATCTGGCGGAAGTCCTGGCAAATCGCTCGGAAAAATGTCCACAAACTCCTTAACTACCGATATCTCCTCTACCTTAGGGCTCTCCTTACGCGTATCTACTATGTAGGCTAAATATCCTACACAGCCTTGCATCAAAAGTTTATTGGCTTGCATCACCGTCAGATAATTTGCTTTTCTAGGCGATTTACTGCCATAGAACACTACTTTCGACGGAGTCGTAAGGTTTACCGACTTTTTCTGACAGTCGCTTACCGCCCCATGGTTGAACAACCAGTCCATACCCAATATGACATCGAATTCCCCAAGTTTAATCAGGATTAAATCTTCTCTAAGCTCCTGACCTTTAATGTCCAGTCTGCAATTCCTATAAACGCTCCTAATAGGAATAACCTCCCTATTCGCAATTTCTATGTTCAAAGGGTAAACTAACTCCTCTACAGGTAAGTCTAGGGTTTTAGCAAAATCATCAGATATGAATGAACAAGTAGCACCCGAATCAAATAATACATATGCATTTATACTATTGATCGGAATAATACCTGCCACCACGTCTTTTGATTGCACCGCGTCTTGCACCGTTATGTTGAATGTGCGGGCAGTGGGTCGAACGGCCTGTAGTGGCGATGGTCCAGTAAGAGTCATAGTGCTGCCGTTGTCCTTTCCTCCATTCCCTATTGACCCTGCCGCTGGCTTCTTAGGGCAATTACGAGCCATGTGATCCTTGGATCCACATGTATAACAAGCTCCTTTCTTGAGGTTTGGGCAATATGGCGCGATGTGGCCTTCCTGACCACATTTGTAGCATACGCGTTTCCCTTTCATGCACACTCAAGTGTGAATCTTTTCGCATGTAGCACACTCTTCAAGCTTCCTCTTCTGATGGCCTCCCTGCTGACTCCCAGCAGAGCTATTGTCATTCCACTTCCTTTTCTGAAGAATAGCCCCGCTACCACTAGCCTTAGTTTCATTTTCATTCTTCTTTTTCTTATCTTGGTTGAATTTATTCACCGCTTCGCTTCCCCCTGATAGTAGTGTGCATACAAGCCAATCATGTATGATGATAAAGCACGTACTTTGTAAACAATCTTATTTATTTATTAATAAAATATTTATTTATTAAAGGCATTTAATTATATACATGTTGCTGTTTTTATAATATGTAAATAACCCATAGTTTTAAGCAATGCTTTTAGAATCATGATGATGATCATGCTAATGAGATCTAAATTCTTAGAAAGTTTTAAAACTAAAATAGTTCTCAATCGTGGGATTACTAAAAAGGGGATTAGTAAATCCGGATAGATTGGTACATATGTTGCTTGCTCATTGGATGAGGATGATTGATCTCATGATCATTTGTGTGGAGACACTAAAGCAAGTATGTAGGTGCTTATTGGAGAATAAGTTCACTGAACGTGATTCGCTATGGAATACCTAATGGAGTTTTACTCGCATGTCAATAGGAATTCCTAATGTGATAGTAGTACAAGTGATCCTTGGACTTGAGATCATCATAGTATCTTGTATGTAACAAATTATACTTTGACTTATTCCTTAAGACCTTTTAAGGCATATATAGGGTATGCTTGGGTATAATGAGTTACATATGAAGATAATGAATGATCAATAAAGAATCTACCACCTCTAGTAAAAGAGGAGATATGTCCTATGTGATTCGTTAAATGACAACCCAGGAATCCTTGGCCAAGGTGAAATGAAATTAGAAAGGAGTTTTTAATTTGCATTATTTGGAGTTGTGCATTTTCTAATCGAAATACATATAATTAAATAAAATAAGACTTGACAGTAAATCCATGTCTTATATTTAATTGGGACATTGTATGGTGGAAGGATTGAATTGTATAGTAACTATTAACTCACAGGTTCTTTTATGATTAATGTTGAAATCTATATTATCTGGAAAGTCGTTGATCGCTAGGGAGGCTTATCCCTATTGTAGAATAAATATTATTTATTTAAATAGATTATTAGTTTAATTTATTTATTTAAATAAGATTAAAATTATTTTAATTGATTTATTCACAACCGGTTTAATATGGAGAACCTAAAGGGTCACACCATAAAAGGAAGAATAATTATTTAAGAAGGTAATGGCATAATCGTAATAATGCATTAAGTATAATTAATTTAATCTATGGTGATAGAATAAATTAAATAGCTTAATGTTTATTATTTAATATTTTGGAAATATTAAATATAAATTAATAAGAGGAGTCTTATTAATATTATTACAATTATTATTATTTTAATTTCTAAAGGAGTTTAGTAATTAATTTAATATTTAGTACTCTCATTTATTCCTAATAAGATTAGGAGACAAATTAATTAAATGAATTTAATTAATTATTCCCATGTGGTGGGAAGCCTAAATTAATTAAAGGAGTTTAATTAATTAAAAGAAATCCCATGTCTAATAGGATTAGAAGGGTTGACTAATATCTATATAAGAGGAGTCTTATAATAGATATTAGATGATGCAATTCCAATTGTTGGAGAGTACTCCTTTTCTATAGAGGATAGAAAACTAAGCCAACCACCCTCCTTCTTGATAATTCATCTTCCTTGGTGGATCACCTCTAGAGGCCAAACACTTGGGTGGCTAACGTTGATCAAAGGAAAGAATCTAACCCGGAAATTCAAGGAGATCACGAAGAACAAGGAGTTGAACTAGTACCTGTGGAAGCTTCGTTCTACAAGGGTACGATTCCATAACTTCTTATTTATCGTTTTAAATTAATAATTTGCATAAAGGATGATCCGGGTAATGGTTTTGTAGAAATTTTTTAAACTCTGATATACCATGCTTCCGCTAATTTTTGCAATTTGATTGCGTCACGATTTCGTACAAACCCAACAGTGGCATCAGAGCCAAACCTTTATGTAATTATTAATTATTTTGATTTCACATATATATGGGTATATATTTAGAATAATTTATTGGGCATAATTAATTGTATAAAATTATTTTTTTTTATTAAAAAAAAAAATGGCAAAACATTCTTTATGGGTTGAGTCACGTTTTTTTTTATCTCGCTGGAACCTATAAGTTTTTAAAAAGGAGCATCCGTATATATGTTATCATATTATATATATACTAAAGCACCCAGCTTTTAAAAAAAAATGTAATGCACGAAATTAAGTGACCCACAAATGATTTTAAGGTTCCTGCAGGATTAAAAAGAGGCTCCGGACTTCTTATTAAAAGTAATCTAATATATAGATATATGGTGATATATTATATATAGATGATCCAGGCGCAGACTTCTTATTAAAAATGGAACCAGGCAAGTTAATGTTATATTTTATATATATATATATATATATATATATATATATATATATATAATATTCTTAATAATTTTATAATTAAAATAAAGAGTTTATTTTAATCTTGAAATTAGATTTCATGCAAATTAAAATTGCCCATTAAATGATACTCATATATATATGGAATATTTTAATTTATGAGATGGATATTTATTTATTGATATATATGGTGATATGTATGATAATAAATAGGGATTGATTATGGACTAATTGACCAATGCGATTGGATTTTATTTTAGTTGAATGCTTGAATGAATGGATTTTATTAAATGGGGTTTGCGTACCTCGTCTTCTCTAATTTTTCTTAATGTAAAATTCTATCTCCCTTCTATGTACCTCCCCTTGACTGCTGATCAAGGTTTCTATTTAAATTAAATAGTTTAATGTAATAGAAATAGTTAGAATTATTTTGAAGAAATTGGAGACCAAGGAGCAAGGAGCGCGTGAAGACCCATTTGTATGGAGCCCGGGTTTAAATGTAATAGTTACGTTTAAATTTAAATTCTTGCACTCCTAGGTTTGACCTTTTGGTTCACTTGGTGGCTCTAGTGAACCAAACTAGAATAAAAGTCCATAATTAATCCGGGTAGAATATAGTATTCTATATTGCATGCTAAATATTATATATTATATTTTATGCAAACATGCTTCGCATGTTTAATAAAATGACGCGTATTTTATATATATATGTGCATGCGCGCTAAACAAGATGAGACAAATAATAACAAACCCCTCAAAGAAATAATATTAAGTCCGAAGCGTTCAAATGATATTAGAAATATCGAACGTCGCCTTCTAGCATGATAAATTAATAGAGTATTAAATATTTAATATGAGCTTGTTGTGCTATCCACAAGGCGAGTATTGCATATTTAAGATGTTAATTAATCACATTTGATGCTTATCAAGAAAATTGAACGATCTAGTCTTGTTGTGCTATCCACAAGGACGAACATTTTTCTTTTTTGAATTTATGGAAGTGCTAGGCTGGACTTAACTTAAATTATTTTAGTTCGGATGTGCACACACTTGACCATTATGATTTAAGAGGCAAAATAAAAGGAATTACATGGTGATGTAATTGACAAGAGTTGTCTACCTATTTATTTGTATATCGCTTGTTGTGCTATCCACAAGGTTATATACATTTGAAATGGGATCCTTATTCTCACTAGCAAATCTTTAATTAGATGTTGCCGAACTATATAAGTGAGGGTAATATAGTTTGATAAAAATAGTGGGAGATACCAATTTAAAATAAAGACCTAAATTTATTTTGGTATGCAAAGTTAATAAAATGAATGTTTGCTAAAATGTTATTTTCTTTCACATGCAGAATTTTAAAAAATGTCTAAATCACTAATCTCACTACGAAGCATACTTGATGCAAACAAGCTTACCGGGCCGAATTATGAGGACTGGCTAAGAAATCTGAGAATTGTTCTCATTGCTGAAAAGATTTCTTATGTCCTAAATTCAACTGTCCCTGAATCTGTTTCAGAAACAGCCTCTGAGGAAGAGATTGCCACTTTCAATAAGTGGCAAGATGATGCATCTGTGGCTCAATGCATCATGCTCGCATCCATGAATAACGAGCTTCAGCGTCAGCACGAAAAAATGGATGCTCCTGCTATGCTGCTTCACCTCAAGGAGTTGTATGGTGAACAGAGTAGGACTGCTAGATATGAGATATCTAAGGAGCTCTTCCGATCTCGGATGACCGAGGGTACTGCCGTCGAGACTCATGTCCTAAAGGTGATCAATTTGATTGAACGCCTTGGACAGCTGGGGTTCGTCATGGATGGGGAGCTGAGTCAAGACTTGGTCTTGCAGTCACTCCCTAAGACCTTCTCGCAGTTTGTGGTTAATTTTCACATGAATAAGCTAGATGTCAGCTTGCCTGAGCTGCTTAACATGCTAAAAACTGCAGAAGGTCACTTCCCATCCAAGAAGAACCATATCTTGATGGTGGATTCTTCCAATAAAAGGAAGAGACCTAAGGTATCTTCTGAAAAGAAGAAATCCAAGAAGGCTAAGGGAAAGGGGAAAGAAAAGGAACAAAAGAAACCTGAACCAGCTAAAGGAATGTGCTTTCATTGCAACAAGCCGGGACATTGGAAAAGGAACTGCAAGAAGTATCTAGCAGAGAAGAAGCTTGGAGAAGCTTCGACTTCCAATCAAGGTTTGTTTATGATTGAAATTAATTTTTCTGAAAGTCATAATTTTACTTGGGTATTGGATACCGGCTGTGGTTCTCACATATGTAATACTGTGCAGGGACTGGTCAGAAGTAGAAAGCTGAACAATGATGAGGTGATCCTACGAGTGGGGAATGGAGCAAAGGTTGCTGCATTAGCTGTAGGAACTTATTATTTAGCAATGCCTTCGGGCAAGTCCATTTATCTTAATAATTGTTATTATGTTCCGAATATTATTAAAAACATTATTTCAATTTCTGTATTGGATATGGAAGGATTTAACGTTGTTATAAAGAACAATAGTTGTTCTATTTATAAAGACGATGTTTTATATGGTATTGGAAATTTGCGAAATGGACTTTATACACTTGACTTACAAGAAAATATATTTCAAATTGAACAAACTAGGAAAAGGAAAAGAGATGATATTAATTATACCTACATGTGGCACTGTAGACTCGGTCATATCAATGAAACAAGATTATCCAAGTTGCATAAAGATGGGCTCCTCGAGCTATCCGATTATGAATCATATCCAACTTGTGAATCTTGTCTCATGGGTAAAATGACTAAATCTCCTTTTAGTGGAAAAGGAGAAAGAGTTACAGAGTTGTTGGCATTGATTCACACAGACGTATGTGGGCCTATGACAACAAGTGCACGGGGTGGGTATTCTTATTTTATTACTTTCACTGATGATCACTCAAGATTTGGATATGTGTATTTAATGAAATACAAGTCAGAATCATTTAAAAAATTCAAAGAGTTCAGAAGTGAAGTAGAGAAACAAACGGGCAAGAGTATAAAGATACTTCGATCAGATCGAGGTGGAGAATACTTAAGCGGTGAGTTTCTCAATTGTCTCAAAGAAAATGGTATAATCTCACAATGGACTCCTCCAGGTACACCACAGTTAAATGGAGTATCTGAAAGGAGAAATCGAACACTGTTAGACATGGTTCGATCCATGATGAGTTTTACCGACCTTCCAATTTCCTTCTGGGGATATGCCCTAGAAACGGCTGCATACCTACTTAACAAGGTACCTACCAAATCCGCCCCAAAGACTCCATATGAGATGTGGAAGGGGAGGAAACCAAATCTTAAGCATGTTAAGACTTGGGGTTGTCCAGCTTATGTCAAAAAGTTTGAACATGATAAGCTACAGACTAAATCCGAAAAGTGTAGATTTGTGGGATACCCTAAAGAAACTGTAGGGTATTATTTCTATCATCCAACTGATCAAAAGGTGTTTGTTGCGAAACATGCTGCCTTCTTGGAAAAGGAGTTTATCCATGAAGGGGTCAGTGGGAGTAAGATATATCTTGAAGAAGTTCAAGAACCACAAATTACCACGGATCAAAGTCAGGTACCTGACCAAGTAGAAGAACCTACTATACCACACCCTGTTCGTAAATCTGGGAGAGTACCGAAGATACCTGAGAGGTATGGATTCGTTATAGAAGATGACGATGAGGTACACATCATGAATGATGATGATCCATTGAATTACGAACAGGCCATGAGTAATAAAGACTCAAGGAAATGGCTTGAAGCCATGAAATCCGAAATGGACTCCATGTATGAAAACAAAGTATGGACTTTGGTTTCACCACCTGAAGGCATTAAGCCTATTGGGTGTAAATGGGTCTTTAAAAGAAAGACTGGAGCGGACGGCAAGGTAGAGACCTATAAGGCCCGACTGGTTGCAAAAGGTTTCAAACAAAGACAAGGAGTTGACTATGATGAAACCTTTTCACCAGTAGCTATGCTCAAGTCCATTCGGATTTTGCTTGCGATTGCAGCTTATAACGACTATGAGATCTGGCAGATGGACGTGAAAACGGCCTTCCTCAATGGAAAACTTGAGGAGGATGTGTATATGACACAGCCAGAGGGATTTATTTCAAAGGTTGGAATAAATCAAGTCTGTAAGCTGCAACGATCCATTTATGGATTAAAGCAAGCTTCTCGTAGATGGAACATTCGTTTTGATGAGACAATCAAAGAGTTTGATTTTATCAAAAATGACGATGAACCATGTGTGTACAAGAAGGATAGTGGGAGCGCAATTTCATTCCTTGTATTATATGTTGATGATATATTACTGATAGGGAATGACATTCCTATGCTACAATCGATTAAAATCTGGTTATCTAAACACTTCTCCATGAAGGACTTGGGAGAAGCATCCTATATTTTGGGGATAAAGATCTATAGAGATAGATCTAAAAGGATGCTTGGTTTATCCCAAGGGAGGAACATTGAAACAATGCTAAAGAGATTTAGCATGGAAGATTCCAAAAGAGGTCTCATGCCGATGAGCCATGGAATACATCTCTCCAAGAAACAGGCCCCAAAGACACCTGAGGAGAGAGACCGTATGAGTAAGATCCCTTATGCTTCTGCAATAGGATCTATCATGTACGGTATGATATGTACTAGACCGGATGTTGCTCATTCACTTAGTGTAACGAGCAGATACCAGTCGAATCCAGGAGAAGAGCACTGGAAGGCAGTGAAGAATATCCTAAAATACTTGAGAAGGACTAAGGATATTTTTCTTGTCTACGGTGGGTCTGAATTAAAACTCGAGGGTTTCACAGACTCAAGTTTTCAAACGGACCAAGATGACAGTAAATCTGTTTCGGGGTATGTTTTTACCTTGAACGGAGGCGCAGTGAGTTGGAAGAGTTCCAAGCAGCAAACAGTTGCTGATTCAGTGACAGAGGCAGAGTATATAGCTGCAAGTGAAGCTGCAAAGGAAGCTGTTTGGATGAAGAAGTTCATAACTGAACTTGGTGTGGTTCCTAGCATTGGAGAAGCAGTTCCCGTTTACTGTGACAACACCGGAGCAGTTGCACAGGCTAAGGAACCGAGGTCTCATCAGAAATCTAAACACGTGTTGCGGCGATTTCACTTGATCAGGGAGATCATTGAAAGAGGAGACGTCACCTTGGAGCGTGTTGACTCTCAAGACAACATTGCAGATCCATTTACTAAAGCTTTAACACAACAGCAGTTTGATCGTCACTTAGAGAAGATGGGTATGAGATACCATGGCGATTGGCTTTAGTGCAAGTGGGAGATTGATAGTAGTGTGCATACAAGCCAATCATGTATGATGATAAAGCACGTACTTTGTAAACAATCTTATTTATTTATTAATAAAATATTCATTTATTAAAGGCATTTAATTATATACATGTTGCTGTTTTTATAATATGTAAATAACCCATAGTTTTAAGCAATGCTTTTAGAATCATGATGATGATCATGCTAATGAGATCTAAATTCTTAGAAAGTTTTAAAACTAAAATAGTTCTCAATCGTGGGATTACTAAAAAGGGGATTAGTAAATCCGGATAGATTGGTACATATGTTGCTTGCTCATTGGATGAGGATGATTGATCTCATGATCATTTGTGTGGAGACACTAAAGCAAGTATGTAGGTGCTTATTGGAGAATAAGTTCACTGAACGTGATTCGCTATGGAATACATAATGGAGTTTTACTCGCATGTCAATAGGAATTCCTAATGTGATAGTAGTACAAGTGATCCTTGGACTTGAGATCATCATAGTATCTTGTATGTAACAAATTATACTTTGACTTATTCCTTAAGACCTTTTAAGGCATATATAGGGTATGCTTGGGTATAATGAGTTACATATGAAGATAATGAATGATCAATAAAGAATCTACCACCTCTAGTAAAAGAGGAGATATGTCCTATGTGATTCGTTAAATGACAACCCAGGAATCCTTGGCCAAGGTGAAATGAAATTAGAAAGGAGTTTTTAATTTGCATTATTTGGAGTTGTGCATTTTCTAATCGAAATACATATAATTAAATAAAATAAGACTTGACAGTAAATCCATGTCTTATATTTAATTGGGACATTGTATGGTGGAAGGATTGAATTGTATGGTAACTATTAACTCACAGGTTCTTTTATGATTAATGTTGAAATCTATATTATCTGGAAAGTCGTTGATCGCTAGGGAGGCTTATCCCTATTGTAGAATAAATATTATTTATTTAAATAGATTATTAGTTTAATTTATTTATTTAAATAAGATTAAAATTGTTTTAATTGATTTATTCACAACCGGTTTAATATGGAGAACCTAAAGGGTCACACCATAAAAGGAAGAATAATTATTTAAGAAGGTAATGGCATAATCGTAATAATGCATTAAGTATAATTAATTTAATCTATGGTGATAGAATAAATTAAATAGCTTAATGTTTATTATTTAATATTTTGGAAATATTAAATATAAATTAATAAGAGGAGTCTTATTAATATTATTACAATTATTATTATTTTAATTTCTAAAGGAGTTTAGTAATTAATTTAATATTTAGTACTCTCATTTATTCCTAATAAGATTAGGAGACAAATTAATTAAATGAATTTAATTAATTATTCCCATGTGGTGGGAAGCCTAAATTAATTAAAGGAGTTTAATTAATTAAAAGAAATCCCATGTCTAATAGGATTAGAAGGGTTGACTAATATCTATATAAGAGGAGTCTTATAATAGATATTAGATGATGCAATTCCAATTGTTGGAGAGTACTCCTTTTCTATAGAGGATAGAAAACTAAGCCAACCACCCTCCTTCTTGATAATTCATCTTCCTTGGTGGATCACCTCTAGAGGCCAAACACTTGGGTGGCTAACGTTGATCAAAGGAAAGAATCTAACCCGGAAATTCAAGGAGATCACGAAGAACAAGGAGTTGAACTAGTACCTGTGGAAGCTTCGTTCTACAAGGGTACGATTCCATAACTTCTTATTTATCGTTTTAAATTAATAATTTGCATAAAGGATGATCCGGGTAATGGTTTTGTAGAAATTTTTTAAACTCTGATATACCATGCTTCCGCTAATTTTTGCAATTTGATTGCGTCACGATTTCGTACAAACCCAACACCCCCTTCAGCTAGAATAGCCTTTTCCAGCACGGCTACAAACGTGTTTAACTGGAACATAGAGACCTTGCTGTAGAGCCAGAGTTTCAGTCCCCGCTCAAACCTCCTCGCCTTCCTAGCATCCGTGCTGACCTGGTAAATAGCGAACCTAGCCAGTTCATTAAACTTCGCCGCGTATTCCGACGCTGACATCGTTCCCTGCTTCAGCTCTAAGAATTGGACCTCCATCTGATCTTGTGAACTCACTGGGAAGTACATCTCGTAGAACATCTCTTTGAAACGTTCCCACGTTATGACTCCTTCTCCCTCTCTAGTCTTATTCGCCTGCCACCAGAAGCTAGCATCTGCCTTCAACATAAAAGTCGCAAATGTCATTTTCTGGTCTTCACTGACCCTAGCCACGTCAAATACCTTTTCTATTTCCATAATCCACGTCTGAGCATCTATAGGGTTTGTCGATCTCTTAAATTCCGGCGGTCCTACTACCTTAAACTCTTTAAACGTCGTGGCTTGCACTTGCGGCTGATTCGCCACTGCTCCTGCCAGCAGGTTCACTAATTGCTGAACTGCATTAGGGTTTGTTGCATCGTTATTGTTGTTGTTTGTTGAACCCTCGGGGTTTTGACGTGTTACTCTTCTTCTAGGAGGCATTTTCTGATAAGAAAATATTATTATTAGATCCTTTATTCAAATCTTAAGTATTCAAGTTCACACTTAAAGGTTTGAATATCTCAGTTCACATAGAACACAAAGCACGTCAATAAACTTCTTTTATTCATTAGTCATAGTTTAAAAACATCAATCAGATAGCATTTCTTCCATTTACATCATCCTTCCTGAACTGAAAAAGTTGCAGGATTACATTATTAACTTATCCCATTCTTATCTCAATTATGGGATTTAGTTGATCTATTTCAAAAGCAACACATAAACAAAAGCTCTACTACTACTGCTACTACTACTACTACTATTACTGCTATTGCTGTTACTGCCTAGGCATATTAATACATCGCACAGCCTCTCTGCGTTCCTCTTCCATTACCCGTAATACCGTTCTTCGGTCCACCACATACCACGGTAAACCTTGGAACTGAGCTGGGTAGTAGAAAATATGGTCCTGAGCTCTTTCTATCGCTGTATGAAAAGCATATTCTGTTTCCCTCAGCTTGGCCCTCTTGGCTTCAGCTTCATCTTCAGCTCGATCAGCTCGTTGATTAGCCCTCAAGCTTGACTCTTCAGCCCTGGCACGCTTCCTCGACTCCTCCTGGATGTCTTGCTTTAGCTTTGCCAGTTCAAATCGAGCAGTATCTCTTTCAACTTCCATATGTATCAAGTTCCACTGTGCATCTCCCAGGTCACTTGCAATTTCCTCGATCGTTTTGTCTCATTGCTGGATAGTTTCCTCGAGATCTCCTACTCGTCCATGAAGCTCCACGTTGCTATCGTAGACTGCCTCGTACATCTCAACACTAGTAGAGTGAGGTGGGAATTCCTCTTCGGGATCCTCTTCCTCCTCTTCAGACTCGTCCTCGTCCTCGTCCTCGTCCTCTGGAATAGGTGTCAGCTCACGCTCCCGACCAGCTATGGTGATCACTGGAGATGGCTCTCTCCTAACCAGCTGCTCCCAGACAACATGTATGTCACAGGGCTCCTCCTCTCTAGGCACCTGAGGTACAACCTCTCTAGCCTGACTAGGTTCTCTAACGTTCGTCATCCTGACAAAAGAATTTTAAAGCTTATTATTACGTGATATCGAGTCGTCACCCATCGAATACCTGAACGTAAACACATAGCACATAAGGTAGTTTATTATCTTTACCTATCACATCTATCTTTTCGATCTTACCATAAGGCTACTACCTAAGGTTTTTCCCCACCTAAGGTTTCATAACCTATGGCATTGATACCAACCTGTGACACCCCCAAATCCGGGTACTTCGTTTCCACATGATTTGGTGTTCACTTTCTAATTAAAACATACATCTACCCAAATAAAATTTTAAACTAATTACAACCTTCATAAAACATTAATAAAATCTTCCTCTAGAAAGAATGGCAACTTGTTCAATAAAATCCCAGGGTTATCTAAACCTTAACATCATTCAGATAACGTAAATGCTGAATCATAAAAATAACCAACTAAGTCTTATTACAAAAGTAACTTGACATAACAAGCCTTCATTTATTCATCTTTCCTTTTCCTTTACTTGTTGATGGTATGTCAACATTCTTGGTCACAACTGCAAGTGGTGGTAAAGCAAGCAAGAGTGAGCAAACAAAAGCTCACTTGAAAATACAACAGTGATATGACATAAGTGAATCGTTTCAAAAGAGTTTGAATAACTTTACTTCCATCCATATAAAGAATTAAAATATAATTCTTTCATCAATATATAGGATTCGAATATGAAATCATCTGAGGGTCATAAGACCTTGAACCATTGTCTTAGGTTATAAATATTTCTATTTAAACCTTTAACAGTCAATAAGACTATGGACCCTTAACTCGTACTTAGGGGGATCAACCCTTTGTACAATGAATTGTGCATAACCATTTAACGCTTTCGCATAAATTTCCCCTAATTAATAGGGTTGTTCCTTCTCAAAAATTGAATACAAGTCCGCACCAAAGAAAGTTTGGTTTGGATAGATAAGGGAACTTTAGAGTTCAACTATCATCAACTAGGAGTAGTTGAATCGACTTACAGTCCTTTACAGTTCAATCATGAACAAATTACAAAATATGACAATAAACTTCATAATAGATATGCATGCTTTTAGAAACAACTTAAAGCATTCGATAGACTAAGTAGATCTTACTTGAACAACAAAGTCAAGATCATATTACTAAAATAACGCTTTAATACTTACGCTTTATGAGTATGGTATAACTTGTACCACACATAACAATTTAAAGAACGTAAATGAACTTTCGTGATTTCTTGAGCAAGGGTTAAGAAACTTGCCCAATGAAAATATACAATGAATAGGCTTGTATAGCATTCGAGAGTAGCTTAAAGAACTTGCACAATATAAATAACAAGTTTAGAAACTTGCTTAACATAAGAGAATAAGGGTAAGAGAACTTGCCTTAAGCGCAAGCTACACTTTAACAACTATACCCACTTCACAACCACCCTACACATTTATATTACATTCAAACCATCTATTAGTATCCAACTATAACATTTAAAACATCGAACTTCATATCCAAGTCCAACTCATATTATAATTTACCACATTGGTTACTAATTAGTCAAGTACGTGAGTCTATACTCACGACATACATTTATAAGTCTATAACTCAAGGAATCGTGTTGTGTGCCTCGTGAAAGCAACACACATACACACACATGTAACACATTCATAATATATTTCAATCTAACTTAAACACATCAAAAACATGTTATCTTATTACACATTTCACTTTCCAAGTCTTAGAAACAAGTTAGCTTAACAAACGGGGCATAAAAACTCAAAAACCAAAATCTAGAATTTTAGGGCAGCAACCTCACCCGCTGGGGCAGGTCCTCCCAGTGCAAAACACCCGCTGGGGCGGGTGTTCCCCCTGCTGCACCACTTGGTTCGCGAACTGGTGGAGAATTAAGCCAATTTGGGCTTATTCCTTCACACCGAATTCGATTTTTCCCAACATGATAAACATAAAACTTGATACTATCGATATTTTAAACTTATTATCATGCTCATAACATATATAATCCATAAAACACATAATCCAAAACAAGATTTCATGATTTTCAAAGAAAAATACAATTTTAAGCGTTCTTGACGAAAATTGCTACTACGAATTCGTTTTTCATCCAATTCAAGTGATTCCAATTGTGTTAACTCATATTCTTAACACATTAACATAATACATGATCAATTTTAACAATAACTCAAAATCAAACATCAATTTGATAGTTTCAATAGCCGTTTTTCGGAAATAGTTTCACCGAAAATCACTATGAACACACTTCTTATTGTTTATCAAAAATTCATGGATTGAATTGCTAGAATCACCATATAACTCATATATAATCATGTTATATTACATATTACACATAATTCATGCTCACCTCAAGGATTTAAGCAAATTTTCAACATAACTTCATAAGCTAACACTATGAACATGAATTTCATAGTGTTCATCATATACTTGTGAATTGAAATTCTTAAACAACTATGAAACTCTCATGTAAACATATATATATATATATATATATACATCCATATCCCATTCACATATCAAAATAAATAGCTTTCACTAAGAGACTTTCACATAGAGTTCTAAAACCAAGAAAACATAAAAGAATATGCTTTGAAAACTTGTTTTACAACAATTGTATTTTGAAAACCCTTTCATGGCATACAATTACATATGAAAACATATGAACACCATATATACATATAATTTCATGATTGAAAAAACCTAATTTGACAAATAAGAAAACACAACACCTATGAATTAGTTCTAGGGTTAAGATTATAACCTTACTAGTTTTAGGTTAAGAGAGAGATGATGAAATTGGGCTTGCTTTGCCTTCTTCTTTTTCTTCTTCTTCTCTGAGAATTCTCTCTAACCCTCTTCTTCTTTTCTTTCTTTGTTTTGTAAAACTAACGTAACTTTTTGTTTTTAACTGACATATATAATATTATACATATACATATATAATATATGTAACTTATAAATAATAAATATAATACTTATAACCATAATAAGTATTATTAATTACATAGGCTATAAAATTTAAAAAGTCCAAGGCCATGTTTGGCAACCTCTTAGAAAAATAGGTTTTTAGTGCTAAGGCCTTTTTTGGGTAAAATAAGATTAGACAAGTATAAGGACCTTGTTTGGCAAAACACTTTAAAATCCTTTTCTAGTTTTTTTAATAACTCTTTAAATCCATAGATTAAATATTACACTTATTTAATTAAATTACAACACTCTAATTCAATTAAATAAACTAACATTCACATAATACCAAATTGTCAATTAAACATAATTCGTGTACAAATTATTATCACTTAGCACATAACATTAAATCTAATTAAATCATTCTTAATTAAATTAAAATTATGCTACACCATTGCTAACATATCAATTTAATTAATCATATAGCACTTAATTAAATTGTCCACAACACTCGCACACTTTATTTATTTATCTTCACAATTAAATTCCATAAAATATTTATTTACTTCAATAAATATTTACAATTAACATATAAAATTCTCAATCGTTATAGAACCCTAGAGCTAAAAACATTTAGAACTGACTGGAGCTCAATTGAAAGAATTTTATAGATGAGACCAAATCGTTCCCACCATAAAACGAACCAATGAGGGATTTGACTTTTGAACTTGTGGTCAAATTGTATGAAACACGAATGACTAAACGATGGAGTTTGAAACAGAAAAACCCTGTTCCAAGCTTCCATGTAATCATAATAACAGAACTGGCTATCATGACCTTCTAACTATCTTAAATCTGACGGATGATTACCCCAGTTTGGCATGGTGAAAATCTGTTTAATATATAAAGAATGATAGATGATTTTCGAGGAATCAATTCTATCATAAATAGGTTTAATAAGAATTGACTGAGTTTGAAGCAAGACATCCTTATAATACATAAGAGATTTATAAGGAGCCAAGGGAATGAAATGCCAACCAGTTGGGAAGAACTGGGCAGCCAATTTAATAGGATCATCAATTGATTTCATATGTCTTTCAATATGAAATAAATTAGTGGAATATACAGGGATGTACTCGGTTTGAGTACGTTGACCAGCAGTAGGATTATTGGACGAAGCAAAAGGATCAATCATCCAAGGGGGCTAGACCAGAGCCGAACTATAGGGCTTTGTTCCAGAAACAAGAGGGGTAAACCTATTAACTACAGTAAAAGGTGTAACTGGATGAGGGATTACAGCTCCCATGGGCTTCTGACTAGGCGGGTCAGGGCCTGGAGGGCCAGGGGCCCGAACACTTTTACTGGATCCTCTCACACTCATTTTGAATTTGAGGGGTACCTGAATTAATAAATTCCTGAGTTAAAAAGTCAGGAACTGAATTATCACTACCTTTAATATAATCAATATCAAAATCGAAAATACTTAAAATAGATTGCCATCTGGCAAAAATATGTTTAGCAGCTATATTTTTAACATCTTTCTCTAAAATATATTTTGCTGACTTGCAATCAATGCGAACTAAAAACTTTTGATTTAATAAATTATTTTGAAATTTACTAATACATAAAACCAAAGCTAAAATTTCTTTTTTAATTGTGCTATAATTTAATTGGGCTTGATTCCACGCACCAGAGTGGAATCGAACAATTTGCTCAGATGAAGCAGGGGTTAATTTCTGCTTCAGGATACCACCGAAGCCAATTTCGGAGGCGTCAGTTTCAATAATTTTGAAAGCAGATTCATTAGATATGCCAAGGCAAGGAAGAACCTTAACATATTTCTTAACTTGTTGGACGATGGCAGTATGCTCATCAGTCCAAGGAGGAGGATTCTTCTGTAACCGAAGGAACAAAGGTTTACAGATTTTTCGTAAATTTTGATAAAACTTGCCAACGAAATTAAGAGATCCTAAAAAACGCTGGAGTTGAGTTTTATCAGTAATTTTGTCAGGAAATTTATCAGTATATTGAATGACTCTTTGGATTGGACGAACCAAACCGTGATGAATATCATGACCAAGAAACTTAACTCTAACTTGGAACAAACTGAACTTGGTTGGTGAGAGAACCAAACCATTGACTTTAATGGCTTTGAAGAACGAATTCAAGTGTTTGAAGTGTTCATCAATTGACTTGGAGAAAACCAGAATATCATCAATATAAACAATGATAAAGTGACTGAAGGGATTCAAAATTTCATTGAGAATATTTTGAAATTCACTAGGGGCATTCTTCAAGCCAAATGCATGAACAACCCATTCATAATGACCAAAGGGGGTAGTGAAGGCAGTATTATATCCATCACTAGGATGACCCAAACTTAAGTTCAAACTTACTGAAAATAGTAGCATAACTAAGACGACTAAGAAGGTCTTCTTTATTGGGAAGAGGATACCTAATCCACTCAAGAACCTTATTAAGAGGCTTATAATTAATAACTAGGCGAGGGACTCCTCTCTCTTTCTCAGTTTCATTGTTAACATAGAAGGCTGGGCAAGACCAAGGGGACTTACTATGTTTTATTAAGCCTTTTGCAAGCAAGTCATTAATTTCTTGCTTAAAAAAGTTCCATCTGCTGATGACTCATTTGAATAGGTCTGGCCTTAGTAGGAATTAGGTGCTCCTTAAATTCCTTAGCATAAGGTAGTCTGACCACATGCTTCCTACGATGCAAAAAGGCATTGGGAGAATCGACACACAAATTTTTAATCATAAACCACCGAAGTTCTTCAATCTTATCTTGAATTTTATCAAGTAGGAGAAGATCCTCAACCTGCTTATATTTGATTTCTTGTTTTAAATATTTTAACTGTGAAATTTTGCAGTTTAACAGATTGAGTGATTTTGAAATAGATTCATCCTGAATAAATTTCAAATCTCTTTCCTTAGGTTGAGTGATAAACTCAAATACCACTTTCTGCCCAAGATGCTCAGTTGTTAATCCGTTATTACTAGTAGTAAATGGATATAATAAATATATAAATGGTAATCCTAAAATTATCTTATCAGTCAAGTTGTGAATTAAAACAAAAGAAGTTTTAAAACACATATTATCTTGACAAATATGAACTTTAGGTAGTTTATATTTTATTTCCATACTACTACCATTAGCAGAGTTTAACCGTTCACTGGTTTTAACATAGAACTTTGTTGGGATCAAACCTTCCTGTATGCAATTAAGGTCTGCACCAGTGTCAACAAGAGTAGGAAGTTGAATAGAAAAATTTCCATCAACCATTAAACGAACCATGATATACCATTTTTGAATAGTTATATCTTTTAGTCTTTTTAATGAATTACCTTGAACCATTAACAAAGATTCATCATCCTTGACTCCTGAAGATTCAGGTTGATCATCATTATCTGAAGAATCAGAAATGTGAAGTTCTGAACCTTTAGAGGCCAAATTAGTCGTATCTTTTCTTAAGTCAGAAATTTCAGTCTTAAGGCTAGAAATTTCTTTCTTAAGTTTGTTGACTTCGTGATTTAATTTTGGGAGGGTGATCTCTCTCTTAGTAGTCTTAAATCTTTCAAGGGTTTTATTAAGGCTGATTACAGGTTTATCTTTACCTCTAATAACCTTACCTTTACCCGAATTGTTTTTAGTAAATAAGTCTTTTAATTGTTTCATATACCGTAATTTTAAATCTTCATCTGTAAGTTTACTAATTAATTCGATTAACAAAGAGCTTTCTTGGTCTTCTTTGTTAAGAACGTTAACAGTTTTACAGCAATCAGATCTACAATTATCAGTACAAAGGGTAACTTCATTATCCTAACTAGGGGTTGACTATTTTCCTCAATACTAGAGGAATAAGGAATATCAGAGTGATCATTTTCATCATCAATCTGAATTCTAATTAACTCGAAAATCTTTTCAGCATCTTCAGCGGAAATATTTAACTGACTTAACTTTTGTTTTAACTTACATTCATTTTTATAATGACCCTTTTTACCATAATTATAGCAGGTAATTTTATTCTTATCATTAGGTTTTGAAGTAGATTTTTTATTATGTGTTTTCTTTCTTGACTTAGGCTTCTCGTAATAACTATCTTTGTTATTAGACTGACTAGAACGCTTCTTATGATGCTTACGTTTTTTATGACTTTCAACTTGCTTTTTCCTATGCTTTCTTCTGGAAGGAGCAATAGGAGGCAAACCATATTGTTCACAAAAAGTACCAAGCTCATATTTAGCTTTCTTTTTATCCTTAGCGGCTTGTTTAGCAATTTTAAAGTCAATACACATTTTTAATCCAATCTTTTGAATATAACTGATTATGTCACCATAAGTCAGGTTATCATAATCAATATACCCAAGGGTTTTACTGAGTTCTTCTCTAACCTTGTGAGCAAACAGGCTAGGAAGACCACTAACAAATTTTTCCTTCCAAAAAGGTTTGTTACTATCATTTCTCATCATAACCCGAGAAATAAAAATATCTTTGTACCACCTAAAATCACTTAAAGTGGGACAACTGAGATTACTTAACTGATCATGAATTCTTTCAGTGATATTACTAGGAGTTCCTATAAAATGTTTTATTATTGTGAAAATTAAAGTATTAATACCATCAGGGATACCAAAGCCAACATCTTCCCGGAAGATAGGCTGACCATTGTCATCTAACTGGCGAGCATGGATAATAGAAGTCCTTGCATCTTCATCAAGGTGTTTTTCCCACCAAGAACGAAGTACACTAGTAAATCCATTAGCTAATATTTCAACGATATCAGACTGAGTAAGACTGTTAAACGCTGTAATATAGCTGTTGGCGACCATAGACATATTATTCATTTTGGTAAGGATCTGATGCTCACTAAAACCATCAATATTCCACTCATAAATTTTATTAGACGAAACAGAAAATTGATTATCTAGAATTTTCTCCTCATACTGAAGATCAGGGGGAGTTGGTCTAGAATACCAATTTCTTGTAATACTAGTGTTATTAAAAGTTAATTTATTTAATTGTTCAGCAAGATCAGGGATAGAAGCGACTTCAAAAATTTCTTCTGAATCATTATTGCTTTCATTGTCAGATTCTTGGATCTGGTCAATGATGGCAACAGTTCCACTAGGTTCACCTGAGCTTGAACCAATTCTTTTAATTAACTTATCAATACTTTTAACTAGGTCAGAATCTTTATTGGGCAATCCCTTTCCTTCTCTGTCAGAAAGGAGAGTCAATAAAGGTTGATCTAGTTTTTCTTGAGGATTTTTAACCAAAGCATGATCAAATTTTTCTTCTATTTATCAAGCTGTTTACCTATGGTGGCTAAATACTGATTATTAAAATTATTTTGTTCAATAATCTTTTTATCATCAGTTTTACCATCAGCAACCTTAAAAGGGCTGGCAACCACAGAAGCATTTTTAACCTATAAAAGAACAGTTTCTAAAGAAGGATGGGAAGCTAAAATTTTAGACTTATCCTCTTTCATCCACTGACTTTTAGTAAGAACTTTACACTGTGAGTGATATTTATCATACCAGTGGTAAAATGTAAGGTTCTCTCTATTGATTTTAACATATTTTTTCCAATTATGAATAATTTTATCACGGTCATGCTTATCATAGATATTACGAAAAGCATGGCGTTTATCCTGATTAGATTTGGAATTGAAATCTGCAACCAGACTATCCCAATCTAACTTAGCAACTTTAGTCATAACTCTTAACTGGTGATTAATAGGGGCTTCAAAATCAGAGGGAGTAGGGCCTACAGAAACTGTAGGAGACACATCATCTTGTTCATCTTCAGCACGAAAGGCTGGAGTGTAACAAGGATGACTTGTCTGTCCCTGATTCAAAACACCTTTCATTTTAATATCAGGAATATAAAAATCACTTAAAACTTCGGTATCTCTTCTTGAAACAGAAGGAACTGAAGAATTAGTAAATTCTTCTATAATTAAAGGTCTTTTAGTACGTTCGAAACTGACCCGAACAGTACCATTAGAAAATTGTTTAATATTATCTAAATTTAATAAATTATTATTAACAGGTTTTTGTGGAATCTCTTGGGGAAGAATCCACTACCTAGGTAACGTAATATCTTTCCAAAGAATAGTCTTTGGGGTTTGGATATTAGCGTTATTAGTACTGCTTGAAATTAGCACAGTATGATCTTTAGGACTTTTATTAAGTGCGTGAATATTTAAATTAGTTTTCATTACCTTATAATATATTCTGTATATTAAAGCTATAGGTTGAGAACCCTCAATCATTTGAGTTATCTCGCCTGCAGTTTTAATATTTAGAGTTAAAGCTTTTAATAAATTAATATCAGATAAACTCAATGGAAGGTCAGGAAAGCAATTAAAATGGATAGGACCATCGTGCAGACTTGACTCCATGATTCCAATTATACTTGGAGCATAATTGAGATATCGAGCATCTCTTAAACATAAAAAGACACTTGAGTTTATTCCTTTAATAGTTAATGGTTTAACCGCAACCTGAACTAAGCCAATATGAATAAAATTATAGCCTTTCTTACGATGTTTATTAATAACCTCAGGAGAAAGAAGACTACAATTTTCGTATTCTTTATTAATAGCATAAACACGTTCAACAGTTTTAACATTATAATCAGTTTTAAAATTATCAATAAAAGTTGACTGGTAAATCTCCTTAGGGGACACACTAGGTATGTTCTAGTTACTAAGGGTTTGATTAATATTTTCATAGCTGTGTTCTTCTTGGTTAACTATGTTTGGAACAGGAGGAAGTGAAGATCTATTACTAACCGACGAACTAGACCTGAATAATCTACTCATAATTAAAAATTAAAGTTTTTAATATATCTGTGTTCTTCCATACATACCACTTTCTTTGCTTAACATAAACACATACTTATTAGAGGTAAAGATAAACCTGTAATCAGCCTTAATAAAGCCCTTGAAAGATTTAAAACTACTAAGAGAGAGATCACCCTCCCAGAATTAAATCACGAAGTCAACAAACTTAAGAAAGAAATTTCTAGCCTTAAGGCTGAAATTTCTGACTCAAGAAAAGATATGACTAATTTGGCCTCTAAAGGTTCAGAACTTCACATTTCTGATTCTTCAGATAATGATGATCAACCTGAATCTTCAGGAGTCAAGGTTGATGAATCTTTGTTAATGGTTCAAGGTAATTCATTAAAATATATATATATATATATATATATATATATTTATAAAAGCTGTATAAAAGCCACGGAATGATCCAGGCTGGACAGAATTGAAATATATATATATATATATATATATATATATATAGAAAAATAATAAAATGGGCGATGGATTTTCACGCCTGTGCCCGGACTGGAATTAATATATATATATATATATATATATATATATATATATATTGACAGAAAAGTAGTCAACCAAGACTGGAAAGAGAATCCAGTGGTGGTGAAGGCTGCTTATATATGCATATTTATATATAAAAGTAGTAAAAAGGCCACAGAATAATCCAGGTCGAACAGAAATGTAAATGTACAGAAAAGTAGTCAACTAGGGACTGGAAAGAGAACCCAGTAATGGTGAAGGGTGCAAAAAGCAGTATAAAGGCCACAGAATAATCCAGGCCGGACTGAAATATAGAAATATATATAGAGAGACAGAAATGTAGTCAACCAAGACTGGGAAGAGAACCCAGTGGTGGTGAATTTTGCTTCTATATGCATAAATATATATAAAAGCAGTAAACTACCTCGGATTTGACATTCGGGCATGATAGAATTGAAAAGTTAGTATATATACAGTTAAATAAACATAAAAAACGCAAACCCAGACTGGGAAGATAACCCAGTCCGGTAAAGTTGCTTAAAACGAAGGTGCTAGTGCACTGAAGCTGTTAGAGCTTACGGATCGTCAATCCGAGTTATAGAAATGCCAGAAATTGAGTTTATGTATAAAAATATACCAAATTTTGACGAAAAGGCCACAGAACTAAGTTTCGGGCATATTTAGAAAACGAAACTTAACGTGCAAGTGTATAAAAGTATGAAGAAGTAATATAAACTTGCTGATCGTAAAAATACTCACAATGGACTGCTACACGGGCTTTTTGCCAAATAGTAGGCTCTAAACGTCCAAATCTACCGGTTATTTTCTGGTATGTGGTAGTATGCGGATATATCTACGTGTTAGAGTGAAAAAATTTGGGTTTAGAAGAGGTGAAAAAGTCAAAAAATCAAACGGGCATGACTCTAGAATGATTTCTAACTTAAAAATTAGAGGGGGGAGCACTGATATATATAGACCTGAGTGCCTCCAATCTATCCACGGCAGCAGCAGGTCTACTCGAGGCTCCATGTGGCTGGCCCTGGGTAGCGGGCCCAGTCACCTCGAAGTGCATGCACGCCGAGCAATGCGATGTCAGGTTCGAAACTTCATAACTTTTGATCGGAGTGTCCGTTTGAGATGTGCTATATCTTTCCAAAAATCCCTCTCCGAGAGTGTCGTAATGACATAGGATTTAAACCTTTCTAAGTTCAAAAAGACAGGTTCATAACTGGGTCTTCGTTTCCCCGCAATTTATCTGTCGAGCTGTCTTGCGCTGTTTTCACTCGGGATCACTATTATGGTTCTTTCTGACCTTGGTGGCATCAATTCGGCTTGTGTTTGACCAAATCGGCTTCAAGTTGGCAAAATAACCATTTTTCCCTTCCAGGGATTTCCTTCAATGTCGGCATGGCCTTCGGCTGACTTCCTGGGATTGTTTCTAAGGTTTGGATCCCATTTGAGTCTATTTGTCTTCAGTGTTGTTCTTTGAGGTTAACTTAGTCGCTCTAGGTTTTTCTCTGGAGCTGTTGTTATGCTTCAGGACTATTTTTGAAATTGACCTGACTTCCCAGGTTGAGATCAGGGCTGAAATGTACCTCCCGGGTTGAGACCGGGACTGACCTGTACCTCCTGGGATGAGACTGGGGCTGACCTGTACCTCCTGGGTTGAGACTGGGGCTGATGTGATGCTTTGGGTTTGTCTCTGAAGGTTAGATTAGCTTCCCAGGGTTATCTTTGGGGCTGAACTAGATCTCTTGGTTATGACCGAGGCTTAACTGCATCTCCCGGGTTGTGAGCAGGGCTGAATTAATATTCCAGTATTAAGATCGGGGTTGATCTGATGGCCCGGTATTGAGATAGGGTTTAAACTGATGGCCTAGTATTGAGACCGGGGTTGTGTTGATGGCCCAGTATTGAGAACGGGTTGAACTGACGGCCCGATATTGAGACCGAGGTTGAGTTTGACATCCCGATATTGGTGATCGAGGTTGAGTTGACATCCCGGTATTGGTGACCGAGGCTGAGAAGATGATTTTGCCCTCATGCAGGGTTAATAACAGGAAAACAAAATTTCAAGTGTCTACAGATGCCCCTCTTTATCATGTTTATGTAATACAATGGAATGAACAGGATAAAGATTGCTAGACACTTGAAATATGACAAGATATAAATGATGCAAATCACAATGCAATGAATGTTAACATGTTTTTGCAAATCGCATTTCACACTTCGTATATCGCATATCGTATCACAAATCGCATATCGTATCGCAAATCGCAAATCGCAAATCGCTTACCCTAACCGGTCATGGATGATGCCTGTGTTGGGGCTGATCTCAATGGTTGACTTTTATCAGTGCTGCTGATGTATATACTGGTGTTGACTCAAATGATTTGATTTCCATCGGTGTTGCCGATGCTTATTTTGATGAAGATAAACTGAAATATTTTCTACTTTTTTGCTGGGGGACGATATCCTTTTTGATATCCTTTATTGTTGGTAGGTTGCCATTGGTAGTCTATCATAGTTAGGCTATCACAGACTGTTTTTGTCACTTTCTGCTAGGGATGACGTCATCTGTGGTAGCCCTTGGTGTTACCTTGGTTTAAGCCCAATGGTTTCTCACATCTGTCGATACTTTCAGGTGGAAAATTTTCTCTTGGCTGATGCCGTTGTACATTTTTGAAGGCTCCTCTACTGGGGATATATCTCTTTTTCTGAGTTACCTCAGTGGGTGCTCCTGATGCCTATCCTGATGATAACTTACACCGGTAGTTTGCAACAGTGCCTACCCTGATGGTAGGGACAATGGTTGATCATTGGACTGTCCTGATGCCTACTCAAATGGTAGCAGACTTTTCATCGAGTTTGTGTATTTAATGTGTATGCATATTTAACTCTACTCGGTATTTATGCCTAACTTTTTAATGGAGATGTGCGCTGATGTAGCGCTTGTTGCACATGTGCATACCAGACATGATATGAGATCTTAACTTGTCCTAGGTTAATGTATATGCTTAATTTAATCGACGCAGAACCATACCTCACCCTTTCTGAGGCAATTTGGAGTTTTTTTTAATGCATGAATTTTGATAGGCTTTGCAGCTACAACTCCCAGATGGCTCCTTTTGTCATTCGCTGAGCAGATTTAAATGTTCCCCTTTCATATGCTGTCTTTAGTGAGGATCTCGCAGAGGCTGCTATTTTTCTTGATCTGGATCTGGTACTAGTCCCCTCTGATGGTCCAGACATTGATGGCTTTACTAGTAAGATATCCTGACATATTCGTTGAAGTAGTATTCAACGGCTTACATCATCGAATTCTTCTCAATGCCCCCTTCTAAGTATTTGTATAACATATTCCATCATCTATCCTCTGTGGGAATGGATTGATATACTGTTTTCGCCATCGGACCATTTCTGATGTTTTACTGGGGTTGCGCCAACGGCTGATAGTGTCAAGCAATCTGACCTTCGCTGAAGTGACCTTCAATGGCTAAATGTCACCGGACCATTTTCCATGCTTCACTGGATTGTGCCAACGGCTGATCATTGAGTGTGAAAATGGGAAAGCTCTTTACTTGTGACCTTGCTGGGTTAAATGTTGGCTTGGCTTATGACTCAGGTGTTGCTGACATCCTGGAGGATGTAGCTCGTTCTTCCATTGCCCAGTTTTGAACTTCGGTGCAGAGGCCTCGACTTGGAAGGACTTGGCGCATGTTGACATGTTTGATGGTGTAGATTTCATTCGCTAGATCTTCTATCATCGAGCGTCTATTTTTTTCGAGTTAAGGACTCTCTTGAGAATTTTTCCCTTTTTGTGGAAGGACAGTTTATGTCACCTTGATTTCTTTCCATTTCCTGGAATCGGCAATTCCGCAGCCCTTTCGCAGGTTGTTACTGGGGTTCACAGAAGAAACTCGCTTTGTTAACCACATCCAGAGTGAGCCATATCCTGCACGAGACAAATGATAAAATTACTCCAAAAGCTTGATGGCTCGGGCCGTAGGGATTAGTATGATCTTGTGAATGAGGCATTTGAAATTAAAGTTTATGAAATTGAATGCTTGTATTTACCGAGATCTTATCTTATCGCTAAAGATCTCAAAATTAAGCAGGAAAATGAATTTTTTCTAAGGAAATCAAAATTTTCATTTAACAAGTTATGAAATTGCAAGAATACTTTTAAGCGTCCATGGTCATTTTTCATGGGTATGATCATATTCAAAAGACTCATCTCCCTTCATCAGAGACAGCTTATCTTCGCTCTAGACACTGCTCTTCACAAGATTAACATCATATGACATATGCATTGTGAATGACGCAACCCTTAGCAAAGGTTTCTCTTCTGTTACTTTAGATGATCTCATTTTTATCTTGCAAATTTTCTGCTTTCCTCTCTTAACTTTGTCTCATTTTCTTAGTCTATTCAGGGTTACCCATGTAACGAGTTTTGGACCAATGACTCCTAAACCAGATGACTTTAGGGCACTAGGTGTTGAGATACCCCTTCGAGTTTACTAGCTCGAGTAACAAAGGCCACACTTTGAGATAAGTCAGGCGGTCTACTCTTTTTGACCCTCGCCTGAGCTTGTACAAGATTCATTTTCTTAGGTTCTAAGTCACCCGTGTAGCGAGTATTGGGCCAGTGACTCCCAAACCAGACGGCTTTAGGGCACCAGGTGTAGAGACACCCCTCGGGCTTAATTACTCGAGTAACCTAGGCCACGATTCGGATCGACTCAGGCTTTGCCTTCTTTTTCTTATAATGCTCATTTTCTTAGGCACTGAGTTACCCAAGTAAAGAGCGTTGGGTCGGTGGCTCCCAAACCAGATGGCTTTAGGGCACTAGGTGTAAAGACACCCCTCAGGCTTAATAATTCGAGTAACCCAGACCACGATTCGAGACATTAGGCTGACTACTAATTGTCATCCTTGTCGCCATAGTTTCATACCCCATAACTAAGAGTTAGGATGATTGCAAAATGCAGACATGCATATGAGGCCAAGTTTGTTCCAAAAAGTGCTTTAAACTAGGATGTCGTGCCTAATCAAAAGATCGAATTATCTTAATTCTCTAATTATTCCCGTGATTCTTGCTCCACGGACGCTTATCGAAATTAGTTCAATTCATAACAAGTTAAGCAAAAGTCCTTTTTCCTTTCCTCTTTTTTCTAAGGTTCTAATGCAAAATTTATCTATACTTAACGTGTATACCCTTGCTAATGCATGTAACTAGAAGTTGAAAGCACATAAAGAGATGAAAGAGGCGTACCTTATCAGTGGATCGTAGTATTCTAAGAAAATTATGAATGGAAAAGACAGATTGATCATACTGGATCGCTCATGATGGAAGCTCTGATGATGACAGACCATGCTGATGGTGCCGACTGGTGCATTTTCGTTGGATGGTTGATAAATACCCCAGTGTTGAATTATCGCATTTTTTGGAATTGGTCCAATCTTGTTGTAAGGGTCCCAACATCGGGTTGTCTTTGATTCTGAACTTGCCCCGGTCTTGCTTGTCATCTGGGATGATTGCTTTATCGTATGTTTGAAAGATGGGCTGATAAGATACTGAGATTGCAAGAGTTTTTTATCGCATGACCCCCATGGTGAACAGGTAGTGGATATGGGCCTTGATGTTTGGATTCCCCAATCATTGTTTTTGATTTGTAGGAGTAATTGGCTTTGATGACCTTTCTTCTAATTTGATGAAGGTTTTAGATTGAGGGTTTCAGCTCTTCGAAGGTCCTTGATGATGATTATGCTTGATATATCGCTTTGTTGTTTCAACTTTGATTATTGATGTTGAGATGTCTTCGGACTCCAATGGATTGGACCTAAGAGCTTGTGATGGCTGGGGATGTGAGGGCTTTAGCTGGATTTATTTTGATCTGTGAGGTTTTAGTTTGTGGCCTTTTGCTCAAGGAATATATCGTCAGGTATGAGATAGACTTTTCTATGACGGTAGCCCATGTGCTTCTGTGGTTCAAAGGAGATTAAGTTTTCTTGCACATCAGGAGTGATGGGTTGATGACAGGTTGCATCCTATGATGATTACCATTTCATCCCTGTAACTGGTCGTCTTGATGTTTTGATGTCTCTTCCTTTCGAGACTTGCTCCGGATTTGATGGAATAACATTGAGGTGCCGTTGGGTCCTCTCAACATGTGTCATCGATCTTGAGTGTCTTTCTTGGATGTAGGCTTTTTAGGTTCGGCCTTCATGAGTCGACTCCTACACTGAAGGAGTATGAGCGCCTCACGGGTTTGGCCTTAGCTCTGCCTTGTGCTAGGACAGACATTAGTGACATGAGACGTCCGTTCATGACTGGTCTGAAATGCAGAGTCGTCATTGAGGAGGTTACTGCCGGACATGTAGTGTCCATAGACTTTTTGATTGATCGCTTTTGTCGGTTGGACAGCTACGAGCGATTCTCTGAGGATGTTATTATTCCGACAGATGAGTGGCAATTTACACGAGTGGATGTTCTATTGATGTGCATCACTACTTATCTGTACATGCCCCTGTATATGGACCACTTAGATACTGGCTTGATTGTAGTGGTTCGTGCCCTCCGATAGGGTTGTACGATTTTGCCGCTGATATTAGCCGAGACTCTGAGGTCGGCTACTTTCTGCAGTACACATCCAGGGGATTTTTCAGAGGCTGCGCCGTTCTACTACATGTGTGGTTCATGACACACTTGAGTCCCATCGGCACTTTCAGACATCATGGGTCCTGCTTTACTCATGAGATATCCATGTCTTACTCCTTCTAGCCAGCGGAGTGTTTAGATTCGGCATCATGGTCGACCTTTTTTTAGGAGATCGAGCATCCTTTTTCGATCTTGCAATGCTCAGGGCTGAGTTCCCCCTACAGCTTTATCACTCATACAGTCAGTCTGGATTACCTGCCCTTAGTGGGTTTGAGAGGGGTGACGACATATCATCCACTGGAAGTCATAGGCCAATTTGATCAATTTCAGAGCCTTCATCACTTTAAGGGGGCTATAGACCAGCGAATATTAACTTCATCTTTGTCGTCATCTGACTTGACCAGGACTTATGAGTATTGGACTCATAAAAAGAGGGCTGATTTCCCTACTATCCATCCAGATCGTTCTACAGAGTATTCGACATGGTTAGAGACTAATATCGCATTAGCTGCAGTTATCTCGTCAGCTTCGAGCATTGATTCAGATGAGGAGGAGCCTATGTAAGATCCTGATTCTCTAACGGAGGATGATTTATTTACCAGTTTGACAGCTGCTTTAATAAGTGATTCTCTAAGCATTCCTGCCAGGACAGATCCAGCTATTATTGATTCACTAGCTCGGATGACCTTTGAGAAGGATCAGGCTAGAGCACTAATGTTGATAGCCCTTTCTATCAGAGATACAACTTTTGCTACTAGAGACGAGGCTCGAGCTACTCGGGATATAGCATTGGTTGAGAGAGACGAGGTTCGATCTACCCGAGATGTAGCTCTTGAGGAGAGATATGAAGTCAAATCTAATAGTGATGCGGCTTTTGAGGAGAATAAGGAGGCATTAGTTTCCCAGGATGCTGCTTATGTTGAGAGGGACCAGGCCATAGCTACCCGGGATGTTTATATTACAGACAGCATCGTACTCAGATCATATACAGACAGCCTGGTTGGAGAGATGAGTGCTTTCATAAATGGTCACTTCAGCACCATAAAGATGGCAGTGGATGTTCTTGCTCGTATGGAGACCAAGGGTCAGAAGCTTGCAGCTGCTCCTCCATCTTTAGAGAGAAATGCTATGTTGGTATTGTTGTTCTGTTTATCCACGGGTTCACAAAATAGCTTTATTTTTCCACTTCTTTCATAACTTCCTGTTGTTAATGTATCGTGAGTTTCTCCTTAACGTTGAGATGTCGGAGAGTACCTCAGTAGGGCCTGTTGACCCGGAGGCTTGATAGAATTTGGTTTCGGTGTCTTGGGACTGGTTTTTTTATTGGGTTTTTGTTTTTTCTTGAAGGTCAAATCTCACCATGAATGGCTGCCTACGTACTATTGGGTGTAGGGAGATTTGGTCGTTCGTAGTTCAAGTCTATGAGAGATGTTTGAGAAGTGTCTCTTTTGGGTTTTGGTTTGATGGGTTTTTGAATTTTTTGTTTGTTTGAAAGGGTTTCGAATTTTTTTTTTGGTTTGAAAGGGTTTTGAATTTTTTTGTTTGGTTTGACCGCACCAGGAATGGCTGCCTACGTACTCCCAAGTTGCAGGAGATCAAGTCATTCGTAGTTCAGGTTTTAGTGAAAACCGAACCGAACCTGATTTGATTGATTTTTTGATTTTTTTGATTTTTTGATTTTGTATGCATGGAAAATAAAAGGCATAATGCTAAGAAAAGGATAACGTCCCAACATCCCCTGGAACTCGCAACTTTCCTCTGGATCTACGTCTTATTGGCTAGCTGAGGCCTGATAGTCCAGTTGTCCGTGGTTTTGTTTCCTTCGAGGCTTGTGATAGAGGTTACCTCCTGGTTAGGAATATCTTCAATCATGGCCAAAACTTGATCACTTCTCGAATCAGTATATCCCTCGAGGAGGCTCAAACTGGACTCGTCGCAGAAAGGGATAAACTCTAGATTCCTCGATGGGTTGGCTTCCTCGAGAATTTCACCACTTTTTCCTTCATCTGTTCCTTCACCTTTCTCATAGGCTTGAGAGGATTTGAGTATGAAATCACTCTTGCATGATTGTTGTATTTCTTGCAAGGAACTTTCCTTTTTGGCTTTTTCCACCCTGGGAAGGATCAGTATTTCCTCTTCATCATCCAAGAGGATAAAATTAGGAATGTGATTGCTGGCTTTGGGCAACAAGATACTTGATGGTGGCGGGTGAATATCCTTAGAGGACTCTCTTGTCTCCTCTATCACTCGTGACATTAAGATCAGTCCACCTTGTGTTCTGCCAGGATTGATACTCATAGCCGTCACATCCTTTGAACTATCTGCCTCAAGTGGACATCTTAAGCTCTTTATTTCCCTTTCACCTTTTCTAGTCATGGGGACTTCTATCTTCAGTTCTCCATTTTCAACGAGATCCTAAATTTTGTATTTTAGAGACCAACATTCCTCCGTTACATGGCCAGGTGAGTTAGAATGATAAGCACACCTCTTGTTGAGATCATATTGCCTTCCTTTGGGATACATGGGTGGATCGAGCTCAGTTATCTTTTTCTGCACAATCAACCGTGCTAATATATTTTCCAACGAGTCTCCTAGAGGCGTGAATACCCTTCTCCGCCTACTTTCCTTGACTCTCGGTGCGGTAGGATTTTGAGGGTTTGCCAGTGTTTGAAATGTTGCTTGATATTTCCTATTTGGGAATTTGTATTCCTCTGGACGATCCTTCCTTTGGCGAGATCTTTTATCATTCCACCTTTCTCATCTACTCAGTATGCTTTGATCTTCTTCATTTAGCTGGCTGATCTTGGCGGGAGGTAGGCTTACATTCTAAATAACCTCCTCTTTTTCTTGGCTTTATGATAGTTGAGTGAACAGCTGCCATGTATCCTAATGTTGGCGCACTACCAGATTAGCCAACAGAGTTATTTGATGTTGGATCACATCCCATTTTTGCATCACTGTCATACCCTCCTCTGAATTTTCCACCTCTAGGACATTTATTCTGTTCCTTTGTGGGTATTCCTCCATCCTTCGTATGTATTTACAATTTGGATGCATTTCATCACTTCCTGACCCGATCATGTTTACTCCCTCCATGTCTTGTGGCATCAGAAGGTTGGTGTTGACATTTGGATGGTCATGTTGTTGGACCACAATATCGCCGTTTTCAGTCAAGTTTTGGATTTTATGCTTCAAGGACCAACAATCTTTTGTATCGTGTCCTGGAGAATACTTACATTTGACGTGATTCTAGGAATTGATTGGTTAACCACTTATCATGCCAAAATTGATTGTTTTCGTAAGGTTGTTAGTTTTCATATTCCTAACCAACTTGTTGTGCGAATTCAAACCACCAAACCCCTAAAATCAGTCAATGTCATTTCAAGTCATAAAGCTATTCGTTTATTAAAAAATGGATGTCAAGCTTTCTTTGCCCAGGTCACTGATTTAAATCAGAATACATCAGATTTGAGTGATATTTTTGTTGTTAATGAGTTTTCTGATGTATTTCCCGAAGAACTTCCTGGTCTACCCCCAGAACGTGAAGTTAAATTCTTTATTGACCTTGAGCCCGGTACAAAACCCATTTTTAAAATCCCATATCGAATGGCTCCTATTGAACTTCAAAAGTTAAAGATCCAACTACAGGAGTTGTTAGACATCGGTTTTATATGTCCTAGTACGTCTCCTTGGGGTGCTTCTATTTTATTCGTAAAGAAGAAAGACGGTAGTATACGATGTTGTATTAACTATCGGGAGTTAAACCACGTCACCATCATGAATAGGTATCCGTTACCTCGTATTGATGACCTGTTCGATCAATTGCGAGGTGCTATGGTTGAAGCACCATGAGGGTCACAGTTGGTATCAAATATTTGGATCATTTTGTGGTTGTCATTATTGATAACATCCTAATATACTCCAAAAGTCTCAAATATTTACTATTAATGAACTCAATATGCAAAAACGACGTTGGTCGGAGCTGTTGAAAGATTACGATCATACCATCCAATACTATCCTGGAAAAAGCGAACGAGGTAGCTGACGCGTTGAGTTAAAGATAGTATGCGGGTACAAGTGTGATATTATCAACACAAAGCCCATTTTGTATGACATACAAAGGATGAAGATAGAGTTAAAAACTCCGGAGACCCACGTAATGATGTTAAATATACGCGTAGAACCAGCTTTAATGGATAGAGTTAAAGTTGCTCAATCTACAGATCCGGAGCTGACGAATATGAAGAAGAAGGTGCAAGAAGATACTATTCTCGAAGCAAGAATCGATGAAGAAGGAATACTTCAAGTCAAATCCAGACTTTTTGTTCCTAATGACTGTGAATTGAAGTATAGAATCATGATGGAAGCACACAACACACCGTTCGCAATCCATCTTGGAAGTATAAAAATGTATCATGATAGTCAACATACAATTTGGTGGAGCAATATGAAGAAAGAGATCGCGGAGTTTATCTCGAGGTATTTTACGTATAAACTTGTCAAGGCGGAGCATCGAGTGCCAAAGGGTCAGTTTGCAAAAAGTTATGGACACCGATTTACGATTCATTGGTCCATTTGAGATCCTTGACCGAGTAGAAAAGGTGGCCTATAGACTCGCATTACCTCCAAGCATGTCTAGTGTTTATAACATTTTTTACATATTTGTGCTATGTAAATACGTGAAAGACCTAAACCACATTATTGAGTTAGAACCGGACGAGATAGCCGAAGATTTAACGTACGAGGAGGTACCCGTCAAGATCTTGGATAAAAAGGAATATGTCCTACGCTCAAAGATTATACCTCAAGTTAAAGTTTTGTGGAGGAATCATGATATCGAGGAAATGACCTGGGAGTTAGAATCGGAAATAAAAGCGAGGTATCCTCACCTTTTCAACATACCAGGTACATACGTCAATTTCGAGGACGAAAAATTTTATAAGGAGGGGAGGTTGTAAAACCCCAAAATTTATAAATAAGATTTAATTTTCTTTATATATTATTTTGAAATAGTAAGGTGTTGATTTGATAAATGAGATAAGTTATGGGTGAGATGTGCAAATTTTACAAAATAAGCAAGTGGTTATAAAATATTCGTTGTATCGGGGAATATTCGTTTGGTCGATGAATATTCTTTTTGTCAAAAAATATTCGTACGACGGCGCAGTCATTGGTGGACCCCACAACGGAATGAATGTCAGATATAGAAAGCGACAGAAATAACCTTTTTACAAAAATAACAGTAAATCTGTTACCGTTAAACTGTTGAAATATATGGTGGTTAAAATACAGTAATACGCGGTGTTGCACAGTAGTACACGGTATTGCACAGTAATTCTAATTATTGATTCTTACGTAAGAAGTCACTATTCAATAATTGTTATAGTAATTATTGTTCATTATTTTATATTATTGATCCAATAATTGCTACATTGATATTTTATATTAGTGATTCAATAATTATCATTGTACAGTATTTCAAATTATCAAATCAATAATTCATATTATTTGAATAATATTATTAGATAGCATTATTGACAATGTCTAGAAAGTTTTGTCGAGGAAAGTGGTTAGGTTATATAATTGCTCGCCAATGAGGAGAAATCCTTATCGGAAAGCCCCCTCTTTCCTGTGAATGACCTGGTTACTAATATTGTAGTTCTGTAATATTATTTGAGAATAATTAATTGTTAATATATATGATAAGGAAATATTTATTCAATATGGATTTAAACAGAGGAATTTTTAGCATGTGACATTTGTTGAAAGTTGATATTTTATCTTTTACGATAAAATAATTCATTCAAATATATTATTATAATATTACATTATAGTAGTATAATGTGATTATATAATAGTATGATTTTTATAATTTGAATGGTAACATTATTATAGTAAATTCATGGTATAAAAGTAAAATGAGGTAGAAAAGAACAAATTGAATTTGAATTCTTATGATGTAAACAATGATGTCATCGGAATGATGAGGTAAGCAATAATGTCATCGGAACGATGAAGTAAGCACTGATGTAATAGGATCAATGATGTAAGCGATGATGTCATAAATTATGATGAAAAGACAATTTTACCCTTACTCTGCCAAGCCTATAAATAGAAGCTCATTTCTTCATTATTTCTGACCAATTCACTAAAGCTATAGAGAGAGAAAGTATAGGGAGAATAAGAGAGAAAGAAGAAGAGTATTCTGTTATTACACTAGTGTAGTCTCCAAATTTTTATTAAGGTAAGGGGTATTATTTTATTTCGTATTCGTGAAGAGAGTTATTTTTTTTCAATACTTGTAAAGGTCGTTATTCCATTTTTTATTATTTTGTTGGAATAACCTGTCTACGCGGACTACCGCATGCATGGTGAAATCCTTTTGTTATTCCATTCTTTATTATTCTGTGGTAATAACATGTCTACGCGGACTACCGCATGCCTGGTGAATAACCCTTCGTATTCATTTGTTATTAAATTGTGGAAATGATCTGTCGGCGCAGACTACAGCCTGACGGGTGAAAATCTATTTGCAGTTTAGTATATTATTTCATTTCAGATTCGTAACTCTAAACTTACTACGGTAAGTATTGCTTTTATAATTCCTGAAATGATCAGAAATTCCTTGAGTTTTGCGCTTCATCTAATATCATTTCAGTGGAATATTGGTCTGAACTTTCTTGTAAAATTTTTATCTTTTCATGTCGAGTTACTATTAATGAGTTACTATTCAAGGGGAACTATTCACGATAATTTTTTTTTCTTTCTAAATTATCTTTGATTGGATCCAGGTTTTGATCTTCATTCTAGAACTCTAGATAAATTCTTTAACATTTGTGCTTTATCTCACTGGATCCGTTATTCGTATTATTTTTCATCATCCTCAGTCCTAAATGGTGATATAACTGAATATCTTTGGCCTGTAGTGCAAAGATGAATGATTACTTAATGAATATCTTTGGCCTGTTGTGCAAAGATGAATAATTACCTGATGAATATCTTTGGCCCGTAGTGCAAAGATTGACAGGTGTTGAGATGAACATGACCAACTGGTGATACAAATGAATATTTTGGCCCGTAGTGCAAAGATGAATATTTGATTCGAGATGTATATTGATTGATTTTAAAGGGATAAAATATTGATGATGTACTTTAAATCAAAGAAGATAGTAGATGTGACACCCCTAAATTCCATTGACCGCCACTTGGCCTCTCGAATTCGGTTCATCACGTGCTCATGGTAATACATCACAAT
Source organism: Panax stipuleanatus (assembly GCA_020205555.1). Taxonomy (NCBI): domain Eukaryota; kingdom Viridiplantae; phylum Streptophyta; class Magnoliopsida; order Apiales; family Araliaceae; genus Panax; species Panax stipuleanatus. The sequence continues at coordinate 107,844,867 of CM035115.1, forward strand.
AATAATAACTAAATATCACACAATCACAGCGGAAAATCTATTCTAGAATAATTTACAATGATTTATCATAATTATTCCCCCAAGTCTCGCAACCTACAGTACTTAATAGATTACATAATAATATCACTTAACGACTTATTACATAATCTAACTTAAGCTTAAACATAATCAAATCCAGTCTTACTACATCATCTCAATATAATATTAAAATATTTAAAACATAACAGAGACAAGCTAGTTGGTAGCCTTGCCCTTGCCCTTATCAACGCCCGAAGGTTCGCCCTGCTCTGCCTTAACTGAAATGTTTTAGGGAAAGCAAGAATGAGCATAAATTGCTCAGCAAGTAATATACAATAAGGGTAAGTGATATAATTCTTAATTCTCGAAAGGGTATAACAAAGTTTGATAGTTCAAGGATAACAAGAATATCAACAGTTTTCAATAATAGTCGCTAAGGTCAGAATAATATCAATGTGATTCAATAACAAATCAATTCAAGATTTCAAGATAACTGAATACTGAGCAGTCGCTAAGGACTATGAACTTCTATTAGAATTAACAGTAATAAACTGAAAATCCACCAAAAATAGGTACAACAGGTGATCAGCCTAAAGTACCATCGTTATGCATAACAATCAATCATCCTCAAGTGTGCACGTCGGTTCTCCGACAATTATATATTCCCTTCAAAGAAGGTTGTTCTTCTCAGTTAAATACAAGATCCCGCACTAATCAATTAGTTTGGGTCGCTTTTCAATAATATAAGTCTAGCCGAATCAAATGGCATAGACACTTTCACAATATTCAAGAACAATACTAAGTTCAACATGAATAATAGCTTTAATGAAATAAGAGTTCAAGTATGCTAATTCAATTCAAACGATTAAGTAGGAAACTAGTTCGCAATATACAAAGATAGGATACTTGTATCCAAAGAGATAAGGTTTAGATACTCGCTTACGATATCCGTTGAATAAAGTAATGCAAGGGTTTAGGATACTTGCCTTTAGCGTAGTTTACTCACGTAAAGCTAGCCAACACTTTCGAATTCCTATCGTAACGTATATATATGATATTCATTAGTCATATAAGTAAACTTCACATTTTATCTTCGAATATACGATCAACACATAAGCTAAGTTTTAACCTAGCTACACAGTTATATAGAATATAATTTCTACCCTTAACTTCCTGTTTTTGAGTTTAAACACATTCTCATATCATATAAGATCGCAATAATTAGCAAACATAACCTTTCTAGCACTTTACAGCATTATTGTGAGTTAACCGTCAATCGGATTCAAGTAACGACATAGGATATCATATAGCATATATACATGTTAAAGGATACTTTTAAGAGTATGCAACCTTTCCTCGTTCCAATCATACATGCAATAGATTCTAAGTCAACACTTTCAATAATTTTAAGCCATTCAAGGTCATGGAATTCATAAGGCCTATCATGCTCGCTCTTTAAAACACGTAAGGTATTCATATACATACTTATGAGTATTCACATTTCATACATGTAACTATTACAGTTATTAGTTGAAAACATGCTCTGTTTACGCTAAATTTTAATCATGACATCTAGCATGGTATGTATATATGCATGACGTTAATGAAGTCAATAGTATTATCCAACACGCTCATAAACTTCAGAATTTAAACTTCAAGTTAACATGTCATGGTGCACGTTTAAAACCTGTATTCTCATTAGTAAAGCTCACTAATAAGGCCTAACATGCTCATGCTATCTCGATTCATATGTTAACATGTTTGACACGCATTTCAAAGCCATATAACATGCTCGAAAAATCAGAACCTAGAATCCTAATATAACATATTAGAGTCCATGTTCAACTTTTGTGTTTTCAAAATCATGGGTTCTCTTTTTATGTTAAGTAAACTATGGAAACATATATTGCATAAGAGGGACACCATAAATCATGTTACATTTACTTGGTATGAATTATAATCTCACTGCTCTCGGACTGGACAAACAGATAGTCAAGACAGTCATTTCTGGGCTTGCCTGCACAGCGGCGCTGCAGCGCGACAACAATAGCAGCAAGCTGGCGCTGCGGCGCGGCAACATCAGCATCAAGGTGACGCTGCGGCGCTAGTGGAGCTGCGGCACGGACAATGGCTCTGCGGCGTGGGGGCAGTTTCTACAGAACGGACCCAAAACCTCCTATTTCATCGATTTCAACATACCCAGATGCTATTAGCCTTCTTTAACTTACTAACATACATATATATATATATATATATGCTTATATAACAGTCAATCGCCATTTATCAATTCCCAATTTCATGAACTCCAACCAAATTCACGAATTTGATGTTTTACATAAATTGCAGAGCAAAAATGGAAATGAAGGTCAAGAAAGCTATATAGTGGTTCCATCATGTATGTATGTTCATATAACAACAATATAAGGGTTCTACAAACCAATTATGAACCAATTTGGCATAATTAAGAATTTGAAGGAAACTTTCAGAAACAGAAAACGAAAATGAAGAACAAAGGAAGAGGGATTATACCTCTGCTAGGATTCAAATAGAGTTTGCTGCTAATCCAACTTCTCCTACTGATATATGTATATTGCTTTCACTTACCACTTATGCAAACTCTTAGCAAATTGAAAACGAAGAAACATGGCTGCTATTTATAGAAGAATCCTTACACAGACAATGCAATTGTCCATTAAATTGAACCAATAGATTGAAGCTTTTTATATCAGCTAAGGAAGAGTTAGTAGAGTGGTTGAAGAACACTGTTGTGCCCACTCCCCATATCATGATTTGGTAGAATGCTGAGTTTGAGAGAAGAGAGTAGGCTAGCTTCATGATGCATTTCACGTGTACAAGGGTTGTGACTAATTATATGGGACAAGCCAATTAAAAGCTCAGCATTCTAGCAACATGCATATATCATACACTTAGGTTATTATATATATATATTCATACTATATATTTAGGTTATAATTAACATTATAATGTAAGTCACATGCTTAATATTTCAAGGTAGTAGATGTGATATGGCAATGTAACATACATATCATCCATGTACATTTATTAATACCGGATATAATTTACTCGGATATAATCACATCACATTATCTCATTTATTAAATTTTATTATTCCATTATATATATAAATAATCATCAATTATTATTTATATTCATAATACATTATTTTAATGTATACTTACATACATATTGTCACATAAGCTATTATCATGTAACTACCATAATTCAATAAGCCTTACCATATAATAGTGTCATATTACACTTCACATAATACATAGTTAGCTAATATATGTTACACATTTAATTCGCATGCTTGCACATAGAATTGCTCATCTTATTAATTAAATATTAATTAATAATATACACACATCCTTCATCAATCAATATAATTGTTAATCTCCATAATAATTTAATTAACCCTTATATAATTAATTATCACTTTAATATAAATCTTATTATATTTATAAACACGTTGCTCATTATTATTATTATATTTCTTACAATAATAATAATCACATATTATTAATCAATCACAGTTAATATTCCACAATAATTAATTAATATTTTACAATTAATATAGATTAACTGTTTGCTTCAATTAATATAATCATTCTCATATTACGTCACTGTGCCACACAAGGCTATGAATGAGTTTATCGCAAACTCCATCAATTTCTCAATTATTATAATTATTCAATTTAATAGAATTGAATTAATTCTTCTCATAACACAAAATCTTTTATATTAAATAAATTCTCATTTCCATTAATATTTTCATTTAATAATAGATGGAAATTCTCGGGTATTACAGTAGACATCATTCTCTACTTAACTCTTCTAATGAATTGTTATTTTTGCTGCAGTTGTTGATCTAAAACTTGTTGTCCATAATAATTTATCTAGTTTATTAAAGACTAACGATAATTTATTATTCCTTATCTTAGTCATAATATTCATTACTGGGCTAGTTGAGCTCACCTTTTTCTTCCATTGTTCTCTTCAGGAAATGGGAATATCGCGGGGACTAGTCGGGGAACAGAGTGATGATCAGAGTTAGATCTGTAGAGGTCCTCACTATTCTATAAAATAGTGGGATAATAATTATAATTAATAAGGAATGAATTTGAGTGTTTATATTTCGTATTTTATTCGATTTGTCTTAAAGCTCATAGTTTGTGTGGTCGTATTTTGCACGACCGTTTGTTAATAAAGATGTGTACTTGAATTCTGTACCTTGTATTTGGCGACTCAGAATGGGTTGGTATTGAACCTATTTTGGGGGGCGTCACATCTTTGGCCTGTAGTGCAAAGATAGATAGTTGATTGGTATGATCATGACCATGATTGTTACGTTTGAATGTTTTTTTTGTGTAGGGTGTAAATACGATACGATTATGAAGTGTCTTTAGCCTTTGTGGCAAGGAAATTAAGTGAAAGTTCTATTAAGCCTTTGTGGCAAGGAGAAACTGTTGATTTACATGATTATGAATATGAATTGTGAATTAATATAACCATAATCTTTGGTGTTACAGGTAAAGACAAGTGACGAAAATTATCTTCGTCCTGAGTGCGAAGATGATTTTTTCAACATAATTATGATCATGAATTATTTACATGATTGTGGACATGAACTGTTGATTGATGTTACAGGGATAAAATATTGTTGGTGGACTTTTAACATGGAGAAGGTAATAGAGATTATGGTCTATTTGAATTGTCTAATAGATTGTTCGTTCCGCTGCAACTATGGTTGAAAGCTTTTATCATCTACCATATATTCTAAATATATGATTTATTACTGATGAAGGCTATTGATAATTTAATTATCTTTAATCATGATATTCTTTACTGGACTATTTGTGCTCATCCTTTTGCTTCACAATTTATTTCAGGCAATAAGAGTGTCGCTGGGTCGAGCGGGGATAACAGGGGAATAGAACGATGATCGATAACTTTTGAAGTTTCCCACAAAACAGTATGGAAATAATTTTATTGAGAACTTTAAATGTGTGTGTCGTATTTTATACGTCATTTAGCATTTGATTTTGGTGAACCAAATAGGGTGAGGTGAACCCGAATTTGGAAGGGTGTGTTGCCACTATCATACAAGATGTCTAATCACATACGACTTCGTGTTATCATAAGACATGGTTGTGCGCATTCACTTGCTGATTATATCTATGAGCACTACCTATATAATCTTGGAGTATGGTTGGAATATAATTCTCAGATTGAGACAATGAAGATAATTATATGGCAAGAGAGTACCCCCCATTGGAATGAATAGGATAGTAATCTTCTCGTTCTTCTTTGGGGTCTATTGGGTCAACCAAGGTTAATTCTCAAGTCCTATGATATCTATTATAACTTAGAAGAATGGCCTCCCATGTACGAAGGTTTCCTTGAGCATTTTCCAAAGATTTTAATTTCTAAAACAGTTATTGACTGTACCTTTATGTAACGTATCATTGATAAGGAGTATGAGTATTGTTATTTACAGTTTATGTGTGGTCGTATTATGCACGACAGAATAATATTTGGAATATAAAGATTTATATTTGGATTTTGTACCATGTATTTCTGGCAACTCATAATAGGTGGTGTGGACCTATTTTGGGGGCTTCACACTTAAAACTAAAATAGTTTCCAATCATTAGATTACTAAATAGGGGATTAGTGAATCCGGATAGATTGGTGTATATGTTGCTTGCTCATTGGATGAGGTTGATTGATCTAATAATCATTTGTGTGGAGACACTAAAGCAAGTATATGCATGCTTATTGGAGAATAAGTACACTGAACGTGGCTCGCTATGTAATACTTAATGGAGTTTTACTCGCCTATCAATAGGAATTCCTTTAGTGATAGTAGTATAAGTAATCTTTAGACTTGAGATCATCATCATAGTATCTTATGTATGATGAGTTAAACTTTGACATGTCCCTTATGACCCAAAGGGTATATCAAAGGGTATGCTTGGGTATAATTAATTATACATGGAGATAATGAATGATCAATAAAAAATCAACCACTTCTAGTGAAAGAAGAGAATGTCATATGTGATTCAATAACTGACAACTCAGTAGTCCTTGGCCAAGGCAGAATGAAATTAGAAAGTAGTTTCTAATTTGCATTATTAGAGTTTGTGCATTTAGGATCGAAATACATATAATTAAATAAAATAAGACTTGATAGAAATATCATATCTTATATTTAATTGGAACATTGTATGGTGGAAGAAATGAATTGTACGGTAACTATTTACTCAAAGATTCTTTTATGATTAATGTTGAAATCTATATTATCTAGAAAGCCGTTGAGCGCTAAGGGGGTTTACCCTTATTATAAAATAAATAATATTTATTTAAATAAATTAATAGTTTATTATTTATTTAAATAAAATTAGAATTGTTTTAATTAATTTATTCACAACCGGTTTAATATGGAGAACCTAAAGGGTCACACCATAAAATAATGAATATTTATTTAAGAAACAAATGGCATAATCGTAATAATAATTTAAGTGTATTTAATTTAATCTATGATGATAGAATAAATTAAATAACTTAATATTTATTATTTAACATTTTAGAAATATTAAATAGAAATCAATAAGAGGAGTCTTATTATTATTACTACTATTATTATTATTAGTTTAATTCCTAAAGGAGTTTGGGAATTAATTAATGAAAGTACTCTCTCGTGTATATATATATATATATATATATATATATATATATATATATATTCTTAATAAGATTAGGAGACTAATTAATTAAAAGAGTTTAATTATTCCCACTAGGATTGGGAAGCCTAATTAATTAAAAGGGTTTAATTAATTAATATGAAACCCTAATCCGAAATGGTTTAGGAGGGTTGCCTACATCTATAAATAAGAAAGTCTTATTATAGAACAAGGTTACACACTACATTTCAAGAGTTGGGAGAGCACACTTTTTCTAGAGAGAAGAAAACTAGGGTTTAGCCAAAACACCCATCTTCTTAATATTTATTCATCCTTGGTGGATCACCTCTAGAGGCCAAACACTTGGGTGGCTTCCATTGATCAAAGGAAGGAATCAATCTCATGGATTCAAGTTGAACGTGAAAGCAATTAGAGTAGAACTCGTACCTGAGGAAGCTAGATCTACAAGGGTATGAATCTCATCTTCTTCTCTTTCATGTATAAATTGATAACTTAGCATTTTGGATGATCATGGTAATGGTTTGTATTAAATTTTTAAACTCCCTTTTGTCGCGCTTCCGTTATGTTTATGTAATTTGATTATATATTCGCGCTATATACAAACATTATAGAACCCTCGCTCACTTTGACACCTGTGGGTAAGGAAATCGTACCTTACTAGGGTTAGGATTTCGAGTTGGTTGAGAAGAAGAGAAATTCACAAAGAGTACGGTCTTGATTGATCGATTGATTGAAGAGGGGAGAAGAACAGGTAAACAATTGCTCGAGTAACACGTGGTAGAACTCCTAGGATCCAAGAGCCCTACTAAAGTATCAAGGATCTAGAGAGCCTTCTTGAGTGTCTTCGGTTCAGAGAGAATCAAAAGTCCCTTTCTATTGAAGTGGAAGAGGTATTTATAGAGTTTTTTGGAAAATAGTCACGTGCCTGGCACATGTCTGGGTCTTGTGCCTAGCATGTGATTTTAGAGGAAATTTCAGAAATATCCTTAGTTACTTGAGTAATGCCCAAATCACCCTGTCCTTCTAGCCACCAATCCAATCCCTCAATCAATTCCCAAATGAGCAACCTCCACGAGCCTTCTACCTCGGGACACGTGGAGGCTTCTCCCAGTTTCTTTAGATTACATGTAAACCCTAATTTATACTTGGGCTCATATTTGCTCCCTGCACGTGAGTCACGCCTTCAAAGTGATAATTGTGCAAAAGTACTTGTTGTCTTTGAATCATGTTTTAAATTTATGAACGATCCGCAAAACTCGATGTTGCAAACTTTTGAGGAACTCCAAGTGGCACTTGGTTTCAATCAATCAAACAACGAACCAAGAAAGGAAGAAAGGTACCATAGTTGGATCATCCTGGATGGGTGAACCCTAGTAGGGTACCGAATCCCAGGGTGGTTGAACCTTAGGAGACTGAATCTCAACGTGGTCAAATCCCAAGGTGACCGAACACTAGAGGATTTTCCGTCCTTTGCTAATTTTGTTCCCTCTTCTTTTCAGGTGTTCTTAATATCTCCTTTTCCGGGATAAGTCTTCTTATTCGAGCCTAGACTTTTTTTGCGTCGGACATTGTCAAAGGGAGATTGTTTTCAAAGCAACTTCGTTTGTTCGGGATTCACCAATTCTCTTTTACCATGGTAAGCACTTAATTTCGAATGCTTTCATCTCCTTTTTCTTGTTTCATAGAATTCTCATGTCAAACCCCCCTCGTTGTAGGCTAATTCTGACGAACGTTCTGCGGACCCGAAAACTACTAAGGAAGTCCCCTTCGTAAGCGAGTGGGGAAAAGCTCCCTTCTTTGAGTCTTTTGACGTTTTCTTGGAATAAACAAAGAAATATGATCGTGCAGCTTTTCCTCCACCTGATAAAGGGGTTTATTTCTGTATGCAGCAGCTGGTGAAAGTGCAAACAGCTTTCCCTGCACTACTAAGATTCTCCGCATGTGCATCGAAAAATAGGAATACCCTTTCAGCCCCGTTCGCTTCCTGTCCGACTCATCTAGTCGCCTTCCGGGATGGCAACATTGGGCCGATGATATCCTTAGGAATTTCGATTATGTGAAGATACTGGACAAATCTGGGATTCTGGGTTGTATTTAGCTATGTAGGGATCTTCGTATCCAACAAGACTATGATGCCCTTACCTTACTGATTTCACGCTGGTGTTCTTCTACATGTACATTTGTCACAGCTTGGGGGGAGTTCACTCCTACTTTAGAGGATGTCTATGCCATTTTCCAGTAATTCTTTTTTTTGTTTTGTACATTCATCTTTATTTTTCTTGGATTATGTAATTATTCTGAACTATACATTGTAGCCTTCTTGTTGATGCTTCAGCCTCTTGCGGTCCATCCAGCCTATTTCCTAGGGATGCCAAATGTGTTGCGTACTTGACAAAAGCCTTCAAGCGGGCTTCCAATTACACCACGAGGTTTCAAGGTGATATAATTCTTTCAAACTTCGAGACCCTTAACCATCCGGAGACTTCCTGGCTATCATGGGTAGGCTATTTCTTTCGGGATTACAAGTCTGGCTATTGGAATAGCTCTATTTACAGGGAGTCCGTTCTCGCTTTCGTGAGGATCTTTGTCCTTTTCCTTTGGCTTCTTATCTGGTTATGTGGTTATCTCACTTTATCTTCCCCGGATCACCCATAGACGGTCCCTCGACCTGTATGTTTAGCTTAGCGGCTTTGTTATCTCGGGGTTTGGAGATCCCTCTTGTTCCTCTCTTCTTGGGGACCTTGTATCGTAGGTGGGATGAGACTGTCCTTGCTATGAGAGAATCTGTCGGAAGGTACCCTTTTTCAATTTCACTCTTTCTTTCTTTCTTTTTTTCATGTCATTAATGTTTCTTTCATTTATTCAGGTACGACGTGAGTTGCTTTGTTCCATGTTCCTTTCTTCAGATCTTTCTCTTCGAGCACTTTTGGAGCCATTCAACTTCCCGGCACTTTTCTCAGAAGAAAAGGAAATTTTTGCACCCTTTCTCATCGCCCAACATTGTTCCCTGCAATGCTCGCTGGATTGATCATAGGATTACTTCGAATTTGCGGCTTTATATTGATGACTTTTCCTGTTTCACTGCTCGTCCTTACACCATTGTTCCAGAGGATGGTTTTCAACCACACTTCTATAGGAGGGAATTTTGTTCTTTTTCGAATGTCAAGGAATTGACTGGGTCTTTCTTGGTTCATATTCCTCCGAGCTACGGAACTTCCATATTTTGTTGAGGATGATGGGTTTGGCACCGTACTTTACTCTCCGCATAGAGTCATGAGGTAATTTGGATTTGAATTACGAGGGTGCTCTCCTCAATTTTGTCCCCACATCCTCCTCATTTGCATGGGAGTTTCCAAAACCTTCTAATGCTTCTTATGACCCTCTTCATTTCGTCATACCAGATGATTCTCGGCAAGGGCGATATACTACTTATGAAAGCAACTACTGGCTCATCAACCTTAAAAAGTGGCAAGATAATACTATGATTTGTTCACTGCCAGCTTCTCCTCCCGAACGTCCTCAATGGACCAGAATGTTATGTTCTCCTAGATCTAATACTCGTTCAGTGCGTTGGCCAACTAGTAGTCGGCTTTTTGAGCGTAAGGCTTTAATCTCTAAGTATCTTCTTCCTCCGTCTGTAGACCCAGATGTTCCTCCTGCACAGGTCCCTACTACTTCTTTAAATCTTCCACCACGGGCTTTATCTCGGATACCTCCTCCAGCTCCTCCCCAGGGATCTTCTGCTGCCGAGGAAATGAGAGTTACTCGCTCTAAAACGAGAGCATCAGCTATTACCAACGCTGAGGTGATGCCCCCCTATAAATTCTACTGTGGTCCCTGCTAGTCATTCTGTCATTAAACTTTGCTTAAAGCCATTAGCAAAGCGCCCTCTTGATGATGCTAGTCCTAGTGTGCCGACAGCCGAGGATCTGGTCAAGAAACGCCGTAGAAGTTTGGTAATTATTATTTTTTTGTAGTATTTTCATTTATGTCTGTTACTATCCACATAGATTCTTTCATTATTCTTTATGTCATTATTTCCACCGTTTTCAGGTTATCGATGCTGATGAAGAGAATGATGATGTTTCTCTTGGGTTTATGGCTAGTACTGCAAATGGGGCAACCGCGGAGGCTTCTACTAGTCGTGAGCCTCCCGCTCCTATCCTTATCAGTGTTGAGTCATCTTCATTACATGATGCTTGTGTTAGTCTTGATGCTAAGGACACTTTATCTGATGAGCTTGAGCCTTGCTGTGGGTGATACAGCAATTTCCTCATGCCCTCTTGTGACTTCTCCACATGATAGACCTGGAGATACCGATGAGACTCTTGCTTCCTCGAGGGGGAATCCTTCTGAGACTATTGCTGATGTTCATCCTCCCCAGAAGGATTCTGCCAAGTTGGTGATTTCTCGGGAGGGTATTGTTGATAGCACTTTGGGTGGGTTGATTGACATTCCACATTCTGTGGCATCTCCCAACTATTTGGACATTGACTATCTTGTGAGTATCTATCTTTGGGTCAATATATCATCTTCTTCTTGAATTTTCTTTCTTTCTCCCAAATATATTATGCTTTATTATCTTGTTTCCAGAGCGAGAAGATGTAAGATTTGCCTTTGGCTGTTGATGCGCTTGTTTTATTTGATACTCTCCATCCAGATGTTGACTCCTCGCCATATAGTGATCTCGGTTATCCTCCAGGTTATCTTCTGGATGACCAAGGCTTCAAGGATTCATCGGCAGCACAGCAACCCCCTACTTCTCCATCCTTTATCTCGACAGATTCTATGACGGCCTCTAAAGTAGCTTCTGCCAGAGCTTCCTTCAATCCAAGTGGAGACCTTATTTCTTAGAGGGGCTTCCAGATATTCTCTTCCAGCCAAGAAGTTCTCGATCGTTCATAGCTCGATTTCCTCAAATACTTGACCGTCTGACTATCTGCATGGCCCCTATCCAGACTTTCTTTTTGGATCGACTTGCGAGCTTTATCCTTGAGTGATGAAGACTTGGATAGATTTAGCGGCGAGCTTAATGACTTCTCCTCCATTGGCTTCGACATGTCTCCCTTTCGTGATCGGCTGAATCTTCTTAGTTCCACTTTTCAAATTGTTGCCCTACGGTCAAAAGTTACTATGTATCAGCTCAAGAATAACTATTTTTTGTAACAACTTTGCGGATCTTGAGAACACCGCAACCGAACTGGAGACACGACTTCAAGGTTTAAAGTCAAATATCCAAGCTTTTCAGAAACTGAAAACCGCCACTGTGAAGGCTCGGGATGCTGCCATTGCTAAATTAGAGGGCCTAGCTTTGTCCCCTCTTCAGTTTGATATGGCATGGCCTTTAGATCATGGCTTTTTGTAGTTTTTTTTTTGTTCCTGTAAAAAAACTCATTTACATATATTTCCTTTGTCAGAATATTGTTTCTTTAGCTTTATTAATTGCCTTTAATTTGATTTTTTTTCTGCAAACCAACACTTTGATCCATACTTTTAAAAAAATCAAAAAAATTATTCATGTATAAGTGAAAGTTTAACATTTTATTGATAATCATGTTGCTTTTAACGAAAAGCATAACGTTTCGGAAAATAAATCTTGCTTTTGCCGGATAAAGCATAACGTTCGCCACTTTTAGAGATAAAGTGTAACTTTCTTGGGTGTAAGGACTTAAACTCAGGTGCCTCAATTACTTTTGAAGTTGAAAGTATAACTTTTTGGGTCTGAGGACTTATAGTCAGCTGCCTCGATTACTTTTGATGATAAAGTATAACACTCGGGTGCCTCGTCACTTGGGTCGTCCAATTTCTTGGCAAGTGTGATCTGTAAGGACTTGAAATCGGGTGCCTCGTCACTTGGGTCGTCCAATTTCTTAGCAAGTGTACTTTACGAGGACTTGGCCACCATTTAGAGTGGACCACCACTTGGGTGGATTTTTGATATTCTTGTATCTACAGTTCAGAGATCTTTCAACTGTAGAGCCAGTATTTGGATTATCCATCATCTTTTATTTATGAAGCTTGTGTAACAAAACTTCTCATGTCTTCGGGTGATCATCCTAGATTTTTTGAGAGAATCTTGATCAAGATTTTGTTCGTGGCCTTTGCTTGTCCATTGCTTTCGGGTAGTAAGGTGATGATTTATAGTGTTTCACCCTGTATATCTCTCCATCAGTTTTTTTTAACGTCCCTATTGATGGAGGGAGTTCTATTATCAGATAAGATGTTTGGACAGTGGCTTGTTTAGCATGGTGTTTCCCTTTCCAATTCGATTTCACCTGCTGCTAACTTCGCGTGATAGATCCTTCGCAGACTGTAACAGTCTATGGTGAAGTGTCCTGCGTATTGATGGTACACACAGAAGTCTTGTCTTCTTTTCATCTCTTCCGTCACAACAAATCTGGCCTTGGGAGGTTTCACCACTCCATGTTCAACCCATTGTTCATACAGGCCCCTAAATGCCTTCTCACTGCATGTAATAGCCTCTGGGATTGGTAATCTCAAAAACTTGTCTCCTTGCTTTCCTCGGTTCCTTTCATTATTTCCACTCTTTTCCCTCTTGACCCCTTGTGGCTTTTGCTGAGAGTCTGCTAAAGCCACAGTAGCAGTCCTTTTGCCCTTCCACATAATAGTCGTGTGGCTTGCGGGCATAGTCATAATTCCTCCCAAGTCTTGTGCAAATGATGAGAGCGTTGCAAATGAATCACATGCTTTAGTGACCAAGTGGGGCTTAAAGGCATCTAGGGCACCATTGTTGCATATGCTCACTAGATTTTTCTACTCAATCGGCTCCACACATTTTGGGCCTGGGCTCTGAATCTGTCTACGTAATATGACAACTCTTTATTTGGCTTTTGTTTGAATCTCATTAATTCCACGATGGTCACCTGTTTCTGCACATAGAAAAACTTCTTAAAAAATTATAACTTCAAATTGTCCCAATCTTGGACTGACCCTTTCTCTAAATTGTAGTACCAACTGAAGGCACCGTCTGTCAACGTTTTATTGAACTCACGGAGCAAGAGGTTGTGGTTGATCACTTCATCATAACCCAACCACGGAGACATCGACTCTACAAATCTGGCTATATGTTCTCTTGTATTCCCTTTCTCTCCATTGTACTTCAGAAACTGTGGAGGGTGCTCAATATATCCTACTGGGTAAGGCTGTCTCCGTATATATGTCGGGTATGGTGGAGTGAAATCCAATTCTGAGGGTCTAGTTGTCTGTCTTCAGAGTTGGTTGATTACGTCAAGCATATCATCCTTCGTTACATACTAGCTTGTTGTATAGACTCTTTGAGGGGTTGTGATATATTGTTGCGTTGGTGGTGTATGTGGTAAGGGGATCGGCCAGTGTACACTTGCATCATTTAAAGCTTGCATTGGTTGTGTTTGTTGGCTTGTTTGTTGGGCATGGCTCGGGATAGTCGGTATCTGCACTTGTGAAAACATCGGGTGTGTAGTGGGAATGACGGTTGGTTGAGGCTGGTTTGCTTTCACTCTAAGTTGTGGTACATCACCACTGTTTTGGGGCTCTAAATGTATGATTGAAATCAGATGACTCTCTATTGCTGGAGGCGCCTTTTGATTTTCCTTATTGTTATCCACTCCTATTCGTTCTTCTTGCGAACTTCCTGGAAACATAGCTTTGAAGGTTGGGATCTGCATCAGCTGCTGGCAAAAATTCCCCAATTCCTCTTGTTGCCTCTGCATTTCAGACATCATGGTCATCATCATCCCTTGTCCTTCTCGTGCCTCCTTTAACGCCTTGAGCATCTCCAACTGCACAACATTCGTGGTTGTCTGTTCTCCACTTGCATCCTCACCTTGTCTTCATGTACCTATATGTCTGGCATTGGTTTGTTGTGGATCAGCCATATGTGGTGATGTTGAACTTCCTTCAGAAGCGTCTTCTAAGAAGGGTTGATCGAGATCCAGATTCGTGCCTTGGAAAGCTTGATTTGCTTGATTTGGAACCGAATACGGTGAAGTAATGCTAGTTGCCGGTCAAACTTTTCCTATAGTTCTCCCGTTTCGTGTTGTGAGCATATCCTTCACGAATTCTGCATCTCCCCAGCAGAGTCGCCAAAGAAATGTGGGTAAGGAAATCGTACCTTACTAGGGTTAGGGTTTCGAGTTAGATGAGAAGAAGAGAAATCCACAAAGAGTACGGTCTTAATTGATTAATTGATTGAAGAGGGGAGAAGAACAGGTAAACGATTAATCGAGTAACACATGGCAGAACTCCTAGGATCCAAGAGCCCTACTAAAGTATCAAGGATCTAGAGAGCTTTCTTGAGTGTCTTCAGTTTGGAGAGCATCAATAGTCCCTTTCTATTGAAGTGGAAGGGGTATTTATAGAGTTTTCTGGAAAATAGTCACGTGCCTAGCACATGTCTGGGTCTTGTGCCTAGCATGTGATTTTAGAGGAAATTCCAGAAATACCCTTAGTTACTTGAGTAATGCCCAAATCACCCTGTCCTTCTAGCCACCAATCCAATCCCTCAATCAATTTCTAAAATAAGCAACCTCCACGAGCCTTCTACCTCGGGACACGTGGAGGCTTCTCCCAGTTTCTTTAAATTACATGTAAACCCTAATTTATACTTGGGCTCACAACACCAAAAGTCATCTTTAACAATAATCTTTGGAGCATAACAAGAAACAGAGGGCTGCCAATACTCCCATACGACGAATTGGGTTATTTGAAGTGACCCATCTCAAATAAGGTCACACACACACACACAGATATATATATATATATATACATAGCTCTACACTCAAACCAATACGTTGCATATATAATGAAAATATTTGGGAAATTATGATTTTAGAAGTAAATCTTCGTGAAAATAGTATATTTATACTTTTAATTAGTAAAAACCATTTAATTTTTGCAAATACTTGCACATTATTACAAATCAACAATCTGACGTAAGAAATTTTCAAACACAAGATTTTTCTAAAATCAATTGGTAGATATAATAATCTAAATATTAGACACTGTTTAATTGGTGTGACTTTTGAAAAATCCACTTAAATCAAATGATTTTGGTACTGAACTGTTGGGATTTTGAAAGTAGATGAAGAGATAGAGGGAACATCTGAGTGAGGAGAGGGAAAAAATGATTCGTTCAGGCTTAAACCCATTAACAGTCCTTAGCATCCGTTGTATTGCTTCTCTTTTTGTAATAATAGTTGCAAGGACCACCATGTGGTCAACACGTGATTATCTTATCTTGGGATACTTTTATCTTCTTTGATATTTCAGGGGTGTAGGCTTCATATTAAATTATGTACTCAAAGTTTTATATCCATAAGATATACGTATAAGTATTAATATATATATATATATATATATATATATATATATATATATTATACTTAAGAAATTTATATATTTTGCGATGAAATCTTTCTGAAAAATAATCCTCATTTATTATTATTATTATTATTATTATTATTATTATTATTATTATTATTTTTATTTTTATTTTCCAGGTGATTGTAGTATTTCTTTTTTGGGCCATTTCACCTTAACAGGATCTTGGCTCGGATATTCTCAAGGTAACACCGCAACGAGGAAGCATCAACTCTGGGCCATTTTACCTTAACAAGGATCTTGGCTCAGATATTCTCAAAGAAAAGGCAATACCACAATGAGGAAGCATCTATTCTGTGCCATTTCACCTTAACAAGGATCTTGGCTCGGATATTCTCAAAGAAAAAGGCGACACCGCAACGAGGAAGCATCTATTCTGGGCCATTTCACCTTAACAATGATCTTGCCTAGGATATTCTCAAAGAAAAAATAACACCGCCACGAGAAAGCATCTATTTCGGACAATTGTAGTCTTTCCTTTCTGGGCCATTTCACCTTAACAGAATCTTGACACGGATATTCTCAGAGAAAAAGTCATTTCACCTTAACAAGATCTTGAATTTTTCTCTGGATATTCTTAAAGAAAGACCCCAACTTTTTCACAGCGAAGCAACATTCATTCCAAGTGGTTGATTCAACAAGCAAGCAAGGAAAAGCCAAAAGTAAGAGGGGAGCACTCCCTAGGTGGCCAAACCCCAGGGGCCAAACCCTAGGGAGACAAACCTAGTGGCCTCCTCCTTCATATTTCTCCATTCTTCCTCTACCCTTTTTTATTTGAATGACTTCTAATGTTCGTGCTCTTTTTTGTTTCTTCTTTCAGGTGTTCGTGATCTCTCTTTCTCGGGTCAAGTCTTCTTATTTAAGTTTTAGACCTTCTTTCTTGCAATGGTAAGCACTTAACTTCAAATGCTCATTTACTTCCTTTTCTTGTTTCCCAGAATTTTCATGTTAAGTTTTCTCTTGTTATAGGCCAATTCCAGAGAACGTTCCATAGTCCCGAAAACTACCAAGGAAGTTCCCTTCATCAGCGAGTGGGGAAAAGCTCCCTTTTATGGGTCTTCAGACATTTTTTGGGAGCAAGTGAAGAATTATAATCGTGCAGTCTTTCTTCCTCTTGAGAAAGAAGGCTTATTTTTATATGATGCGGTTTGAACAAGCTTACAGTTTCCCTTATTCTGCTCGCATTCCCCGCATGTGTATAGAAAAACAGGAGTACCCCTATAGTCCCATTCATTTCCTATCTGACTCATCCAGTCGTCTTTAGGGGTGGCAGCATTGGACCGACGAGGTTCTTACAAATTCTAATTATGCGGATATACTAGAGAAGGGTGGCATTCTGCGTTGCATTCAGCTATGCAGGGATCTTCACATCCAACAAGACCATGATGCTCTTACCGTCTTGATTTCACGCTGGTGCTCTTCCATATGCACATTTGTCACTACTTGGGGGGAGTTCACCCCAACTTTAGAGGACGTTTATGCCATTTACCAGTAATCATCTTTTCTATTTTGTTCATTTTTTTCTCATTTTCCTTGGATTATGCAGGGATCTTCACATCCAACAAGACCATGATGCTCTTACCTTCTTGATTTCACGCTGGTGCTCTTTCACATGCACATTTGTCACTACTTGGGGGGAGTTCACCCCAACTTTAGAGGACGTTTATGCCATTTACCAGTAATCATCTTTTCTATTTTGTTTATTTTTTATCATTTTCCTTGGATTATGAACTCATTAAGGATTTTATCTTGTAGCCTTCCTACTGTTACCTCAACTTCTTGTAGCACATCTAGCTTATCTCCTAGAGATGCTGAGTGCATTGCTTACTTGACAGAAGCTTTCAGACGGGCTCTCAATTACACCTCGCGATATCAGGGTGACACTCTCCTTCCAAACTTCAAGACCTCTAACCGGCAAAAGAATTCCTGGTTATCTTGGGTACGCTACTTCTTCAGGGATTACAGGCCCGACCACGAGAATAGTTCTAACTATAACAAATTTGTCCTCGCTCTCTATGAGGAGCCTTGCCCTTTTCCCTTGGCTGCTTACTTGGCTATGTGGTTGTCCCGTTTTATCTTTCCCGGTTCTCCTATAGATGGTCCTTCGACCCGTATGTTTGGTTTGGCTTTTTTATTATCTCGAGGTTTGGATGTTCCTCTTGCTCCTCTCTTCTTAGGAACCTTGTATTGTCGTTTGGACGAAACCATCATGTCGACGTCGGGAAAAATCTTTGATCTCTTTTCCTATGTGTTTCTACCCTTGATGCCCTCTATTTGATTTGTTTAATGAGAAAGGTGAATTTTTAGGAAAAGACCGACATCAAATGTGGATGATTTGAAAAGTTTGATTCTAGAAGGTCACCAGTTGGTATGTTTGAAATGGTTGTACCAACTCAACCGAGTTTTATTTGAAAAGTTTTGCAAGTAAGCCCAATTACTGGACTCTGTTTAACTTAGCCTTAGAAACCGAGATTTATAGAGTTCGGGGGCTTGATCGGGGGTAAGGTGTTAGACATCCCCCGACTTTCGTGAAACACGGTTATCGCATCTTTTCAGTTTCCCTAATTTATTTGCAGTGTATATGTGTGTGCTTGCAGTAATTGGGCCTAAGTACTTTATTTTAAAAGTAGTGTTGTGCTTCGTTGGACCTATATACAAAAGGTTTGATTTAATGAAAAGTCCATTTTTAGACAAGATATGAAAGTGATGTTTTGGAAGATGGTTTTCAAACCCTTTCACTAGCATAGGAATTGAAGCATTTTGATACTTCCATTTTATTATGCATTCGGATGATTTTGATTTTATTTTTGGGATGCGAAGCATCCCCAAACTAATAATATATATACAAGTATCGGGCTCCTTATGGGCATGAAAGCCATCAAAGTGACCCAAGCATCTCAAACCACAATTTACTATGCTGAGACCTTAAATCCAGATAACCGTTTTAAGGTCTCTCTGATTTACATTTAAAAAAAGACAAGCTCGCTGTATTTATAGTACAAAGTTGTCCATCATGGGAATCTGATCTAGATTCATGTGATTAATCGTAGATCCCATGATTCCTAGGCTCACAGAATATTATCAAAAGTCTGTACAATAGAGATATTGAAATAAAATGAAAATTAAAATCTAGACGTCGCAAGACAAAGGATTCATCAGTTAAATCCTTGCATGCGCGTAGCCAAAGCTTCCCGTTCCCTCTAGATACGGATCTAGGGTCGCGTAGTTGCTTTAATATTTACAAAACTAGAAAGAAAACTAGATTCAAATTAATCTTAGTCATTCTAGCTTAACGGTTCCAGCTTTATAGCTTTTGAACCAATTGAAAGTTAGATATGTGGCTATATTTAGATAAATCTAGTCAATAAATTTTACACGAGAACATATTTACATCAAATGAACAGTTAAAACAGGTATTTAATCACATTGAATAAATAATATATATATATATATATATATATATATATATATATATACTTATATATATATTAAAGCTGGAAAGAGGCATAAATTTCCAATCTAGGCGTGACTGATCAATGTAAATATATATATACACACTTATATATATATATATTAAAGCAGTAAAAGCCACAGATTTATAATTCAGGCATGACTGGGTTCATGTAAATATATATATATAGTTATATATATTAAAGCCGAAAATGCCACAGATTAACAATCTAGACTAAATAACACTCATAAATTATATATATATATATATATATATATATATATTAAAGCGATAAAAGCCACAGATTTGCAATCCAGGCTGAAATAGCAATTATAAATGTATATATATACTTATATATATATATATATATATATATATATTGAAGCCAGAAAGGCCACAAATTTGAAATCCAGACGAAACTAAAAGCTATAAATATATATATGCTTATATATATATATATATATATATATATATATATGTTAAAGCATTAAAAAGCTTTAGATCACAAGAAATCTCACAGTGTATAGCGCTAGAGGCTTTAAACCACTTGGTAGGCTTGAAAACTCCGTTTCTATCGATGAAAACTTGATATGTTAGTATATATATATGTACATAAGTGTTTTGGAAGAGTAGAGATGAAGTTTGGAACACTGTATATAGGGTTAAGAGCTGAAATGAGCAGAATTTCCTCTCTTTTTCTCTTTTTTTTCTTTTTCTTTGCTGGTGGGGGGTCTTATTTATAGACCAAAATAGTCGCGGGTCTACCTGCCGCAGTCGCAAGTCTACATACGACTCCCCGGGTGGGCCCGGTCCCATGGGTCCCGTTGTCTCAAAGTACGTGCACTCTGACTAACGCGCAGTCTATTTGAACCTTCATAACTTTTGATCCAGGAGTCCTATAGAGACGTGCCATATCATTCCAGAAAGCTCTTTTCGAGAGATAAGCAATGACATAGGACTTGACCTTTTTCGAATCTAGACAGATTGGTTCATGACTGGATCTTCAAGTCTTCGCAGTCAATCCGTTGAGATGTCTGGCGTAATTTTCACTCGGGGTTTGTTGTGCTTGTTTTGTATGACCTTTTTCATTGTAATTTGATTTGATTTGATGTTGAGTTGGCAAAATTACTCTTTTGCCCTTCTAATTTGGTTTTGGGCTTGACGCAGCTATAGTTGTCTTCTCTCAGGGTTATCTTCGAGGTTTGACTGATGTTGACTATGTTCTTCCTCAGGGTTATCTCCGGGAATTGATTTCATTTTCTGGGGTTTGATTTGATGATTTCCCGGGGCTATTTTCGGGGTTGGAAAAAAATTGTTTTGGCCCTCCTGTATGGTTAGTAACAGGAAAATAAAATTTTGAGTGTCTACAGATGCCCCTCTTTATCATGTTTATGCAATGTAGTAGAATGAACATGATAAAGATTTACTAGACACTTGAAATATGACAAGATATATATTTAATTATGCAAATCGCAATGCAATGAATGTTAAAATATTTTTGCAAATCGCATTTCGCACTTCGCAAATCGCATATCGTATCGTAAATCGCCTTGCAAATCGCATATCGCATCGCAAATCGCTTACCCTTACCAGTCATGGATGATGCCTGTGTTGAGGCTGATTTTAATGGTTGACTTTCATTAGTGTTGCTGATGTCTATGCTGGTGTTGACTCCAACGGTTTGATTTTTGTCGGTGTTGCCGATGTTTGTTTGATGAAGATAAACTGAAATGTTTTCTACATTTTCATTGGGGATGATGTTCTAAAATCATCGGATTTTCCCGTTGTTTACATTGGTAGTTTACAACGGTGCCTACCCTGTTGGTAGTTGACAACAATGCCTACCTTGCTGGTAGTTGACAACTATGCATACCCTGATGGTAGTTGACAACGATGTCTACCCTACTGGTAGTTGACAACAATGTCTACCTTGATGGTAGTTGACAACAGTTGATCACCAAATTGTTTCGATGCCTACTAAAACAGTAGTTTTCAACAGCATAATTTTTCCTTGAGTTCGGGTATTTAATGCATATGCATATTTAACTCTACTAGGTATGCATGCTTAACTTTTTAATGGAGATGTGCGCTGATATAGCGCTTGTTGCACATGTGCAGACCAGACATGATTTGATGATCTTAATTTATCCTAGGTTGATGCATATGCTTAATTGAATTGATGTAGAACCATACCACACCCTTTCTGAGGCGATTTAGAGTTTTTTTTTCAGGCATGGATTTTGATAGGCCTGTCAACTCCAACTCCTGTATGGCTCCTTTTGTCATTCGCAAAGCAGATCCAGATGTTCCCCTTTCATATATCGTCTTTGATGGGGATCCTGCTGAGGTTGCTACTTTTTCCTTTCTGACTCTGGTGCTGGTCCCTCTAGCGGTTCAAACACTGATTGTTTTACTAGGAGATATCCCGATATATTTGCTGAAGTAGTGTTCAACGACTTACATCACCGAATCCTTCCCCGATGCTACGCTGGATTGACGCTAACGGTTTGATCATTGATTTTGAAAAGGGCGAGCTCTTTACTTACGACTTTGCTGGGTTAGATGCTGGCTTAGCTGATGACCCGGGTGTTGCTGACGCTCTAGAGGATGTAGCCCGTTCTTTCACTGCCCATATTTGAACTTTGGTTTAGAGGCCTCAACTTGTGAGGACTTGGCACAGGTTGACATGTTTAATGATGTTGATTTCATTCGCCAAACCTTTTATCATCGGGCATCTATTTTTTCGAGTTAAGGACTCTCTTGAGAATTTTCCCTTCTTTTGTCAGGGCAAGCTTATGTCGCTGTGATTTCTTTCAGGAGTTCTCCCTCTTCTTTTGATGAAGAGCTTGGTCCCGCCTTAGACTCTTTCCATTTCCTGGAATCGAAAAATGCCCCAGCCCTTTCTCACGTTGTTACTGGGGATTCATATAATCTTTGTTGACCAAGTTAAGAGTGATAAATATCCTACACATCGAACGAATAACAGAATGTGCAAAAGATTTACGGCTTGGGCTGTCAGGATTAGTATAATCTTGTGAATGAGGCATTTAAAGTTAAAGATCATGAAATAGAATGAGTTATGAAATCGCAAAGCAATTTTAAAGCATCCATGGTCATTGTTCTTGGGTAGGATCAGATTCAAAATACTTATCTCCCTTTATCAGAGATACTTCATCTTTGCTCTAGACGTTATTCTTCGCAGAATTGATTTCATATGACATGTGCACTATGAGTGACGCAACTCTTAGCAGGGGTTTCATTTTCATGACTTTTAGATGATCTCTTTTCCAAGATTCTAAATTTTCTTTTTTCTTTTCCTCTTGCATAACTTGTCTCATTTTCTTAGGCTATTCAGAGTTACCCATTTAACTAGTTTTGGACCAATGACTCCCAAACCGAATGGCTTTAGGGCACTAGGTGTAAAGACACCTCTTCGCGTTTACTTGCTCGAGTAACAAAGGCCACACTTCGAGATAAGTCAAGTGTTCTACTCTATTTGCTCATCCCCTGAGCTTGTACAAGGTTCATTTTCTTAGGCTTAAGTTACCCAATTTAGTTAGTCTTTGGCCGGTGACTCCCAAACCAGATGGATTTAGGGCACCAGGTGTAAAGACAGCCCTCGGATTTAATTACTCGAGTAACCTAGGCCTCGATTTGGATTTGCTCAGGCCTCGCCTTCTTCTTTTTGCAATGCTCATTTTCTTAGGCACTAAGTTACCCATGTAACAAGCATTGGGCCGGTGACTCTGAAACCAGATGGTTTTAGGGCACCAGGTGCAAAGACACCCTTCAGGATTAATTACTCGAGTAACCTAGGCCACGATTCGAGACATTAGACTTGTTACTTAATTTTTATCTTTTCATTAATGGTCATTGCTATTGCCATAGCTCATACCCCACAACTAAGAGTCAGGTTAATCGCAAAGTGTATACATGCATATGA